>OX454416.1:37182927-38403372 GCA_949715475.1 Microchrysa polita
ATGATTTGTTTCAGATGATCTGTAGCCGTTTTCAAATCCGTGGTTACTGCTTGCAACATTGTACTGATCACGTTGATTCTGCTTAAAATGTCATGCCAAAGTACTAAACTGCAAAGAAACTTGAAGCTGTGAAGCTTTTTCACTATCTCGATTGCGGCATTTTTTCCGAAAGCATCCAATTTGGGGCAAATCCTAAACGCAGCATAGTAAATTTCCTCAACGTAGTATTGAAAAGGTGTGAGAGCATCCACACATTTCTACCAACGAGTATTACTAAGAGGTTTCAACGTCAGAGATGTTCCAACGAATAGTAGATACCGAGAAGAAGTTATAAACAGCCTGGACAATACTAAAAAATACCGGCGTACAGAGGGCTGCGCTCGCAATACGAGGTTTTTTTTAGAATTTTAATGCATAGTGAATATTTTTGTTCATATGTATATTTTATAAGCAATAAATAAGAATTGTGCACAACATTAATGAAATGCTTCCTGTGTAAATATATTTTTGGATTAGTCTAAATAAACGCGTTCCAGAATGAAAGGCTAGCGCCAATCCAAAAATATATTTACTATTTACCCAGTTGGTATAAAAGTACTCCAAGGGAAATCTACAGGCATTTTTCGATTTAAGATTTCTGATGGCCTTTGGGCAAAAAGAAACTCAGGCAATCGTAAGGATGGCATGGCTTTATATATGAACTGAATTATTAGCTGTAAATCTACTGTTACTGTTTTTTTAATCAAGGAAAAGCAAATCATATGAAATAATTCCATTGTGTCCCCTGACATAAGAGCCCAAGCAAGCTTTCCTATGAGTGTTGAACAAGTATACTTTTGCAGCTCTTCAGTGACACCCTGTTAACTTGGTCCAATAAACTTCAAAAATATTTGTGAGAAACACTATTACCATTCTATGCATTTCCACCAAATTTCATGTTCATTGTTTCATCAAGTTAAAAGATACGCATTGAAGAAATGCTTAAGAGCCTTCCCTTGTATTGTGAAAGGCCCTTACTAAATACTTACTTGGCTATATTTCCGGTTTGGATACAGTTATTCGAATGGAAATTCGTAGACATATTCCCTATGTAATTTTCTAAAAACCCTTAGCAGAATTTTCATATTTGGAAACCTAAGTGGGGCTACACACGAGCAAATTAAAATTGTACAAATTCACTGTTATTTACTTTTCCTTAGAAAAGCGTATATAAGGCCATACTGACCAATCTTTGTGCAAAGTTTCATATCGATCCCTATAACGGTTAAGAAAAACGGAGGTCGAAAAGGTGGTTTAACTTTAAACGCCAATAACTTTTTTACCGTTACCCGAAACTGGAAAATTTTGATTGATATCAAATGTACTCGTTTAGATCTTTGATTTAAATACCCATACGTCAATATCCGATAAAAACTAAAAGACTAAACTAAACTTTTTTTCAAACGTTCGGGCCACCCTGTTATCTTTTTCCTACCAACTTTGAAGGTATTTGTGCCAAAGACTAACCATTCTACACATTCCTATCAAATTTCATGACAACCGGTTGAGCCGTTCGCGAGTTATTTAGTGAACAGACGGACGGACGGACAAAATCGATTTCGTAATGGTTTTTGCAAATAAAACGAGACCGAGGCTAATTTCGGGCGCGGCCGAAATTTGAATACCCTTCACTCTCCTCGGGCTAAAAGTTTTTTTTGGGCGAACATATGACTGGTGTTCAATCCTTCCCCATTCTTTTCCTTCTGTGGCGTCGATAGAACAATATTTGTGTGTTTTTGGTTAAGCGGGAAAATAAAAATATTTACTCAGAAAATTTTATTGGGGGGACGCGGGAGCATAGTATGATTCCATTCGTTTTAATTTTTTTTTGTTTTGACAAGGACGCATTAAGTTTTTTTGAAATTGGTGTGGAAAAAATGTTTCTTAGAAGATCTAAAATGGGGGGTTGGGTTTGTATGGTAGCCCCATGACCCCATAGACCGATTCCATTCATTTTTACACATGTCTTATGGCATCAATAGAGATGCACTTTTACGAGTTTTGGTTGAAAGTGATGCACAAATAAAAAAGTTTTTCGTAGAAGAACTCAATTTAGGGGGTTGGGTTTGTATGACACCTCCATGACCCCATTGTCCGATTCCATTCATTTTTACATATGTTTTATGGCATCAATTGAAATGCACTTTTAAGAGGTTTGATTGAAATTGGTGCACAAATCAAAAAGTTTTTCTTAGAAAAACTCAATTTGGGGGGTTGGGTTTGTATGACAGCCCCATGACCCCACCGTCCGATTGCAACCATTCTTACATATGTTTTGTGGCATCAATAGAAACACATTTGTATAAAATTTGGTTAAAATTGGTGCACAAATAAAAAAGTTTTTTTTAGAAGAACCTAATTTGGGGGGTTAAGTTTGTATGGCAGCCCCATGACCCCATGGTCCGATTTAATCCATTCTTGCATATATTTTGTGTTATCTATAGAAACACATTTGTGTGAAATTTGGTTGAAATTGGTACACAAATAAAAAAGTTTTTCTTAGAAGAACTCAAATTGGGGAGCTAGATTTGTATGGCAGCCCCATGACCCAGTGATCCAATTTGGGTGAATCAAACATACAAACAGCCTGCAACAATAAGAAGCACGTGTGCAAAATTTCAGCTCGATAGCTTTTAAACTGGCCGAGTAAAACGCGTAGCAACAGACGGACAGACGGACAGACGGACATCGCCCAATCGACTCAGCTCGTCTTGCTGATCATATATATACATATTTTATATGGTCGGAGATGCTTCCTTCAATGCGTTACAAACTTCATGACAAAGTTAATATACCCTTTACTCTACGAGTGAAGGGTATAAAAATTCTAAAAAACCCTAAAAAGTAAACTGCATCCGAACATGAATTCTTCTTCTTCTTTATGGCACGAAAGCGCCACGTCACGCCTTGGCCGCCTGGATTGAAGACCTCCAATTGTCGCGGTCACGCGACCTTGTCCTCCAGTTCCGAAAGCCTAGCATCTGGTGGGCGTCCTCACATACAGAATGCTCCCATCGGACTCTCGGTCGTCCACGCAATCTGGCTCCGTTCACACGTTGCGCGTTCATCACCTTTTTGGGCATGCGATCGTCGTTCATCCTTTGTACATGTCCATCTCATCTGTTTCGTTGGCGTCCTTTGACAAATTGCAACCCAGGTAAGTGAAGTTGTCTACATACCCTATATTGAGGTCCCCCACTGTGATGCTTGAATTTACTGGCGTTCTAGTTTTTGATTGCATCATGACCTTGGTTTTAGATTAGTTGATATGTATAGACTGTCACTGTCACATGGTGGCAAATAATTCGATTCCTAAGAGCTGGCAATATACAACTAAATACATACACGTGTCAAAAACGTAGACTTTCTTATTCGATATTAATTATTTTATTATCGCGAAAGTTATTTATTGCCCTGTTCTCCCGCTACAGCCTACTAAATTGATTGCTTCCGTAACGGCTAGTTAAATTGAAGCCAATCGAAAAGTCTCGACTTCCAAACAATGAATATTAAGTACTCTTTCTCTTAGTCACAACCGTTCTCCAGCTGCAGCCCTACGAAAATTGCAGTTTCCTGGACGAGGAGGTGGAGTATGCAGTACCAGGAGAAAGAAAGTGGTTACAGGGAACAGATCCGTTCATTGGTGGTCAAAACCAAAAAGTGAAAGTGTCCGGTTTTTTGGTTCCGAGTGTATGTTACTTCTCTCACGCGCGATTCCCAAAACTATAGTGGTGAACTGGCAGGGTGAAGCCTACGGCGGCATTTTTAATGCCTCATGCATAGATAAAAAATAATAGTGATATGTATTTCAATTTTAGAAGTGTTAGCCAGCCATATTCCGCCACAGACCAAAGGAACAACTTTTGCAGAGTTTCTTTTATTTTTTCTAATATGTATATTTAAACTGCCTCCTAAAATATCGAAATGTGTGTATTTTACAGGACATTAATTCAATGGAAGGATGGAAGTTTCAGAAATATGCCGCCCTTCAAATGTTGCCACCCCGGGCAGTTGTTCAGTTTGCCCATATGGGAAATCCGGCCCTGTGCATTTTGTCCAAATTCCGAAATGGTACGACACTTCCTATATTATCTTTTAATTGAGGTGAAAAGAAGTAATAATCTCATTCAGACAAAAGTGCCGTTTGATACTTTGCAAATTTTGTTTTTAAGCACTTAGGTATAACCATATGAATGATTTATAGTGTAGTATTCAGGTGATAAGCCTAGTACATCAGATTGCAAAATGTGGTAGAGACAATTTTTTTTTGTTTCTTATGTTTTTTGGGGGCGCTGAGCACGAGTCCGGGGCTTCCCACCAACATTTCGTTGCGAAACAGGGTCAAAATCGCGAAAAACCCTAAAATTTTTGCTGATTTTCCGTTATTTTTCCCCTAATTCTGAAACCACTTATTTCTACGAAAAACTCACCATGAATATGTTAGAGAGCACACAATTGCGCGTTCAAAGAGACATAAATATTATAAAGCCGGTGAGCGGTATTACTACGATTGATAATTTAAATTTGCCATTTTTAACATGTTCCCGTTCAACCCCCAACAGTAGAAGAAGTTGATCTCGCCATGCAAGCACTAAAACATAATAAAGCCCCGGGCGCTGACGAGATTCCAGCTGAACTGCTGAAGCATGGTGGGGAGAGCCTTGTTAAGGCTATACACACACTTATCGTTAAAGTATGGAACGACGAAATAGTCCCGGCAGATTGGCGTAAAAGTATCATTTGTCCAATCCACAAAAAAGGGGATAAGTTGAAATGTGAGAACTACAGAGGCATCTCATTAGTTTGTACGACTTATAAGATTTTATCTAAGATTCTGGAAAATAGAATTAATCCGTACGCAGAAGAAATCATTGGCGAGTACCAAGGCGGCTTTAGACCTGGTCGACGACAGATCAGCTTTTTACAGTGAAGCTTTTACTCCAGAAGTGCTGGGAATACAACATCGACGTATACCAAATATTTGTTGACTTCAAGCAGGCATACGACAGTATCGATCGAAGCGTACTGTACAACATTTTGCTGCATTTTGGAATACCGGCTAAGCTAGTGCGACTCATAAGGATGACGATGACTAATACCGTCTCGCAGGTCAGAGTTCAGAACAGACTCACTGACCTATTTGAAACTCGTACTGGACTCAAGCAAGGCGACGGGCTGGCGCCGACGCTCTTCAACCTGGCTCTGGAGTATGTGATTCGAGCCATGAATTTCGACAGCAGCGGAACGCTACTCATTAAATCGACTCAACTAGTAGCCTACGCCGACGACATCAACATCATGTCTCGAAGATTGGGTGATGCAGAAAGCCTTCTGCATTATCTCAATAACTCCGCCAAAGAAGTTGGGCTACATATCAACGAGTCTAAAACCAAGGTCATGATGCAATCAAAAACTAGAATGCCAGTAAATTCAAGCATCACAGTGGGGGACCTCAATATAGAATATGTAGACAACTTCACTTACCTGGGTTGCAATTTGTCAAAAGACGCCAACGAAACAGATGAGATAAAGCGACGGATACAACTAGCTAATAAGTGTTACTTTGCGGTCCTCCAAATTACGAATTCGAAGCTGGTGCAAAGGAACACGAAGCTCCACGTGTATAAAACCATCATCCGACCTGTGCTATGCCGTGGCTGCGAGGCATGGACCCTAACCCAAAACTCTGAACACCTGTTGGACACATTCGAGCGAAAGGTTCTCCGAAGAATCTTCGGGGCCGTTCGTGAACGAGGTGAATGGCGCATCCGGTACAACCTTGAGTTTTATCAGCTGTATGATGAGCTACAGGTGTCGAAGATCGTGAAATTGCAGCAATTGCAATGGGCGGGTCATGTGCAAAGGATGAACGACGATCGCATGCCCAAAAAGGTGATGAACGCGCAACGAGTGGACGGAGCCAGATTGCGTGGACGACCGAGAGCCCGATGGGAGCATTCTGTATGTGACGCCCACCAGATGCTAGGTTTTCGGAATTGGAGGACAAGGTCGCGTGACCGCGACAATTGGAGGTTTTCAATCCAGGCGGCCAAGGCCCGACGTCGGGCTATCGTGCCATAAAGAAGAAGAATTTTTAACATAGTTCTATGTTAGGAATAACATTTTGAGATTTAACGGTTTTTAATTTTTGGTCGCAAAAGTTGAATTTTTCTTATTCATTATGTATTTTGGGGGCAGAACCTAAATCCGCAACTTCCCACCAACATTTCGTTCCAAAACAGGTCGAAATTGCAAAAACCGCCAAAAAATTACTATCAATTGTAGCTTTACCGCTTAACACATTTTAATGATTAATGCGCTGACCCACCTGTCATTTTTTTTATCTGAAGTTTCGTTACCCAAACCTACACGGGATAATCAAAAAAACACACCTAATAATTTACCCAATTTATGGGAAGACCACTCAGTACTTTACCGTAAAAAATCGGTTAAGGTACGTTGACCTCGAAACGACTGCATCGGCTCTAGCGACAGCGACTCGCTCATTTCATATAAAAACTCGTTTTTAGAATGAGAGAAAAATGAGTTTTTATATGAAATGAGCGAGTCGCTGTCGCTAAGACCGATGCAGTCGTGTCGAGGACAACGTACCTTTAATGTGGCATTAACACGATGACTGCCCAGCGCATTATTCCCCGACACGTTCACCTGACCTATTTCTCCTCGATTTTTTTTTTTGAATGGCGAGCGCTAAAAGAAAACATTTACACGAAAGAAGTCGAAAATTTGGGGAACTCCGCCGAAAAATTGAGGACGCCCCTAAAAAAAGAAGAAAAATTAAAATTTGTAATAACAGTACTTCAAAAATCATCACAGGGTAGGCATTTTTTTTAATGTCTATAAGTCAAAAAATTATTGGCGAAGACTTTTTTTAATACTTATTTGACTTATCACCGGTTTCCGGGTTAACGTTGGGGTTTGGAACACCCTGTCTACTCATTAACAAAATACATAATTGCATACTACCCATGTCTAGGTAGTTTAGTTCCATTCAAATTATAATATCTGATTGCATCTCACGGATCTCAAATATCCCATTTAAAATACTTAATCGCATATAAACACAATAATATTAATCTGTCAAAAAAACTAGTACGCATACGAACTAAGATGAATTACTATCTCGCGACAGTGTTGACTTGTCTCTGACTCTATTTTCATTCCAAAATTTATTACATTTTAATTATATGCACCGAATCTAATCGCATGTCCATATTTTTAGCATTTTGCGATTCAATATCACCGTCACAGATCCTAATAGATAAACAAGTCTCAATATTCACACAAGCTTATGCACATTTTGTTGATTTTTAACATGTTATTAGGTAGCGCGCAGATAGGTAGGCGCGAATTCACTTTTAATTATAGCTAATACGCTTCGTTTAGCGGGATTTAAACATAGATAATAAATTATAGTTAATTTATGTAGGTGGTAAATTAATAATAATTGTTTAATAGTGGCATGTGATATGTGAACTACAGATTTGGTGAGAGGAATCGATTGGTCCATGTCCGTTTGTCTGTCTGTCCATCTCTTGCGACGCCGCGCCGGCCGTTTACCCAGCTAGTTTTAAAGCTATCGAGCTGAAATGCATCTCAGGCGTTAGTTAGTGTGTTTGAATTTGAATCATCAAAATATAGACCATGAGGTCATGGGGCTGATATATAAACCTAACCTACCTAATTAGGTTTCACTGAGAAAAACTTTTTTATTTGTCTTGATTTGCCCTAACTCCTATTGGATCCTGGTGCGTTGACGACTATCGTGTGTAGTCGTCGACGTTTTAACGACCGCTAAATTCGGATTGTGTACTGTTGTTCTTCTAAGAAAAACTTTTTCATTTGTCCACCAATCCTAACTAAAATTATGTTTCCATCGAGACCGCACAAAATATGCAAAAGCAACTACAAATAAGATTTTTCGAGAAAAACCTTTTATATGTGCCTACCAAATCTCTAACAAATATCAACGTCAGGGAACTATGGGAAAACGAATGAAATAAAATGGAGGGTCTTGGAACTGCCATAACAATTCCGGCCACAAAGCAAGCTATACAAGAAATACGTCGGAATGGAGGAATCGGGATACTAATTCATAGGACCGCCCAAGAAACTATTAGCCCGAAAAGAAAATGAAGAGTATCCAAATTTCGGCCGCGCCTGAAATTAGCATCGATCTCGTGTTTTATTTTCATCTGTCCCATCCTGTTCCGTAACTTATTAAGGTTCCGTCCCGTCTTGTCCTGTTTTACCTTACCTTAACGTTCCGCACCGTGAAGGACGCACCGGATCGTAGCCTACCGTCCTTTTCATTCCCGTTCCATTTTTAAGTTTTATTTTCATACAGTACACTAGCGAGGACGTGAACTAAACAAAACCGCGACTGTTCACTTCAACGGGAGTTTATGGTATCCAGTTGTTTACAATCTTTTTGTGTCTTTTATCAGTTTCAAAATGCATGAATGTTATGAAATTGTAAATACTGTTATTGAGTATCATTTTCTTTTTATGAAATGCTATGTCTATAATTTTTGTTGTGTAGTTTTCATATGCCCTAAAAAAGCTTATTCTTGATAAAAATCAAGCGCACGAGTTACATTATCTAATAAGAAATACGATACGACCCATCCGGTCATATCTTGCTTATCGCCTGAATGGCAAGAATTTGCCGAACGATTCAATTTACATCCGGCGACGTAAATTGATTCGTTCATAATGTACATTGCATTTTAACTTTTTGGAAACATTGCATTTTAATTTTTTGGAAACATTGCATTTATGTATTAATGTTCTGTATTGTACCATATTCATTAGTTCAGTCTTAAGACAGCAATCAAATAAACAACAATCGAAGTTGATTAAATCGGCTTTTATTTAAAATCGACTTCTTAAGAAGAAGATATTTGGCGCAGTCGTTGTGAATAGAACCTTTTCCCCAAAAAGTGGTGTATAATTGTATATTGGTGCAGTTAAAGTGAATACATAACAAAATTAATATCAAAATATAAACTATAATTGTGACTGACTAACTAAACTAAGAATATGTCCGAAAAGTGTCTAAAGTTACATTTGTGAAAAAAAACATAGTACAGTCATTAAACTAATAGTGAGTTAATGAGAAGTGAAAAACGAAAAAGTAAATTCGACGAAAACAGAAGTCTAACGATGGAAGCGGAATTAAATTTACTAAGGCAATCAATGGAGCAATTGCAAGCTCAATATCAACAGGAGTTGATGGATCTAAGAAGCCAATTGGAGACAGTAAGGCAGGAACATCGTCCTGGAAACCGACCAGTGGAGATGCCAGCAGCCCGAATTAGCCTCAGCGATGACCAAATAATTAATCGATTCTCGCAAATCAAAACCTTCACAGGAAACAACTATCCGCTTATCGAGTTTATCAACGCAGTAGAGAACGTCGCAGCTTTATGCGGCACCAAGGAAAATATTTTGCAACATGGACTCTACATCGTAAAATCGGAGAAAATACAAGGTAATGCTCTTAGCTGTGTTCAACGTTTAGGCGCTAGCCCAACCTGGAACCAGGTTAAATGCGAGCTGAAATCCGAATTCAAGCCTAGGAAAAGTTACGTGATGCTACTGGATGAATGTCGAAACGTCAAGGTAAATTCTCTTAGAGATTTATTTCATATTGTTAGAAGAATAAACTACGAGTTAAATGAAATTTATGAATTTGACGACAATAAACCAACCAATTATAGTCCTGACAACAATGATAAAAACATAGTTGACATGATTAGACAAATGGTAGTTGGTAGTTACAGGGTTAATATTCTCAAAGGAATGACAATTTTACAAGTATTCAATACATTTGATGATTTAGGGTTGCTCGACGAAAGAGATGTTATACATTATAATTATAGAAAAGATAACATTCGCAGAAACACAAACTTTAATATAAACAAAAAGAAAGAAAACAGTTCCAATTCTAATTCTTATTCACATAATCAAAATTCATATTCAGGACGTTTTCAGCAAAATAATAATATTCCCAAGAATTATACTAACAATTTCAGTTTTACACACAACAAACTTAACCCAACACATTTTCAGCAAAATAGCAGTATTCCAAGAAATATGAATAACAATTCCAATTTTGGACATAACAAACAGAACTCAGGACAATACAAACAAAACAATTACGGTAATAATACTGGACGTTACAGAAATAACTTTGGTCAATACAAACAGAGCAATACTAATAATACTTATTCACCGCAGTTAACACATAATTCACATCAGAATAAACCCGAACCTATGGAAATCGCGAATTGTGAAAATTGTGATGTAAATTTTTGCAGGGAGCCCCAGGAAAGAAACTCCCCATAGTGACATTGACTTTTGATAATATCAAGGTGAAATGTTTAATTGATACTGGAGCTGAAACCAGCCTCATTAAAAATAATATTTTTCCTAATTACTTTGAAACAAAACTTACAAAACCAATCTATTTCACAACATTAAATGGAATCAACAAAGTCTGCAGTAAAATTGATACGCCAATACCGACAGAGTTCAAAATTAAAGGTTCATTGTCTTGGAAAGTTATAAATTTTAATGGTCGAAAATATGACGCCATTATAGGACAAAATTTTCTTTCGCCGCTTCAAGCTAAAATCGATTTTAAAAATCAACACATAGAAATAAACAAAAATTTAATTCCATTTGAGTTTAACGATTATACAATTATAATTAATGAAATTTGTACTTTGGAATCTAGCAATATTGAAAAACTTAAACTTGATCATCTAAACAATTTAGAAAAACGGGAAATTTCGAAATTATTGACTAAATATGAGCATTTATTTTATAAGGAAGGCGATATCTTAACTTCAACCCACGAAGTGTACCATGAAATCGTAACTTCCACTAATAACCCTATATATTCTAAAATATATCGGTATCCCCGTATTCACGAGGCCGAAATCGAAAAACAAATAAACGAGATGTTGACTCAAAATATTATTTGTCACAGTAATTCTCCTTACAATAGTCCTTTGTGGGTTGTCCCCAAAAAACTAGACTATTCTGGCGTGAAAAAATGGAGAATCGTGGTAGATTATCGACATTTAAATGAAGTGACAGTAAGTGATAAGTATCCCCTCCCAAATATCGATAGTTTACTCGATAAATTGGGCAGGGCACAATACTTCAGCACATTGGATTTGGCGAAGGGTTTTCACCAGATCCCGGTCAGACCTGAAGACAGAAAAAAGACAGCATTTTCAACACCCTTTGGGCATTTTGAGTTCCTTCGAATGCCGTTTGGGCTCAAAAATGCCCCAGCCACTTTCCAACGGCTAATAAACACTGTCCTTAACGGTCTGATCAATAAGATCTGTGTCGTTTACCTCGACGATATACTAATCTTTAGTACATCGTTGGAGGAACACATCGACAATTTGAACAAAGTTTTTAACCGCTTGAAAGAAGCGAAACTCAAGATCCAGATAGATAAGTGCAGTTTTCTCATGAGAGAAACAGAATATCTAGGACATATTTTGACGCCTGAAGGTATCAAACCCAACAACAACAAAATAAGCGTTATCCAAAATTTGAAGCTCCCTACCACCACCAAGCAAATTAAACAATTTCTTGGGGTGACGGGATATTACCGTAAATTTATAAAGGACTACGCGAAAATAGCGTTTCCTATGACTAAATATCTTAAGAAAGGTGCACAAATAAATGCTGATGACCCAAACTACATCGCTGCATTTGAAACGCTAAAGCAAATACTAACCGAGCATCCAATACTTAAGTATCCAAATTTTACTAAACGTTTTAAATTGGTGACAGATGCAAGTAACGTCGCACTGGGAGCTGTTTTGACCCAGGATGGAAATCCTGTCTGTTATGCCAGTAGGACTTTGAATCAACATGAAGTCAATTACTCTACGACCGAGAAGGAGCTTCTCGCGATCGTTTGGGCCTGTAAGTACTTCAGACCCTACCTATTTGGCAAAGAGTTCGACCTACAAACAGACCATCAACCTATAAAGTGGCTTCACACTAAATACACAGGCAAGGATATAAATCCCCGCCTCCAAAGATGGTTGGTATCGTTAGGAGAATCATCATCAATGTGGCACGATAGCCCGACGTCGGGCCTTGGCCGCCTGAATCGTTGACCTCCAATTGTCGCGGTTACGTGACCTCGTCCTCCAGTTTCGGAAGCCCAGCAGCTGGTGGGCGTCTTCACCTACGGAGTTCTCCCAGCGAGCTCTCGGTCGTCCACGCAACCTCGCTCCGTCAATTCGTTGTGCGTTCATCACTTTCTTTGGCATGCGATTATCGTCCATCCGTTGTACATGCCCCGCCCATTGCAAACGTTGAAGCTTCACGATTTTCGATACTTCCAGCTCATCGTACAATTGATACAACTCATGGTTGTACCGGATACGCCATTGGTCTCGCTCGCGAACGGCCCCGAAAATTCGCCGAAGGACCTTTCGTTCGAATCGGTCTAGCAAAATTTCGGAGGCTTGGGTGAGGGTCCATGTTTCGCAGCCATAACATAGCACGGGTCGGATGATCGTTTTGTACACGCGGAGCTTCGTGTTCCTGTGCGCAAGTTTCGAATTAATTATAGGGAGGACCGAGAATACGATATTAAAATTGAATACATTAAGGGTAAACAGAATGTTATTGCAGATTTCTTAAGTCGACTAGACAATGCCCCGAAGGAGAAAAATAGCTCAAGTAATGAGGTAGAAACCATAAACTTAAATAGCTTATTCACGGAAGTTCAGAATAGTGACTCCGCTTCTGAAATCGAAATTAATGCCATTGACGAATCAATGGAGGTTGAAACAGTCCACTCTCAAGAGGAAAATTTTAATGATCATATACCAATTTTAGACACCGTGGTTAACAGATTCAAGACTCAAGTAATTTTAAAGCAATGTAAGGAAAAGGAGTTTGAGACCGTTTTTAATAACAAAAGAATTTTTATCGATGAAAAGGATATTGACACCAATGCTGCTGATAATATATTGAGAAAACATATTAGTAAAGGTAAAGTCGGAATCTTTTCAGCATTGGATGATCATCAATACAATAAATTACAACAAATTATAATAAGTGTATACCGTAACAACAATAAAGTGAAATTCGTAAAGTGTAGTAATTTTGCATTAGATGTTGAAGATGAAGAAGAACTGAATAAACAAATAGCATTATTTCACAAAAACGAAATGGGACACTCAGGCATAATTGCAACTTACGAGGGTATCAAAAGTAAAATCTATAATCCTAATTTAAGAGTTTCGGTTCATAAAATCATAAACAATTGCGATATATGTTCAGGAGCAAAATACGATAGAAATCCAATTAAGAAAAAGTATCATTTAACTGAAGTAGCATCTACCACTAATGAAATAGTTCATGTGGACGTATTCACTATTTGCAAACATTCCTTTATAAACTTTATCGACAAGTTTTCTAAACATGTTGTAAGCCTATTTTTGGAAAATAAAAATTGTCAAACACTTCTTGAAAAAATTAGACTATTTTTATCAATTAAAGGCACAGTAAAGAAATTTATTTTTGATAACGAATTCAATACAATAAATATTAAAAATTTCCTTAAACAAGAGCAAATAGAATTTCATTTCACAAAACCAAATAGCCATACCGGCAACGCTGATATCGAAAGATTTAATAGTAGTATTACTGAAAAAATAAGAGCTTTGAACTTGGAAGAAAAACTTCCGATCCGAATTCAAATACTCAAAGCTGTAAAATATTACAACAGTAGTTATCACTCTACTATAAAATCAACCCCCTTTCAAGTACAAGAACATGAAATTGACCACAAAATTATAAAAGAACGTATTCAAAATTGTAAGCAGACAATCATTAGTAAGTTAAATGAAAACCGGGAAGAATATACGGAAGACAGAAACGAAGGATTCATAAAAAACTACAAGTCACTTAGGCATAAAGAAGAACCAAAGTTCAGAAAGCATAAATTAGATAACGTTCATGTATCCAACATTAAGAGACCTTTTAAATACCAAAACAATTTAGGGAATTACAAAAATAGTAAAACTGAGAGCTCGATTAAAACTGAATTTCCAGAATTTTCAAATGCGAAAAAAGATATTATAAATAAAGCCCTGAGTCAAGGACAACCTAATGAGACTCTGATTTCCAAATTTAATATAACAATAACTAGGAGCGATATTAGAACTCTAGCCCCTAATCAATGGATCAATGACAAAGTTATAAACTTTTATATGAACCTCCTTATGGAACGAAGTGAGAAAGAACAGCATAGAAACTTTCCCAAAATTTATACAATGAACACCTTCTTTACTTTATTTTTGTTGCGATCTGGATATGATTCTATACGGAATTGGACTGTAAGTACAAACATCTTTAATTACGATATTATACTAATACCTGTACATATGAATCAAAATCATTGGTGTTTAGCCACCATTAATTTCAAGGACAAATCTATCAAATTTTACGATTCTTTAGGTGTATCCAATCCTTTACTTTTAGATTCACTGGAAGAATATTTAAAACAAGAGTCAATTGATAAAATAAACGAACCTTTTGACACCTCCCAATTTGTCAAAGAGAATGTAGCTAATATTCCGCAACAAACTAATAGTAACGATTGTGGTATTTTTAGCTGTATGTTTGCCGAATTTATAACTAGAAATTCCAAAATCTCATTCTCACAAGAAGATATTCCTTATTATCGTCAAAAAATGATTCTTGATATTTTACAAGGAAAATTAATATAAATGTAATTTTGTTTCAGATATTGATAACTCTACTCATAATTGCTCTTCTGGTACCACTTTCGCAAGCAACTTTAATAATCAATAGTTTAGATTCTGAGCTAGGCTATGCGAAAATCAAAGTCGACATAGTCACCAAAAGCGACTTACTACTCCACATAATCCATCCCGAAGAGATATTAGAATTAGTCAATAAGGTAGAATCAACAATAAAATTTCTAAACGGAAGTGTAAATATAAATTTGGCACTAAATCAAATTGAGGAAATGAAAAATTCCATCAGAACTATCATTCCACATAAAACTAAGCGAGGACTTTTTAACCTCGGAGGAACTTTTATGAAATGGATATATGGGACTATGGACGACGAAGACAGACATGACATAGAAAGTCATTTGACAACAATTGACGAAAACAACCATAACATCATCGAAACAACAAATAGACAAGTTAAAATAAACGATAATTTCAATAAAACCTTAAAACTAATTAAAGACACTTTAGAAACTGACCGAGAACATATTATTAACAAAATTAACGGAATAAGCCTAGTAGAAACGAAAAACTATTACCAAGGTATACTTTTAGACCAAATGATTAAATTAAACGTAATTAAAAACCAAATTGAACTCATTCGACAAAATATTGCATCCGCTAAATCCGGAATACTAAATCCAAATATATTAACTAACGAAGAAATTAGACAATATGACATCGATTTTAATAAACTTTTCAATATTAGACTAGGAGTAGCAAAATTTATAAACGAATCTATTATATTAGCAATTAAAATACCAACTAACATTAAGAAAATGGACAAACAACTTTTAATACCTATTCCAACAACCGAAAAGAAACAAATTGATCAGTATCCTGAATATTTTATCGAAATCAATAATCAATCATTTACTTATCAATCCGGAAAAACATTGAACGAACTGCAACCAAGCAGAAACTGTGTTTTTAAAAATATTTGTAAATTTGTGAAAAAAATCGAAGAAGAAATTATAGAAATAGAAGACGACATTGTAATTGTTATAAATATCAAAACAACAAAATTAAATAGTTCATGTGATAATCGTAACGTAATCCTTGACGGAAATTTCTTTATTCATTTCATAAATTGCACAGTTCAACTTAAAAGTAAATTGTATAGTAACAAAGCCACTAAAATGTTAAGTAAATTTATAATTCCAGAAAACAACTATACTCCATTAGAAAATCATAAATTAACGTTCGAAGAAATAGTATTCAACCAATTAGATAACATCAAAGCAATTAAAGAACTAAAATATCACAAATCGACAACTTCGGTATTATCAATTGTTATTTCATCAATTATAATTATCATATTAGTTACTATCATATTTCTGTATTGTAAACATAAAAAATTGAAAATTAATGTTATAAATAAGATTCAGGAGAATCCAAAATTAAAGGATGGAGGAGTTACATTATCTAATAAGAAATACGATACGACCCATCCGGTCATATCTTGCTTATCGCCTGAATGGCAAGAATTTGCCGAACGATTCAACTTACATCCGGCGACGTAAATTGATTCGTTCATAATGTACATTGCATTTTAACTTTTTGGAAACATTGCATTTTAATTTTTTGGAAACATTGCATTTATGTATTAATGTTCTGTATTGTACCATATTCATTAGTTCAGTCTTAAGACAGCAATCAAATAAACAACAATCGAAGTTGATTAAATCGGCTTTTATTTAAAATCGACTTCTTAAGAAGAAGATATTTCACGCACTTTATAAAAAGACAGGCTCCTTAGCCTTAACTACCTATATAAACTCTTTTCAGAACTTCGGACTGCCTGGAAATCAAAAACTAGGTTTGATTTGAAAATGCACAATAGTTAAATTGAGTCAGTTATCCGACATAGCATAAAACACCTCTGGAAGCCTATTAATGCTAGCTAAGTCGAAATAGTTTATCGAATGATATGCATTTGAATGGTGTTTGGCGTTCTGATGATCAAGAAATTTCTAATATGTTTTAACTTTAAACTTTTATTTTCAAGAAGTGTATATAACAAATATTCATACTCACAATCCTTCATGGACTAACTCTATGTTAAATGTAACTATTACAGTGTGGGCCAAATGAGACCTCCCATGTAAAATGGAAATAACTTTTTATTAGAATTTTTATACCCTTCGCTCGTAGAGTGAACCTTGTCATGAAGTTTGTAACGCATTGAGCATCTCCGACCATATAAAAAGTATCTATAATAGGTATAACGAGGAGAGTCGATTGAGCCATGTCCGTCTGTCTGTCTGTCTGTCTATTGCAGAGCGTTTTTCTCGGCCGCTATAAAAGCTACAGAGCTGAAATCTTACGCAAAGCTTATTTATGTTGCAGGCTGTTTGTATATGTTTGGATCACTGGATAATGGGGCTGCCATACAAACCCAACCCCCAATTCCAACCAAACCTCACTCAAATTTGTTTCTATAGATGCCACAAAACATCTGAATGAAATCGGACCTTGGGGTCATGGGGTTGCCGTACAAACCCAACCCCCCAATCTAGATTCTTATAAGAAAAACTTATCTTGTGCATCAATTTCAACCTCATAAAAATGTGCTTCTATTGGGTGAAACTTCACGGGGAACAAAAACGCGAGAACAAAACCGGTTTTTATATGAAAATTTATTTTTTCCTTGCCTTGCTCCTCACGAATCTCTTCTAAAAAAACCGTTTTTCATCCTGTTTGTGTACCACGTGTAGGCACGTCCATTGATGTCACAATTTGTTTACACCAATTTCACATTATCTTGAATTAATGTGTCTTTATAAAAAAAAAAACTAGGGGGCTTCGCCCCCTGATCGCTACGCTCGCCAACCCCCGGGGCCGAGGCTAATTTCGGGCGCGGCCGAAATTCGGATACCCTTCGCTTGGGCTAAAAGTTTTTTTCGGGCGTACCTATGACTTGTATTTAATCCCCCTCCTCATTCTTTTTCTTCCGTCTTGACAAAAGTTTCGGGCTTGGTTGAAATAAGTGGGCAAATAAAAATATTTATTTGGAAAATTTTATTGGGGTTGCCGGAGCATGACCCCACAGTACGATTCCATTCGTTTTGAACATTTTAGTTGATTTGATAAAGACACATTAATTCAAGGTTTTGTGAAGTTGGTGTAAAAAAAACGTTTCTTAGAAGAACCAATATGGGGGGTTTGGTTTGTATGGCAGCCCCATGACCCCATGGTCCGATTTGATTTAATCTTAGAAATGTTTTGTGTCATCAATAGAAATACATTCGTGTGAAATTTGGTTGAAATTGGTGCACAAATAAAAAGTTTTTGTTAGAAGAACCTAATTTGGGGGGGTTAAGTTTGTATGGCAGCCCCATGACCCCATGGTCCGATTTGATCCATTCTGGCATATATTTTGTGTTATCTTTAGAAACACATTTGTGTGAAATTTGTTTGAAATTGGTACACAAAAAAAAAATTTTTCTTAGAAGAACTCAAATTAGGGGGCTAGGTTTGTATGGCAGCCCCATGACCGCATGGTCGGATTTGATCCAGTTTTACATATGTTATGTGCCATTAATAGAAACACATTTGAGCGAAGTTAGGTTGAAATTGATACACAAATAAAAAAGTTTTTCTCAGAAGAACCTAAATTGGGGGGTTAAGTTTGTATGGCAGCCCCATGACCCCCTTGTCCGATTTAAGCGATTCAAACATACAAATAGCCTGCAACAATAATAAGCACGTGTACAAAATTTCGGCTCTCTAGCTTTTATAGCGGCCGAGGAAAACGCACTGCAACAGACGGACAGACGGACAGACAGACAGACAGACGGACATCGCCCAATCGTCATACTGATCATATATGTATACTTTTTATATGGTCGGAGATGCCTCCATCAATGCGTTACAAACTTCATGACAAAGTTAATATACCCTTTCACTCTATGAGCGAAGGGTATAAAAAAATAAAACAAATGGAATTGCACTACTATAGGCCCATGTTTTATCGCATACGCCAATAAATTTTACTGAGCTAACATTTTTATTTTCCCATAGTTACTCCAACCAAAACTTACATAAATGTTGCCCGAAAATAACTTTAGCTCGAGGAGAGTGAAGGGTATCCAAACTTCAGACGCGCCCGAAATTAGCTTCGGTCTCGTTATTGTATCTGATCTGGTGATACTCTTGGCCAGGCAGTTGCTACCACTTCGAAGGCATTCAGTAGATTCATGTTGACGTTAGTGTTTGATTCAATGTGGTTAATCATACCTTAAACTAACAACTTTCGATAATTAGTTTCAAGGTATTTTATGACGCTCTGGTCTATCAGCTGAAGAACCGATATTAAGTAAGAAAATAAATCTTATATTTGAAAGATCCAAGTGTGGATGGGAGAGGGTGCCTAGTTATCCACTAATAAAAAAATTTCGCGATTTTCACGCCTTAACTCTGAATTCAACGTGCTCAATCCACGCTTTCTTATTCGCTTCGTAATAGGGATCTCAATCTCAAAAACCGGTACTTTCAGAATGGTTAACCGGGTTATTTTCGGTTTTTTCTTCCTTCCGGTTTTTGGCCAGACGGTTGTTCGTCCATCCGGTTAAAACTGGAAAAAAAACTCATTCAAAGTTCATACATTTTTTTATATTTTTCTTGATTTTTCAGAAACTTACTTATTTGAAAGCTTAATAAAAACAAAAGTACTTCGTAGTCATTGTTTTAATTCTTTTTTTATTTAAGAATACAAAATCCCAATTTTTGTTCATACAGTCTTGAAAATGACATCGGTTAAATGGCAACCCCCATTGTCAGTGGAGGAACCACTTCACTCCGGGCCCTCCCACCGACTTCTTAAGTGGGTCCCCCTATATAAGTCGTAGTTTTTCCGCGATTTCAGAAAAGTGTCTGTTACTATTCACTGACATAGGTAGGATTGCTAAATATGCAATGCTGTATTAAGTATCTCAAAATTGACATGTCCTCTATGTCGTTGCAGACCTCAGTTTCGTACAATATTTGTATACCACGTGGGCCCAGCGAGTTTGGTAATTTCTCCACGATACTAGTGGGTCTCATTCCAGATGTTAGGCGCCGTAGCACATTCAAACCAAATGTGGGTTTAGCACCCAATAGAGAAGGTACTATCTTCAAAAATGCTTTAAGATAGTCTATTTGCAAAGGGACAGGATCGTTTTGGCCATATGGTACTTGAAAGGAAGAGGATGGGTCGGATTACAAACCGCAGCTGGAGTTACAGCAAATACCACAGACATGCCAGGATCAAATTCATTCCATGATGGAGGCTTTTAAGGTGTTCATAGTATAAATTAAGCAGAACAATTTTGAAAGTTTACTTTTCACAAAAACAACACAACACAAATGACGTGTTTTCATTGAATACATTTTGTTTTATGGAAAATGCACTGTTTTCGGGGTTTTTTCAAGTGAATTATGGCGAAAGTTTTCCAGCACTATCAAAGATTTTAAAAATATATGGAAAAAACTTTTTTCAACCATTGGATAATTTTTTTTTGGTATAAATTTGAGGATGCAGATAGTATGATGAACTGAATCTAAAAAAAAATTTTTTTTAGGACGATATGAAATCTTTTGAGCGTAGAGGTTTATCTAAGGGACCTAGTGAACGAGTAACAATAAATTTGACATTCGTTTTGGCTTCGAAAAGTGTAGATCTCTTCTTGTCTGGAAAAATATCTGCATCGAGTTTTTATTTTTCGAGAACGTTTTATAGTTCAAGAAATCGTTAATTTTCCTTTTGGGTCTCTCAATCTCGTGGTTCTCCTCCGCCGCGCGGGCCCTACGGGCTGTTATGCGCCGCCCCTGCCCATTGTGCATACACTGATTAAGGAGATTTGAAGTTGATGGCCTCTGAGAGAGATGAGGCGGTCGGTAAAATGCTGCCACAGCAAATTCATTCAGCCTCGTGCTGTGGCTCCATCTTGCTGAAACCACACGTCCCTAACGTTCATAAAAAAAAAAATCGCGTATCAAGTTCCTAGTGAGCGACCGTTAAAAAGAATCTCTCGACCGCGGAGGCCCGCTGCTCTTCTAAACCAGAGCATGATGGCAAGCGACTATAATGGGAAACAAACTTGTGGAGTTGATTTTTGTTGCAAAAGCGGTCCACTTAATGGGAATCCAGCGATTGCGTTGTGCTTTGAACAAAAGTGAGAAGTGAATTTTTAATATTCAATGTAAGGTTCCACGGATTTTATTTTTTTATTTTTAAGGACTTTGACTCAAAATTGTCCCTCATTTTCTTGCGGTTTTCCATATGGTGGATATGGAAGAATGTGCAACCTCGAACTCTTGTTAAATCCGCATTCGTCTCATAACTTTCAAGTCAAGCGATTATTGCTGCCTGTTCTTTTACAGTAAAAAACATCAAATTTATAGAGCACGTTCGAAAAATAATTTTGTTTCCTACTCTACAGCAGAGCTTGAGTGAAGTTATTTTAACCCTTAAATGCATAGCGTACCATATATGGTACATGGCTAGATTCCTGTAAAAGTCTAGCTACTAATAAATTTTTGATTTTTTTTTGTTACTTTTTCCCAAAGTAGACAAAACAAGGATTCACATAAATTAAATGTTGGCTTCCCGAAGCTTTCCTTGAATTGTCTGTGCGGCGTCAAAGTGGACGAATGTAATTTTTTTTTAAATTTTAAAAGCTATTTTTTAGAGCTCAAAAGATTGGCGAAATTTACCGTTATTTGGAAAAGGAAAAATACTGGTGAGTTAATTGGAATGTGTTCTTTAGGTTCTTTTGAGATTTTGACCAAAAAAAGTTACTAAAGGTATTGTTTGCACCAATTTTGGAACGTACCATATATGGTACACCATGCATTGGGGCATATTCAGAAATATCTATACATACATATATTCCGATCGTTCTTAGCTGATGAAATTAGTCTCCTTTAGTCTTGGGTAGGGTAGGATATGTTCATAAAATTTTAATTATCAGCTCTTTCAACATGATGGTGCGTTTTATTGGGCCCAGAACAGGTCCAAATAACCTAAATTTTCATACAAATTATGTCATCAATCCATTTTTCCAGGACATTTACTGCCATTTTTATGAAAGCTAGGTTAATCAGAATCCAAGGAAACGGAGCTGTCATAGTTGATCTAGAAGGATCGCTTTTGTCATTTTGTTTTCTATAGCACACCGGTCAGGGCTTAGCGTTTCTGTAGCTACTTCTGTAGCCTGTCTTTTTAGCTGGCTAGCTATACTGGAAAAATTGTCACATCTTTTGTTTTGCCCTTAGGACACGCCACTAACCGCCACACTAAAAACCCGAGCTTCCGTACTTGACATCTTAGTAAGATAATTGGACTTTCACCAGGACTCAAGCAGCTGCGCCTTGATATCCAATTTCTTATACCATTTGATTATGACAATTATTGTCTTGTAAGTCCACGGTCAGGATCCTCAGAAAATGTGCTTCTAGTATCAACCATTTCATATGGAAGACTATGTGGAGTACCACATTCGATAAACAAAAAAATACATCGATGTAATTCTTGCGGGCATGTCCTGGAACCTGCACAAATTTGGGTTATAAAGCAGGTAGCAGTTCATTTCCATACTCATATCCTAGCAAAGTCAATCTAATCCATATACTTTTCAAGAAAGGAATCCCATTAGCTATGATAAGTCAAAAGAAGTCCCGAGATATACGTTTAACAGTGGAACATGTTTATAACGAACTATTATATAAAAGATTTATTTTATAACGAGAACGAGTTCTAATCGCGCTAATAACATGATGACTGTATACTCTATACCCATGTGCAGGACTAGACGGCACGCAAAGCCCTAAAGAATCAATTCCGTGTTTCGGAAGGGGTATATGAGTCGGATCTGGCGCAAATTTTAATATTTTATAAGGACATCCAACAGCTACCACTTGACCCACATTTGAAGTTTTTCGCGACATTGTATCAAACGACATGGCTAAATTTAGGTTTGAAGGGGATGTTGGGGTAGTAAAACCTACTCCACTTTCCATCAACTTCCAGGATATGCCACAAATAGGCATCGATACAAATTTCAATAAGGAATAGGAAACTAATAACGCACCTACGCTCCCTTTTAAGAGACTGAATATTCCCGATTTCCTATAGAAATTGCCATCTTTCCTTTAATGAAAAGGAGTTTCCACTATAATTTCAATCAAAACTCTCAATAATCATTATCCTTTCTTTTTTGCATTGTCCCTATTAAAGTAAGACGCAGATTAAATAAACTTTGAAAAATGTCTTTCATTTACAACATATGGCCTGAATGCATGGCGTACCATATTTGGTACACAATGCAAATTCTACTATTTTCGCTTTTCTGGGAAAACGGGCTATTTCCTGGGAAAATAAAGGCCGGTTCCGTGTTCAGTGACCGATTTTACATGAGGGGAGGTCAGTTACAATAATGGGTTCAGACCCCATGCATTTAAGGGTTAAGTTATAAAATCAAGCTATTAAAAATTTTGATAAATGTCTCTATCCATGAAATTACGAAAAGCCCTTAGCCCAATAGTCTATATATGAAAAAACCCGTTTTTACGGATAACAGATTGGTTCTATGAATCTTGGATTTGCGACAACTGAATGGACTTGAATGCGTTGACATTTTCCGTCTCTGTAAACTTTGAGATAGTTCAAATTAGCTCCTAACTTGAAAGGAGTTGTCAGCTTCGTTGCTTCGTAATAATGCTACAACGATGCTATAAGCCCTAAGTGTGAAACAGAATGGTTCCGTTTTATATCAAAAACCTTTAAAAGTTAGCTTCACTAAGCTCGTTTGCAACTGCACGGGTGGACGGCATGAATGCTCCATCCATTTTTTGGAAGGAACGGATACATTAGGTGTGTTTTTTTGTTATCCCGTGTAGGTTTGGGTAACGAAACTCCATATAAAAAAAATACCAGCTGATCCATCTGTAATTTTTTTTATATGAAGTTTCGTTACCCAAACCTACACGGGATAACCAAAAAAACACACCTATTGTCTATTTAGCGAGGCAAAGTAAAAGGCTGACAAAAAATGGGTGAGATATCTAACAACCCTGCCCAGTTCCATTCCATTATAAAATCCTAATTCGATACCTAATTTGTTACTTTGAATGGGAAAATCGCATATTTGTGTAGAATAATCAATAAAGATGATCACTGATCAATCGATTCTAGCCAAACTGAACTGTGTGGTTGCAATCTTCACACGTACACAAAAAGTAATTAAAAAGTGACAAAAATTATTTTAGACTGTCTCTACGACAAGCCTTTCGTTTTTTAAATAGTGCCTTCATTTTTTATGGCTCTACTTTATTTAAGACTCCAAACTATAACTTTTATTATAAAAACACCAAAATAACTAAACTCAAAGTAAACATTAGCAAACTCCTCTTCAAATATAAGTTGCGTTTTATTGCTAACGCGGTTAAATCTGACTCAAAAAAAAAACATCGCGTTTAGCTTCCCGGTTAAGACCAGGCTTTTTGCTCAAACAGCTGACACCTGACAGTTGTTTTGCATCTTTGACTTACTCTCGTAGGCTTGCAAAATCTAAAACCACCATGAGAAAATTCTCACATTATTGTTGTTATTTTTTATATGTACGCCAACATAGAAAAACAAAATTCCCCTATTTTTGATTCACCTAAACTCTATCCCGTGCAGGTTAGTGGCCCGCATGAAACATGCCTGGCTAAGTGTCATCTTTTTATATGGAGTTCGTTACCCAAAACTACACGAGATATAGCAAAAACAACGAACCTATTGTTTCCTATTCTTACCTCAACAAATAGTTTTCTTTAAAAATATTTATTTAATATTTAGCGCTCAATCACTTCAACTGGCAACGAAATGGAAAATAGCCGCACAAATGCCACTATCGCACCAAATACTTAACTTATCAAAAGAATGTTGTCCCGAACGTAAAATTTCTTGCGAAATAACGGTTATTTTCTATGAATTTCCGGAGAGTGCATGTTTTCACTGGTCGCTTTAGCCGAGCTTGGACTGGTTTTCTGCCGAAAAATCGACGGTTATACCATAAAAGGACTCTATATCCGAAATCGTTATAACCGGATCCGTGTGTTTGAAAAACAATACAAAAATGAAGCGTCTTTAATTTCAAGTCGGTATAACCGGATTGTCGTTACAAACGAGGTCGCAATTAACGAAATCCACTATATATGATTTTTCCTTGATTTTTTATATATTTTTTCCGTAATTAAAATAACTTATTCGTATCATTTCCGACATAGCGCATGCACGGTATATTTAACAAAAGTTAATTGCATAATCGTCGTGCCTAATTAAGTCTATATTTGATACTGAGCAATTATAACGAGCAAAGTGTATCATTCAGGCCAATTTGGAAGGCCTGTAAGAAATTTATCCACGTTGTCTAATTAACCTTAGCTGGAAAAGTGTAGCAATAGATGGAATGGCGTTACAGATTCCAATTACGGATAGAGTGACAGTGACGTCAGTTAAATGCAATTAAGAATATTGTTATACGACATTGACGACATTAGAAAAGTCCTTTCTAAATGCAGAATCGAGGTCGCAACTTCAGGACTAGAGTCCGCGAAAAAATAGTGTACACTGTAAAGGGCACACACTGTTTGGGGGTATTCATGGCAAATTGAGTTCTATTCATTTAGTGATGCATATATGAATTAGGCATAATGCCTATGACAGATATCCAAATCATTATGACGATAATCCGTCATGATGATGAAAGTTCGAAATTGAGGTGACACATATGTTTTCGTCATTAGGATTCGTCATTTACTTTTGACGTTTCTGTAAATGATGAAAATGCCCCTAACAACAGCTTTATTTTGATGAATATTCTGTTCAATAATTTAAAGACACACTTTTCTTGAAGAATTTGAATAGAAAAGTGTAAAGATTGATAACAAATTAAATATTTTTGCAAACATTCTTGTTCCTCAATTGTGCAACAGATAGCGTACCCTGTCATTATTGAGCAAATGATGGTCCAAATGTGAAATTGGGAAGTTACGTGTGTCAAGCTTGTAAAAGTGGATAGATCAAAAACGAAATAAAATC
This sequence comes from Microchrysa polita, assembly GCA_949715475.1. Lineage (NCBI taxonomy): Eukaryota > Metazoa > Arthropoda > Insecta > Diptera > Stratiomyidae > Microchrysa > Microchrysa polita. The sequence continues at coordinate 37,208,869 of OX454416.1, forward strand.
CATAGCCTATTGTCTAAAGATACAATTCTAATAAAATGCTTGCTTTGTATTAGGGCCCATAACCCGGTTTTCGTTTTTTTTTTGCAAAGGTTTTCAGGTTAACCGAGTTTTTTAATTGATTTCCTTATAATTTAGTAAAAACGTGCATACACACTCGTATTGCTATTGTTCGTATCGTATGCAAAATCAAATCAAAGATAAAAGGAGAAGTAATTTGACCATCACTTCGTACTAAGAGTAATGGCAATAAGGAGAGTTTCGAAAATTTGTTTAAGGGCTGAAATTTGGAAACGGTTTTTTTCATAGAGACTAGTAATCGAGTTGCATACGCAAAACTCAAAAAATATAAAAAATTGTATGAATTTTGAAAAAAAAAAAAAAAATCCCGGTTTTAACCGGATGGACAAACAACCGTCCGGGTTAAACCCGGGAGGGGGAAAAACCGAAAATAACCCGGATGACCGTTCTGAAAGTACCGGTTTTCGGACTAACCGTCCGGTTTTTGACATCCCTTTGTATACAACAGGAAACAGAGGTAGGTACCTACAAAGCAAGAATTGTACCGAACATTTAAATAGAAAATAAAGGAGATTCTCCTATGTCCATATTATTTAAATTATACAGGGTCACTGGTAACTTGACGATCTATTTCTCTGGAAACTAGCTGCCTGATAGCATTGCCTGTATAGTGTATACAGCCAACCAAAAATTGCTTAATGAAAGCTAAATTATTAGAAAAGTTGGACTCCAAACATTCAATATTATGTCTAAATACGGTCGCCTTATTGCTTCGAGCAAACTATAGCTAAATCTGGTCAATGGTAATGACCCTGCGTAAGTGACACCACCATCGTCTCAGCGGAACAGGTGCTCTCAGCCATATATAAGGTATCTGCACCATGTAACCTGAGATCCTCTGCAATTTCTTCGGTAAACACGGCGTATGGCATCGTTTCAGTGTTGCACTTACGATGTAAGAAAATTAAGATATTTTTTCCTGTTACAATTTCATTATTATTTTTTCGTTTTGGTTTTACTTTTCCAGAAAAGCCATTCACTGGTCAGCATAGCAGCTCTATAGGTACTAGATAGTACACATGTTTCTTGAATCTGGGCCACTTTGAGAAAGCAAGAGTAACGTTACTCTTAGCAAACCAGCAATGAAATGTAATCGCGGTGTACCCTTACCATACATACAAGTAGAACATGTGTGTACGTATGTAAATGTGTATTACACGCATTTTGTATTACGAAATTCTATGAAAAATCTTACGTATAGAATAAATTGTAACCGTGTGACTGGCAACTGGCATAAATCACCTGTTGGCCATTTTGTTAAAGTCGCCGCAACAATTTATTAACTGGCACTCGCTGAAAGACGAAAGACAACGATGGAGCCGGGTGGATAGTGTAGGTCGCTTTGGTATTTATTCATAAATATATGAGTTGTACCTATTATGAAATTTAAGATACATTTTATTAGTAATCAACGTATACCAGATATGTATTAATAACTTACGAGTACGGTACGTAGGAATTGATTTGAGCTCACTAGTGTTTAAATCGTGTGGAAGCATTCATGTACGTCACAATTTGCATAAACGCATTTGTTTAATTTGAAAATATCAAATGACATCGTTAGAATCAATATTGTGTCGGGCCAACGCAAATCAAATGAAGGTGTTCGGATAAAAGATTGTTTGGGTCTAATTTATTGAGGCTAAGTCGGTTAGTCTGATGTGACATGATCGGGCATTTATAGACATAAGATCAGAGCAATAAGCAATTAAGTATGTTTTTTATGCACCTCATTAACATATAGTCATATCTTTATGTGTTTTTATATCTAGTTCTAGTTCATTACAACAGAAGGTACGTTTTATTGAGTTTATCCCGTGCAGGTTTGGGTAGAACTTCATATAAAAAAAATGACACTTACCCAGGTAAAGTTCACCAGTGCAACTACCCTACACGGGATAGAGCTCAAATGTAGATGGCGGACGCATAGGGGAAATATGGGGGAATTTGTTTTTTCAAACCAAATGTGAGAGTTTTTCTCATCACGAGAAAAGATTTTGCATAGAAATAATCATCTTTTGTGATAAAATCCACCACATCTAAAAAATAAGCCGACAAAGGTGAGTCAAAGATGCGCGAAAAGTGTCAAATGTCAGATGTTTGGTCTTAACCGGGATGTTACCCGCGATCGTTTTTTTCGAGTCAGATTTACCCTCGATGCGAAAAAAACGTCGCTAGAGTTGAGTTTTCCAAAACAAATAAATACCAATACAGTTGAACTCTGGTAATCCGACGATCGGATAATCCGATCCAATTTCATGCCCTTTGTTTAAATGTTATTCTGGCAATGACTATTTTTGTGTCGCCGAACCATATTGGTGGAAATCGAAAGGTCTCGACTCCCTCTAAACGATTCTTAAGTAATTCTCCCCTAATCGCTACCGTTCTCCCGCTGCCGACCCGCAAAGTTATTATTTCGCTGCTTGGCGGTAGACGTCTGGTCTGGCACTTATGTGAAGTTAGCCCTCCCACATTCTCAAATTACGGTTGAACAAACGGTTATTTTACCGGCGGCTACGTTTGTTCGTGATTGTTCGTCAATTAGGCAAAAAAAACTTTTTTTGGGGAAAAAGTCCAAATTAGAACATTTCGCATAAATGAGGTGGTGATTTTTCAAATGTAGTCGGCAAATTTTACTGTTCACCCCCCAAACAAATGTTTGCTCCGTACGTCCCTGATGCTGTCAGATGCCAAATGTCGCACGAAAGCCGTCAGTCGTGACGTGAAAAGTCCCAACAATAATTCACGAAATAAAAACTGGGTCGATATAAGTCAACGATCCCCGTTTCGACAACTCATCTCTAGTAAAGCAGCGTTACGAACGTCTCGAAATCCTTTCCTCAAAGAGTTTGAAGGAATCATTTAGTGAAACGGCCAGCAAAAAACTTCCGAAAAGAGGGGAGTCATCAGCCCCAGCCGACATGGTCACCCATTAAGGAAAACACGCTTCAGCACACATTATACAGCCGAAATTCAACTTCCCCCAGAATAAGGTTCAATGTCGAAAGCGTGGCTACGCGGAGAAATTCCGTTAGGCGATGAATCACTGCCGATCAGAATATGCTTTCTGGTTCATGCACAAGGATCGGAAATCGTTCCGAGTGGAGTTCGTGGACGGTAACGATTCAGGTTGAACGTGGCAGGGAGATTGTAACTTTTCTATCGGAAAACGAGAAGTTCGATTTAAACTGGGGGAGGATAAATGCAGCAGGATAAATGGAAAATGTTTTTATTTTAGTTTTAATAAATTTTTGAAAATTTCAAAAGATGAATTGTGTGCTTTTGGTTCATTTTCAGATTGCTTTGAAGTTTCAATCAGTCAGTTTTAGTTTCGTGGCAGAGATGATGGTATGATGCCAGTGCCGGATTAAGCAAGCGCGAGGCCCGTGGCAAATGTTGAGCGCGGGGCCTATGGAACTTCGATTAACCAAACTACTAGAGGGGTTCTAAAATTTAAATTTTATTAGTAATTTCTCAAGGGGTTTATAGGAAATCGGGTAGCAGCTAGCAAATATCAACATTATGCAAGGCTGTAATACACAAAGAATGTGCAATAAAAGAATTGCTATTGTGATATTTAGAAGTGCGGTGTTTGGTGAGCGATTATGCTCTTGATTCTGTGAACTCTCTCTGTAAATGCAGAGTTTACAATTTACAAATTTATTCTCAAAAATGGAAAACATAAAAAAAATCAATCTAAAATTAAGAAGATTTTTTTGTTCCATAATTGTTTTTTTTGGTGAAAAATTAACATTTTCATGGAAAAAGTAAAAGTTGAAACATTTCGCATCAATTGGCTAAACTGACCAAATTCGGCAGAAATTAGCATTTACCTATTTCGTAAAATTGGAATTTCTGTACCTCTAATGACAATGGAGGAACGCGCGATCGGTATTACTGAAAACCAAATACATATTGTCAAGACACACTGAGACGGATACAGGACGAACAGTGGTTCAGAATCACATTCTAGGGGGACACAAATCAAAAGACTGAGTATAGTATATAGTAATAAATTTGCACTATCAATAGAATATAAAAAATAATAATTATATCCCTCATGCACAGTAGCGTACCTCACTAAGGATTATAAAAAAGGATTATAAAATGGTTTCACAAAAATGTTTATATTTAATTAATTTTAGAAGTCTCTCTTTGGACGACCTCTAAAAATGTAAAAATGCGATATTTACCGAAAAGTTAATTAATATGGGAAAATATTTCATTTTATAAGTATTTCCTATTAATATAGCTTTCGATTGAATTGTCAATTTTTAGGTTTAGTCAGGTTCATAAAAGGTTACAACCAAACATCTAGTTAAAAAGGCCCATAATTAAGATACTAACGTAGCGCAAACCAGTACATTTATTCGGTTTTACTTATTAAAATAAAAAATGTTGGAAATCTTACACACTTAAATGTGAAACAATTTTTAATCATTTTGAAAACAGGTAATTTTGCCCTCACTTTTCATAACGTTTGAAGCGGTACGCCACTGTGAATGAGAGATATAATTGTAATTTCTAAATTCAATGGATGTGTGCCAATGCATTTCCCAACATGAATTTAAAAAATCGTTTGTTTACGGGAATCATGAATGAAATATTTCTGAATTTTTATGCAATATTAACATTGCTATAATTTTGGAACACCCTGGCGTAAATTTTTCAACGATAACGTGTTAAAACAACGTAGAAGGAACTGCCTTTTACAATTTCGTTGGTATCTTATGGTTGTTATATTTTTTCTTCTTTTTCTAGAAAAACGCGGGGCCCCTTTGAGTGCGGGGCCCGTGGCATTTGCCACCTTCTGCCACGTGGTTAATCCGGCACTGTATGATGCCGTAAATACGCAATCGGTATTAGTTTGTAGCCGATACCCGCTATTCTAGAAATTCTGAAAGGCTATCGTAATTCGGTTCCGCTATCCACCACCCATACGAGGAAGACCTTGGTCATTAATTCTTAATACCCCAGTTCCGGCAAAATATGGTAGTGTAATTGGTCTCATATTCCGAGGGATTATTCCTGATAGGATGTGCTTGGAGACTCGTGCTAGTGTTGGTTATCGGAATACGACCACAGAATTCAGCCGCAATTTTGTTAGATGAAATTTCTTGAAACACAGCCTCACCTACTGATCCATCCCTCACAAACATAGCTAGGTTACTTGGAAGGCACGAAAAAGGAATACAAAGTTTTGTCCAATTTATGCTAGTGGAGCTGCAGCGGGAGAACGGGGGTGACTAGCGAGAAATTACTTCGGAATCGTTATTTGGAACTCGAGACCTTTCGATTGCCAGCAATTTCGTTCGGCGACACGAAAATTTTAATTTCAATCTTCTGCCAGACATTTCCCGCAAGCAGCGATACAGCCACTTTGTGGAGTTGCATCGGGAAAACAGAGGCGACTAGGGAGAAAATGACGGAATCGTTAGTACGGAGTCGACACCTTTCAATTGACTTTTAATTTCGTTTGGCAATACCCAAATTTAATTTCGGTCTGCTGTCAGACAGACATCTTCCGCCAAGCAGCGAAAATCGTGTTTTTCTAATAATTGTATTTTCTATTAACCTTCCGTTAGACGCAATGCATCTGACAGATGCCTCGCATTGTTTTTTTTACCATAACTGCTTTTATATTGCGAATTCTACTTTCTAACTCAGAGTAGCTTCGTATACCGAGTACGGAAGCATTTTCGTCTGATAGAGAAAAATGTGGAGTCCTTTGGATTTACGTAGGAGGCTCGGGTATCTATTAGATGCATTGCGGGCACTCGTGTAAGTGATTTGAACATATAATTGACATAGCCGCAGCAGTATACGATAAAAAAAAATATATACTACAAGTGCAATACTTTTAGAGTTACACTATTACACCTTAGTTTTACCATTTAAGTTTTTTTTTTTAATTTAGTTATGCTCAGAATGCAATTATGTAAGAAAATTCCAAAAAATCTCATTATTTTAAGACTTTTTGTTAGCAAAAAAAATATTATTAACAGACCAGATTTTCTTCTTTTGATATTGACTATTGGTATGACAAGGCTTCAAGTATTCAGATAATGAAGAAAAAACCCTTTGAACATATTCATTACCTTAAAACAGGATGACAAAGTTGGCATCTAATAGATGCATTGCGTCTATTCGTGTTACATTTTTTATTGCGACTAACGGAAGGTTAATTGTATTTTCGGTTAATCGTATTTTCGATTAATCGTATTTATAATAATCGATTACAGTACGATTAATCGATTAATCAAACAGGCCTACTTCAACAACCTTGGAGGTCGTTTTCACCGATTGCAATGACATATGATATCAGCTTGCCTATCACATCAGATAGCGATACTATGGCTGCTTTGTATGTTCCTGAGAGCATGACAGGCCTTCATGATTGCAAGCATTTCGGCTTAAAAAATGCTGGGATGATCAGGAAGATGGTATTATTCAGAGATACTTAGTAGTCCCCAGAAGATTCCGGCAACCACGTGAAAAATGTGATGTCAAAACCCTTGACCACCTGACTCTCTTTTCACTCACCTCTAGTTGGGAATTTGGCATCAAAGTTCTTCCCGACGCTTAGTTTGGGCACTTTGTCACTGTTACAACGTTGCGTATACGTCTTGAGGGAGCTGGTTTTGAATATTGATTTGGCCGTATGGCCACTCGAGAAGCGTTAACTCTTTGAGCCCGACTGCCTAACATGCGTTCTTCATCGACCCATGAGCCAAGTGATCCTCCGCTTAGGGTTATTTTCTTTTTATTTTATTTACTGAGCGTCACGAGTCTATAACTATATAATAAAATTATATATTGTTGCTGCCAATTGGTTAATAATAACATCGATGAGTGGAAAATGCAGGATTACACTCAGCACATTCCTCGGGTATGTTCGCTCACTGTGAGCTAAGGCAAACCGATCTCTGCACACTACCAAGTTTTGTTACATTATTATGTATGTTAGGATAAATCGTACCACCGCCATTTAAACCCAAAGTATCATGTTTGGCTTGAGACCCCATTTCTTGCTAAATACTGTCTTGCAGGTGTTAAAAGCAATACAGGCTTTTTTAACGCGTTCTTCAATGTTCAACTTCCAGTTGAGTTCAAGTCCAGAATAACGCCCAAATACTTCGAGCTGGGAGATAATTGCAGTTGATGCCCGTCTAATTTTGTGTTTTTGGTTTTAGTAGTAAACAGCATCCGTTTTGTCTTCCCCGGGTTTACCCCCAGGCCACAGCTTGTGGCCCGTTTGCTAGCCAAACCAAGGGCTCTTTCCATTATCTGACTGATCATGGAAAGACACATTTCTGATACTACAATCGCTACATTATCCGCATATGCGACCACCTTAATCCTCTCCCTGTCAAGCCTAGCCAGGATTTTGTTTATTACTACTAGCCACAGTAGTCGAGAGATGATGACACCACCCTGAGGTGTTCCTATGCACACGAATTTTCGTTAGTCACCATGGATTACTCTGTTCGTTAGTAGTGTCACTATCCACGACGCAAGCCCTGACCCAACTCCTAAAGCTCAAAAAGCTTCATGAATTGATTCAATACGAACATTATTGAATGCTCTCTATATGTCGAGGAAAGCGGATAACGTGTATTGTTTGTATTCAAGGCTGTGCTCGATGATACGGACCACCTCGTGGAGAGCCGTTTCTTTCCCTTCACATGAGCTTGCTGTGACCTTGAAAGTGCTGAGTTCTCAAGACTTTGTCGGATGTGTAAGTCTATTAAGCGCTCTAAAGTTTTGAATACGAAGGGAGGTAAACTAATCGGCCTGAAATCCTTCGCGGTCCCATGCCCTCGTTTACCTACCTTCCGTATGAAAACGACTCGAACTCGTCGCCACGACTGGGGGACGTGGTTCAGTAGCAGAAAGCTTCTGAAAAGTATCAGCAGCCGTGGAAATACCAGATCCTACGTTTTCTGAGGCACAATCGGTAGTATGCCAGCTGGTTCCGGGGATTTAGAAGAGCAGAAGCCGTTGATTGCCCAGGTAATCTTTTCCTCACTAATAATGGAGAAAACGAATTCACTCTGCCGTTAAGGTTTGTGTTCGTAGAGACGACTCATGGGATCATCGCTTGGCGATCGAAGTGAAACCACCGGTTTTGAGCACTATATGGGTATATTTTCTATACAGACATGTTCCTTTAGTCCATAGTTGATACTATGAAAGTATAACCATTCAAAAAATATTTAAATACGGCTCGAAATTGAATGCAAAACTACGATCGCTGAGCGACGATCCCATGAGTCGTCTCTACGAACAAAAACCTTTACCCTCCATTATGCAATCGCTTGCAAGTGCTCTTGCATGCAGGGAAATGCGTATTCATCTGAAGCTCAAGACATTCGCCAGTTGATTATGCCCAATGGCAGCGCCCGCTCTAGCACTTACGCCGCCCCGGGCAAGAGGACAAATTGCCGCCCCTTAGGAACTGTACCAAACATAATGATAGAAGATATCCATTCAGTGGTTGCCAATCTTTTTCAGTTCGTGCCTCTCTTGCGAGGACTGCTGATCCTGGCGCCCCCCAAGAATATATGTGTGCAAAAATTGCCGTTGGCAATGCCTTCAATTTTATAGGCAAGTTCAGGATCTATTTTCCCATTATAAGTTCTTTGAACATTTTATTGCCCATATTTTGGAACTATTGGAAATCTTAAGAAGTATTAATTAAATTTCGTGATCTCCGCATGCTGAATTTCGTCGTGAGTTTGGCCGTCACCGTTTCAGTGATACGTCGAGCACGAAAAATGAAATCATCGGAGCGACCAAAATCAGAAAGATTTTTACCAAAGATTCATTCTATCCATACAAAAACTAGCTGATTGGTGCGGTTCTTTTCATAGTCGCGAGCTTTGTCAATTTCAATTTAATCAGCTGTTGGTTATCAAACGGATTTAGCAGCAGTGATTTTTTTTTAACCGAAGAAAATAAAATTGTTGACAATTTGCAACGTTTTGCAACAACGGATTGCTCCTGGTGAGTTTCGAGTCAGCATGATGCTGTTGAAGGAAACTATAAGTCATAAACATTAGAGTTGTGCTCGCGCCCCCCTTCCCTAATCATCGCGCATCCTTGGAGGGTCGCCCCCCAGTCTGGGAATCACTGATCTAAATGTATAGAACGGTTGTTGAAGAATAGATTCAAAGGGGCTTTCGTCTTGAATCAAGTGCTTGTACTCATTATCGTTGCTCCAAAACGATTAACGAGTACATAGTGAAACCAGCTGACTTAAGAGCATTGTTTTTTATAAAAACAACACAAAAATTCATGGTCACATTGGAAGTCAAACCACCGTTCAGCTATTATCTATACGCGCAGCGCAATTCACGACAGTTCAGCAAGGCCTTATAGGCCCGTATTTATGAACATTCCTTAACTCAAGGAGACTTTTTTGTCTCCTTTGACCAGGGTTGTGCTTTGTTCCTGATGTCATCGCCGCTATGCGAAAGTCCACAGGTCAAGGAGACCTTGGGTCAAGGATGCCTAAATTCAATAAATTAAATGTCATTTCCCATACTTTTTCATAGAAAAAAAAGTCTCCTTGAGTTAAGGAATGTTCATAAATACGGGCCATAGAGTTTGTTTGCAATTTCAAAATGTTAAAGATTCATGTAAGAAATCGAAAATGAATGCAAAATGTTGCTTTCTACTAAAACAATCAATACATTTTTGAGAAAACTCCGCCCTAAAAAAAATTGCGCCAAAAAATTTCGTTGTATAATTTCGTCCTCTGAAAATAAGGCAAAAATTTGGGTTCATGCAAGGTCATTAATTCTGGTGAAAAGAAGAGGAACTACATGTTCAATCGGAGGACGAAATTAGCACATACGAGTAATTCTTCAATTAGTATGTTTTTCATTCTTTTTTCAAAGAATAACTTAATCAGAACATAACCGAGCGAATAGTCCCACTTTGCTTTCCGAAAGTAGGGCGGGTGCTAGAATCACAGACTTAAAATTTGCGCGGCTTTTACTTTAGGATTCGAAATTCGTATCAATTGTGGGTTCTTCATATCCTCACAAGGCATATGCATCTTTCAAAACACAGCTTAAACCTTAATAAACACGGTTTTTACCCTTATTCTTTATTTTATTTCGCCCCCTTTTAATTTTATCTGTAGAAAAGGAAACCGCAAACCTTTCAACTAAATCGAAGTTGATATTGATTTATTTTTTTTCGGCTTTTTTAATATTTTTTTTTCTTCGAGTGCTAGCCAAAAAGCCGCCCCTAAAATTTGGCGCCCCGGGCGACCGCCCGGCTTGCCCCCCCCTTAGAGCGGGCGCTGAATGACCAAATGCCATCATCTTCTTTTATTAAGGACGGACACGACCCTGCCTTGGACAAAATCTTACTGATTCTAGCTGAGCATTTGACGCTATGCAATTATTAGCGAAATAGAGAAGACTTAGGCGATGATCGTAGTTAGACAACTGGTTGTGATCACATGCAGAGCCGGCCTTAGGATTCTGGTGGCCCTGGGCGCTGATTGCATCCAATTCGCCAGCGATTTCAGTTTTTATACCTTCTTAGTTAGTCTTAACACAGTTTTTTTATATTCCTTGAATGTCATATTCTACTTGTCATTTAAAAGAAATATACGAAGATCTGCTTTACTACATGTCACTGTTTTGCAAAGCATGGATTTGTAAAAAAGTAGTTGACGCACCATGTAGTTAGGGTAATCAAGAATTAAAAAGCTACGCACAAAAGTAAAAAGCGAATTTTTACTCATATTCAATAAATTGTATTAAAAGAAGATAATACGTGCTACATGTGGCAAAAAAAGGAATCAATAACTCCAGCGAAATTTCATATAATCCACATACTTTTGTTCTAGCGGTTTTCAAAATCAATTTGAGAGATGCACTTTCAATCTGAAAATTAAAATGCTTAGAAGTTTCCTTCATTCTTTCGTTCGATGATACATACCGTCTTATCTAAACGAGCATCTGAAAAATCCAAAAAGAAAATATTTAACGATTCTTGTAGTAATTTGGATGACAGTCCGACATTATTGCATGCGCAAATCATTAAATACGTATTAACCAATTGCAAAATTACATAGATATATGGACCGAATTTTATCCTGACTGTTTCAATTGAAGTGTATGCAGCGAATGAATGTACCAAAAAATGCAAAAATGATGTTGACATTGCAAATAAAACAAGCAATTCGATAAGATTGTTCAAATTTTTGTTCGTTTCACATATTTCACCATGTAGTAGCACAAGCCTGTCAATATCGTCACATACGGAACACAGAATAGAACTTACATATTTTGTATTTTTCTTGACTTTATTCTTCACCGTATAAAGAATTATCTGTAATTCGTTATTCAAGACTCTAAAGAATTGAGCTACCGCATTTAAGCTGATAAAATAAGCCCACGCATATAGTTCCGTTAATATTTGCAAATACGTCCAGTAAGCACTCATTAACAAGAATTTCCTATTGGGAGCAATAAAATAGTACACACTAATAAAATAAACTGATAACGAAAAAAGCCCAACGAGAACGGCAAATTTTACACCCAGTTGTGCATACGACCACGGTCCGTCACTACCGATTTTGTCAAATAATTGGATAATACCATTGCGTACACTTATAACATGATGCGAATCCCACAATTGCACAAGAAATAGGTACAAGACAGTGAAATAAATTGTTATCAGAGGTAAATAGATTGATAATGTCACAGCCAATGAACGATGCTCTTCGTGTGCTGCCTCAAGGATACATCGTATGTAAAAGAATCCAGCAATTATATGAAGAATAGAATTTATGAAACACAGTGAATATGATGTGCGAGTAAGCTGAGCTCGTCCATTTCTATCCATGGAATATGAAATTAAGCCAGTCAATTTAGAAAAATAATAAATAAGCGAGTAAAAGATTAAACCGATGCGTCCTTTGCTTAGCATGTCTATATTAATAAAAGAAAGTAACTCAAATAAAGACCACTTCGTTGTTTCGCGTGAAAACTTATTAACTAAATTATCATAATGGATAGATATGATGTAATAAAATCGACTTTGTTTGATTAACAGTAGGTACCATAAAAATTGATAAATATTTGTCGCTAATGCTTTCAACCCACAAGAGCTTTTACAGGATTATTTAAGCTTAAATACCGATCGAGGGGGATGAATTGTGTTCAGCTTGCAGACGGCTTTTTTTACGAAATAAAATTGAAGCATTTATTTATTAATTGACTTAAATTTAAGCTATTTTATTTCGGCTTTATAATAAGTTCACAGTGAGGGAAATCATGTAATTTGGAGCTATTTATACCCATGTTTTCGTATGAAAACGGCCCGAAAACATTTCAATTCCCATACAAATTGACACATTGAAAATACGCTAATTTGCGTGTTTTCTATGAAACCTTGATTTTTTTTTAATGAAAACGTATAAGCACCCAAGTCTCAAACCTAAATTTCCCTATTCAGCACATTTCGGCTCACTCCAATATTTTAACTGACACCCGACCAAATTGTTCAGTTTCGTGTGTTTGTTCTTAATGTTGTTCTTAATTTCTCCATGATAAGAGAATGGACGGTCAGTTTGAAGTGACGAAATATGTTGCAAATTACTATCGATGACTGCAGCAGCACATTTTTAAACTTAGAACGATTTATAGGCAAAATATTATTGTCGGTTGTCATATGAAATTACAAACAGTGCACTATGAACACTTTTCGGTAATTTCTGAAAACGTACGGCGAAATCAATCCGTTTTCGTCCACTCTGGATAGAATATTATTTGAAAACAGAAAAACAATTTTCTGGCATAAGCATCGCTAATTGAAAATTGGATATTCTTGTCGAAAAGACGTCATATATGTACATATATAGTATTTGGCTTGGAAGTATGAAAACTAAGGGTACAGCGTGACCCTAAATAAGTTGCATCTATTCAGCCTGGGGCCGCCGTTATGTTACGCGTCGTTCCTTTCCGTGCCATGACAATTATTAGACGGTCAGATACGTTCCGTTCTGAAACGTCAAATGTCAAATTTTAAAAGGTTTTCAAAATTGAAAAGCAAAATGGAAGGAATCTGGTTTTCTAATTATTTTGAGCATTTTATGCACTTTATCAACTATACGAAAGATATAAAAAGGGTACAGCGTGACCCTAAATAAGTTGCATCTATTCAGCCTGGGGCCGCCGTTATGTTACGCGTCGTTCCTTTCCGTGCCATGACAATTATTAGACGGTCAGATACGTTCCGTTCTGAAACGTCAAATGTCAAATTTTAAAAGGTTTTCAAAATTGAAAAGCAAAATGGAAGGAATCGTGTTTTCTAATTATTTTGAGCATTTTATGCACTTTATCAACTATACGAAAGATATAAAAAAAAGAAATAAATTGATTAGCTATAAGTTAATCGTAAGTATGACAAGCAAACTGACTTGGATTTGCCTGGAATTTGACAGTTCGAATAGTTTTCCGAAAGCTTATCGATTAATGATATTCGTACATAGGTATCCCAGTCCCAGATATCAAATACCCGAAAACTAAGAGTATTCGAGTCTTAAAGACAACAGTTTGAGCAGTGGAAATTTAGCGTCGTCCCAGGAGCAAGCTCGCATTTTTACTCCTTCAAACGTGGTATAGTGCTGCATAGAGTTTATAGAGTATAATACAGCAGTAAGATTTTTTTTACCGTGATTATCGGCTGTTTGCCCCCTTTCCGATATGCATTTATATTATTTCTGAAAAATCCTTTAAAAAATTCAGATTTACAATCTTACGAGGTGCTACACTCGCACAAAAAAGGAGTACAAAAATCTGTACAAAATGTGTTCAAAATTCGAAAGAAGAAAAATTCCCGTATATGGGGCAGTATGGCGTCTTATTCGCTTTATTATTCAAGGAACAAATACATACATTTAACAAACGAATTACATTTTTAATATAGGGCACTATGGCGTCTTATTCACTACGCAGTAAACATAACAATGCCGGAAACAGAAAAATAAGTAGTGTTGCCACAACGCTGATTTCAATCATAATACTGGGTGCGTTCGTAAAATTGAACAATAGTTTGGGCGCAAAATTTGAATTCAAACTTTCTGGCCTACACGTACGAGGTCGAAAATGCAAAACGAGTCAAAGTATATTCCCGGATGGGGTCAACAATTCAAGTGTACGTTATTCTAACTTTGACTTTCCTTGAAACCTTGTATCGAACGATTGAAACGTTATTCAAGTTAAATCTAATACAAATCTAATACATGAGTATGTATGTAATGGAAAAGTATGTATGTACATATTAGCAAATATCGTAATAGGTTCAAGTATGTGATAACTTTATCCAAGATTTCAATAATATCATGTTGCAGGATTCTAGTGTTCTAAACGGGTCAAATATGTATACCTAAGCTGATCAGCTGAATGATTGACATTCAAAGTAAACAAAACAATAATTCAAGTAAACAAAAGCAAATGTATATAAATCAAAGGTGATTAATCTCGGTGAGTTTAAATGATCAAATTAGTTATTAATAAGAATTCAGTTTTCAGACATATTATGATGATGATGACGAAGATGACACCGATGATGCCAGTAACGACAATAGATGCATGAAGGAATCTTCAGATAAGTACTTATTCATTCCTGTAGTTCATGCTTGCGTGATGCTTTGTGCTTTCGTTTGTGTTTCTACTTTTCTGGAAAGTTCGAACGAAGCGCCAAGGACGAAAACATGGGCCGATATTGATCTTTGCCTGGACGATGAAGCTTTAGTTTTGCCAACGAGTGCTATGCTTTCGACAACAATAAAAGGCTGCATGGGCGATGTCTTCAACGGCGATTGGGCCACAAATTAGAGAGGAGAAGTCCGAACAACTATTATTTCCTTCTTTTTAGCAAATATTCACATGCTTAGTATTTAACGTATGCTCATACTAATCCATATTTGTGCAATGTTTCATATAATTACCCAAACCCATCGCAGATAAAAAACGAGATCGAGGCTAATTTCGGGCTCGGCCGAAATTTGAATACCCGTCACATGAATGAAACTTAAGCTTCTTTTCGCGTTAAGTATTTCTACCGCAGCCCTATGACGTGTATTCCATCTGTTCCTGGATATATTTTGTGGCCTCACTAGGAACACACTTGTGTAAAAGACTAAGGCCCGTATTTATGAACATGCCTTAACTCAAGGAGACCTTGAGTCAAGGATGCCGAAATTTCAATAAATCAAATGTCATTTCCCATACCTTTTCATAGAAATCATTTATATTCAGGAGTCAATGCATTCTTGATTTAAGGCGAAACTCAAGGAGACCTTAAGTTTTCAATAGACTTGAAATATTATATTTCAAGGAAGGTGGGTAGCTACCTTGACTTCAGGTGAGGTTGACTATAGAAAATTTCAAGGTGTCCTTGAGTTTCTCCTTAAATCAAGGATGCATTGACTCGTGAATATAAGTGATTTTTATAAAAAAGTATGGAAAATGACATTTAATTTATTGAATTTCGGCATCCTTGACTCAAGGTCTCCTTGAGTTAAGGAATGTTCATAAATACGGGCCTAAAACTTTATTTTGAAATATAATAATTTTTTTTTAACCCTTCTGTCGGCACAAAGGTCTGGCCAGACCTTTGGCACTATATTTTGGTCAAAAAAGTATAGAAGATGAAATCGCAGCGACTTCATATTTCATGATATCCTAGAATAATATGTTTAGATGGATTTTGCAAAAATTTAAAAAAATCGGTTAAAGCTTTGAGTATGCTTTTGATGATTTTCAATTTATAGTGCTTTTTGATACCCAATAGGTCTGGCCAGACCTATAGTTTTCCCCCCCATTTTTGTCTTGAGGCAAAAAGTGAAAATATTAAATTCTATTAAAATTCTCCTATTTATGATGTAATAATGTCACTAAAATTCAATTTGTACGATAAACGATAAAATTTTCTGAGATTTTGCTTAAAAGTGAAGTGAGGTTCGGAAATTGGGAACGCCTAATTTTATCACATCTTATAACATCACCTAATCAACTGAGATTTGATTCTAGGAATTTCAAACGAGTTTTATTTACTTTGTAATAGTAAGAACTAAGTATTAGTGATTTACGAACGTGTTTCTAAATAGATTTAATTGAGATATTTACGGAAAATTGAGAATGAAATGATTTTTGCTCTTGAAAATTCCATATTTCTTTCTATCTATTTTCCTAAATCTGCAGACTAATATCGGGGTAAAATCTACCAACAATGCGTCAAATATTTCCCCAACGATATTGGAATCGGAAAATTCGATGAAACTTTCTGTACGGATACGCAATGAAAGAAGAGAAGCATAAAAAGAAGAAAATAAGGGAGAAATATGTTTGTGCTAATACCACCTCAAAATATGTCTACCTAAAAACGCTTCCAGTATTTCTACAAAAACGATTTTAATGCTTTTATTGTTTATAAATGACTGTAAAGAATGGGTAGAATGATTCTACCAATAAAAAATTCACTTTTTCTAAAAAATAAAATTTTTTTCTCAGTAGGTCCAGCCAGACCTATTGGGTATAGAATATGCATATTGTAGTAGGTGCCGACAGAAGGGTTAATGAACATGGCGTACTGGACATTTGTATGCATAAAATACGATACTCACCTGATATATACCGCCTGATACCATCTGTAATAAGGAAAAGACAACCAATGAGCCTGCAGTTACATGCATTGAAGATATTAAGTCATTTGAAACGTAAAACGAAAAATATTTCAAATATCTATGTTGGCCCGGCCAACAAACAGGATGAAGAGGAAAGTGAAGGAGAACCACTTGTCGGCGTCGTCGTCTCTGCATCGGTCATCGGCTTCTCGTTGTATCGGTTGATTCTGGCTCAGGTACTCAAACGGCAATGCGAGGTAGACGCACAGGATCTAAGTAATTGTACGGACGATTCATAGTCTAAATTTCACGAATTTCCATCCATTGGTTCACCGATCGCTTCGCACGCACCTCGCCTTATCATTCTTCGCACCAGAACGTCGCAAAAATGTTGGCGAATTCTGAAAAGCGCGACAGACGCCGAGGTCTGAGCGGAACGAAGGATCTGAGTTATTATAAGGACGAGCCAATTGCTTTCTATTGGCTCACCGCTCTCTGCGATCGTATACTTCGCCTTAACCATTTCCCACCGGCGCTTGTCGCAAGGATGTTGACGAATTATGACAGACAGAGTGAGCTGAGTGAAGCCAAGAGCGAGCTTCAGGATCTGAATAAATGTATGGACGAGCTAGAGATCTAAATCTTACAAATTGCCTTCCATTTTCACACCGCTCGCTGCGCTTGCACTTCGCCTTACCCTATTTCGCAACAGCATTGCGTCGGAAACATGTTGGCGATTTCTCTAATGCGCGACAGACAGTGCGTGGTCTGAGCGGAGCTTAACCTATGGACTAGCCAGAGGCCTAAATCTTATCTAAACCTGGTTGCAATATTTCTGGAGGGGAGTATGCATTTCTCCATGGTTACATTAGTGATGCCATGCCGGTTCCCTGGAAATGTGGGGAAAAACTCAATCTAAACCGCATTTCGAGTCCTTTCTTTAGTATGAGTTCTCCTATAGAAGGTTGATAAAGGAATTGGATGGAGTGGCCGATTTCTCCATTGTTTTGTCATAGGGAAAATAAATTTAAATCTCACCTTTTGACGGCTGTAACTTCTGAGCCTTGGCAGCTAGAGTATTGAAATGTTCACCAAATATGGGCAGTGCGGAGCCCTACAAGTGTGATTTGGGCAGCTTCTGAATTCGGATAGGTGAACCGTACGATTCCGAGGAAATATAATCGACCAGTAACTCTACAAGTATCTAAATTTCAGAGAGATCGGGAAAGGTTCCCGAGTTATCGAAAATGGACGATTGTCAAACATAAAAGTGCGATTATACTGCTAAATATCGACCGCACAGGGTATAGGGATCAAACTTTCATCACAGGCCTCATCGAGGTAGGCCTGTTCGGTACCGAGATTTCAGTACCGGGTTTCGGTTTTTTCAATACCCGGTACCACACGCGGTTTCCCTGACTCAGGTTTTTTTCAGTACCGACGGTTTTTTTTAACCATAAGCCGGTTTTTTGAGTACTGGGCTAAAAACCGACTCTGTTTTTTTTCAGTACCGACGGTTTTTTTTAACCATAAGCCGTTTTTTTGGAGTACCGGGTTAAAAACCTGAAAAAACAGGCTCATGGTTGAAATGAATCGTTCTTTCTAACTCGGTACCAAAAAACCGACTCGTCGGTCGGTTTTTTTAACTCGGTACCAAAAAAAAACGGGATATCGGTACTTTAGAATATCGGGTCCGGTGCCAAGTGAACACCGGTTTTTTACCGGGATCCCGGTTTTTGGAACAGGCCTACATCGAGGAGCTTATTATGTACACGGAGAGAAAAATGTGCAATGAATTCAACAAAATCATACAATGAAATTCACAACATACAATTTCACTAAATTTGTAGTGAAAGTTATTAAAATGTAGTGAAATTGATTACAATTTAGTTGTTTTTACTGGTGCTGGGTTAGTGTAAAAATGATTGCAGTGTAATGACAAAAATCATTGCATGATATTTGTATGGATAGTTACATTTATTGCGTTTAAGGTAGTTTTCACCACAACCTGAAATAATTATTATTGCATGGTGTAATAGTTTTCATCATATCGTACATGAAATTAACAAGAGCGCGTAATAATTATGAAACTGTCAAAACATAAAACGACTAATTTATTCGCATAAATCTTAATTTTAGATAGCTTAGGTGTAGGACGTAGGGCTACCAAACGATAGGTCCCCGGTTCAATTCCCAGTAGAAGCAAATTGTAAAAAGGTAAAGTTAAAATAGGGAAAAAGAAGTTAAGGATAAAATAGAAGTAAAAAATAAAAAAAGGTAAAAATAAAAAAAGGAAAAAATAAAAAAATCACTTTTTGTATTTTTTTTTCTATTATCGCCATATTATATTCCTGTCAAATTTTATTACCAACCAATTGTTAATTTTATTACAGTGCAATGACATTTTTCATTACAGATGTAATAACTTTTACATCAGTTGCAGTAGGGTCAAAATCATTACAAATGCAATGGTTTTTATTACAGTTTTAATACCTTTTACTACATTTTTTCTCTCCGTGTAGTGAATTAGGTTTCATTGTGTGGCATGGGGAATGCTGTACATTTTGCTGTACATTTCCCAATGCTGTACAACAGGTCAAAATGCTGTACGTCTGGTCAGCATACCTTATATGGCTATTGATAAAAGGGCTCTATTTTTATTTGCTTCTCCATTTGAGTCGTTGTAAATTGAGTTTACATGATACGATCAACAAACGTATGTATGTAATAATTCATTTATTTATTAATTCGTTTAAGTCAATAATATAAGTCAAGGCCGCATTTAACGTAAATCTAATCGTTCTCAAACAGTTTAACCCTTGTAACAAATAAAAGCAATATTTTTACTCACTAACAACATTACACGTACCATAAAGTTACGCAAGAAATGTAGGTCTCCAATTTCATTCATCAAGATTGATAGTTCCCATGTCTAACTGTCCATATTATATTTTGGAAATATTTGTCTTTTTCCTGTATTATCTTTGTCGTTTTTCCGGAATAATAGCCTTCCGTTTCGATCGAAAAACACGTCGATTAAAAATTACAAAATTTGTACTGATTTGGAGTCAAATATCCTTTTCAATCACACTTGTTATGGGCTTCTTTTACTTTCAAAATATTTTATTGCAAATGCAAAAATCAAAAGGAGGACCGTTTTCGAAATTTTCAAAATATTTCCCTTATGTGTATGTGTACGTTGCCTATGTATTTCTTTTCCTAGTGCAATTTGTGAAGCGTAACGAAATTGTGAATGCCTTAAATTCATTAATAGAGCTAAGACAATTAGCTGGAAACAATAAAAATTTGCACTTGCTTCTGGCTCAAAATATAATAAAACAATTGTGTATGTATGTGAAATTGGCTGTGATGTTAGCATCTCTGTTGGGTGCATTGTGGACTGTTGCAGATATGAGATTGGTAGTAATTAATGCCGCATGGATTTTCGCCCAACTGATTATTGATTCAATTACATGTGGATTCTTTCTAGTCAATACAACACTAACTAAACTTTTTCGAAATTTAAATGACACCCTCAAGGTCCACTTGGATCTTATATTGATGCATATCAAAAACTACAAGACAGTTACATATTCGCAATTGTGCTATGTTTGTGATGATATTGATCGAATTGTGAGCATACATTGTCGGATATGCAAGGCATTTGTTGCAATCAATATTTTGTATGAACGTCAAATTTTGGCAGCGATGATATGTCGGTTTGTTAATGTAGTGGTGCATTTAAATGCAGCGTATTACACGTTTAACACGGACGGTTTCGATATTTTATCATTTGTGTACTCTTTTTGTGGATTGTTCGATACGTTCCTTATGGCTAAAGCTAGTAGTGATTTATTACATGCATCAAAATTGGCGCGAGATACAATTCGTTGCAAGTGGGCATACTACCTTTTGGATATTCGAATGGACCGGACAGTAAGTATAAGTTGAGAAATGTGGATACATGTTGAATTTTGGTAGACAAGGACATATTTATTTTAGTGACCAATCCAATAGGGGTATTCCACTCTCGGGCAATTCGTTCTATAATTCACTGAATCCCATGTAATTAACAGCGTTTGTATAATTTGGTAATCAATCCGACCACGTAATAAATGAATTTATTAGCAGGGAAGACTAATTATTATCAGTGTTGCCGACTGGAAATTTAGAGAACGGCTAAATTTAGCCGGAAAACCGGCTATAATTTTTTCAAAAACGGCTAAAAATCCGGCTAAATAAATTTCATCCAGAAAAACGGCAAAAAAAAACCGGCCAAATCATACAAAGAAATCACATTACGAAAAAATATAGTAAAAAACTGTTTTAAATAATTGTATTTCTTTTCTGGAGTACTACCCGTAAACTATGTGCTTTATGCAGATTTCTTAGTTTTATTACATATATGCTCCAATCGTTGGCATTACAGTCAAAATTTACTTTGTTCGGAGTAAAGCCCCGGATAGAGTTCGAGCGGAATGAAAATGAAACGGTAATGAACCGGCATAAAAACCGTGGTGAATTTAAAATTTTAGCTTCGAAAATTGATACAAAGGCGTTTTACGTCCTAAATAATCTTAAAAATAACTAAAAAAAATAATTTCCCCATTGTCCGAATGCATTTTCAACGTGAAAATGAGTCGACTCTGTAGCATATTCTCCGTCGGGCGTGGTGAGTTTTGCAAACGTCAAACCGATTCACTGTCCACGACGAGTTCATCGCGGAAATTATCTAATGACCGGGGAATCGAAAAATAACACATAAAATGGCAGAGACAAATTGTGAAACCATTCTCGGCTTTTAGTTTATGGAATACCCCATCATTTACCACATATTCCACGACAGTAAGTATGCATTTTCATTGAGAAAATCGCCGCGGACAAAAATTTCATTTTCATTCCGCCCGATCTCTATTCAGGCCTTAAGATAGCTCAACTAGTCACAATTGTTATACAGGTACAATTTCTCGGTGAAGTCTATAACCACATTAGGTTCGAAATTTTCGAACATAAAATTCGTGAAAGGAACGTCCAATGCGTAACTATGGGCAAAGGTAACCGCATTTATATATGTATGTATGTATCTTACCATCATCGCACCTTAATAATTTTACATTTTGATTAAAATTTAACCATTTTCTGATTCATTTTCGAATTTGAGCCCTCCAAATTTTATTTTATTTTCCATAGTTACGAAATTGAATTGAAATTCCATTGTTGATGTTCCGCAATTACAAATTTGGTGCTCGAAAGATACGAAATTGATGTTCCAAAATTATGAGCTTGGCCGGGAAATGATATACATTTTTGATAAATTTGTTGCTACAAACCCAAAAACAAAATGTAATGCATCTACGACTACGATTATGTGTAGGTTCTATGAATCTTCAGACGTTGTGCAAGTAGCTTGCCCAGTAAACTACAAAAATTAAATTTTAAGTGTGTATATATTTCGGGGCCAACTTACCCCCTTCTTCAGCACTTAAATTTTGTGCTGAAGAAGGGGGTCACTTAAATTTAATTTTTGTAGTTTACTGTGCAAGCTACTTGCACAACGTTAGTGTTGAACACTACAAAGTTTCGGCGATATTATCAATATCTATGAATCGTGCTAAAAGATTTTAACCCTTGTACTTTCTTTATCTGTAGTAAAGAATTGACACTTCGAAAAATGGAAAAAAGTTCGGCAGCGCCCGCTCTACCACTTACGCCGCCCCGGACAAAAGGACAATTTGCCGCCCCTCATGAACTATACCAGGCAGCTCTTGTTTGCTGTACTGTAACAGCGAGTAGCTCCGAAACGATTCACATTTAGGAACCAGCTGCCGCTCGTATTAAAATGCGCATTTTGATAAAAACAACTCGAAAGCTCATGGTCACTGTGGGACTCGAACCAACGCTTTATAGTAATTCAGAGAATAAGATCTCTTTCCGCACTGATGTACTGAAGGCTCAGTTGGCGCGTAGTAGAAACCTATAGGTACATTCAGACTCTCAATCGCAATGCATCACAGTTAATTTAGGTCATGTAGAGAGTTTGTTTGATTC
Organism: Microchrysa polita; assembly: GCA_949715475.1. Taxonomy (NCBI): domain Eukaryota; kingdom Metazoa; phylum Arthropoda; class Insecta; order Diptera; family Stratiomyidae; genus Microchrysa; species Microchrysa polita. The sequence continues at coordinate 37,231,649 of OX454416.1, forward strand.
AATTCAATTCAATAATTTATTAATCCATAATCATAGTAAGTTCACGAGTACAATATAATCTTATAGTAAAGTGATTCGAGTTCTTATAACTCTTACAACTTAAAAAAGTAGCGTAGAACGAGTAATAGACATTACATTATGTTCATATAAGAGAACATGAAATTCAGCTAGTAAGAGGAAAATGGTAAAAACCTCTCATTCGGATGTTAAACTAAAACTTATAACTAACTTAAAACTAGCAATTAGATCTACAATCTAGTCAGAACGTGGTTAAAGAGTCTAGAGAAGGTTTCTAATTAGAGGGTTAGTTGCTCTAGCGCAGGAAAGCTTAAAATTGTCAATATTGCTAGTAACCTTAGTTTTGATATATGGCACCTTACAAATTAAGTGCAACCTGGCAGTAGAAAAGTATCGCGGTACATTTAGAATTAACTTTAATATTTTATTTTATTTATTCCAAAATTATGGCTTTGTATTTAATTCCCCGTACAAAATATTTTTCACCGCCGTCAAAAAAGTATTCAAATGGCATACGTGAAACTGACGGCTATTAAACCAAATTTCCTACTAAAACACTTAACACATTTTAGAAAACTTCGCTCTGGGGCCAAAGATTGGTGCTTCTTTCCATTACTAACCTTTTAGATAACTCCCTTACACGCTGTGCAACATCCGGATTTCTTCGCAGAAGGATTTATTGGGTGCATTTAACGTGCGTGGTTTATTTCCATATATAATCTCAACAATTTATTAGAGAGAATAAGATCAGAGCTAGATAAATCGGGAAACTTAGCCAAATCGCGATATTAGCATGTCCGGAACGTACTGACAGTGACTGTGGCTTCATCATACTTATCTTGTTGAAAACCAAGCATTGTTCTAGATTTGTCGTCTCAATGCTTGACGAATCAATGCAATTGGAACCAACTGGAGGAATCCATCCGCGCAGAGATCAGGCGAAATCAAATTTAATTGCTGCCAAAGGTATATGAATGGTAGTTATCGAAAACGAAAATGAGTGACAAAAATTGTGCCGTTCGGCTGAAATTATGTGCTAAGTAATAGATTAACACTCTTCTGGGGTCCAGGCCATATGGGCAACAGAGGAAACGAACAGGCTGATGAGTTGGCACGCACATCCGCAGCATATTCTTCACTTCTGCGGACCAGAACCCTTTTGTAGCATCTCTCCCTCTATAGTAAAGAGGCTGATCAAAGACCAGGAACGACTTAAGGCATCCTGAGCACTGGGACAAACTACCTGATCACAGGCTATCTAAACTGTACATAGCAGGATATTCCCATAAAAGAGCGGCTGAGCTGCTTCATCTAAGCAGAAGTAAAGTACGTACCATCTGTGGGATTTATACAGACCACTCTTGCCTGAGATCACGCAGATGCGCACAATGAGGCTTGGCTTTTACAAGACGTGAGCTGTCGATTCTGAGAAGAAGATGACGAGATCTCAATGCACGTCCTTCGCTAGTGTGATGCTCTGGCCGAACGCCGCTGGATAGCGCGTTGGCACAATAGGCCCATTGGCTCCAGTGCCGCGAACCCACAATCTAATCCAATCTAATGTGCTTGATTCCTTGATTTTCATTTGTACCCTATAGTAATTATTTAGTTGACTGCTCTTTTGTGATTCAACAGACTTATCACAAATTTTAAACTTCATGTTCCGGAAATCAAATTGAGACATATCGTGCATAACTGAGCGGTGCTAGCGTCACAGACGTACAATTTAGGCCACTTTTACTTAACACGGCACCTCGTATCAATTCTGGACACTTCAAAGCCACGCAAGGACTTGCATCTTTGAATAATAGTAGTCAATAAATAAAAAAAAATATCACAATTTTGAATTAATCAATTTGCCTAAAAAAGTCTATTCAGCCGACATACAAAAAATGGCCACAACGGTTGTAAAATTGTTGTAGGTGGGGGTGCCAGCTCGTCTCCTTCCTTATGGCATTTTACTTCGCTCCATTTTATATTTGTAGTTTCTGTGGTTTCTTTTCCACTCAAATTTGATACTGATATTTTTCTTTCAACTTTATTTCATTTGTGCTAACCAAAAAGCCGTCCCTAAAATTTGGCGCCCCGGGCGACCGCCCGGCTCGCCCCCCCTTAGAGCGGGCACTGATGCTCGGGTACCCCCATGTTCCAAGACTTGCTCAGCAAAGAATTTTATTTAAGAAACTGTCTTCCATTTTGCAAATTATTCATCATATTGATGGTTAGTAAATTACATGCTTAAGGTACGTTGTCCTCGACGCGGCCGCACGACAGCTACTCGCTCATTCCGTATAAAAACTCGTTTCTCTCTCATTTTAAAAACGAGTTTTATATGGAATGAGCGAGTCGCTGTCGTGCGGCCGACACTAACTAGATACTAACATTGTCAGTTTACGCGAAAACCCATTACCGTAAATTTATTGAAAAAAGGCAAGTCTCCGCGGCAAATTTTTCCCAGGAGACATAAATGCAAGTTTTCCTCTCGGTGGACATAGTAGGTACTTACCCTAATACACGACAATAAGTGTATGTAGATAATAATTATTTCACGGCGATTAATTATTTTGGTTGTAAATATTGAAAAATTGATTCTAGCCTCAAAGTAAAAAAAAATCATAAAATGATTTTAGCCGGAAAAACCGCCGAAGAAAATCAATTCCGGCCGGCCGGAATTAGAAATTTCTTCCAGCTAAACAGCACGGTTTCCGACTAAATTTGGCCGGAAAACGGCTAAATTGGCAACACTGATTATTATGTATTCAGAGGATAGCCATTCATATAACATTTTTCGAAAATGTCCAACATTTACCTGCTACCCACATAGAAATGTATTAGTACTTCTATCGTCATACTGACATAATACTCATCAGACTGGAACTATATAAATGTAATTCCAATTTAATTTCAGTTAGCTTTTTGGTTCATATACACTGGTATGTCTCACTTTAGGAATATCCTGCGTACATTGACATTATTCCTGTACTATGTGTGTCGTGTCGCCGGTATCGTTGTATTTCGCTTCGATAGAAAAACGTATCGAATCAAAATTACGAAGTTTGAAGTGATATGGAGTCCAATCTCGTTTCTGCTTACATTAATCCTGGGTTTCTTCTATCTCCAGAATGTCTTCTTTTTGGTGACAAATTCAAAAATGGGAACACTTTCGAGTATAGCAACATATTTTCCATTTGTATATATTTATTTTGCATACGTTTTCCTTTTTATAGTTCAATTGACGAAACGTGATGAGATAGTGAAAAGTATAAATATTTTAATTGAACTTTCACAACTGATAGCGATTAAAGCTGATAATCTCGGTTGGCTTTTTGCCGATAATCTAATAAAACAATTGTTTTTATATGTAAAATTTACAGTGATTATTATGTCCCTAAACGAGGCTTTACGAGTCAGCGCTGGCTTGAGAGTTGTGGCCATTCTTGTGGCATGGTTTTTCATTCAATTCATAATTGATTCCATCACATGTACATTTTATTTGGTTAATACAACGATTACGAAACTTTTTCAAGATTTAGATCACCAATTGGGCTTAAATTTGGATTTTTTATCCTCCACTAATAAATCTTGTAAAAATGTAAAAATCTCTCGAATTTCTATGTCGGTCAGTGATAATATTAATCACCTTTTAAATTTGCACTGTCGATTATGCAAAAGTTTTATTGATTTGAATATTTTGTACGAGCGTCAAATATTGGTGACAATGATTTGTCGCTTCATTCATATCGTTGTTCACCTTTATGCGGCTTACTTTACATTCAACACTGAGGATTTTGATGTCTTATCCTTCGTATATTCTTTTTGTGGTCTGAGTGATACGTTTCTTATGGCTAAAGCTAGCCATAATCTTTTAGTAGCATCTAATTTGGCTAGCCGAACTATTGGTTCCAAATCAACGTATTGTCAGTTAGATAAGCGATTAGAACGATCCGTAAGTAATAAGCATCCTAAGATGTATGGGGATTAGTTTTTATTCGATACAAAATACATTTATTTTATTTACTTGTTTGTTACAAATGCATGAGTATGGTTCTAATTTTTTGATATGTAATCAAGGTTGGTCTTGTTTCCAGGAGCCTTTTCGACACCATAAAAACCAATAGCTAAGGGGTCATTTTTCACTTTTTCCTTATTGTTTTAACGATTGTAAAAGCTATTGAAAAATATGTCGAATTGGAATAAATCTACATGAAAATACCTAGCATACCTAATATCTACATAAACAGACCAAAATACTTTTTGTCCTCACCTATATCCACTGTTGGCGGAATAATGGTTACAGTCTTAGATTGCAATAATGTCAATTATCAGTAATATTCAATTTAAATTATATATATTTAAAAACGATTTTTTTTCTTTCGTTGCAGATAGAAACAGCATCGTTTCTTCTATTATTTCATCGTGCGGAATCCAACGTTTGTGGCTTGTACAGCGTAACTCTTGGAATATTTTTACCTGCATTATCTACATTGACAAACTATCTTTTGATATTGATTCAATTTGGAACATACGAATATATGTATCATTAAAATCGTTCCTTATTTAATTATTTTTTATTGAAAACAATAAAAATTTTGTTGACTTTATAGACGGCGTCAATATCTCTGTTCGGTACACGGTAAATTTTGGTGTAAACCGGGAGTAATTTTTTTTAAATAAAATGGTATAACTTTTATCAGTTGCAAATGGTATAGTGATTTTAGCTGAAAAAATGATGAAACCCAAACATCTAAAAAAAGAGCTGACTTTTGATGCCAAATTGTTCTATGGCCTGACCGCATTACGCAGTAAAAAGTAAGACTTTTTTGCGCGTCACATTTAGAGGGGAGGGGGTGGCAAAGGGGTGAAATTATGATCTTTCGCCAATATCTGGTTAACTGTAATATTTACATCAAAATGTTCTGAATACCATTTAAACTACACAAAATTTCCTTTCTAATGGTATATTACATCATATACCTTCTCTTGGCAGATTATATTCTAGACTTTAAAACATTTAGTGTAATTTAGATTTTTTGATAGTTACATTTGGCGCTCTAGCTCCTGAAGTAATTAAATTGGAGCCATGGTAATTGGGATAACTATTGCTAACAATATATAGCTGTCCCACACGGAGACTCAGGCTGCCCCGACAAAGCATTCCCCTATACTCCCTATTAACATTTAAAAAAAAAAAATGCCCGTAACTTATAGGCGAATCACAGCAGGCGGGAAAAATTTTGGTAAACGTTATGGCTAAGTCCCATTAGACCCTCCACCAAATATTACTTCGATCGGATTAAAACAAAGGGTACCTTCCATACAAAATGACCGGAAAATTGCCTACGAGCAAAACTTTAATTTTGGTTGAATTGTTCCCTTATTTCTTAATAAACTAGTGGCATTGAATTTGAATAATTTGTATGGGAGGTAATATATATGGTAATATATGGTACTTATTAACAGAGCTATTCGGCATAAAACTAATATATAAATTGAAAAATTTATCTGAAAATTTGGTACAATCAAGTCTTTTAAAGACGCAGTACAATAAAGTCTTTTAAAGACATTAAGAACGACAGCGAAATCAATCCGTTAGTGCTAAACTCCATGATTTTCGCAAGAAAATTAGATAGTGACCCTGAATCTGACTACAAAAAACAACACCGAACTCGTCGTGCTCCGAAAAAATGGACGAATTACCTCAAACTAGGGATGTCAAAAACCGGACGGTTAGTCCGAAAACCGGTACTTTCAAAACGGTTAACCGGTTTTTTTAGGTTTTTTCATCCTCCCGGTTTTAACCCGGATGATTGCCCATCCGGTTAAAACCGAAAAAAAAACTTTGCAAATACATAAAATTTTTATATTTTCTTGATTTGTCAGTCTGTAATTCTATTGCTTGTCTTCTATGAAAAATTTCGTATTTCCGAACACTCTCCTTAGTGCTATTATTCCAAGAACCATCGCTTCGTCAAACTACCGCTCCTTGCATTTGCATTCCTGCCAAGGCAGATATTGTTTACGTTGCGTGTCACACGTGTTTCTTTTGCGCGTCGTGAATGTATATGTGTATCAGATCAGTGCATTTAGAGTTCATTGTTCTAGGAAGACGAATCGGCAGTTGCTACGACGTCCGCGTCCACATCGATATCCGAGTCCACTTCAACATCCGTCGCGTCCACAAAGCCTTCAACATCTACATCATAGTGCAGTCATATTAGCATTTCAAATAGAAAAAAATAGAGTAAGGTTAATTCTTGTGGCTTTTGAATCAGTGGGCTCCCAGGAATCTAAAACTCATTTTGCTAAAAAAATTTTGATCGGACAGGTCCCAAAAAGGACAAAAAAGGATACTCTTTAATCCTTGACCGGAGGTCGGCATGTGGGGTATCAAACCAAAGGGGACGTCAAGTACATTACATATCCGGTGTTTCTTCCATGTTTCAAGGAACCTCAATGGAATAAATCGAGATTAAATGGAGAATTATTGTGTTCCCGTGTATCTTTCCGAAGCCCTAATTACGAGAGTAATTCAAATTGTCACTACGTTTCACACTTTTCCGAATCTATAATAGCTAAAGATTCTACCATTAAATTTTCTAAGAAAAAAAATGATCGGAAAGCTCTCAAAAAGGACACTAATTACAAACCTTGATCGAACGTGGGCATGCGGGGTGTCATATCAAAGAGGACGTCGAGCACATTCCATATCTTGCGTTTATAACTTGTTTCGAGGACCCTCGCAAGAGAAAATTGGGATCCAATGGAAAATTTTCATGTTTCTCGTATATGTATCTTTCCAAAGCCGTAATTTTTCGTTTTAGCCCGAATTTTTCCATTTAGTGTCCTTGAAACAGGAAACAAACACCGGATATGCAATGCAATCGACGTCCTCTTTGACATGACACCCCGCATGCTCACTTTCAATCAAGGTTTGTAATTAGTGTCCTTTAATGTCCTTTTTCAGAGCTTTCCGATAATTTTTTTTAGCAAATTTAATGGTAGAATCTTAACCTATCATAGATTCGGAAAAGTGAGAAACGTAGTGACAACTTGGATTATTCTCGTAGTTATGGCTTTGGAAAGATACACGGAAAACACAATAATTTTCGATTTAATCTCGATTTATTCTGTTTAGGGTCCTTGAAACAGAAAACAAACACCGGACATGTAATGTAGTCGACGTTTCCTTTGATTTGATATCCCACATGCTGACCTCCGGCCAAGGATTAAAGAGTATCCTTTTTTGTCCTTTTTGGGACATTTCCGATCAAAATTTTTTTTAGCAAAATTAGTTTTAGATTCCTGGCAGCTCGCTGATTCAAAAACCACAAAAAATAGCCTTACTCTATTTTTTCTATTTGGAGGCCTGAAATGGGATATTTTGACTGCACTATATACATTGTCTAGCAATAAAACTCAGTTAACTAATTTTGAAACATTATGAATACTTCTGACAATTTTATTTGATTATCTTTTTTGTTCAACATGTTTCTCTTTTAGGGCTCCATATGACTGTGTAATATTTCTATACGAACATCAGCTTAACGAGTGTGTATGCATTATTTTGCTAAAATTCTAAGCAATTCAATGAAAAACCGGTTAACCGAAAACCGGGTTATGGGCCGGTTTTTGACATCCCTACCTCAAACTACAGACTTTGCTACATTTACCGAAAATAGTCCAAAATCCTTCTTGACGTTTTTATCTAAAAGTCCACAGAAGAATTGGAAAAAATAGCCAAACTGCTCCAACCATTTCAAGACATATTTCAAATTTCGACCGACAGGAATGCTTTCATGCTGAAATTCAAATTCTTCTTGATAATTGCTCCAACTGTCAAAATTTTGGGGAGATAGCGAGAGAGGCTTAGACCGAAAGCTTACAAGATTATTCAGCTTATTTTGGCATTCCAGTGACATCAGCTTCGACCGAGTGATCATTTAGTAAATTAAAGGTGTGTTTTTTTGGTTATCCCGTGTAGGTTTGGGTAACGAAACTTCATATAAAAAAAATGACAGGTGGTTCAGCACACCTTAAGATAATAATTTATGGACGTTAATGGGGGTGAACGCTTAGACAATTTGATGCTAATGTTTTCTCCAAAGGATATTGTCGATAAAATGGATTTACATCGAATTGTGGAGCGATGGTCCAAAATTAGGTTACGGCGGGTCACAACTTAACTGGTTGAATCAAATTTCTATAGATATATTCATAAAATCCTTCATGTTTCTCTCTTTGTATTTTTTTTTTATATTTACACGAACGCACAAAAAATAGATTATAATTAGAGGTACGAAAATTTCGCAAATAAAAAACAGGAATTTCACATAAATTAATTTTCGAAATTAGAAATTTCGCTGAAATTTGCATAAAAAGCTAGTTTTGTAAATTACCTTGTTGTTATTTTAATTTTCTATATCTCTAGAAATTATGTAGATTCACAGTTAAACGACTGTTCAAAACTCGCGTTGCAAAAAAAACGTCGCGTGTTTATTATTCAGTATGGAGTGTGTCTGCCAACTGCATCATACTCCGAATTCAGACAACACAAATAGATACTAGTCAACAAGATCCCTCCTCAAGGAGTTACGGTGACGGCAAGACGAGAAACTACTGAGGCATATGCCGCTAATATCTTTATGTAAAGTTCATTTCAATTTTGGGTCCCGCCGAACCACGAGAAAACCTTTTTCTAAAAAAATCGCATTGCTTCCGCAATGCAAAGTTCATTCATCAAACCTACAACTAAAGTGCTTTCTCGGTGTTCAGCAAGCAATCGTGCTCATGATTCAGGGAACTCTCTGCATTTAACAATTTCTCTATTTATAATTTCTCTCCAAATTAAAACATTTCGCATTTATTCGCATAAATGAGCAATTTTCGCCAAAATTCGCATCTATTTCGTTAAAACGAAATTTCCGTACCTCTTATTATAATTGGTGAATTTTCAAATGTAGTCGGCAAATTTTACTTTTCACCCCCCTAACAAATGTTTGCTCGGTACGTCCCTGCTACTATGTTATCAAATCTACACTATCAACGCAAGAAACCCATTCAACCTAGAAATATATTGATTTGTAGTCTGTATGGTTCAGTGAGCAGCACGCTTGCCTACAAATCGCAGGATTGTGGATTCAAAGCCAACTGCACTCGTATTACAATTTTTATTTTTTCGAACGGTTTGTTTGTATAAATGTGCTTATCAATTTTATACTATTCAAGAGTAAAAAATTTATCAAGAATACTTATACTTTGATATAGTTCAATTATACTTTTGATAAAGTCCGTGAGTATCGTTTTGATAAAGTCTTTATACAGGGTGTCCCGCAACTGGTTAGCCATAGACCAATGGTAGATTCTACAGGATGTTTTAGGAAAAATGTCGCCAAAATTATTTCTCTGGCTTTTACCGTTAAGGAGTAATTGCCTTTTTTGTGATTCTTGTAAAAAAAACACGACTTTTTTTGAAAAACTCCTATTTTCTAGCTTCCACTTTAGCCAAATGAATCTTTTTCATATTCTTCTGAAAGAAGACAAAATTTCCAATAAAAGGACATATCGAACGTTCCGAACGGCTTCGTATTTTCCGAGATATGACGTTTTGAATTTTGCAGAAATGTCAATAGAAAATGCTTATATGACTGAACTATTTCCACGTAAAAGCAAGATTTCTTCCACTTACGGACTATGTTTTTTTTCCCTTTTACACATATTATTCACAAACTCGATGATTATGTGCTTTATTCTTATATGCCGTTTGAAAGCTAAGATACTACGCCAACTTTTGTCAGCTTTGCAGATTTGCCACTACAATGTACCGTTACGAAAATCGGGTTTAATTTTGACATTAAAAGTTGAAATTGACATTTCTGCAAAATTTAAAACGTCGTATCTCGGAAGGTACGAAACCGTTCGAAACATTCGATATGTTCTTTTATTGGAAATTTTGTGTACTTTCAGAAGAATATGAAAAACATTGATTTGGCTGAAGTGGAAGCTAGAAAATAGGAGTTTTTCGCAAAAAGTCGTGTTTTTTGACAAGAATCACAAAAAAGGCAATTACTCCTTAACGGTAAAAGATAGAGAAATAATTTTGGCGACATTTTTCCTAAAACATCCTGTAGAGTCTCCCATTGGTCTATGGCTAACCAGTTGCGGGACACCCTGTATAGAAATGTATGAATATATTTTTTTATAAAAATTACACAAAAATTTTCAGCCGTGTAGGATAACCAAATCCCTGGATTTTACCTGTTGCGTTTGAACATAGGTACTCAGTAGCCCCGTTTTTGAGTGAAAACCCAAATAGTATACTTCAACTAGCTCTAGACCCAAATATTCAAAAAAAGAGAAAAGTTTTGATGCCAAAATGTAACATACACTCCCCTTTTTCGTTGTAAAAAGTAACACTTGTTTGTGCGTCTCGCTAAGAGGAAGGAGATGCCAAAGAGGGGAAATTTTCGTTTTTCGAAGACATCTAGAAACTACTTGTCTAATCGCAAAATGCCGAAATAAACTACATCTAATTTCCTTTAAAATGATATAATACTCTATAGACTTTTTCTTGGCAAAATATACCCTTAACCTAAAAGTATTATGTGGAAAATTGATTTTTTCACACGGTAACTTTTAAAAGTGTGTAGGTAAAAAGAAGAAAATTGGTGCTGGTGTTACTAATTAAACGTCTTCAGTGGCGTAGATAGCTTTTCGGAGCGGGAAGGGATCATTTTGCAAAATTACTTATACTTTACGGTTATCAAATAATGTTGAATTTCTGTATTTATTACACTTGAAATTGGTAGGTTTTTTTTCAACAAATTTTGGTACGAAATGGATATCAATTTTGTCATAAGAAAAAAACTGAGTCCTGAAAATATTGCATCAATCATTTTGGATTTTTTACTACGTTGAGTGAAGCCGCAATATTCCGATTTTCGTACAAATTTTCACTACTGTGATTGGAGTATTAGAGCTTATATTGAGTTAGATCAGTGTAGCGTGACCACCTGCCTGCCTACGATTTACGGATCACTAGCGTAGGTTTTGGATTTTTTTATGGAGTAAAAATAAAAAAAAAACGGTTTTTATGCCGTTATGTCATAGAGTGAAAGGGTATATTAACTTTGTCATGAAGTTTGTAACGCATTGAAGGAAGCATCTCCGACCACATAAAAAGTATACATATATGATCAGCATGACTTGGGGAGTCGATTGGGCGATGTTAGTCTGTCCGTCTGTTGCGACGCGTTTTACTCGGCAAGTTTAAAAGCAATAAGGCTGAAATTTTGCAGAAATGCTGCTTTTTGCTGCAGGCAGCTTGTATGTTTGAATCGGTAAAATCGGACAATGAGGTCATGGGGCTGCCATACAAACCTAACCCCCCAAATTAGGTTCTTCTAAGAAAAACTTTTTTATTTGTGGCATCAATTTAAACCAAATTTCACTCAAATGTGTTTCTATTGATGACACAAAACATATGTAAGAATGGATCAAATCGGACCATGGAGTCATGGGGCTGCCATACAAATCCAATCCCCCATTTTAGTTCTTCTAAGAAAAAATGTGTACGTACACCAATTTCACAAAACCTTGAATTAATGTGTCTTAATAAAAGCAACAAAAAAGCTCAAAGCAAATGATATCGTACTATGGGGCCATGCTCCTACATTCCCCAATAAAATTTTCAGAGTTAATAATTTTGCCCACTTATTCCAACCAAACCCCGCACAAATATTGTTTTGTCGACGCAACGGAACTTTTGTGAAGACAGAAGGAAAAAAATAGGGGGGGGGGGGAGGATTAGATATAAGTCGTAGGTACGGCCGCAAAAGGCTTTTAGCCCGAGGGGAGCGAAGGGTATCCAAATTTCGGCCGCGCCCGAAATTAGCCTCGGTCTCGTGCTAATTTATTATGCAACTTCAATATATCAGTGTTGTCAGTGGCGTGCATCCCATAGAGGCATAAAAGCACTGCCTACCCTAATCGAAAAGTGAAAATAATAATTATTAAAGCTCCTACAATTTTGCATGTATGATACGTAGTAGAATCCAAAATTGTTGAGAAAAATACACTTACAGTTATCCGATTGAATTCATTTTACCGCTATTCGATAGAACAACTCTTCGGTCATAACAGGATTAAACATGAGTTCAATTGTGCAATCAAGGTCCCGGCTAGGTAATTATTTGTGTCGCATTCTGATTTCGTATTTGAAATGGAGCAGATCAAGTACCGAGCGGTCATTGAATTAGTTTTTTTGAAAGGATACACGGCGCGCGTCCCAGATTCGAGATGAACTCATATCCGTGTACGGCAACTCTTCACCATCCCAGGCGACTATTTACCGGTGGATTTTGGAATTCTAGCGAGGAAGGACGAATGTTTTTGATGAACCCCGCACCGGACGCCCAATAACTGAGACCACCGAAGAAATTAGTCGAGGAAGTTGTATTGAGTGATCGGCGGCTAAAGTTATCAGAGATTGCAGAAAGGACAAGTCTATCAAAAACCACCGTCGAAGATCTCGGCAAGATGGATCCCGAAACTCCTCTTAGCAGATCAAATGAAGCAGCGGATGAAATGTTCGAAAGACTTTTTGGAGCTGTGTCGCGCCGACTCGGATGCAATTATCAACAGAATTGTGACAGGAGACGAAACCATGGTCACACTTTACTATGATCCCACGACAAAAAGGGAGGAGGCCTTATGAAGAGCGCCCCAAGAAGGCGAAGGTGCAGCAGAGCCGGAAAAAGATTATGGCCAGCATCTTCTGGGATTCCAAGGGAATTATAATGATTGACTTCAAGGAAGAGGGCACATCAGTAACAGGGAAATATTATGCAGATTTTTTTACCCAATTGAGGGCCAGCATCGTGGAGAAACGGTATGGAAAACTGGCGAAAGGGGTGCTGCTTCTTCACGACAATGCACCAGTTCACACCGCCGCGGTGGCCAAGGCTGCTGTGGTCAAATGCGGCTTTGAAGAAATTGAACACCCCCCGTACAGCCCAGACCTGGCCCCAAGTGACTACTTCCTGTTCCCAAAATTAAAAAAGGACCTCTGAGGACAAAAATTTGAGACAGAGAAGGAACTGAAAGATGCTGTTTTGGACCATTTTCCAGACAAACCCGCGGACTACTTTTTGAAATGGATGCAGGATCTTATTAAACGATCTCATCGTTGCATTGAAGTAAAGGGGAGTTACATTGAAAAATAAAACTTTAATGAATTCAATCGGATAACTGGAAGTGTGTTTTTCTCAACAATTTTGGATTCTACTACGTACATAACACAAAAATTATTTCCATCACTGTAAGGTGAACAACAACACACACTCTGTTTATCAAACATGGCGATTTTCTTCTCATCCAAGGATCCAAGTCATCGTCGAGCCACCCAGAACAGGCACAATTCGGACTGCCTTTCAGATACGCACACCATGATACGACATTGTATGCGTTTTTTCAATGAGAAATTACACCGGAAGTAGGTGTGAAGTGGGTGAATGCGGCGAATTAGAATTTGAGAAATTACGAACACCCAAAAGTAGGCATACTATAGACCATGTATGTATTTATCAATTGTTCGATTTCTGTAAATAGCTGACTTTTTCTCATTGGAGGAAGTGGTATCGTATTTTCTATAATCGAGTTTTCCTACTTTGGTGAATCGTGGTCCAGCTCAGAGCATTTTTACCCAAAAAAGCGCCAACCGGGAGACTTGAACCATATAGAAACTGACAGCTATATGGTTCAAGTCTCCCGCCCTTAAAATATATGTAATTTCTGCTTATTTTTGGAAAATGTATCGAAAATCTATTCAGGAGTATACATTCAGGTGCGGAACCCCTTTGACTTAAAAACCTTTCTTAGCCTTGTGGAAATGACGTCCGGGTGGCCATAAATTAACATAAAAAAATGACATAATTTATGCTAGGATTCAATTGAATGTTCTTAGTCACAAGCCAAAAAGAACACGATTACGTTTTTTTTCCGCAATTTCAAATGTATGGTCATGTCTCCCTCTATGGTGGTCCAACTCTCCCGCCAGTTGGGGAGACTTGAGACATTTTAAGGATTTTGAATAAGGAGATCTGTGCCATACACTATGGATTTTTATCAATAAATACCAATCAAATTTTAAAGGTAACATCACGCACTATGTAATAAAAAATAAATGGCATCAATTTATCCAATGGATGACTTTTTATCCGCGATGAAGCAAAAAGTGACTCAACTCTCCCGGACTCGCCCTACATTTCCCACACGACGCAGACAATAAAAAAATGAATTCAACCTTCAGAATTGCTTCGCATTATTTTAATGTCCTAACGCGTAACTTGTAATTAGTTTCAATGAGCTGCCTAAATTAACCACACATATTGCTAATATGACAATAATTTCGATAAAGCTGAAATAAAAGAAAAAATATCCTTTGTTGAAGAGATGTTAGAATTAAACAGTTATGTCGCATTTTCGAAGTATCCTGCTCACATTTACCTTAATTCTCTATTACATTTGCCGTTTTGCTGGAGTCATTGTATTTCGTTTCGATAGAAAAACCATTCGCACCAATTTCACAAAATTTGAAGTTTTCTGGTGCCAAATTTCAATTACGCTGACGATTGGTTTCGGATTTTTTTATCTTCCGAACATCGTGCTACTAGTGCCGAGTGATGAAATGACAACGTTATCGAAAATAGCAAAATGTTTCCCTTTCGTTTATGTGTACTGTACGTTTGTGCTTATGGTGTTTATGCAACTGATCCAACGAAAGGAAATCGTGAATGCCTTAAATTCACTATTCGAATTGGCAAAAATATTTGGTGACGATCGACATCTGGGCCAGCTTTTGGTGGAAAATTTAACAAAACAATTCACCCTATACATTAAACTTGCAGCAATGTTAATGTCATTCCACAATGCCCTATTGAATGTTACTGATATGCGAATAGTAACCGTTATAGTTGCCTGGATTTTCATTCAACTTATTGTTGAAGCCATGACTTGTGCTTTCTTTTTAGTCAATTCGACAATTTCGAAACTTTTTCAAGATCTAGACAGGATGTTGCGTTTAAATTTAGATCTGATTTCACCAAATAATAACGGCTGTGATAGAATAAGATTTTCACAAATTTTGAAAATCAGTGACAATATCGATGAAATTTTAAGTTTACACTGTCGTTTGTGTAAAACATTTATTCAGTTGAATATTTTGTACGAGCGTCCAATTTTGGCGAATATGATGTGTCGGTTTACGCACATTGTCGTGCATTTTTACGCAGCTTATTACACATTTAATACATTAAATTTCGATAGATGTTCTTTCGTGTACTCAATATGTGGACTAAGTGATACCTTTCTTTTGGCTAAAGCCAGTCATGATCTATTACATTCATCTACTTTGGCAGCGGATTCTTTTCGAAAGAGATCATCATTCAGGCGTTTGGATAATAATTTGGACAAAACAGTAAGTTTTCAAGTCCATCTATCAATCGGTCAAAACAGAATATCTTATTTTAATTTTCTATAAATTTTTTTTCAGATAGAAACAGCATCAATACTACTCTTATTTCATTACGCGGACTCCAACATTTGTGGTTTATATAGTATAACACTTGGAATATTTTTACCAGCGCTAGCAACACTAACCAATTATTTGCTGATATTGATTCAATTTGCAACTTATCAATAAATATAGGTACCTAATTTAAAATATTAATAAATTGTCCATATTGTTATATTTTTCTCTCGTCTGTTCTAGACGTTCTCGTGGGTTCGATAGATTTTCGCGTACACGATAATGAATAACACTCGCGTAACTGTAACACAATTTATTACAACACACACGGATATATACACGGCGTACAATTTCACTAATTACTGACTAGTTATTGATCCGACATAATCCACGATTAAAACTATACTGACTCGTCGACATTAGTCGACGCCCTTATATACTCGTTTCCACTGTTCTGGAAACTTCGGTGACGCACTTTCCAGAAACATACAGAAAGTCGTTACTGTTGTCTTATCGGTCAACCCTATTTCTCGCTAGCGAAACTAGCGCCATCTGGTGCCAAGTACGGCAATACTATTTATTGGTACACATTCGGCACCACTCTTCAACGTCACCTCGATCATGCACCCAGTAGAATCGTTCACGCACCTTCGCCAAGGTTTTGTTGACGCCAAGATGTCCCGATGTTCCTTCGTGCATCTCTCGCAGCACTTCGTCGATAATACTTCGTGGAAGTATCAGCAGCATTATATTCGACGTTCCGTCCGCTGATTCCCATTTCCACTTCAACATGCCGTCCTCAACGTGACGGGAATTCCACTGAGCCCAATAGCTTTTCGTTGTTGACCCATAAGTTGACACCTCGTTCCAACTGGGCCTTTCTCCGGGCTCTTTCCACAAGAGTATCCAACCGATATCCTCGTCATTCAGCTGGGCTTTGTCCACTGGTTCCTTCTCTTCCGACATGTATCCCGGCTCACAGATAACGGGAGCCGGTCGGGTCATACTTTGCCAACTCATTCTTCTTGTCCGCTGAGCACATCTCTTGCAGAATGTTCCTGCCTTTCTCGGCTGACGACAGTTCCTTCGGAGATGACCATTTTGACCGCAATTTCAGCACCGAATTGTATCTCCGCTGCCAACCTTCTTGCAGAATGTGCCTGTTTTCCTCAGCTGTTCACAGGCGCTTCGCACGTGCCTCTGTTCACCGCATTTCCAGCATCGGATCGAAACTCTGTTAACAACTCGTCTCGATACATCGATTCTCCGACAAACGTAATCATCCGCTACTTCTCGAACTCGGTTCGCTCTTTGCCAACTCATTTTTCTCGCCTGCTGGGCACACTTCCTGCGGAATGTTTCTGTCTTTCTCGCCTGTTGACAATTTCTTCGGACATGACCTTTTTCACCGCAGTTCCACACATCGAATTGTATCACCGTTAATAACCTGCATTTATGCTTTCACCGACTTGGCTGATAGTTGGTTTAATGTGGTGAGTGCCTCCTCCGACTTCGCCGACCGGTCGTTGTATTCCTTCAGTTCGGGCTTAATCGATTCATTCATCTTGGCCCATCGCTGGTTTAGTTCTGACATCGCTCTTAGTTACTGCATCATTGGGTCTCTGGTTTCATCTTCTGCACTTGGCTTGCAGGAGTCTTGCTCTTCCCGAAACTCTACCGTACGGAAATTCTGTCCTTCAGCTCTCAATACGTCGATCAGCCGTGTAAGTAATACGCCTTTGTTCCCCGAAGTCGACAAATTCCGTTTCGCCAGCTCACGCTTCAATTCGGCCGTTCTTAGTTGCGAGATATTACGCGGCATTTTGTTTCTCGACTATAAACTGTCCACAGTTCAATTTTACACCTTTCGAACTTTCGAGAATGTTTCCGAATTCTACACGTAACTAAATTAACTTTCGAAAGTTTTTCGCAAGCTCACTTTCCAGAATATTCCGCGGTGAACTTTCCCGAAAATTCTCGCTGACTTCTCAGATGTTCACTATTCACACACAATCTCAAGTTTCCCGGATCCCCGAATGCACTCGTCACACAGTTTCACGCGAGACCTGGGTTGGTTCCGCGAAAAAATTGTGAAAATATGATGTTCTGAAAATTTCAATAATACTGTAAACAAACAAATTCTGAAATTATTGCCATCAGTTTTCGCTTTACAAATACAGGTAAAGGTAGTTTTAAAGGAATTTGTGTATAAATACATGAGAGACATAAATAGTACACCGACACACTATAGAAAAACCTGAGAAAAACCGTTGTACATAGTTTACTTGTTCGTTCTGTTAGAGAGTTTTATGGCATAGCTTCAGGATGAAAGTTGGCTTGCATTTTGGCATATTTGGCAGACGAAGGTAAGGACGAAAATATTTTGACGTATACTGATTAAATAAGTGCCATGAAAGGCAAACTATTACTTTCGGGGCATGTTGCCTGGAAATGTTTCCATTCCTCAATACCGCAAGTGACAAAATCAAAAATCTAATAGTCGAGCATTTGGAAACCTAAAACGGTTGAAAAATATTTGCCCTATTGTTAAACACACAGCATCAGTTTGATTGGATAAGAAATCTCTTTGTGGCATGCCATATTTCAAATTTCACCTTGCCGCTTTCCTCTGATCGAGGTTTAAAGGGCGCCACATACCTAGCGATTTACTGGTCAATCGATTGCCCACATTCGATGTGCCGCCCGTACAGCACACACATTAGGAAATTTATCGGGCAATATGAAATTGATAGTCTCATGGTCCACAAGACACAACCCAAAATAGCGAAAATTATACCATTTTTGGCGATGGAAGATGGACATCCCTTGCTACTTTTGATGGAGATTGACGGCCACAACCACAGCATGTAGAACGAACACAGGTTTAAAAAATCAGCAACTGAGAACACATGATTGTTATGACAGCTTGTACGGAAAATTGCATGGCAATATGTTCCACACGTCATATCAAACCGATTTATCTCGCAATCGAAAAATCTCGCCAATCCATGGTGTCTGTACCGCTTCTTAGAAGCCAAAATGGTATGATTTTCGCTATTTTGTGTTGTTTGTGTCTAACTTGCGGACCGTGAGACTGTCAATTTCAGGTTGCCCGATAAATTGCCTAGTGTGTGTGCTGTACGGGCGGCAGATCGATTGACCAATAAATCGGTATGTGGCGCCCTTTAAATTAAAATTAGCAGGATGTTCGCCTGAAATTTGTTTGAAATCCGTCAAGGAAAAATTCCCTGCTTTGTAAAATAAAAAAGCTGTAAATATCCTGCTATTGTTTTCAACTTTTTATTTATGTTAAATCAGATTTTCAACTATGCTAAAAACAAGAAAACGTGACAGCCTCAGGAACTTGGAGGAAGATATGCGAGTGGCGCTGTCACATTCGGCCTAATATCACCGAAATATGTAAAAATCGCCAGACACATGTTTCATGACACATTAAATTGCTCCATTTTTCTTTTAATAACAGCATACTTCAACCGAATATTGATACTTTTCTCTAATAACACATTTTTCTCCTTGTATGGGTAAGATGAACGTTTTGTCTTGTCTATCAATGCTCGTCCTGTCTTAACGACTCATTTTTGGGGTTCCGCGAACGAATTCGACTATCTAAGGGGTTCCGCGTATTCAAAAAGACACATCACAATATGTTTTCCACCATTTAAATTGATTCGCCAAAAAAAATTCGGTCTTTGCAGACTTAACGAAATATCTGCTAAAACAACACCTAGTATGCAGTGCCGAACATTTTCCACATACATACATTTGGCCGTGTTTTTTAATTAGCTAACCTACACTATCCGGGGTAATTTTCATACAAACTTTATTCAGGTTAGAAAATATATTGCTATCCAGATTTAATGAGCTTTCCAAAACTCGCCTAAATGTATGCAATTCCAATTATTTTCTAGTACGTTTTCCAATGACTAGCAAAAATTAAATTTTGAAATGAAAAGCTCTAAGGTATAGTTTACATGCAACACACAAGTGTGTGCAAAAAAAATTCCATGTTAACTTTTGCGTTTGTAAAGTGAAAACGGGGCTTTAATATTTTTGAGCAATGTTTTGAAATTAATGGCAATGCCTACGTGACAATTTGAAATTTAACCTGGATGCTACCCTCGATAGTTTTTTTTGCGCGTGTGGGTTAGCAAACCTGCCCCCGATGTAAAAAAAACACGGCCATACATGGGTTACTTTTTGTTCGGGGTTGTTTTTTTTTTATAATAAATTGACTTGATAGATAACTCGTCGCTATAAAACAAAACCGGCATATATCTTCAAAATCCATATTTTACACCAGAGGGTTTTGAAGTTTTTGCCAACGGTATTTTAATATAAACGTCCATCCGATGCACCACAAAGTCACATAAAATTGGATTAAGTTTATATGCATACACGGAGAGAAAAGTGTGCAATGAATTCAACAAAATCATACAATGAAATTCACAACATACAATTTCACTAAATTTGTAGTGAAAGTTATTAAAATGTAGTGAAATTGATTACAATTCAGTTGTTTTTAATGGTGTTGGCCTATTGTAAAAATGATTGCAGTGTAATGACAAAAATCATTGCATGATATTTGTATGGATAGTTACATTTATTGCGTTTGAGGTTATTTTCACCACAGCCTGTAATAATTATTATTATATGGTGTAATCGTTTTCATCCTTTCGTACATGAAATTAACAAGAGCGCGTAATAATTATGAAACTGTCAAAAAATAAAACGACTAATTTATTCGCATGACTTGTAATCTTAGATAGCTTAGGTGTAGGACGTAGGACTACGAAACGGTAGGTCCCAGGTTCAATTCCTAGTAGAAGCAAATTGTAAAAAGGTAAAGTTAAAATAGGGAAAAAGAAAGTTAAGGATAAAATAGAAGTAGAAAATAAAAAAAATACAAATAAAAAAAAGGAAAAAATAAAAAAATCACTTTTTGTATTTTTTTCTATTATCGCCTAATTATGTTCCTGGCAAATTTTATTACCAACCAATTGTTAATTCTATTACAGTGCAATGACATTTTTCATTACAGATGTAATAACTTTTACATCAGTTGCAGTAGGGTCAAAAATCATTACAAATACAATAATTTTTATTACAGTTTTAATGCCTTTCACTACATGTTTTCTCTCCGTGTACTGTTATTATTGAAGTAGCAGTTACAAATAAATTAAAAATGCTTAATTTAGAAGAAATCTGCAGATATGCCAGTTAGGTTTTAAAATCAGAGCAGTTATGACAGTTTGATTTAAACAGGGGCACTGTTTGCACTGTTGCACAGTATTCTATAAGGAATATTGTAAGATAATTCTCAACTCAAAAACGAAATTTTTGCACTTATGCCGGTTTTGTTTTATAGCGACGAACTGCGTACATTAACACGGCGTTCAACAACCTTGCCTCATGGCATAGTACGGAAATATGGAGTTGCCTAAAGATATGCAATTTGTGACTCAAAGAACTAAAAGCTGTTCAGCTGAAAATTTATCGTAAATGTTACGATATTTTCATTGGAAGTTGAAATTTGTTAGGGTTTTGTAGAAAATTGCGAAACTACTATAACATTGATACAGTTTTATGTTGAGAATATTTCATGAATATTGAACATTTCAACGAATTTCCAGGAATTATGTTTGTTAGTAAAGATGATAATTGTTTGGAAGTAAAATTCAGCGATTGTATAAGTGCTAGTGATTATTTTCGGAGCACACTCTAAAAAAGTCAGATTTTTTTCAGAAGTTTCCTATTAATTAGAGAGAACACATTTCTAAATATAAGGAGTTTGCAGAATCACGAGCATATATCAACTTGCCAAACACACACACCGACCAAATCGTTTAGTCGGAGGTTCGATTAATGAGCTTTGCTTTCTGCAATGCGATTTTTTTAGGTAGAGCTTTTATCGTGGCTCGACGATCCCCAAAACAGAAATGAACTATACAAAAAAAAATTAAAAGCATAACATTAACAACGTGTTATTGTCACTGCAAGTTTTCTTTTACAGTTACTTTTGATGAGCGTTGTCGATTATTTGTGTTGTCAAAAACTTTTTTCGAAAATTTAAAGTGATGCCCAGACCAACGCGTCACGAATTTTCCGTCGCGAATCCGCGCCGGAAAATTCGCGGCACATGTTTTGGTGCCCACACCGGCGCGGCGCGAATAATTCGCTGGGTACTGTCACTCACAGCTGATATCATGTTGTAGCCTTAGAAAAGGTATTAGATTTATGTAAGGAAGGGACTTGACATGCTAGAGAATAACTGCAAGAACTGGCCAAATACAATTGTTATAACATTTTATAATCATGCTGCAATTTTCGTGCACTATATCAAAATGTCGCGGCATCTTTACTTATTATGTAAAAGCGTAAGCGGAAGAAATCAACGTGAAATTCGACATTTTACCTCTCCATGTCTATACTTATTCTAATGATAAAATCGTTGACATGCGCAAATTGATGGAAATATGCAGTGCAGTACAACCTTGTTATACGGTACCCCAAAAAAAAGTTGCGGCAGTATTCGATTTGATTGTTTGAATTGACTATCGCGTACCCGAAAACTCTTACATCTTATCTTGTGCCCCTCGAATGGGTTAGTCTTATCGTATAGAGAAGACACAATAAGCTTGAACATTGTTCATTGTTTTGTGGCTGTTTTGAATTGAATATATGTATGTAACTGTTTACTTAGCATGGTTATGCAAAATGCGTAGTTACATACAAACAAGCTACAATATTCTATTGAATTGAATGTTTACTTTGCATAGTTACGCCATATTTTGCTGGCTTACGCAATCGTATGAGATTGCATAATAACTTTTAGTAGAATCCTTACGTGATTCCTTACGATTGCGTAACCAAGCAAAATATGGCGTAACTATGCAAAGTAAACATTCAATTCGATAGAATATTCAAGCTTGTATGTAACTTCTTAGGGAAAAACGCAAGCACCGAACCACCAGGATTCTCATTTCCTAGCGTATACTATTCATAAATGAAACGATTGTATTCTTTCGGAAATCCGTCGATATCTCTGCAATCCTTTGGTGTGGCAGAACGACCGAGGTGGCGCTAGACTCACCATAAAATTGCCGAAAGGGTCTTCGGATCCTCTTTTTTTCCGGTCAGAGATAACCGTCAACCTGGATGATGGCCACATCAGTCTCACAATCAGCTTCGCGTACTACTTCGATAATCCGTCGATATCTTTGGAATGCTTGAGTCCAATATCGCAACAAAATTCTCTAAGGTGGCGTCGGAGCATCTTTCCTGCGCAGCTCACAAGGGGATAACCGAGATAACTACAATAATTCACAAAATGTATGCTTTTGTTAGTTGTCAACCTAGATGTCGGTCACAGCTTTGAGCAGGTATTAATAGAAGGAGAGGGCGAAAGTCACGAATTCCATACAAAGTGACAGCTCAAAAATGTGCCGAGAATCTAAAACATGGGAGAGCAAGCATCTAACAGTAAAGTAGTAATTGTGTCAAAAATTCGTGCGCGCTTGGTTGAATTCTTCTTCTTCTTCATTCTCTTTGTATTTAAAAGTGGGTTGTCAAAGCATGGAACTTTGTTTGAATTGAGATGTACTGTTACTCTACTTGTGTCAAATCGCTTTGCTTCAACAGTGTTGTTATTGTATTTTTCTCTCCCATGAATTTGCGCTTTCGGCACACTTTTTAAGTGATGTTGCCCCTCCTTCTATTAATACCTGCTCGAAGGGTCACAGCAATTTCACGATCAACTTCGTACTATGCACTTTGGAGAATCGTAGATATCTCTGCAATTCTTCGGCCGAGCGATACGATCGGGGTGTCGCCGGACTTGCCACAATAGGGCAATTTATTTGTGTAACAACAACGAGTAAAAACCTTCCTTCCTTGGAATTCATGTTTCCAAAAATGTTACTTCTTTTACTCATCCACTGATACCATAAAACATTCAAAACTTAAATGCTCGGTACCTAAACAACTCATTCCAAATCTACATCTTTTTCGAGTACACCAACATCAAGTTGTACTACACTGCACCTGTCAAATAAATTATTTGAATAAAATGACATTAGGTAGCAAATATTCGAACCCGGAAAAATACTGCAAAACTGGCGAATATTCGCATTGGTGTGGGCATTTCCATACAACGCAGTGTGTTACAATTTTGACGCCGCGGAAAAATTCGCCGCGAAAATTCGCTGATGCGCCGGTGTGGGCATCACTTAATTCGGAATATGATTCAATTGACTTATTTTATTATTGTTAAATATGTCTGAATAATAAAAATTCGGTGTTATTTATGCAGTGGTGGACTTTGAACATTCGTTTCACTGTGAATCTTTAGAATTTGCAGTTAAACAACAACAAAATGTAGAAAAATATGTTTTTATGCAAATTTAAGCGAAATTTTTAATTTTCAAAATTAGTTTGTGCTAAATTTCTGTTTTCTATTTGCCAAATTTCCGTAGCTTTACCAAAGAGAAATATCTGTACGCAATTGCCTACATTACTGAACTTCTCCAGTAATCAATGTGTTTCGAAATTTAAGCCAAATATTGTAGTACTAGTACATACATACATTCGATTTGAATATACCACTAAGCCACTTAGCCTATATCTTACAATAATCTTACATTAATTACATGTCATCAAAAGAGTATACCAGTAAATTGCATTCATCGAAGTAAATAAAAACAAACATACAAAGACTAAAGATACGACCTTATCTATTACATTACAAATTCCAGCCAGAGACACCCCATAGTAACTACATAAATTGGACACACATCTAATTTGATGTCCTGCAACGCGGTATTCTTTGAAAATCCGAGTAAATGGAGTGAAATTTCTAGGAAATTGGTTTCGGTTTCAAGACGAAACGTCCATATACTACCACTACGTTACTAAGAACTATAAGTACATAATTGAATAATTATCATTATATTATCTATTCAAATGAAATCTTTAAAAAATTACGAGTCTTTATGTGTCTCCATACAAAAATATTCTCTGGAAGAGAATTATGGATGTCCTCTCATAAATTGCGGATAGGTAAATTACTTTTGCTGCTTTTGCCATTAGTTTCGGTTCAGAAAAGTCAATGGCGCTATACTAATATATCCCTATACAAAGAGAAAATTATGGAATAATTCACTGTTTTGAAAACATTTATTTTGGGATAGTGTAATGGAGCACCAAGTAATAATGTATTGAGGTAGGCTTCAGAAATGGAATGCCTGTTTTCATAGATTAGTTGAGTTTATGATTTCTATGTGCAATGAAGTCTTATTATTGAAGGTAAGTGGACATTTTTATCCAAACATCCAAAAGAAATGTTTACATCAATGGATGAGCTTACGAAACACAACAGTTGCGCATGTTCCGCAAACATGTTTGCCATTCTGATCCTCTAACTGCCATTTTGCGGATCACGAATAATCTCCGGTTCTTTTCCTATGTGAAATATGTTAGTGAAAAGAACTGGGGATTATTTCTGATCCGCAAAATGGCAGTTAGCCCAAGTAACAATTTCATCCCTATAATACTTCGTAAAATATTCTCTTCTAACGACAATAGGGACACTTTACAGGGTATAAACACTGAATAATAGTCCAATAATGGCATCTGGCGCCGTTTTTTGATCCAATAGAGCCTCATTGTAGCACTGAGTTACGCTTCGAGAAAGACATACATCATGTGTTATGTCATCATTTTCTGTCATTTTCTCGCGATTGCAAAAAAAAAGAGAAAAAAAAATAATTCCCGCAGCCAGCGTCGAACCAGCGACTGTCGTACGCCAGTCCGACGCCCTAACCACTCGGCCAACCTCACATATAAATAACATTGCTCGTAAACACTACAAGTGCTCGACACTTCTTTATCGACCATTCTCCAATGCACCTTCTTCTTTATATGTCAATCAGTTGAAGCTAATTAAATTCACACATTCTTCAATAAAATACAGACATTTTCTGCGCTGAGATTATCTTAATTGATTCATAAGCTAACAAGGAGTGAGGAAATGTTGGTTTCAAGCAATATTTCAAAAAATTCAATTCAAGAAACGTGGTATTCCAGAGCACTTGATAAGTTTATTCATTAAATTCATTAAATCACAAAGTCCATCCTTCTATAAAACTACGGTGAACAATTTATTGGATGACCATACGAATGTCACACTATAAAAATGACACCGACTGTGCTATAGAAGAATATAATGAATGTGTGTGAGTTAACTTAGAGAGACCATTGCATGTGTGTGCTGTATCATCCAATAAACACAAGAGTGGAGTATTTAAAGGAGTACGTTTTTAGTTTAACGTTTAGAGACAGTTTTATCGAAGTTTTATACCACCATCTTTAAATTTATTCCATAATGATGATATAAGCTTTCCAGAAAATACTTTAAGAATGTTTTATCGGATCAAAATATTACTTTAAGCGATGTCACACGATAAATGAATTTCGTGGTACTATATGATTGCTACAGTATGGAGTGCTTCTTTAAAGCAAACGAATTGTTGCTTGGGAGATAAGAATGAGATACATGTTTGCGGAGCATACGCTACTGTTCCGATCCTTAACTCCACTCATTGACGTTTACTATTATAAAACTACTTACATATACCAAATAATTTTTTTTTAATTTTATTTAAGGCTTTTGGTGATTATATTAATAAAATATGCCGATAGATAAGATAAATCAATTTAAATATAAAACAATCCTTTTTTGTACATACCTACATATGTGAGTATGTATTAATACAAATTCCAAAAAGCCGTGTCTTTTGCACGGCTAATATACATCTTCAATGACTATGAAGCAAAAAACTTGAAATTTACATAAATTCCTTGTGAAAAAGAATTATGCATATCGCTTACATACAAGTTTATTTCGTTGAACAAACGAGCGTACATACAATCATACGAATTACTCTACACTTTGGAGAAAGATAACTTGAAAATTGTACATACATACGTGCGTACAATTTTCAACATTAGTGTATGTGCATATGGAATGAAAATCACATGTTTCTGTGGCATAAGCCTGGATAATTTCGTTCAAGTTGATTATTATGATTAACCCGTTTCAAAGTCTGCTAATTTGATGAGTTTAACATTTGATTTCAAATTTTATATGAAAGAAATTATGTTACGGAAATGTAATCAATTTGTTTGAGGAAATTTACATACATTGCTTAAATGTATCCATTCAGAATAAATTAGCAAAAATAAATTCTGTATGTACGTACAAAGACAGTTTATTTTTATTTTCGACCGTAACATCAATGTGGCATAATACTGAAAAATCATTTTCATGCATTAAGGGCTGAATTAAGATCGAGAGTGAAATTATTCCCACTGCGATTTTATCAATAAAAATGCATACTTATTGTCGTGGAATATGTCACAAACGGTGGGGAATTCCATAAGCTACAATCCGAGACTGGTTCCATAACTCTCCTCGGCCATTTTATGTATTATTTTTCGATTCCCCAGTCATTTGACATTTCACGATGAAATAACCGGGAAATCGTAAAAAAATACATAAAATGGCCGAGAAAAATTATGGAACTGCTTTCGGATTGAATCTTATGGAATTCCCCAGCATTCCCCACATATTCCACGACAGTAAGAATACATTTTTATTGAAAAAATCGCAACAGACAAAAATATCACTCTCGATGTCAGTACTAGGCTTTACATACAAAAAGAAAACAAATAAATAAACGTATGTATTTTTTTTTATTTTAAAGAAGACATTCAAGAGTTAATAAACGACTGAAAGCTCACTTAGCTAGACTGGGTACAAAAAACTCGGGGATTTCCTTGTATTGGTATTAATTTTTGCGAATAACCATTAAAAAAGAAGAATCACGGCAGCTTACCACCTGGTTGAAAAACAAGATTTTACGTAAACACATGCACTTATACTCATATGTGAGGGCTTTCGTACGTATGATGAATTCAAATTATGTATGGTCAAAATTAGAATCAGTTGGTTATCGACGATGAAAGATCAGTAATCATTAGGATGAGTGCACTGAAAGTGGTAAGTGAAATTTTCTTAGTTAAGTTCTGTGTGTCGGTGTAAAATTGAATTAAATTTGTGATACGTGTAACAATTTTAACAGATCATTTTTGCGTGTATCATAGCCAACTATTATACAAGCTATGGATATAAACAATCAAGGACACGAGTGCTACTGCATCCTCGCGGAATAACAATAAAAAAAATTCATACAAATTCCGCGAACAATTTAGATGGGCTTGCTGCGGATCGGACTTCTTTGATAAATGCAGATAATCGTAATAGTGTGATGCTCTTTGTGCCGGCCATAAATGGCACTCTTCCGGACGAGCGAATAATGCAAAAGCTGAAGAAACCACTTTTTATTCCAGCAAGTGCTTTGCCAAAGTGAAGCATCATTCAATTGAATCGAATAGTGATTGATATTATGACTCACAAATTTATAAAATAAGAAGAAAGAATACTTCCATGTAGTTATAGTAAGCTTGCATAAGAAATAAATATAAATTAATGTTATATATGTGTCTTAATAAATTTAAAGGCCCTTATACTTTAAGAGTGTTTTTGAAACTGTAAATGCCGTTGCCACTGTTATAATAAGTACGTTTTTTTGGTTATCCCGTGTAGGTTTTTATAACCTGGGTCAGCTGACATTTTTTTATATGGAGTTCGTTACCCAAAACTGCACGGGATGACGTACTTAACCCTCCTCCGAGCACGTGGGGTCTTTTGGGACCCCAGAGGGTATTTTTTATATATTAATTTTAGAGATCGATTCCCCAGAAATTAGAGAGTTTTAGCAAGTCGTATGGAATAAAACGACATAATTTGACATTCCATATAAAAATACGCTTGCTTACCGTATACGAAACGAAATATCTTAATTTTGCATGTCCCAAGTAGGCATGGGTGTATTTCCGTATATTTGATTCTCTGGAAACAGTCGAAATTGGCGAAATAATTTGTCGTTTTTTACACCTATGCCTACTTAGTACATATACATATATGCAAAATTAAAATATTTTGTTTCGTATACGGTAAGCAAGCGAATTTTTATATGGAATGTCAAATTATGTCGTTTTATTCCATACGACTTCCTAAAACTCTCTATTATCCTGGCTTGCGAAATTCACGAAAATAACTTCTAATTTTTTTTCAATTGCTGCGATAGCTTCTTCTGATATAGGGCGGAAAACACACCTTCACTTTAGCGAAGCTCAAACTATGGAGGTAATATTGTTGCCTCCACTAATTCTTACCATAGCTTATACTACATCAATTAACGTCGCAGAGGCATCTACAAAGGGTTGAAGACAAGTTTACGGGCACTGCTAATTCATACTTCAATCATTTGTTAGTACGTATAGTAAGTTATCCTCGCTATTTCAGAACTAAGTTTTCCTTGAATCCAAGGCAGAGGGCCAAAAAAGTAAAACCATTGATGGCTACAATCGCTTGAAATGTTTACAGCTTGCCATATGAACAACAATTATTGTGAATAATTATATTACACATATTCAAGAACATAACAAAGTACATACTTATAAATGTGTATTTTTTACAATTTGAGACATGTTCAAGGATATGTAAGTTCAATCAACTTTGGGGTCCTAAAAGACCCCATGTGCCCGTTCACGTTGATCGCGGGACGTGCCTGGCGAAGGGTTAATATATACACTATGCGACAAATCCTTAGGTTCAGTGTCATGTTGCCTCTAAAATCCCACCACTTATTTAAAGATATATGTAGTTCTTTAGATCAGTGGCTCTAACTTTTTAAACGACGGACCACTTGACAAAACTCATTAATTGTCGCAGACCACCAACTTAAAAATCTGCGAAGAGCAATTTTGGTGATCGTATCATATCACGGTAAATTAAATTTATTGTTGGGTACTAAAGTTCGACTAGTTGAATCTTGTTTTTCGAAATCTCGACTAATAAATGACCGACTTAACCCATTCCCCGCCAATGATGCAAAGCAATAGCACCAAATCATAACACAAGACAGTAGTTTTTAAATGCCATTAAAAGTTTTTTCGATAATATTTTCTTCGTAGGAAATAACAGTAAATTTAATTTGGTGATGCCGTATGTTATGATTGGCGGAAGCCACTGTCAAAAAGTTTTGTTGGTTTCTCGATGAAAATGTTAGTTTTTATTCATTCTTTTTTTTTTGAAATTAATATTCATTATTAAATTACATGAGGCGGTGGACATCTGGAATCGATCATATTGGTGATGAAGATTGGCTGGCAGCATGAAATATACACTCCCAATCAATAGGATAGTTCCACTTGAAAAATGGCTTTTTGTCGGGTAGTATTAACGGTATTTTCTCGAAAGCTGGTGACAATATTTTCAGTAGCCTGCATGTTCTTTGAATAACACAAGGTCTAAAAACCAGAATCCCGTTAGGATCTTTTTACGAGAAACATCAAATAACGGCACAAAAGGATAATTTTATTCTGGAAAAAGGAGCTCTTAATGAGTAGAACTTCCTTTATCTAATTTTGGCTCAAAAAGTTATCTGGGATAGAATTGTATAGGGTTTAACGGTATTTCAAGCTAATTCCGTCGCAAGCTCCTCTAATTGCTTGAAAAAGCGCCCCAGTTTTCTTAAACTATCGTCTAAAGGTATAACTTCCTTGTAATCCATCTCCAAACATTTTTGATGGTATACTTAGTTCTACAGAGTATGGTGGTGATTTCATTCCGTCGATGGTCATGAAACTAATTTTTGATCAGCCTTGCTTGAGAATGGGGGCAATGGGTTCTATACAAAATCCACAAAGTCAAAATCCACAGGTCAAAATCCAAAAGTCATAATCCATAAATACAAAATCTATTAAGACAAAATCCATAAAGACAAAATCCATAAAGTCAAAATCCATCCATAATTTATTTTTATGAAGAGAGCCATAATGCTTATTGCGTGGGCTCCGGTTCGATGATGTCAGTGCGGGTTTTGTTTTTTTTTTACAAAAATAATGATGGAATGGTCCAAAACGTTAATTTCCAGTGGCGGAGCTTGAAAAGGTTCAGCGTTTTTTTTAGTTAAAAACCAGAGGTGAGAGCGAGAGGTGATGTGGAGATTGGAATTTTCGTTTCCCGGAAGGTGATTAAGATTCTTCTACTGTATATTTGTAGCGTTTGATCAATGGTCAACAAAAAATCTGGTCCGGACACTTGGAATATTAGTTTTATACTTAAATACCACCAATTTAGCCAAACAAAAAACAAACGATTCAAAATATGTAGTTATTCCATGCAGAACAGGGGGAACTAAATATGGAAAAAAATTTTGCTATAAAAAACACTGAATTTTTGCAGAGTTTTAGTTTTATTTTCAGAAAAGTCGCTTAACTAGACAATTACCTAACCCCGGAGCATATGCGCTCTACTTGAAGACACGGAGAAGGATGCACCCGGAGCATATGCGCTTTATCTGGGTTTACCTGAAGCGCTTATGGTCCGGGTATGCTACGGATGAATCATTTTCCGTGTCTTCAGCTAAAGCGCATATGCTCCGGGATTTAGTAATTGTCTAGTTAACGTAATAACGTACATAAATATTCACAATAGTCAATTGTGATCAGCAAACTGATGTCAATTCTTGCTTCTACTGCAAATACGAATTTTATGTATTTTGACTGTGTGGATTTTGAATTTATGGATTTCGTCTTTTTGGGTTTTGACTTTGTGAATTATGACTTTATGGATTTTGTCTTTGTGAATTTTGTCTTTGTGGATTGTGACTTTGTGGATTTTAAAATTATTTTGGATTTTGTCTTTTTGAATTTTGTATAGAACCCGGGGGCAATATCTTGTTGAAATTTTATAGGAGTTGCATGGAAAATGTCGGTAATCTTTGGAATTACATTAGAACATGGGCGTAGCCAGGGGGGGGCAGGTCGATGTCGATGAAGATGGTAAAAAAATCCTTATCGATATAGTAAAAAAATCGCTGCACTATACAACATTTTCAAAAAATTTCTGCTGCTGGCGTAGCAAATGCCTTTTCTACCACTCCAAATGCCGCCGGAGAAGCCATGATCAGGACAGTTTGCAGTCAGGAAGCGCATGCAAATAGAAGACAGCGAATGGCCTCTCGTAACTAACGGAGGCTGCGTACCAGCACACACATTTCACTTGTGAGTGTGCTACTGTGGCTGCGTGGATCCCATATTTCCTGTTTCATTGGAGTACACAATTTCAACCGTTAGGTCCCTTCGGGAAGTTAGTGGAATTCAACTTATTTCCATCTGAAAGGGTGACAAATGGTATACAGGTTTGCTTTGTTAGCCCTGGAAGGTTATGCTTCGTCGAATCGACAACCATCATCAAATTTATCCCATTTTTCGTGACAATTCTCATTATTTGGAGCTAAGCTTTTGTACAGCACTTACAGTGCCTATGTACTTGCCGGGTACATTGCGGCTAGACGAAGTAAGCAGGGTAAGTTGGATTTTTGGAAATTGGCGTCGTCGAAACGTCGCGTCGTCTTTGTGTAACTTTTAGAACTCCAGTATTTCTTATGGCTGGTTGTCGACAACTAGCTCGTAACAAATATGTTTATTTTTGAAATGTGGGACTAGTATAGTGACTTTAGCTGAAAAAATGATGAAACCCAAACATCCAAAAAAAGAGCTGACTTTTGATGCCAAATTGTTCTATGGCCTGACCGCATTACGCAGTAAAAAGTTAGACTTTTTTGCGCGTCACATTTGGGGGGGAGGGGGTGGCAAAGGGGTGAAATTATGATTTTTCGCCAATATCTTGTTAACTGTAATATTTACAGCAAAATGTTCTGAGGACGATTTAAACTACACAAAATTTCCTTTCTAATGATATATTATATCATATACAGAAGGTATATGATATAATATATCATTAGAAATGACCGGAAAATTGCCTACGAGCAAAACTTTAATTTTGGTTGACTTGTTCCCTTATTTCTTTATAAACTAGTGGCATTGAATTTGAAAATTATGTATGGGAGGTACCCTTTGTTTTAATCCGATCGAAGTTATATTTGGTGGAGGGTCTAATGGGACGTAGCCTTAACGTTTACCAAAATTTTTCCCGCCTGCTGTGATTCGGCGAAAAGTTACAGGCACGTCTTTTTTTTAAATGTCAATAGGGAGTATAGGGGAATGCTTTGTCGGAGCAGCCTGAATCTCCGTGTGGGACAGCGATATATTGTTAGAAATAGTTATCCCAATTACCATGGCTCCAATTTAATCACTTCAGGAGCTAGAGCGCCAAATGTAACTATCAAAAAATCTAAATTACACTAAATGTTTTAAGGTCTAGTCTATAATCTGCCAAGAGAAGGTATATGATATAATATATCATTAGAAAGGTAATTTTGTGTAGTTTAAATCGTTCTCAGAACATTTTGCTGTAAATATTACAGTTAACAAAATATTGGTGAAAAATCATATTTTCACCCTTTGCCACCCCCTCCCCCCCAAATGTGACGCGCAAAAAAGTCTAACTTTTTACTGCGTAATGCGGTCAGGTCATAGAACAATTTGGCATCAAAAGTCAGCTCTTTTTTTGGATGTTTGGGTCTAGAGCTAAAGTCACTATACTAACCTATTTTTTTAAAAATTATGGAAAAAATATTTACTAGGACAAAAGTAGGACAAATCAGGAAAATGGCTCAAAATTCTTCCTCATTTTAGGAAGATTACATTTCGAACTCATAAAAATCGGCTCCAAAGTCGATGTTTTTCCATTCTAAATAAACTAACGAATGAAAATCTGTCAAATTTTATAAATATTTTGAGAAAGAGTGATTTGTATGAGGCTTAAAAGTTGAGCGTCGTCGAATCGACGAAGCATGACCTTTCCGTACTAAAAATAAGCATTACCTTCCATACTCTGTAGTCTGGCTGGTCTCGCGGTTAGTGCGCGCACCTTCGGTGCACAGGGTCATGAGTTCGAATCTCACCGTGATCCATGGTGTTTTTTGAACTCACGAGCTTATGACGGACTATGATCTCACTCAGATGTTAAACGAGTACCCATTTATGGGGATAAATAACACTGCTGAGCGTGATGCCGATCTCATTACCTCAACAAAAAGCAGATTAGATCTTGGAAATAGGATGTCACTAACTCATCCTGCGGCCTTAGTCCAATGTTGGATTGTCGCGCCTGTTATTTATTTACTTTTTCCATGGTTAAGGACCTTGTAAAGAACGGGTCTCATATTTCAGTGTCTTTCAAGTTCTTATTTTTCTTCTCAGTACCTACCGTATAGCCCCTTGGTGCGTTAACTTAGGCAATTTCGAGTCAACGTTACATTGCATATGTGCAATGTTGCAAGCACTATACATTTCCTATCCGAACATGTACGGAAATTTTGGACCACGCCGAGATTCGATCTCCGGACCTCTAGATTACTAGCATCGTTCAGTGCGACTCAACCAAGTGAGCCACAGAGCGGGTCTTTCAAGTTATTAAATCAAAATTTATTTTCTAATCATACCAGCAATAAAATTGAGCCACTGTCAATACTTTGATAAATTTAGAGGAAATCTTATTAAAACCGTTAACCATATTTTAATCAATAAAGGATTTACAAATATTCTGACGATGCTACTTTGCTAAGATGAAAGTGACAGACGAAACAAACTGATTTCACAAGTGGAATATGCAGTCCGAGATGCAATAAATGCACTGAAAATAGACAAACTACGATCTAAAAGGCAGATATTGCAGGCCAGTTGAATGTAATCAGAATGCAGAAGAAAATCATGCTTATCTCTATTTTAAAAATTTGACTCTAAAATTAGAAAAGAGAAAAAAGATATAACATGCAGTCCACCAGTAAACTAGGGTCGCAGATGTGTGAGTCACATACATAATTTCCAAGATCTAAACTGCTGTTTTGTTGAGGTGTTGAGATCAACAGCATGCTCAGTAATGTTATTGATCCCCATAAATGAGTACTTGTTTACAATATGAGCGACACCATAGTCCGTCACGTAGGTCATGAGTTTGAAAAACACCATAAGATGAATTCGTTCACGGTAAGTCTGGCATCCGTGACCCTGTGCACCAATCCAACCACAAGCCAGGCTACTCTAAAATTTGCTAACAATATTTCTGCGACCGGAAATTTCAACTCAACTATGATTTTGAAAAAATTTTGGGCTTGCCCCCCCCCCTGACTGAAATCCTGGCTACGCCCATGATTTAGAAGAATATTTTCATAAGCCATGACGCTCGAAATACCCCTGATTTCCTTAAGCACAAAATCTCCATACCAAAATATTCAACCTCTATTTGGAAATTGTATGGATTGGACAAATGAGTGGGCGTTATTTTCAATGACGAAAAAAATTAAATCTCGACAGTTCAGCTGGATTTAGGTATTATTTCCACGATTTGAGCAAGAACGAATTAATTTTGTAGACGTATCACTCAAGAGTAAGAAGCGTCGAAGTATGGGGTTGACTATTTTGGTGTAGAATTATTAAGCTTGTGGAAATCAGGGGTATTTAGAACGCCTAGGCTTACACAAATATTCTGCCTAATGCAACACCTCAAATTACCGATATTTTCCATGAAACTCCTTCAAGATTTTAACAAGATAATGACCCCATTCATAAAGCAATGCTGGCAAAAGATTGGTTCCGAGATAAATCCATCAAAGTCGCCATACTTCATAGATCTATATAAATATCATGAAAAATTTTGGGAATGGATAACAAGGAAGATTTATACCGATAGCCGGCAGTTTAACAACCCTGAAGAGCTACTGCAAGCGATTAGTGGAGGGACGAAATTGATTTAAATTATTTTCAAAATCTACCCAAATCTATCACAAATAATCCTTTTGAGCTAATTTCACTTAACAAAAGCTCTACTCATTACTAGCAATATTTTCCAGAATAACATTATCTTTTTATACCGTTATTTCGTGTTTTATTTCCTCTAGAACTATCCTAATGACTTTCCTATTTGTATTGTTTTTAAGAATTGTCGTAATAAAATCGTGACCCCGGATTTGAGACCTTGTGTTATTAAAAGACCAAGCAGGCTACTGAAAATATAGCCACCAAGGTTGGAGAAAATAACGTTACTACTTTCCGACTTACAGCCATTTTTCAAATGAAACAATCGTTTTGACTGGTAGTGTACCTACAACCACCTGATGTGGCGTACGATTCTGGTGGTGATTGCGCAGATGAATCCGAGGGAGGGATTATTTCCGATCTGCATTTCGATCAATTGAGCCAACCGTGAATTCCAAAGAGTGAATTGAGGGAAACCGTGGAGTCTTCCTTGGATGCGGACAATGAACCAAGTGGCAATACATAAGTGGCGGAACAACTTCACTCAGGGCCCTCCCGCCAACTTCTTGAGTGCCCCCCCCTACTCTGCTAAAAAAAAATAGTGAAATCAATCGAAAACACTCTTAATAAGGACCTTCAACTCTTTTGAAACATGATTTTGACATTACAGTGTTTCAACTAAAATTAAGAACGTCGTATGTACTTAAAATAGCTTTGCTAAGAGATACTTTAACTCTTGGCATTCTTATATTGGGAATAGCGTTCTTGTTGTAACGTTTATTAAATTAACCTTCCGGCGGGCGCAATACTAATCCTAACACGATCGGGCGCAATGCATCTGACAGATTAAGTGCAGAAAATAGGATGAAACTGAGTGTCTGTATATTTTACACTCTAATTTATTGTTGCATTATGTTTTTTAAACAGTTCTACGAAATTTTAGAATTAAATACTGTCTCACAAAGTTTGATACCCTTCACATTTTCAATTTTCTAAGAAAATTCCGCTTTCAATCGCTTCAATATTTAAAAAACCTCCAATAACTCGACCAGTGGCGTGGCGTCCTTGGAAGCAAGGGAAGCATTGCTTCCCTTCTTCTTTCAAAATAAAAACGTTTAGAAGCATAACTTATTATGAACATTGTTTATAATTATAATTCTTGTACACTATACACGGTCTTTAATGTATATTACATAAAATCATACGCAACCCTGTCGCAACGTATAAAACTACTTTAGCATGCGCACTCTCCAACCAATACACCAACCCACCTGTCTCACGAAAAAAAATCAACAGCGAGAGAGTTTACAGTCGCCAGTCACGGCGAGACAGAAGCAGAGCGAAATAATGCCTGTATGAAAGATGAAAGCTTGTTGAGCAGATTTACCGGGGCATTGGGCGGCGGAGTAGAGTTAGTACGAGAATGAATTCGCCGTTGGAGGTGGATTTCTAATTGCTTCTTTTAAAATTTGCCAACCGGTGTGTACAGTTCGTACCAAAAGTTTGTTCATTCTGATTGAAATTGGATTCTGATTGGAATTAGAATTGGCATAGCACAGCAATGCACCAAGGTACATACAAGATATCTGTATTTCGGTGCAGCAATGCGATAGTTTGCATTTAATTTGAAGCTGTTTTATGCTTGGCGGTATGTGTGTTCGTAATTTCTTGTACGTGCAAAGTTATTAGAGAAAATTAAAGTAAAATAGAGAATAGAGAATTTAGGCAAGTCGTAAAAACAGTTGTGGTGTACGAATCGACATTATACGTATCGAAGTAGGTGATGATAAAAGTACGAATTGTCATTGCATCGAGTTCTTCTGGCTTAAATTAAGCAAAACACACCTTTCACGGTATCCTAGGATACGTCGACGAATAAATATTGCAATTTATATTTAACGTTTTTAGCATTTTTTTCTTTTTCTCTGTACCGCGTTCAACCAAATGAGCCAGAACGTGATACATTTACGACAACTTTTCGATAACGTCTTCAACATACGGAGTTCATAGTATGTACATATATTCGTATGCATGTTGATATTTGAATAATACAAAGCATACTGCACAAATGCTTACATGCGTCTTCGTAAGTCTAGAAATAGAGAATATTTTTTTAGTTTCCAATTACCTTTATTTTATTAGGATTTCATTCCCATTTCTAGACAGGTGTACGCAGGTTCCCAATTTCATTTACATGAATGTCGAATTATACGTAACTGCTTCCCTTTACTTCAAACTCACGCCACGCCACTGAACTCGACCGCTTAAAAAATGTGATCTTATTTTACTAAAAACATACTATTGAACGATTTGGTGAGCCTAAAAGTCAACACAACATTATTACGCAATGTGAAGAGTATAACGAGTGGAAATTTTCATAGAAAAGAAAAAATAACACCATCGGGCGCAATACATCTGAGAGATTATTTCACCCCCTCCCGCCCCTCAGACAGATGGTAGATAGAAACTGAAAACTGCTTTGGGTAGATGATCGATAAAGATTAAGCTACTGTGAGTTTCAGATCTCTCCCTTTTCATATCGCTGATTGGCGCAACAAAAACTGGTCACTTAATCTGTCAGATGCATTGCGCCCGCCCGAAGGTTAATGATTTCATCAATCTTTTTTTTTATTTTAAAATAAAAACGCTCATGCAGCGCAACATTGACCTCTATAGGTGTTGGTGATATTTAAGCATAGTAAATTACCTGCGCCTACAATGGGATTCGATCCCGCGAGCGTCCCAAGCGTCCTATCTACCCTAATGCCGCACACACGCGGTCAATCCAAATCCATTTTTTTGTAATTTTCGTTCTATCAAAATCGAAGAAAATGTATGAATTTGCCAGAAAGAAGAGTAAAACAAAATGGATTTTGACGCTTCGTGTGTGGGCGGCCTAAGTTTGTAACTTGCTAACAATTGTTTCGTCATCTTGGCGAGACTCATTTCAAACCAAATGTGGCCTCTGCGTCTGCACCACAGCCCTAATGACCGTGTATATAACGCAAGCAAGATAAAATATTTTAGTTTTCAACGACATTTACAGATCGTACTAACTATTTTGAACTAAGTTTAGTACCACTTCGAAAAGTGTATACCTCTTCTTGTCTACAAAAAAATATTTACGTCGGAGTGTTGTTTTTCGCAGTCAGTTTTTATGGTTCGAGAAATCTTTCATGTGGCTTTTGGGCCCCTAAATCTAGTATTCTTATTAAAATCAAAATTTTATAAGTTACAAAAATACGGATGCTCCAATATTGGAACACTGGGCGCAGAAGTACCCATCGAGAACTACCTCCTAAGTATTTCATTGTCGCATAAATGCAAGAACACCATGACAAATATGTAGGAGGTTTTGGACACATTTTGAATGCTGCGATGTCACATCCAGATCATTATATCGACATTTTAAGCGATGCCGTTAATGCACTTAAGGCATTAAAACTGTTAGAAATAACGAAGCTAGAATAAAATGATGTTACAAAGAAATGATCGTTAGACTATGCGCCAATTTTTTTTTAAAGAATCGTACAAGCACCTAACCTTGGCAGAAGTTGGAGAAAATTGAGATGGAGAAATATTTTGATTTTGGGTCAAATCGCAAAAATTTGACTTTGAAGTTCTGTAAAAACCAAACCTCTTATCCGATTTTAGTGCGGTTAGTTTTATTTTTTAGGTAAATTTGTTGGCTGTAATAATCATCTTATTTTGCTGTTCTAACTAGTCTAGCTTTTGAGATACTGAACTTTAAGTCGAACAAGAAAATTATTTTTTCAAAAATGCCTGTAGCAGCTAAAGGGTTAAGCTAAGGGGGTATGTTTGTACAACTTTTTTGCTGGAAATCACATGAGTAATCATAATCCGGTGCGTTTATGCGGCAGTTTCCGGACACCCTGTATAATATTGTATGGGAAATTTTACTACTCCTTGAATAGATTACAA
Organism: Microchrysa polita; assembly: GCA_949715475.1. Classification (NCBI taxonomy): domain Eukaryota; kingdom Metazoa; phylum Arthropoda; class Insecta; order Diptera; family Stratiomyidae; genus Microchrysa; species Microchrysa polita. Next base: position 37,270,998 of record OX454416.1, read on the forward strand.
GTCAATTGATTTTAGAGTGGAGTTTGTCTGATCCAAAGAGTGTGAAGGAGACCGCATGGACGACATACATTACTACATTGGTAATAAGATTCGAGCAACTGCTACAGTAACGATTACAGCGCATTTTTAGGGGAAAGCGATGACGGAAATGACAATATCATCCCACTATCAGAGTTGAGAAGCCGTTCATCAGTTTATCAGATTGAAATAGAACAAGTCCACTTGTTCTGTTAGTCTCTCGGACTAATAATTCTGTAAATTTTCTTTGAATTCGTTCAACCTGGTTCTAACTTTGCCATATTTTCCAATTTCATCAAGAGAAGAATTATTTTATTTTAAATTTTTTGATAAAACATAAGAATCATCCATCCATCCACCATAATACATATTTCGTAACTTTTTTTCTAATGATGATTTTTGATTTTTGATGCTTTTTCCTATGCCCAGTGTTCCAACATGGAAACACACCTAAAAACTGCTCCAAAACTCACAAATCTGCACGAAAATAATTGTTTTAAATTTTCCCATTAGTTTAAAAAACAAGTTAAAAAAAAAACGCAACTATAGTTTCAAAGGTTAACGTTCGGTTTAAGGTTATCATTCCCGATGAATTGGTAATACCTACATACTTTAAAAATAATGTGGCCTGAAGGTTTATGTCTTGTAAATATTTCAAAAGGCTGTTTTGTGGCTGCCCTTTGTGAGCAAAGTTCTTTCCGTATGGTGGCCCCTGAAAAGTGAAGGTGCTTTGGAATGGTGGCCCCTATAGAAAGTGGTGGCCCTGGACGATCGCCCAATTCGCCCATCCCTAGGGCCGGCCATGTCTATCCGGAGCAACATTTTTCATTCGACGAATCAATGATTCCATATTTTGGTCGGCATTGCTGTAAGCAGTATCGTGGGAAGCCAATCCGTTTCAGATATACCTAAAGCATAGTGTCTCAATAGTTCAAATGGGTATCTAATTTCGTTTGATATATATCAGGGAGAATATCCTTACATTCATCCCGATCTAGAGATATATGGAAAATGTGTGGCTCCGTTATTGCAAATTATTCACGAATCGATATAGCCGAGTTGATAAGCAATATACATATTCAGGTTGATCGCGCAATTAGTCAAAGAAGAATACGATATTTGGTCGGAAAAAAAAATCCTACATCGCTGGATTTTGGAGGATGATTAAACCCTTTACCGCCCAATGTTCCCATTTGGAAACATAATTTCATGTTTTTTTTCCAATTGGGAACATTGGCTCCCTTCTGTGTCTTGTAGAAAAATTATTTTGTTTCCAATTTTTCAATATGACTGGACTTACATTGCAATTGCCTGTAATTTTCGCGTGTTCTATGTCAGTCTCTATTCGGTGTTCATAAGTGAGAGTTCAAGTTCGCAAATTTGGTAGTTAATTTACAAAACAACTACAAAAATGGATAAAAAAAATTCTAACCTTAGAACAAGCAGTGGAATATCTACAGAGCTTAGATAATTGCGACGTGGATTCATTGGATAATATAGATATCTGCCAATTACCTCCTGAGGAAAACGACAAAGTCACTGACGAGGAAGACATTGAGGAAGAAATCTTAGACCAAGTGATGTTTGCGGTGAAGTTTCCCTTATAATAAAAAGATCGGAAGGTAGTGAGGCATCGGGCAGTAAAAACGTGTCCAGAAAATAAAAGCTACAAATGGTGATCGAGGCAAAAAAAATCCCCGACATAGCACATCTAAATTGGCTTCCCAGCATTAATTTTCAAAACTCAATACAAAATGAGGCTCTAAAAAACATAGAAACTAACTTCCAACATTTGAAAACTTTAAGTCCAGTAGAAATATTGAATTTATGCCACAAAGCTGTCTGCAGCATTTAGCAGAAATAACAAAAATTTACGCCGTTCAGCATTGATCAGATCGGCGTTGAATGGACGTAGTTTTGAGGCATACTCCTTCTCAGTATGTACCACCAGTTGCCTTCTGAGAATCACTATTGGTCTAATGCGGAAGACATTTACTCTCTAATGTCTAATCGCATCAACCGTAAAGACCCTTGCAGGAATCGAAAGTCATGGCGAAATCAGCATATATAGGTAGATATTCTGTGAAGGAGAACAAAAAGATAGGCATACAACATCTTATTCACAAATACATATAACCACGGAATGGGCGGGGTCGATATTTTAGATGAACTTCTATCTTCGTATCGCTGATGCCTACGATATAAAAAGTGGTGGTGGAATCTACATATTCGCTAATGCTGTCAACATGGCAGTAGTAGCAGCCTGGTTTGTGCATAAGGAAACGCATGGGAAATTGGCAATGACACACCTAGACTTCATGCGGGAAGTAACAATGTTCCTGTTAAGGGTTTCATAAAAAAAAAATAGGTCCACAGCCAGGTCCTAAAGCACATGCGAGCCCAGCAAATTAGATGGTTACTATTTGATAAAATCATCGCCAGGAAGATGTGCTTAAATGCACGGTTGGAGTGTAAGGAGTGCAACAATCGTCTTCATCTTGAATGAATTTTGTTCCAAAATATGATTTATACTTTTCCATAAATTACATTGAAGAACCAATAAAGTGCAACATATCTCGAAAAAAAGTCGACCGTGTTTTTTTTACATCCCATGAATGACCATTGTTCCCAATTAGGAACAGCATAGAAAGGGGGGAAGGGGGTGAGGTAAAAAAAAATGTATATTCTTAAAACAATCATATTTCGAGAATATTCAGAGAGAGTTCGGACTTTAAAGGGATGGCCCCCAGATTATGGGAAAAAAGTCCCACCGATTGGAGGTCCGCAACCTTGAAAAGGGTGGGAAGGGGGTATTATTTCCATTTCTTGCAATTAAAAATAAAAAATAATAATAAAAATAAATGGTGGTGTGGTGGTCAATTTTTACATGGTTAGTAGATGCGGCCATCCAAAACGCTTGGCTTCAACAAAAGAAATCGGAGCTGCCTCAATCACATATGTAGTTTCTTTATGTTCCCCCAAAAATTTAACATAAAAATGATATCAGCCTAAAATCTTCCCTAAGAGGCTGAAATTAGGGCTTTTTAGAGTATTTCCCCTAATCTAGAAACAGTGATATAGGTATAGACATATTTTATATGGTCGGAGATCTTTCAATGCATCACAAACTTCATAACATAGTTATTATACCCGTTCACTCAAAGAGCGAAGGGTATGAAAAGTTTCTGTCACTTGTAGCTATTGTTGTTATTGTACGACGTTTCTGTGTGGTTTTCACAAAATTTGCCTCTTATTTGGTAAAATGCAGACTTAATCCCAAAACAGGACAAAGCAGGACATTCGGCGTGTTGGCAGGACAGCAGGGTCGAAAAAGCAGAGCAGACACAGGACGTAAATGACGATTAGGTACGTATGGTATAGTTCTTAAAATATTATTATGTGGAATACGTTGTATTTGTATCGAATTTCTACTGTAAAAAGGAGTTTCTAAACAATATCTGATCATAACCAGGAAATTGAATTCATATAGAGCCTTCATTTTTTTCTCGATATAATTGGCTTACACCAGAAAGATGTAGGAACGCCCCAAAGCAGTGTCTAGTAAATTATATCTTATTATCAATCCAACAAATTTATTGATTATATCGTAAACATGAGCTACCGTCCGTAGTAGTTTTTAACTACTTTGCACCTTTTTTGTTTGCTTTGTTCCAAAGACCAGCATAAATAGAAACAATTTCCGATCTCCAGCGATCAACCAAGTATGTACAATTTTATTTAAGAATCACAAAGCGTTTAATGAAAAAAAACTTCACGCTATCTTTGAGAAAAATTTTCACGGTCATCAGTTTGCTAGTTTACAAGAAGCAATTAGACGCCTCAGCTGGATGGATGGATTGGAAGTCGATTTAAAATTAACTTTGTATAAATAGCATACAACTGCAAGGAGAGCACATCAGTACCTAAGATTCAGTGCAATCCAAAGGAAATAATTAAAAATTTATCAAAATGTTCAAATTTGTAAGTAATACAAAATATGATGGATATCAATAATATTAAATAATATCCTTTAACATTTTTTTCGTTAGGTTGTTTTGTCCGCTCTTGTTGCCGTTGCCGTCGCCCGTCCAGGATACGTAAGCCATGTGGATACTCCGGTAGTTTACGATGCTGCACCAGCTTACCATCATGATTACGTTGAAATCCAAGAACCAACCGTTACTAAAGTTGGAGAATATGTTGAAAGTGTTCCATCAGCTGTTTCGCATCAAAGTTCAACTGTAGTTCATAGCAAGGCTCACATTGTTACCCCAATTTTGGCTAAGACCGTTAAAACCTCATACGCTCCAGTTCTGAAAACTTATGAATCTGCCCATGTTGCACCGGTAGGACATGTTGCTCATGTCGCTCATGCTGCTCCTGTAGCTCACGTTGCACCATTAGCTGCTCATCATGTGGCTCCCGTTGAATACTCGGTCGGTCCAGTAGCACATGTTGCTTCTTACGGTCATGAGGCCGGTCTCGAGCATATTGGTGTCGTAGGACATGCATCACCACTCTCCTACGGATACGATGCTGATGAACATTACCATCATGAATATTAGAAAAAATTTATTAAAAGCTGTGATTGTGATATAAATACGAGTATGAAATAAAAAAGGTTTCTTAGGTCAACGATATTGTGTATACCAATAAATTATTTTACGGAAATTACAAATACACATATTTCAGTTAATTAAAATATAATGAAGGAAAAAATGTTTCGCTTGGAGTGACAGATTTCTATCAGTCTTATATGTATCTACCGTTTCTCAAGCGAGAATAAATGACTGATGTAGTTATTTAGTTTGGTCAATGGGTGCAAGGTTGTACTAACTCACTCGAATAGTTTTCTTTTTATGGTTTTAAGGACACATATTCAGGTAATTAGTATTAGCGCATAAATAATAATATCACTTAAATAGTTCAAGAAAAATACCAAATTCTGAAATGAATTCAAATTACTTAACCGTTTTTTTCTTAAATTAAATAGAGTACCCTTCATTAATAATTGTAAATAAAAAATTAACAATAACTCGATTAAATGTATTTAACAATAAAGTAGATTCATTACCGGTCGACATAATTTATTCAGTATTGACATTTCGAGTTGTTTCTGTATGCACAGCTATTAATTGTCCATTTAATGTCCAACATATATGAAGTTCGTGAAGGAGCATTATGTACATACACACATACATTCATATTATGAAATAACAGTGGACTCCTGCACAATAAGTGATGTCAAATCAACCATTTAGTTGATAAGTTCGTCTATGGATTCTATCACATTGCGCGTACTTTAAATATCAACCGTAGCGATAAGCATCAAATTGCACCTAGACAATAACTTATAAAGCAAACACATTAACATAATTTAATTACTAAACGATCTCATTTGCTTGTGTTTTTATTTTTATTTTTTTTGTTCCCATTTACTAAACGCATTCAATTTTGTTTATTGTTCCCACAGTACAGTCTCCAATCTGCTAGGAAATAAATTTAAATTATATTATAAGGCCGGATGGAAAAAAATTACAAAAAGACTATATTGGTGCTCTTGTCATGGAAGTCCATGCCAGTATGTATTCAGTATAGTCTGTGATAGATTTCTAGCGGTTTGTTGAAAGATTAATAATGTTATTTGACTATTCTTGAGGTCACGAATACTTCGTATTCAACATTATGTATTATTGCATACACACATAGTTATGGTGGTTACGCTTCATGCTTTTCTACTTCATTAAATTGGACATAATCATTTTTGCTTTTAAAGGTGTTGTACGTACCTATTCTTATACAGTTATACAAATTTATCATGAGAAACATAAATTATTTGTTCTGGATGTTAAAAATCAAGGGCAAGAGCAAAGAAATTGAAGCTAAAGTTAGAGGTTTGTTTTAAAATTATTACATTATATGTATGATTGCCAAAATGCGTTAAAAAAAAATAATTACATAAATATTTATTACTAGCTCGCTACGCTCGCGTTGTTCACTTCACGAACAACTTATTTATAACCAAAGTAATCTCGATAATTAATAATTAAAAATGAAAATAATTCCTCCATATCAACAAAAATCGTTTATTAAAGCTTTTCCACAAAAATTTTACAAAATATAAAATTATAACAACTGAGCAAAGCTAAATTTATAGATAAAGGAAGTACGGCTTTATGCTAACCTAGGTTATTTCGATTAATATAATGAAAAATAAAAATTGTTGCTCCATATCAACAAAATGCGTTCAATAAAGGTTGCTTCATAAATAAGAATATAACAACTTTAAAAATAAATGAAAATATAACAACTAATGAAAGCGAAAATTCGAACGTAAAAGCTCTTATTCGGCTTGTTTATGTTTTGACATAAGATACATCATTCAAAGCTTTTAACGGTTTTACTCAATGTCACGATCCTAAAACACGAATCACATTTTATCTCACACACACTTACACATCGAATGTGTCTATAGGGTACGGGGAAAACATTGTCAGATTTCTTTAGGTTTTGGAAGCAAAAATATTTATGAAAAATTATTCAAAATGCAGCGAGAGAATTCGCCCCTTTTGTCCATTTAACGTTAATGTATTTCCTTTATTAAATCTTATGTTTATAGTAGAACTGTAGAACAAATAGAACTAAATAAATATACTAATAAATTCATAAATTCAAATACCCATCTCGCCTTATTATAACTCTTTTGCGAATAATGTTCTTGCTTACCCTGAAAGCAATCAAATTACATTCAAAGCAACTGTTTAAATGTAGACTAACGCTGGCTTGATACCACTTCCTTGTTAAGAATATTCTTGTTCCCATTCAAAGTAATCAAATTGTTTCCCAAGAACTCATAAATAGGCACCGTGTACGCTTTAGCATGCCGCGCCAAACCCATAAATCCTAACTATTACGTTTTTGTAGTCGTTTCCTCACCTTAAAGGACCCTATATGCATTCTAAAGACAGTAACTTCAATTAAAAAAAGATCTACGGCTTCATTATTTCCAGTAATATGATCATCTTCAAATGATATGTAGATTTCCTCACTAACAACGTTCTTGTAAGAATTCAAACTGTTTTAAAAGGACTTAAGCTGCGTGCAAATTTATTTTATTGCATACGCTTTTGCATCTCCAGTCATATGACACCCATATTACTTAGATACCACTTGGTTGCTAAAAATATCCTTTATATCCTAAAGTAACCATTGTGAAAGGATACAAAATTTCTTCAATGATATTAGAATACATATAATGAATAGCTGAGAGAGCTCGCTTCGCTCGCTCTCTTATCTAGTGCTCGCTTCGCTCGCATTATTGGCTTCACTCACAACTTGACACTAATTTGAATGCCAATCAACCTGCTAACTATAATTTATTGGGATCGACCTCTCGATGATGAAACCAAAGTGTATAATTGAAACAACGCTATAGATTTCCGTCGGGGGGTTAAGCGGTCAAGGTAATACAACAACAACATGTACTCAACCCCCTGACTGATTGATGAGACTGCACTTGCCCTTCAACTATATTAGCGAGTTATCTCGAAAATAATTAATTTAATAAATTTCTATTAAATATGTCAGCACACTCATTTACTCAGTTTTTCGTGCACTAAAATGTGCGCACGCCACCTACAATGCTCATACTATCCCAGAAACCATCATACATCCAGGTTGACGGTTGTTAATGTAACTTAATTGTAATTAATTGTAACCTTGCTATGCCAACATCCGGGCTGACAGTTATTAGAAAAAAAAACCCCATGACCCTTTAGGCAATTTTGTTGCGAATCCGGCGACATCTCAATCGTGTCGTTCCGCCAAAGGATTGCGGAGATATCGACGGATTCCCGAAGTAGTACGAAGTCTATTGTGAAATTGCTGTGACCAACATCAAGGATGTGTGTACGTAAAAACATAGTCACCTTGACTACAATTAACACTGTATTTGATCCAATGACAACTAAAATATTCCCATTAAACTTAAATGTTGTCGATGAAAACTTGATTGCAACAGGTGACACTCATACAAAATGAAATTTCGATATTTACCACCACTTCCTTCGAGATTTTCAAAAATTTTTTGGTCCATAAACCTTCTCCAACGTAAGACAGATAAAACAAAAAAAGAATCATCCAAATCGGTTCGTGCGTTCTGGAGTTATAGCGTCAGGGAGGAAAAAACGACTTATTTTTATATAGTAGATATCTTCACTATAAATCCAAACATATAGATTTCTATCAATTTTGGACTTCTTTTCACTTTATGATTGGAAGAGTCCTTTTGCCATATCCACACTTGCAGCAGGACCTATTTATAACGGTGTGGTATAAAAATGCCATACACATGCCTCAAGTAAGCTGCACACCTAATTTGGTCAAAATCGAACCACGGGAAATGCGTCATTAAGCAAAATCCGAAAAGGCTTAAGCGAGTAAATAAAATGTTAGGCGTAAGGGAATTTACCGTATTTCTAAGCCGAAAATGGAAAAATGAGGTATGTTCGTCTTTCTCACAGATATAGCGATTGGAAAAAATAATTTTTAAGATCCGTCCAGTAGTTTTTGAGCCAAACCGTTACAAACATTCCCATATAAGCAATTTTATATAATAGTATAGATATAGATAACATTAATTTTTATTCAAATATGTTCCTCAAGTATCTGTATTTTAAATTAAAACAAGTTGAGCGTACAGAGGGCTGCGCCCACAATACGAGGGTTTTTTTTTAGAATTTTAATGTAATTTTAATGTATGTAATACTGGTTGTACATTTATCGTTTTTGGGCAATAAATCAAAGAATGAACATAAGATAAATGTTACCAGGTTGCTAGTAAATCTATTTTTGAGCTTATTCTAACTAAAAGCGTCATAAAAGGAAAATATGTATAGTGAAGTGGACTCCAAGGGTGTTCTATTCGCCATTTATGACCGGTTCCCGATTTTCTTCAACACCCGGTACCACAACCAGTGCACTGGCATTCGCAGATTTTTTCCGGTTTTTTTTCAGTACCGGTTTTTTAAGTATTATGTTTTTTTCGGCCAGACCTTTGTGCCGACAGAAGGGTTAAGAACCTGTTCATTACCCTTGTTTTTTTTTTAGGTTTTTTTAGCACCTCTTCAGTCCCGTTTTTCGGGTTGCCAGCAAATTATGACATTTGGATGGATAATTTAAGTTGAATGTTTGCACTGTTTTCCAAAATATGCAAATACGTAATGAGCTTGTTTCTGGTAATGAACTGGTTGGGATTTGTGGGCTTTATGATTGCTAATGATTCAAAAAAAAAATGTGATTTTATACCCTTCACACTGGTTGTCAAAAGATAATTAACCTTGGCCAAAAACTTCCATGCATCTACAAAAATATGTGAGACTATCCAATGTATGTATATATTTTATTAATCAGTATGACGATTTAAGTCGATTAAGCGATATCCGCCTATTTTGTGTCCAATCTGTTCGTCAGTCGGCACATACTTCAACCCTTAAATGTTTTTGGTACAAATACAGGGTTATTGGTTAAGTCGACCTATTCCCTGCAACATGTTATACTAGGGTCAAAATGCAACAAAATGAGGCCATAAATGTTAGGTCGATTTTCAATGGTCACTGAGAGATTTGAATTTTTAGGTTTTTTTGAAATAACCCTGAATTTTACCATTTAAAGTAAGAATTAAAAAAAACTACTAAGGTAATGGGTTAAAACTTATTTTTGGATTTTAGTCAACACTATAGCAGACATTTCTTAATCATTTAAAATTTCAAAAACTCATCACAATTCGAAATTTTTAATTTTTAATAAAAAAAAATTTTCTTAAATTTTTTTAAAGTTGATTTTTAATGTAGTATTACTAAAGAAAATTATATGACACGGAGTCTGAAGACCACTGAAAAATCATACTCGTGTTGTCAGCTATCCAAAAAGGTGTCAATGTCAATATAAATATTTGAAATAATTGAAACAGCCAGCTACAACTTGTTCGGGGACCATAATTTCGTTTGATAAAAAACGATATAAGCTATGGTGTAGGGATAAGTTTTTAATATGTTATGGATTTATCGTTTTTTATCAAACGAAATTATGGACAGTCTGGCTGGTCGAGCGGTTAGTGCGCGCACCTTCGGTGCACAGGCTCATGAGTTCGAATCTCACCGTGTTCCATGGTGTTTTTCGAACTCACGAGCTTGTGACGGACTATGATCTCACTCAGATGTTAAACGAGTACCCATTTATGGGGATAAATAACACTGCTGAGCGTGATTCTGATCTCATTACCTCAACAAAAAGCAGATAAGATCTTGGAAATAGGATGTCACTAACACATCCTGCGGCCTTAGTCCAATGCTGGATTGTCGCGCCTGTTATTTATTTTTATTTTAAATGGTAAAATTCAAGGTTATTTAAAAAAACCTAAAAATTCAAATATCTCAGTGACCATTGAAAATCGGCCTAACATTTATGGCCTCATTTTGTTGCATTTTGACCCTATTATCACGTGTTGCAGGGAATAGGTCGACTTAACCAATAACCCTGTATATGAAACTTATCGCAAAATTTCATATGAATTGCTGCGTGGAATTAATATGAGCAAAATGGCGAATTTAGCATTTTTGTGACAAACCTCTTTGCATTTTCAATTGAAGTGAAAACAAGAATTCATTAAAAATAACGGTCTATCGCTTTCCTTGAAGTAGGCGTAAAAGGTAAATAAATTTATCTTTTAGCAGTGTTTACTTAAATGTTGGCAACATCTTCGCAATATAATCAAATCTATAAAAAAAAATTATTTAAATGGTGGAACTACAGTACCTAAGACCCCGCTTAACCGATAATAAAGGGTAGCTGATGCCATTTTTGATAATCAAAATCTCGGTTAATTCATGGTGCCATTAGTCAGGCAGTAACACTGGAAGGGCTAAAACCGTCAATTTGACGGTTCTGGCATATTGATAGCGCTTATTTTCGAATCTATCTACTCATGAGTTGTGATATTCATGGAATTTTCCTAAAATGAGCATCTTAGTGTATATGTGAATTCAAGTTTCGAAATATTATTTTTATATTGGAGATATGACCTGTTCTACCTAAAAGGGCCAAGCCGTCATTTTGATGGCAAGATACGCAAAGAATACGCACGGAGGAATGAAGGACCGCCCACCAGACAAAAAATAGACATTCCCACAGTACCGCCGAAAGAATCACAGAAAAAAACGAAAGACTTCCATGTCAAGTACAGACTAATTGCAATAAAAATCGTAGGTGTGATTATTGCACATATCGTAAAATGTATACTGTATGTTACAAAAAATATAATTTGTAATCCATGTAAATCGGAATAACTTAAAAATATATTGACCATCAATTTCAACTCAGGTTTACTATTTCATTTTGCATTTTAACACTTTCGCAAGCCGACCTGCCGGCCCACGTAGGTATGATACAACTGCCGACACTTCTAGTGTTAAGAAGGTTAATTAAACACGTTTTAAGCCTAACAATTTAATCCCTTTAATGCCTAATAGAATATTCTCCTCCAATAATAATAGGAGCACATTATAGGGTACAAGCTGAGTAATAGTTCATTTATGGCATTTGGCGCTGATTTTTAATCCAATAAAACCTTATTCCAGCACTAAATTATCCTTCGAAAAAGGCAGACAGCATGTTTTTTTTTGAAAAAATTGCTTTATTATACAAAAAAATGTTAACAATGTGTTATAAAATTATTTGTGCAACCCACATAAGCCGAGGCTCGTGCGTGAGAGTTGCAACCTATGTATTCATTTACATGATTATTTACAATTTAATTCTGTTAAACAAAAAATTATACTTCTGTGTGATTCTATTTCGATAAAATAATTCATATTGATTGACTAATACTAATGATTTCATGAATTTGAAAACTGACGATTTACTAAAATATACGTTTTTAGTTTAATCTTGAAATTAATGTGGTTTAATTCATTTCTAAAATTATAAGGGAGCTTATTATACAGCTTAGGGCCAGCAACACTTAAGTGGCGGCTGGTTAATTCCTTTTTGTAGCGTTTGATATAAAGATCGCGTTGTGTATTAGCTCTGGTATTATAGTTAGAAGCGACCGTTTGGTAATTGTTCAAATTACAGAATATATATTTTAATAAATTAAAGTTATATAACTGTTTAAGAGACATCACATTAAAGTCATTGAGAGCTAGTGTGGTAGATGAATATTTAGATCTATTCAGACACAATTTAACAACTGTTGTTTGTAAGTTAGCTAAACGCTTTAAGGTGGTTGTAAAGGTATTTCCCCAAATAACAATCGCATATTGAACCAATGACTGAATTAATGCAAAGTACATTGTTCTAAGGAAATTTGTGGTGAATATTTTTCTAAGGATTAGTATACGGTGAATCATTTTCCTAATTCTTTGGACTAACGCGTTAATGTGAGACTTCCATGAAAGTTTACTGTCAAATATTACCCCAAGATACTTAATTTCATCCACTTCTTTTAATTGCTCTTGCTAATTGATCCTGAATAGAAACACAGTTCGAATCTGAATCATTTCCCGTAGACCCATATTTCATCCAATGAGTCTTTTCTAGATTTAATATTAATTTGTGTGAACATAGCCATTTATTTACCGCGTCTAACTTTTGGTTGGTCAAAGAAAATAAATTATTCCAAGAACTTTCTTTGAAAAGAAGGACAGTATCATCAGCGAATGATACTACCTCGCAATTAATATCATGTTCAAATAGGTTGCAGAGGGCATTAATATAAATTTGAAAGAATATAGGGCCCAATACTGTACCTTGGGGAATACCGTGCTGAATAATCATTGACTCACTGGCAACGTTATTCACTATAGTTTGCTGCGTTCTGCCTAGAAGATAAGATCTCAAAAGTGAATATTCTTTACCACTGAATCCGACTTCCTCAAGCTTGAGTAATAAGGTTGTGTGATCCACTGTGTCAAACGCCTTTTTTAGATCCAAAAATATGGACAGAACTTTGGCTCCTTTATCCAGGGAATCCGAGATAAAATCCGTGACTTTCACCATAGCATCAGTTGTATTCAAACCAGCTTTAAATCCGAATTGGTTTTGCGAAATAATTTGGTTCGCGTTAAGATGGCTTTCAATTTGAGATTTGAGGCATTTTTCAAAGATTTTTGATACAATTGATCCTACAGAGATTGGTCTATAATTTTCCATGAGCTCAGTATTTCCTTTTTTGTGTACAGGATACACAAATGATGCCTTTAATTTGGCCGGATACACGCCACTCTCAATACTTGAATTAAATAAGTTACACAGCGTTTTAATAGCCATATCATCGAAGCATTGTAGGATCTTACTGCATAATCTGTCCGGTCCTCTTGCTTTCGGCTTTAATTTTTTTATAAGGAAACGGATTTCATTATCTAATATGGGTGCGAATTCGAACCGTGGGATATCACCTAAAGAAACATTTTCTATTGGTGGCGGGTGAATTGAAACAGAGTTAGATAGTTCTGCACCTATGTTTATAAAGTAGTTATTAATTTCATTGGCTATTTCAGTTTTATCTACAGTTACGGCTCCACTTTTTGAAATTAATTTTTCAAAACAACGTTCATCTCCTTTCTTTCCATACACAATTTCTCTACTTAGATTCCATAGCTTGTTTGGATTATCTGCAAAAGTGTTTACTACGTTGCGATAATAGTTTTCCTTAGCTGATCTAATTAGTTTGGTCACATAATTTCGGTATTGTTTATAACGCCCCATTAGCTCATTATTATTTATATTTTCTCTAACAGCCTTTGCCATTTTGTCTCTGTGTCTAATAGAGTTTATAAGGCCTTGACTAATCCAGGGTTTTAATTTCTTTTGTTTTGCATTTATTTGCAATTGAAAGGTAGCGTTAGTCAAAACCTCATCTAAAATACTAAAAAAAGTATCATATTTACTGTCAACTGATGAATGCGATTCAACAGCTTCCCAGGAAACTTTAGAGAGTAATAATCTAAGCTTATTGTAATCAATTATTTCCTTTATGCCATAAGTGCTTCCAACTGTTTGGGTTTTATATTCATCAATTTTACTATATGTAATATTTCCAACTATTGCGTAGTGGTCTGTAATTTCCGATTGTATTACGATCGGATCAAAGGTAAATAGAAACTTATTTGATTTATTTTTATCATAATATGAATGGCATTCGCATTGATTATTCCACATTCTAGTATTTCTACCTCAAATTCTTTCTTAATATATACGATTAATCCATCGCATTTATTATTAGACGGAGGTTTTTGGAATAATTTATAATCGTCGAGATTGTAACAATCGGTTAACTCTAGCCAGGTTTCTGTCAAAATAATTAGATCGAACTGCATTTTGATAGAATCTAAACAAATTAAAAGCTCATCAAAATTTTTTGCTACGCTTCGAATATTCATGTGAAAAATCTGTAAACCATTTCTCCCGCTTAAAAAGGAATTAACCTCATCTATCTGTAGATTAATAGTTTTAGGACAAACTAGATCAAAATATTCTGTAGAAATCATAAACAAAATCAATAAGTGAATATAAAAAACAAATACTATTAAATTATACCTAGTTCAATTTATCTAAATCGTGCATACTTAGTAAACGTGATGCTCTGTCGCTTTCGTGTTTTTTGTAGAGGACGTTTCCATGATTAACCCATACATATTTATAATTGAGCGGGATCAGCTTTGCTTTAGCCTCCTAATATAATTTGGTCGTTGATGGTGTTAAATGCTCTCCGATGAAAACGTCTGAAAGCTCGCGTCTCTCAGAACTCGATCCTTGCTTACGTTTCCATTGCTTGTAGGCATTTAGTATGTCGGTTCTTGTGTTTTATATCATAATTTTCTCTCGTTTTCTGTGATAACCAGAGTGAAAAGAATAACTAGTGTGGCCAATATAGGAGGCTTGACACTGAAACAGCTCGCAGCTAGAATCGAAAGCATGGCTATCGTAATGCTCGTCCTACGCACTAATCACACGGCCAACCTTAGATATAGTCAGCTTTGCTCGTAAACACTACAAATGGTTATTAGTTGCTTCTATAAAAATACTAATCATTTCTTCATATAATCTTCTGCAATAAACCTTCTATTTTATATGAATTAATTGGCTTTACCGATAATTACGTTGTGTGCAAGTGGAAAGGATAAATCCACACATTCATCAATAAAATGCAGCCAGTTTCTGCACAGTCATCATCTTAATTGGTTCAGAAATTGACAATAAGTGAGGAAATGTTGGATTCATGCATGACTTCAAACAATTCTATTGAAGAAACTTGCGATCCTTCCTAGGATTCCAGAGCACTTCATAAATTTCAACTCTTTCAAACATCACAAAGTACATCCTCCTACAAAACTACGATAAACAATTTACCGGATGACAATATGAATGTCATACTATAAAGATGAAATAACACAACCGATTCTCTACTATAGGAGAATGTTAGATATGTGTGTTCATTTGTGATTATCTGCTATAGGAGGCTATTACATGTGTGTGTTATGTCGCCCACTAAACACAATAGAGAAGTACTTAATGGAGTATCTTTTTAGGTGAACGTTTAGCGAAACTTTTATTGAAGTCTTACAGCACCATCTTACTGATTTGAGCTCTTTATAGTGCTAGAGAATTGTTACCGCTGAATTATGTACCACGCCGTCAAGATTTACCACAACTATACAATTTATGCAGTACGACGACTAGGGAATGTAAGCGGCACTTCCTAGGAATAGGCCCGATTCTGAAGGATTCTGTTCGGGAAGGTTCCACTAAGCGATGCGAAAATCTATACAAATAAAGTGCCAACCGAACTGGCAAAGTTTATACGAATTCGCGAGAGCAATTTTGTGCTAGAGATACAGGATATTCAACAAAAGCCTTTCAAGTAAACCTTCAATATGACTTGATTATCGTATGACGTATTAATTTACTTTAACCCTTCTGTCGGCACCTACTACAATATGCATATTCTATACCCAATAGGTCTGGCTGGACCTACTGAGAATTTTTTTTTATTTTTTAGAAAAAGTGAAATTTTTATAGGTAGAATCATTCTACCCACTCTTTACAGCCATTTATAAGCAATAAAAGCATTAAAATCGTTTTTGTAGAAATACTGGAAGCGTTTTTAAGTAGACATATTTTGAGGTGGAATTAGTACAAACATATTTCTCCCTTATTTTCTTCTTTTTTTTGCTTCTCTTCTTTCATTGCGTATCCGTACGGAAAGTTTGATCGAATTTTCCGATTCCGATATCTTTGGGTTTTATTTGGTCCTTTTGTGGTAGATTTTACCCCGATATGAGTCTGCAGATTTGGGGAAATAGATAGAAAGAAATAGGGAATTTTCAGGCGCAAAAATCATTCCCTTTTAAATTTTCCGTAAATATCTCAATTCAATCTATTTAGAAACACGTTTGTAAGTCGCTAATACTTAGTTCTTACTAACAAAGGAAATAAAACTCATTTGAATTTCCTAGAATCAAATCCCAGTTGATTAGGTGATGTTTAAAGATGTGATAAAATTAGGCATATCTAATTTCTGAACTTCAGGCTTTTAAAAGCAAAATCTCAGAAAATTTTATCGTTTATCGTACAAATTGAATTTAAATGACATTATTACATCATAAATAAGAGAATTTTGAGAGAATTTAATATTTTCACCTTTTACCTCAAGACAAAAATGGGGCGGAAAAACTATAGGTCTGGCCAGACCTATTGGGTATCAAAAAGCACTATAAATTTAAAATCATCAAAAACATACTCAAAACTTCAACCGATTTTTTTAAATTTGCAAAATGCTTCTAAACATATTATTCTAGGATATCGTGAAATATGAAATCGCTGCGATTTCATCTTCTATACTTTTCTGACCAAAATATAGTGCCAAAGGTCTGGCCAGACCTTTGTGCCGACAGAAGGGTTAACTGAGAAAATTTTTTCGACTGACTTCTTTCGGGACTAAAACCTTTTCGTATTTGCATTATGTATTTCAAAGTTTCCTTAGTGCATGACCTCACATGATGTTGGCTCAAAATAGATCTGGAAAGAGAAGGTAGCCAAAAAATTGTAAGCCATAATCAGAACGATGTTTTCTCAATTTTCGGCCACGATACATTTTTCAACTAGTACCTTTAATAAGATTTTTAACACTGTATTCAACCAACATACTTCAAAGATCCATAACGAAAAAAAATATATATCACCCCAAAATCACTTACCATGTGTTTATCTATTTTTCATCTCAAATTACAAACACTCCGGTTATTGACTTTAGTTTATATCGGAAATGCTTCACTTAATCGACTAATGAAGCGAACAATAACCCAAAGTCAATTATGCAACAATATGGTACCACAGCGGCGCGCGATGAATGGTCATTGACTCTACAAGGTCGCTTTGGTATACCAAATTAATCGATCGAGCAATTTCATTTCATGCGTTCATCTCCTTTAGGCTATACACATGAAGGCTTCGACCGATCAAAACATACTTAGATCAACTCAGATCAACGAATGCCCTACATTTCAATTATATGTTCATTGTTCCTACCGTCATCATCATCATTAGAATGCATTGTACCCACATATTAATCAAAAAGACATCCAAACATTTCAGCTGAGCATGCAAATGAACTTGACCTTACTCACGCTGCCCGGTCTTACGAAATCTACAACCGCCAGAGCGGTGCATTTTTTTTTGTTGTACGTTGTCAATCATCTCGAAACATACGAAACACACTGCAAGATTTATGCGGTATATTCGCGCACGGCATGTTGTCAAAAATGTTTAACGAATTTATTCATTACTTGGAGTTATTCATGGTAACGAATACACAATCTTAAGATAACGTTACTGTTTGTATACGAACGCGACTATTATTAGCGACGTTTTTTTCGTATCGCGTGTAAATCCGACTCGAAAAAAACGATCGCGGGTAACATCCCGGTTAAGACGAAACAGCTCACATTTGACAGTTTTTGCGCATCTTTGACTAACCTTTGTCGGCTTTTTTTTTAGATGTTCTGGATTTTATCACAAAAGATGATTATTTCTTTGCAAAATCTTTTCTCGTGATGAGAAAAACTCTCACATTTGGTTTGAAAAAACAAATTCCCTCATATTTCCCCTATGCGTCCGCCATCTACATTTGAGCTCTATCCCGTGTAGGGTAGTTGCACGCGTGAACTTAACCTGGGTAAGTGTCATTTTTTTTATATGAAGTTCTACCCAAACCTGCACGGGATAAACACAATAAAACGTACCTATTGTTGTTTATCTTGCACGAACATTTAACATTAATGAATTTAAAAATTGCATTTTAAGTCTACTGCATAAATGAACACAATGTTTGCTAGTAGCACAAGAGTAGCACCAATTAAACTTCTACCCAGATCACTATCAAGTCAGTCAAAACGAAAGAGCTTAATGCATCGTATAGGCGAGCAACTTGAATGGATTGCTTTTTTTCCTAGATTTTTGGTTAATCGTACTCGTCATGTTAATATAAATTGGAATGGGCTGTTAAAAGTTATATTAAAGGAAACAAAATGTGAATAGTTTTTCTTGATAAAATCTCAACGTCAAGGGTATAACGATAATAATAGTTATTTTGAAATAATTGTAACTCAAATGACTATAATAATTACACTGTGTGACAAATTTAAAAAAAAATAACCGTCATCTCCAATTTTTTTTTCTTTTTAATTCTTATCTAATCCTTACTAAAACCTCATATTTACTTTTTCCCTTGACCCCCCAGTTTCAGAGATATGGAAAGATATTGATATTCCCAGAAAATAATACAAAATAAAGTTCCAGTAACAAATCGGTTATTATTTATTAATTTTTTTTTTGGTAAAACGGAAATAAAACAATATAATAAACATATTTAAATACTTAAAATTATAAACTCAATTGTTAAACACATTTATTTTAAGGGAAAAATAAAAAAAAAAATCAACTTTTTCTCTTATGTTTAGAATTGTCTTCTCGCTGTAAACGCCAAAAATAATCTCTTAACATCGCTGCATCCCAATGACCTTGAAAACGTTCCTCAAACCTTTTTATGTCCTGATGAAAGCGCTCCTTGTTCATCACTTATGGCTCCAAGGTTCTCAGGAAGGAAAGAGAAATAGGAGTGAAGAAAATGAATTTTCAAAGACATTCTGCACCCCATCTCTTTATATGCGTCTAAACATATTTGTTACTAAAAGTTCTGCGTTTTCGGCTTTGTGATTTCATACGAATCCTTTTATAACAGCTTTTAATGAAGTCCATGTACCAAATCATTCAATTCCTCTTGGCGAATTAGGTGTGGTTTTCGTTGATCGCTTGATGTAGGAGAGGGGAAAAACTGTGTATCCTGAGGGTCGTTACTGTGAGGAGGGCGAATAGTGCTGTTTACACTATGAGGCACAGGTTTCGTGACAGATCTCACTATAGGGTACTCCACTTTATACTTATGCTTTTTCGTAGCAGGCCGCAAATCGAACACACAAAAATAGCAATCGTCGTGATGATTGCTAGGCTAGCTCCAAAGTGCTGGAACCACGAAAGGCATTTCTCGTTTTCCAGTTTTTTGAGAGTGCAGTGACATACAACACGATATGCAAAAAAATCGGATATCCAAGGCTTATCCTGACACACAACGCGGCCAAAACATTCGAAATAAGCATCCCTTAATTTTTGTGTTACTTTTCTCTCTAGCGATTTAAAAATATATTTGCCGCACACGTAGCAAAATTTATTTGGGGAATTTTTGCACAGGTTGCGAATACTTCTTTCAGAATCCATATTGTAAACCAATTAAAGTAAAACTATTACAACACGTGCTATTTATACCATAACAATATCTTTTTTAAGTTTTTTTGAATTTTTGTACCTGACGGTTTTCGCGCTTCAAGAGGTATTATAAGGATAATAAAAAAGAATATGACAGGTAAAAACAAAAGGGATAATATAAGGATAATAAAAAACGAGTATATCAGGTAAAAATATAATAAATATAAAAGTTACGTAAAGATATGTAGCCGCGAAAAGATAAAAAATATGGTTTTTCACGGTTTTAAGTCACAATAAAAGGGGAAAAAATAAAATAACCGAGCAAATTATATTTATTTTCGGTGATTTTTATTGCCAAGAGTCCTCTTAAGGATACTGATAAGAAATTTACTTATTTTATTGCAATTTGCAGTAATTGAGTAGCAGATACCATATGAGGACCATTAAAAAAGATTTCGGTGTGTAACTCGAAAACCTGAGGGTCAGGAAAAAAATTAATTGCACTTTTGTCATATGGGAACCAATAGCTAACCAAAATAGCATTCAGTTTTTTTGACGGTTTTTTGGTGTCACGCAGTGTTATTAGTTTTGTGAGTTTATCGGACTATTTTGTTGTGTATATTTTCTATTGTCGTTCACTATTGTTAATTTATCTTTGTTAGGCTGTAACGGTTTTTTTTGTCGACATAGACAACAATTTTTTTACTCTAAAATGAACCCCTATTGGATGAAGTTGTGTGGACAACTGTAACTTCAATTAGCGTAAAAGAAGACTTGATTGGAAACAAATATAATAATATCAGAAGAATTTTAATTAAATTTCATTATATAAAATAGTGTTTATTGTATAAATGCGGTATATAGTAGAAGCATCCGAAAATCGTTCCATTTGTAAATTTTCTTTATCATTGGTCCTATGTATGCAGGGCAGGATTTCACATATGGGCGACCTGGGCAATTGTCCGAGGCGGCAGATATTTAGAGGCGACAAATTTTAAAAATTTCAAGTCACCAGGTTAGATTGACGCCATAGAGGTTCATCTAAGCTTGAACTGTCGAGATTAGAGACATGTTTACAGCGTGTGAACAACGAAAATGTTTAACCCTGGAAGGTCATGCTTCGTCGAATCGACGACGCATCATCACATTTATCCCATTTTTCTTAACAATTTTCATGATTTTGAGCTCATTTTTGGTACAGCACTTACCGTGTCGATGTACTTGCCGTGTACATTGCGGCTAATCCAAGTAAGTAGGGTAAGCTGGATTTTTAGAAATTCGCGTCGTCGAATCGACGAAGGATGACCTTTATTTAACTTTTATAACTCCAGAATTCCTTATGACTGGTTGTTGATTCGACGATGTGTCCATACAACTGGCTCGTAGAAAATATGTTTCTTTTTTAAATGTAGGACCTATTTTTACCAAAAATATGGAAAGAATATTTACTAGGACAAAAATAGGACAAATCAGGAAAAAATGGATCAAAATTGTTCCTCATTTTAGAAAGATTGCATTTCTAATTCATAATGCATCTAATTCATGCCTTCAAGGCACTCAATGTCAAAACCAGACATCAAATATAGAATAAGAATCAATCAAGGGAACTGGGGGAGAAGAAATTCCTAAATTCATTGTAACTAGTTTTAAAATATACTCTAAAAACTGGAATATGCGAAGTGAATGAAAACCCGTGCTGGGGATTGCTTCATTAAACCCAATTTCCAATTAAGTTTAGAATAATATATTTTGCGATTCAATCACATTTTTTTGAATTATATCAACGTTAAGTATCTATTTATTATACCCTATACCCATAAGATGGTATAGGGTACATATATTGTTTTTGTTACGCCGATATTATGTAACACCTCAAAGGAGCCACCGGAGGTATGGCAAAGTATATATATAAATGCACGACAACTACCGAAATAATGAAGCTAGCGGTTGGAAATTTTGCTCAAATGTTTGTTTTGCTAAAATCTTGGACGGTATTGAAAAAGGGCCAAATCGGATCGCGGGCTCCCCTACCTCCCATACAAACTAACCCTCCTTGATATTTTAATTCGGCCACAACTTTCGGTAGAATATCGCTATCGACTTGAAATTTTAATCATGGTCTCATTCTGACATGACATTTGGGTTTTGCGTGGCTTTTAGGTCTGTACATGGGTATAGGCTATACATTCATCGTGCTATTCGCACGATTAGAACTCGGTCTCGTTTAATTTTTAAATGTAATGTTCCATATTTTCGGCCATAATAACATAAAATTGAGAAAATTTGATTCGTAAATCAATTTCATTACAATATTACTCAAAATTTATGTTTTTCTATTCGAAATAAACTAAGGATTGAAAATCTGTCAAATTTTATAAATATTTTGCGAAAGGGCGATTTATATGAGGCGTCAAAGCTGAGCGTCGTCGATTCGACGAAGCAACACCTTTCCTTTGTAATCCATATCCGAAAAATCATTTAAAATTAATTTTTCAAATCAGCAGGCGCCAATGACTTTTGCCAATAACATCGATGAATCCTTGTCCTTTCAAAAATTTTTTTTTTGGTTCTCTTTTTCACCGAAATCTGTCGAGATCCGTCCTCAGGTTAATTGCACTAGACAAACCCAACAAGCATTTGTAGTACCAAAAACATTAATGCCACTGCAATTTCGTCTTACAAAGTAACATTCACCTTTGCTCATTCCCGAAATGGGGTCCTTCTAGCCAATGGAATTTCACTCAAATATGTAAAATCTTCAGTTCTGTATTTTGCCACTAAAACCGCAACGTGCTGCA
This sequence comes from Microchrysa polita, assembly GCA_949715475.1. Taxonomy (NCBI): domain Eukaryota; kingdom Metazoa; phylum Arthropoda; class Insecta; order Diptera; family Stratiomyidae; genus Microchrysa; species Microchrysa polita. The sequence continues at coordinate 37,293,632 of OX454416.1, forward strand.
AAAGTGCCTATACCTAATGGCATTTATTTATCCAATCACGTAACGGGCATCTTTTATAATTTTCTTGCATGAAATCATAATTACGAACTTGCGTAAAAGTCGACACAAATTAATAATAAACTGTGTTAGACATTGGTTAGTAAATGTGTGTTTTATTTTTGTGTCAATGAATTTGAATTAAAATCTGGAATTAAAATGTATATATGGCGAATCATGAGTTTGGGAACTATGAAGTGCTTGACACTTCAAAATAAAACTTTAGGGAGAATGTTACAACGTATTTCATTTCGCTACTATCAATTTTTAACCGTATAGTGACAATCACGATCCATTTGACACCAGGCACTTCCAAATGGGACGTTGTGGTAGCATCGGGAACGATGTAGTGCCAGCTACTACTATGAAGTAAAAATCATTGTTTTTAGTACATTCCAGCACTTCATCACTATTTTCATTATCTTGTATTTCCGTTAAGTTGTTTGACATGCAAGCATCATTGTTACCATTGTCCAGTTTAAAAACAAAATGATTTTCATTCCTATGGGGACACTTATTTCACAAGATTTATCACTATCTATAGGTTCCCCCAGGCTTATAATATTTTTACCGATCGGAGTCTCATTTGCTAAAAACAAGAAAAAATACAACAAAAAACAGCCAAGGAATAATTTTTCCTGATTTAAGATGTATTTTCTTGTTCTGAAAAAAGCCTTTGCTTAAAATAATGATTATTTACAATCATTGTATTAATTCTGGTTCCCAAATTTCGAGTTGAAATCTTGACTTATCGAGGTCTCAATGCAAAGATTCCAATGTGACACATCCGAAATTGAATAACTCGATATTTCTTCCGCAAGGGGCTCTTCTCCTCCAACAGACAAAGTTCCGCGTAGTTCCCATAGCGCTGGTAAGTTGCCATGCCAAAAATACTACAGACATGCACCGCAGTTGGTGTAATGCAACGATAAGTCAAGATTTCAACAATTAGTTAATCATTATTTATTTATTTTAGCAAAGACTTTTTTTGAAACAAGAAAATACGTCTTAAATCAGGAAAAAATATTCCTTGTCTGTTTTTGTTGTATTTTTTCTTGTTGTTAGCAAATTATTTTTTCTGCGTAAGACAAAGTGATCACTATCTTACTTTTACCATATAGTGCCCACATTTTCGTGAAGTCCCAAGTTGTATAAAATTTAAAATTACGTGGTTGGGACCACAAAGAGATTCCCGCAAATGTTGCCACCAAACAATTTCAAATGCTTCCACGCTGCAACGTGCCACGAAATACTTTGCAGGATTTGTTACTAAGAAGAAGCAATTCAGGTATAATAAATAAATAAAGTAGCTGCAACTTAATAAAGTAGCGAAATCAAAAGCCAAGGTTTTTTTTACTTAAAATGCTGCTTGAACGGAAACATCAAAAATGTTTTTTTTTTATTTTTGAAAGACTCAGACTAGCTCAAAGTGTGCCCTTCAAGATCTCCCGTAAGCTTCCGAAATATTGAAGTCCGACGAAAAGCAGAACAGGACAACACTAATTTCATTCTGTGTCGCGCCAACTTTTTGTATGCGAATACTACTACTACCAGTTTTAGATGGCAGCAATTCGTCTGCTGCCCAGGGGGCCCATAGAGGTTAATTCCGGCCCTGTATGTGTGCTCGGTCTATTACAAACCAATTTACAATCTGACATTTCTGACACTGTCCGAAGACCATACAATTTATGCGGTAATAATAACGTAAAACCCCATTCACGCTTGTCCGCTAAATCTAGGTTTATTATGAAATCTCGAATCCTGTTCTTAGGTCTTAGGCCCGTATTTATGAACATTCCTTAACTCAAGGAGACCTTGAGTCAAGGATGCCGAAATTCAATTAATTAAATCTCATTTCCCACACTTTTTCATAGAAATCATTTATATTCAGGAGTCAATGCATCCTTGATTTAAGGCGAAACTCAAGGAGACCTTAAGTTTTCAATAGACTTGAAATATTATATTTCAAGGAAGGTGACTTCAAGAGAGGTTGACTATAGAAAATTTCAAGGTCTCCTTGAGTTTCTCCTTAAATCAAGGATGCATTGACTCGTGAATATAAGTGATTTCTATGAAAAAGTATGGGAAATGACATTTAATTTATTGAATTTCAGCATCCTTGACTCAAGGTCTCCTTGAGTTAAGGAATGTTCATAAATACGGGCCTTAATCTTGCCCCACAATCCTTCTAAATTGGAACAGGGAAAAATTGATGCATGGCTTTTTTAATATGTATTATTTTTTGCAACAAGAAGTAGAATCTAACTTATAAGTCTGCAGAGGCCATTAAGCGATCCAACTATTCAACTGAATCGGCACAGTTTAGTCTCCAGCCAATAATAATCACTTGCTGCACATATTCAAATAGGTGCATATGTGCCTCATTCCGAATATGTATCTTAATCCCAGAAATTGCGCAGATTGCACCGCACAGTGGTTTATGGGCGGCAAAAAATCGAAAAATTCATAGCGTCGTAAATTTTTTTTTTGATTGGTTTGTTTTCACAACTATTTTTCGATTATGTTTCCACAAAAAAAATCGATTTTTTTACAACACTGAATGAATGAGGGCGGTTTGAATATGCATGAAGAGCCTAAATCATGTTTCTGCTTCAAATTAACCTACTCTTTTGAGTCCTCACATACACCTTAAAACATTCAGAATCCAAAAAAAATGCTAAAATCTCAAATTATGCAAGTGTGCTTGTTACTAAAAAAGGAAAAAAAAAAATATTTTTACTTTTAGAGTTGTCTAAAAGTTAAAAAATTTGGAGGTCCTTTTAAAATACAAGTTTTTTCCGCTTTGTTAGAGCAGAACTCCTGAGCGACCGCGACCGACCGTCTCGAGCTAGTTACTAAATGTCAACTAGGGTCCTGGCTAAAAGTTAAAACTAATTCCAGCTGCAAATATCTGCAAATCTTGCTGCTAGTAACATATTTGTGGAGGCAGGTCATACACATTTCGCTTGAAAATTGAAGTCGAAATTCATACATTTCTCTAAGTATGCAACATTCTCTTTCTAATTGTACCCAGGTAGAGAGTGTCGAGGATCATTGTTGTGCATTTATCGATAGGACTTTTCGGTTTAATATTTTACGATACATGACATCATTAGCGTTGTGAATACAACGGCAATGATGTCAGGTAACGGTCAAAATGATGTCCTAATAACGGCAATAAAAAATAAATAATAAAAGTTGAGAAATATTTTAAAATTAATGTTTTGTTTTAAGTTATATGTGTGATAAACGTTACATGATGTGTAATTCAATTGCATTTAAGGAACGTTCATTGATGGTTATAGTTAATTGAGTCAGAGCGCGTTAGAAGCAAAGCATTATACAACGAGCACTTTTTCTAATAATTATATAAAGGTTTTTTGGTTCAAAACAGGAAAGGATAGGATAACCACCCAAACAAATTTTATAGGAGTTGCCCCGGATAAATTTAACCGGGACAACTCCTATAAAATTTGCGCGGAAATTTATCCTATCCTGTTCTATTCTAGAAAAAAAAACCTCGATTATTATATCGGAAAAAAAAATTAGTTTGTGTTTTAAATGACATTAATTATTAATGAATGATAAAAAAAATAGTATCCTACTAAGGAAAGGTTGCTTTGATGAAAAGTCCCTAGGTTGGTTGGACTAGGTGTGACGACATAGGCTACTAAAAACGTTTGTATTTGTTACAAAAATGCAACGTTTATTATGAAACTTCGCAAAAGTAATGCTAGTAGTTAAAGCTATAAAATAAAATATTTTTTTTTGTGTGTGGATAAATAAGGGGGGTGTGGCGGGGTTCGTTTCCACAAATACACTGAAAAATTGCATTTGTTTGACATTTTACACTTCAGAAGAGGCATTGATAGAAAAAATTCCTTCACAGCTGAAATGTACTCAATCTCCCCTTTGATATGATACCCCACACGCCTATATTCACAACATTTTTTTTGTATCCTTATTACTCCTATATGGGGACCCCCCTTTAAAATGTCCTTTTTACAATTTTTTTTAACCTTCCGGCGGGCGCAATACTAATCCTAACACGATCGGGCGCAATGCATCTGACAGATTAAGCGCAGAAAAAAGGATGAAACTAAGTTTCTGTATATTTTAGACTCTTATTTATTGTCTTTTTGAAACAGTTCTACGAAATTTTAGAAACAAATACTGGCTCACAAAGTTTGATACCTTCCACATTTTCAATTTTTTAAGAATATTCCGCTTTCATTCGCTTCAATATTTAAAAAACCTCAAATAACTCGACCGCTTAAAAAATGTGAGCTTATTTTACAAAAAACACACTATTGAACGATTGGGTGAGCCTAAAAGTCAACACAACGTTATTACGCAATGTGAAGAGTATAACAAGTGGAAATGTTCATAGAAAAGGAGAAAATAACACAATCGGGCGCAATACATCTGAGAGATTAATTTATCCCCTCCCACCTCTCAGACATATGGTAGATAGAAACTGAAAACTGCTTTGGGTAGTTGATCGATAAAGATTAAGCTACTGTGAGTTTCAGAACTCTCCCTTTTCATATCGCTGATTGGCGCAACAAAAACTGGTCACTTAATCTGTCAGATGCATAGCGCCCGCCCGAAGGTTAAATGTCTGGTATTGGGTTAAGCTTCTACACATTCGTACAAAATTTCATGTACCTAGATGAAGCCATTCCGGAAATATATATTTTTTTCCGCAAAATGCCGATTCTGAACCACTGTGCACCGCCCTGGTGCTAAAATAAAACTTCTATTATGCTTTATGTGACAATCATTGTTGCAGCATAGCATAAGATGTTGACACAAGGTTTTCTTACAGCATATGTGCACTTCTGCACAATGTATAGAGGTTGTTTCTTTACTTTTTATGCTAGATACTTTTGAAGCATCCATATTATTCCTACAAGACACTAGCAAATATTTATGCATTTTTAACACTTTTCATGAAAATATTTGGATGGAAGATCATTGTAAAAATTAATTTCTTGATTTATTCCTAATTCTTTAATTTGCAAGAAAATATTTAAAAATTGTGCGGCAGTAGAAGAATTTGTCGGAATCAATTAACATTGATTAAAAGAAAAATGTAACCATAGCTGGAAATGTGTGTGTGACTTATCTGTAATTCCTGCTTGTGCAACTACGTGTAAATATACGTTATATACATCATGGAGATGCTAGAAAATGGACAACATAATAATGTCTCTCCAACCCCATTAGTTTCAATTTCAAGGTAGTGCCAAACCATAATTGAAAATAAATCCCCATGCTACGCAAATATCCAAATAAAATATTTGAATTTTCATAAAACTCGCTGAAACATTGAAAATATAAAACAATAACTTATAACCGCCACTGTTTGCATAAACAGTTCCCATAGTAAAACAAAGAAAATTGTAACAAAACTTTATAGTGGTCGCATATTATGGCAAACAAACATATACTCTGTAATATTTCCCCTGATATTGTAATGAATTGAAAATTAAATCACGATGAGAAAAATCCATTCACAAAGCCGAATTCATGATCTGTATAAATAGGTTCACGGTTGTCTGCATTGATATCAGTAACGCAACTGACGTTAAACAAAAGACCAACAAAAAACTAACATTAGAATCATGTTCAAAATTGTAAGTATAAGACAATACAAAATATAGAAATTAAAAGAAGATTTATATAATATTAATCCTTACTGAATTTCAGGCAACATTCGTCGCTCTTATCACCGTGGCTGCTGCTCGTCCTGGATTTTTGGGCCACTACGATGCACCATTTGCCTACGAGGCTGCACCAATTATCCATCACGATTACTTGAATGTCCACGAACCAGTTGTTGCAAAAGTTGGTGCCATAGTGGAGCATGTACCAGCCGCGGTGTCGCATCAAAGTCAAACCATTGTTCATCATAGCAAACCGATTGTTACGCCGATATTGGCACCAACATACCATCATACTCCACTTCTAAAGAGTTTCCCATCGCCATTGATCTATGGTTTCGATGATCATCATCACTACCATCATCATTATTGAGCAACTATGTTTAAAGTGATGTGACAAAATGTTGTAAATATACCAATTTTGAACCATTTTTTCTATCAAATTTATGCAATTGGTTATTTTGTCGACGTTTTCTTTATGAACATAAAGCTGCCTTTCAACAAAGGCATGACGTAAGGTAATAAGTGGTGAGGCCGAAAACAAGTGACCGAGAGTGCTTCAAGTGCAAGTGTGTTGATAAATTTAGGCATGAGCTCAAATGCCTAAACGGAATTAGGTGCCTCCTGGCAGGGATTTGGAGCGACACTTTTTTTCGCTCCGCTCCGCTCCCGCTCCGACCAGTTTGAAACCGCTCCGCTCCGACTAAAATTTTTGCGCTCCACTCCATTACAAACATACAACAAAACTTCATTGTTTTTAGTAAGTATTTATAATTTTCCGCGAATTCATCAATTCAACTTAAATCTTCTTACGTATTATAGAATATGACTTAAAAGGTGCGTTTTATTCGATCAAGTACAGAACAGAATAGCACCAATTTCGTACAAATTTGAACATACAATTGTGTTGTTCTAGATAGGGTGTCAGGAAACTAAACTATCGCATAAGCGCACCGAAATATGATTATTAATGTAATTTCCAGCAAAATAGGTGTACCGGGAATATCCCGAAATCTTAACTCCTTAGCTACCAAAAGCATTTAAAGATTTTACAAAAATGCTACCACTAAGACCTCCGTCGGAAAAAAATTTATATGAAGTAAGATCACAAAATTTTGTCTTTGAAGCTATTTTACACAGCTTAAACTGCTTATCCGATTTTTATTGGGTTTATTCTTAGGAAAAATTGTTGGCCACGACCGAAAAAAAATATGTACTAGGTAATATGAGTACCTATTAAATGTTTGAAAAATCTTTAAATGGCTGTGGTAGCTGAAGAACTAATAATTCGGGCTTTTTTTATACTCCTTTTTGCTGGAAATATCACCAGGAATCATATTTGGGTGCCTTTATGCGATAGTTTCCGAACATCCCGTATAGAACGAGATCTGTAAAATTGTTATGGATGCTGTCCTGTACTCCATTCAATAAAATGCACCTAATAACTAATTTAAATTCATTCAGCGAGTACAGGACAGGACTTTTCTGTCATGGATGATCTTGAATTTTTTGATAATGAAGAGTGATGATTATGATGACTAAACGCAAAACCTTTTTTATCACAATGAATTTCACAATAATCCGAAATTTTCCAAGTCTCTCAACGAATTCTTCGCCTTTAAATCGTCCAAAATCATCAAATAGTGCCATAAAATGAAAAATTTCGTCGAAAAAATTAAATTTTTTATCTCGGAATTTTCTTGATTTTTTATTTCGGAGCGGAGCGGAGTAGAGCGACTTTCAAAGTAAAAATCGCTCCGCTCCAGCCTGACGAAAACCGCTCCACACTCCGCTCTTTCGCTCCGAAATTTAAGGTCGCTCCGCTCCAAATCCCTGCCTCCTGGTGATCAATTCAGTTCTCAATGGGTTTAAAATTGACATCTTACAAACAGCCAGCGCAAAAAGGGATGAATTCGTTTCTAGCCCCTATGTGAAACAGGTAGGGTTACCACCTACTCGCGTCTCGCCCGGTAGTGACGGGCCTAGAAGGTTTTGCCGGGCCGCCGCGCCGGACTACCGAAAATGCTGCCTGGCCGCGCTATTATAGTGGTAAAAAATGTTACCACCACGATAAATATAAAAGTGTCTCCGTATTTTTTATTAGAAGCGTGGCTGTATCTGTAACTTATACGGGCTACGCTAATTTTTTTTAGAGAGATATTGAAATTGGTCCTTGGCAAGCTGTTTGGGTATTTAATTAAGTTTTTCTTCAATATATTTACCTTTACGGCATACTTAATGGTCGTATCCGTCCTGTTTTTGGCAGGACAGTCTTGCTTTTTCGACCATAACCGCCGTCCTGCCAAAATCTTAATTAATTACAGAAACCCCGATGTAAATTTACATGTTCGCTTGTGTAAATTTACATTTTTTCCAGTGCAAATTTGCTTATTTCTGATTTAAATTAACATAAATCTAAGAGTAAGTTTACTTATTTATGTGTGCAAATTTACTTATTACCGTTTGTAGATTTACACCAATTTTGTAGTAAATATTTACACCGTAAAGCGTAAAATTACTCTCGTTCATATCGTGGTGTAAATTTACTACTATAATAGATGGAAAAAAGTTCCCTCCTATTATTGGAGTAAAATTTTTTCGAGTGTAAGTCCAGCAAGAGAAGAGATCGCAAGTAATGATTGCTCCTAAAGCGCCCTGAGAAATTATTTTCACATATTGACAATAAATCCGTCTTTTAAATATTACAGCTTAAAACAGCACAGCTATATAAATATTTTGGACACAATGTTCAGCGCAGATTCATACACCCAGAGGGGACCAGATCGCCAATTGATTGATCTTTACTAGTTGTTTCGTCGACTTACCAGTTATTAGCTCGCTTGCACTGAAAATAATTGCTCCAAAATGAAACGCACAATATTTTTTATAGTTGGGAAAAATTGATAAAAAACCCAACTTTTATTCGAACTACTTGCCCTTGCTCTGGTCTGTTGCACTACTTGCGCCTTGCACCTTGCTCTGTCACAACACGACTGACGAGCTTCTCGCTCGTCGGTATAACAATATTCAAAAGACTAGTACTAAACCTTAACCCTAGTACTCTGTACGATACAGTCCCGGCGAAAACGAACTGTTTTCCAATAAAATGCTGCTATTGGCAGACCGAGGCTTCATGCTCCTTGCACCTTGCTCCTCTATGCACCTTGCTGATAATTGCTCACTGATGCTCCATGCTTGTTGGTCATTCATGCTCCTTGTTCCTTGCTCGCCTTAGCACCTTGCTCGCTTGTGTCTATGGGTAGAATACAAATCCTTTGCACGGGCCTCGTCAGCTTGTTGGTTGCGGTCTGCACTACCACATTACGGACGAGGCCATCTCGCCCTCTTATCAACTCGCACACTCTTCCAGTTGCCCATTGACCTGGGGGAAAATTATCACTTTTAATGAGAATTAACTGACCAACATGTATACTTTCCTTTTCTTTTCTCCATTTCTTGCGCTCTTGCAAAGTTGCTAGATATTCTTGCACCCATCTTTGCCAGATGTGTTTAACCATTGTCTGACGCTCGCTCCATAACTTGACTCCTCTTGCACTGGGTTGATCTTCAAAGCTGAATGGTGGCGGTAGCACTAGCGGTTCGCCAACCAAAAAGTGACCTGGTGTCAAGGCTTGCACATCTTGCGGATCATCACTCAACGGATGTAATGGTCGTGAATTCAGGATTGCTTTTATCTCGATTAGTAAAGTTTGCATCTGCTCATATGTCAAAACTCTCTGCCCGATCACCCTCGTAAGGTGAAACTTCATGGACTTCACGGCCGCTTCATAGATACCTCCTTGATGCGGTGCAGCAGGAGCCATGAACCGTCATTCCGTCCCCTTGCTGTTCAAATGCTCAATTGTGTCTTGCTCAAACCATCGCTCATATGCTCTTCCAATTTCCTTTGCGGCACCCACAAATGAAGTACCATTATCACTATATATCCTCTCACAACGCCCTCTTCTACCAATGAAGCGCTCGTAACACGCAACAAAGGCAATTGAAGTTAAATCTTGCACCAAATCAATATGTGTAGCGCGTGTCTTCAAGCACACGAAGATCGCCACCCACACCTTGCTCTTTACTATTTGCTTGCCCAATTTGTCAACTACCTTGCACTCAAATGGTCCGGCATAATCCACACCTGCGTGTAGAAAAGGCTTGCCAACTTGCACTCTATCACCTGGTAGATCTCCCATTAACTGGCTCTCTAATCGACAATTATAACGAGCTCATGTCACACACTTGTGAACATACTTGCGCAACTCGCTCCTTAAACTGGGAATCCAGAATCTCTGTCGAATATATTGCATCATTACTTGCACTCCACCATGCTTCGTAGCACGATGTGCTGTATCCATTATGAGCCACGCTAAGCGTGTCCCCTTCGGCACTATGACGGGGTGTCTCATTTCATAATCGCACTCTGCTCTCTTCAGTCTTCCACCAACTCGTAGAAGCCGCTTTGAATCCATAATTGGTTTTAGAGATTCAATCTTGCTCTTGTCTGGGAGTGACTTGCCCATTTCTATAGCTGCTCTTTCTGCACCAAATTCTTTCTCTTGCTCCTTGCGCAATAGATACTCAAAGGCATCTGCTCTCTCATCAGTTGTAAGCTGAATCAAGGTATCGTCTCCCCTTCTCGAACATCTTCTGGCTCGTCTTGTAGCTCGTCTTGTCTTGCACAATTTTATGAAGCGAAGAACATACGCAACAACGCGTATCGCTGGCTCTAGTTTTGATTTATAATGAATAATTTCGATACTCTGCCCCAAACTTGGCACATACATGCTCAAAGGCTCCTTCTGTTCTTGCACAAAAAATACTTTCACCTCGCTCTATATCTGTTCTTGCACATCTTGCACATCTTGCCCTGCTTGCCCATGCTCCTTGCTCGGCCAATTACTCGAGTCTTGAGTCAACCACTCAGGACCATATAACCATAAACTACTTTGCACAATCTTCTCTGCCCCCATACCTCTGCTCAATAGGTCTGCGGGATTCTCTTTAGAACCGATCTTGCGCCAATTCTGGATGTCAGAATTCATTTGAATGGAGGATACTCTATTCGCCACGTATGTCTTTAAGTTACATGGCAGTTTTCTTATCCAATGTAACACTACTTGAGAATCTGTCCACAATGTTAATGTTATGCTAATAGTTCAGCTGCTGCTAGCTCTAACCTTGGCACAGTAATAGTCTTTATTGGCGCAACTCGTGTTTTGGACACAAGTAACTTGCTCGTAACTTGCCCATTGACATGCTCTACTCGCACATAGATAACAGCACCATATGCTACAGTTGATGCATCTGAGAATCCGTGAAGCTCGATTCTCACACCACTGCTGGTACCAATCCATCTGTCTATCAAAAACTTCTCTAGCTCCTTCATACCTTCCCAAAGGCCTTTCCATTGCTCTTCTATCTCGTCTGGCACTTGCTCATCCCATTTAAGACCCAATCGCCATAAATGTTGAATGAGAATCTTGCCCCTGATAACTACTGGCGATTAGTATCCATTCGGATCATAAAGCTGCGCTACATTGCTCAAAATAATACGTTTTGTTAACTTGCCCTCCAGCTCAGGTATCTTCACCATAAATGTTAATTTATCTTGCTCAATCAACCATTTAAGCCCTAGCACTGATGCTCTGTCTTCTTCGTGAAGTAACATTGAATCTTCACTTTCTGCGCTCATTTCTATCATTAGCTCTTTAGAATTTGATTTCCACTTCCTCAATTGGAAAACTCCACTTCTTAGCACTTTATCGATATCTCTTGCTAGCCGAATGGCTTCGGATTCTGACTCTGCGCCAGAAACACAATCATCCATGTAAAAATCTTGCTCAATTATTTGCGCTGCTTCTGGATATTGCTCGCTCGCTTCTCTTGCACATTGTATAACTGCTCTTACTGAATTGTATGCGGATGATGTCATCCCGTAGGTAACCACTGTTAGCCAATACTCGCGCAGTGGCAAATCACTGCTCTCTCTCCAGAAGATTCTTTGTAAGTCCCATTGACTCCTTGCTACTTGCACTTGCCTGAACATCATTTTGATGTCTGCACTGATGGCAATTCGATTGCGTCTGAACCGCATAACAATCTCGCACAAATCTCTTTGTAATTTCTCGCCCAATTTCTGCACTTCATTCAATGAAATGCCTTTGTCAGTCTTACAACTTGCGTCGAAAACGACACGAAACTTCTTCGTCACACAGTGATGAGGTATATGATATACCATTTCACTATGTAGTTCTTGCTCATTCACTTGCACCATATGCCCCATGCTCTCATATTCTTTCATAAATTCAATGTATTTCTCTTGCACTGTTGGATCTCTGGATAGCTTTCTTTCAAGCGCATAAAATCTGCGTAAAGCTATTTCCCTCGAGCTCCCGAAATCATGCTCTAAATTCTTAATTGGAATAGTCGCAATGAATCGCCCTGATTCATCTCGTTTGAATGTATGGAGGAATTCTTGTTCCACTTGCTCTTGCTCTTCTGTGCACTGTGGAAACGATTCAACTTGATCCAGTTCCCAAAATCTTCTAACTAAATTATCTAGCTCTATGTACTCAACAGATTCAACTGTGTGTACCACATTCTTGCTCACTTGCTCGCTTGCCCCCCGTGCTCCAAATAATACAACGCCCAATTTTGTCTCCAAGAAAGTTAAATTTCCCAGACCTTGAGTAGATACTTGCAGAATAATTCTTGCGAAAAAGTCTACGCTCAACAATAGCATTACCGGACCGGACTTCCAATATTCCGGATCCGCAAGTGGTGTCTTGCTCATGTCTGGCACAACAACTGGCTCTATGTCCCTTGCGGGTAAAATCGGCTCCCATGCACTCTCTTTTGGTAATATCCAAAACTCGTCTTCGATAGATATGCTCGAATCATACCAAGAACATACCTTTAGCATTGCCTTGCTCTTAACCATGAATGGCTTACCATCGATTCCAACCATCCCTTTAGTAGTAGAATGAGTTGGAATTTTAAACCTGCGCTGAATCTTATGACTGACCAAGTTCATTTGAGAACCTGTGTCTAAAATTGCTCGCACTGGCCCCAACCTTGCACCATTGACCTCCATCTTCACCATTACCGTCGGTATCAATGAAATATCTGGAAAAAATCTGTTAGTGAAACAATTTGCATAGAATGCAAACAAAGCTTCTGTATTCTTTTCTTGCTCATTGATTACATTGTTAACATTAAGTTCTTGCTCTAATTTACCGCTTAACTTCGCCCTCTTCGCACTCACTTGCTCTTCCTCTTGCTTTGTTTCAAAAGCCTTGCTCCCTGCTTTTGCCACATCTAGTCAATCGGTCTTCGATTTGGCCTTGCGCTTGACATTCCTCCGGTCATCTCCATCCGTCACTAGCACCTGCTTGTTTGGCTCGCTCATCGGACATAATACACTGTTGTGTTCTTGCTTTCCAGGGCACCTTGCACATGGGCCACGGAAACAATTGTCAACGTTATGACCTCTCTTCAGGCAGTTCGGGCAAAGATTACGTCGCACAACGAAATCCTTTCTGGCTCTTAGCCCGATTGCTAGAAAATCCGGGCATCTATATAGCGGATGGTCCTTTGTACAAACTTCGCATGGGAAGTGTTTCTTGCCTGTCGCATCCACTTGCACTCTCGGGGGGTTCGACGCCATCGTCGCTCGCTCTGGCCTTGCTCTTGCTCGCTCAATGCCGCTTGTTGACGCACTTTGCTCCCTTGCTCTTGAACTCGAAATGTTCGCTAGCGCTCTTGCTTGCTTGTCCATAAAGCTTAGCATCTCTTGCACCGTGGGAGTCTCACTTTCGCGCTGAAGCTCCCATTGCTTGCTCGTTTCTGAATCTAATCGTTCGTGCAGCATGTACACTATCATCATATCCCAATGCTCACCTTGCGCCTTGAGTTGCCGAAGTACCTCATGCGTTGTATTCGACATCTTCGTTAGCCCAGCGTCTTGGCTGCCTTGCCCACTAACGACTTCTTCAAGTAGGAGAACTTGAATGCTGGCGAAACTTGCTCGTTGTCATGGATTGCCGCTACGAAGCGGTCACGAAAACCTTGCTATTTTGTCATGGTGCCGTCGAACTCGCCCCACGTATTGTTCATGTCGTGCTGCTGCAACGGCATGGTGACTTGCACATCTATCTTGCTCCTTTCCGCAGTCTCTTGCTCCTCTTGCACGATTAAGCTCTTTTCATTGATCTTGCTCCTCAGGCTGGACATTGCCTCGATGAAACGATCCTCCGCCGTATTCACCATGTCCAGCCCCTTGCTCCTCACCTGCTCGTCTTGCACGACACAAGGCTTTTCTTGCTCTTTATCCAGCTGCTCAAACGCGCAATTAATTCTTGCTCAGCCTAAAATATACAAAATGTCTTGCTCTCATTAAAATCTTGCTACTATATTTGCTCAATTCTAGCGCAATAATTATTTCATAATTTGTCTTTATTATCTCTAAATAAAAAATATAATTTCATCTTCCATTCACTGTTTATCACGATCTTGCTCGAATTATCTTGCTCTTATTTCAAATCTTGCACGAATTATATTGCTCTTATTTTTAATCTTGCACGAATTATCATGACAAACAATGAATTCACCTGCACTACTAAATCAATCGCGCAGCTATATCCGTGTGTGTAAACGAAGAATCTAAGCACTACAAACTTGCTCCTTGCGCCTTGCTCTATTTGCACAAATGTCTTGCTCAAATTTGCTTGCAAGCTTCTTGCTCTGATGTCAAATCCGCCATGGATATTTGCATCACTTGCCCTCGCACTTTAGCGCACTACCTTCACTGCGGTGATCACCTGCACCTTGCACACTTTCCACACAAAATTCCTGTACGGACATTTTGGCCTTGCTCTTTTTTCGCGGTAGCACTGTATTGCGCATCAATTCAATCAGTCTGAAATGGATGCAATTGCACCAAACGCACCTTGCACCTTGCACCAATGCACTGCTCTACACACGGATATGCACGATAATTGTATAATTACTGAGTGGACTGTATGACTTATGTCGTTGTCAAAAAAACACAATTTCAAAATTAGAACACAAAAAAAAAACTCACTGCGAAATCTCACAGACGAATGACGGGTCGGCACCCGTACGCTTGCATGGATGACATTCTGTCTCGCTTGCTCTCATGCACACTTGCAAACATGCAATGTCTCGTCTGAGACATGTTCAGACATGCACGATGACTTGCATTCTTGCGCCTTGCTCTGATACTTTTTCTCGTGACGAGACGAGACACTTGCACTTTTTTCGACAACAACACTTGCACTGTATTCTCATCTGGCTCGACATGGACCAAATGTTTCGTCGACTTACCAGTTATTAGCTCGCTTGCACTGAAAATAATTGCTCCAAAATGAAACGCACAATATTTTTTATAGTTGGGCAAAATTGATAAAAAACCCAACTTTTATTCGAACTACTTGCCCTTGCTCTGGTCTGTTGCACTACTTGCGCCTTGCACCTTGCTCTGTCACAACACGACTGACGAGCTTCTCGCTCGTCGGTATAACAATATTCAAAAGACTAGTACTAAACCTTAACCCTAGTACTCTGTACGATACACTAGTTAAGTCGTAGTGCATTCTTGATAAAAACAGTATATATAACGACATTGGTTATAACGATGTATCGGCTATAACGACGGAGATCCCGGGTCTCAAGATTTATGAAACGATTGCAATGTAATTTTTGATGGATATAGCGACCATTGCTATAGCGACCAAACGGTTATAACGGCGGAGTTTTTACGGCCAAAGAGGCCTATGTAATGATAAGTTTTCTCCTTAAAGATGGAGTGTAAATAGAATTTTAAATGCACAAAGTCCCTAATCTGCAAAAATGTCACAAGGTTCCTGTCGTCCCTTTAATATCTTTTGATAGAATGTTGCGAAAAACTTCAAATTAGTACCAAATTGCAGATGTTGGATGCCTTGACATAATATTAAGAATGTGCCAGGTCTGAACCATCTACGATCTACCCCTCCCTCCCCTACAAAAAACATGAAATTTATTATTTTAGGTTTTAGGTGCCGTCTAGGTCTGTACATCAGGGGTATAGGGTAGACACTCATCGTGCTATTCGCACGATTAGAACTCGGTCTCGTTTTTTTTTTTTTTAATTTATGAAAGTTAAAAATTTTTAGGAAGCGATCTTTGAAATTCAAATTTCAAAAAACACAAAATCACATTCAGGATTTTCGAAGTAGATTTTGTTAAGAAAGTGAATATTGCGAATATAACAAAAATGGAAGATAGTTTATAAATAAAAAATATCTTTCATTCTGGGTTTTGGAAATTTCCAATTTTCATTTCAAGTCCCGTTTCGAGAATTGAAAATAGTAAGTGTGCTCGCAATCTACTGATTAGATACATTCGGCTGCTACCCGTAAACTATAAATCGCACAATTTTTATATAGCTGCGCGCCTACAAGGTCATCTTGCTCGAAAATTTGGATTTAGCATTAGAATTTCTTTGAAAGTAACGATTACAAAGTAACGAATATAAAGTAACGATTACTCGTACTAAAAGTAACGAATATCACCGATTAATATACCGTCTATAATACGGAAATGTAACTATGTATAGAGTTTACATCACTGATACATAATTCCGAAGAAAATAAATTAAATTTTCAAGAAAAAAGAAACAAGTGACTTCTAAGCTACTCAATATACGAAACTTTTTCTTTGCCGCCATGTTCACATCTACTAGTCAACACGGTTTTTACTATCGTGTCACAGTGCGTCATTGTATCGTAAATGTACAGGATACGATTTATTATGATGTATATACTCGTCTAGCATCCAATTTTTCCTAATTCTGAGTGTATTGTTTTTTTTCGTTTGCATCTTAATCTACTTTTTAGCAGGGATGGTATTCAACGATTTTCGATTGTGCAATTCCTCCAATTAAAATGACTAATGAAGAGATGACACAATTCTTCCAATTAAAAACGAGACCAGTATCGCAGTGTATCGGATACAACACTGCGAAGAATTTCAAGGAAAATCCTCATACTAGTCCAGTCAAAATATTCCAATTCAGGTCTCCAAATAGAAAAAAATAGAGTAAGGCTAACCTTTGTTGATTGGAAAGGTCCCAAAAAGGACAAGAAAGGATACTCTTTAATCCTTGACCGGAAGTCGGCATGCGGGGTATCATATCAAAGAGGACGTCGAGTACATTACACATGCGGTGTTTGTTTCCTGTTTCAAGGACCCTCAA
Organism: Microchrysa polita; assembly: GCA_949715475.1. Classification (NCBI taxonomy): domain Eukaryota; kingdom Metazoa; phylum Arthropoda; class Insecta; order Diptera; family Stratiomyidae; genus Microchrysa; species Microchrysa polita. Next base: position 37,310,600 of record OX454416.1, read on the forward strand.
CGGAAAAAAATCGAGCTTAAATGAAAAATGTTCATGTTTCTTGTGTATCTTTCCAAAGCCATAACTACGAGAATAATTTAAGTTGTCACTACGTTTATCACTTTTCAAAATCTATAATCATCATCATCAATGTGGCACGATAGCCCGACGTCGGGGCTTATCGTTGACCACCAATTGTCGCGGTTACGTGACCTTGTCCTCCAGTTTCGGAAGCCCAGCAGCTGGTGGGCGTCCTCACCTACGGAGTTCTCCCAGCGAGCTCTCGGTCGTCCACGCAACCTCGCTCCGTCAATTCGTTGTGCGTTCATAACTTTCTTTGGCATACGATTATCGTCCATCCGTTGTACATGCCCCGCCCATTGCAAACGTTGAAGCTTCACGATTTTCGATACTTCCAGCTCATCGTACAATTGATACAACTCATGGTTGTACCGGATACGCCATTGGTCTCGCTCTCGAACGGCCCCGAAAATTCGCCGAAGGACCTTTCGTTCGAATCGGTCTAGCAAAATTTCGGAGGCTTGGGTAAGGGTCCATGTTACGCAGCCATAACATAGCACGGATCGGATGATCGTTTTGTACACGCGGAGCTTCGTGTTCCTGTGCGCAAGTTTCGAATGAATTATAGGGAGGACCGAGAAATATGTCTTATTGGCTAGTTGTATCCGTCGCTTAATTTCGTCGGTTTCGTTGGCGTCCTTTGATAAGTTACAACCCAGTGTGGAAGTTGTCTACATACTCGATATTAAGGTCCCCCACTGTGATGCTTGAATTTGCTGGCGTCCTCGTTTTCGATTGCATCATGACCTTTGCTTTCTGCATCACGCAACCTTCGAGACATGATGTTGATATCGTCGGCGTACGCTACTAATTGAGTTACAGTGCGAAATGTAAAACTCAAAAAATGTAAATTCACTATAATACTTTTGGGTCTAAGGTATAATTTTCTGAGAAAATCTCTAGACTATTATATATCATTACAAAGGTAATTTTATGTAGTTTGTTTCGTCCTTAGGACATTTTAAGGTCAGACTTATAGTTTTCCAGATATTTTCAAGAAACTGAATTTTCACCCCTTTGCTACCCCCTCCCCCCTTAACCCATGGCGCAAATTAGTGTCACTTTTTACTGCGTATATAAGGCAGTGTATTCAACAATTTGGCATCAAAAATTCCTTTTTTTTATGTTTGGGTTTTGAGCTATCTGTACTAGACTATAAGGAGTGTGAACTTAGCCCGCCATCTGTAAATATGGTCGGATAAATATAAATTTGGTATCAATCAAAAGCCAGACATTTGTTCTTTTGTGTGAAATTGAAAAACTCTTGAATGGCCGTGTAGTAGTTCAAACGCACAAAATCCGATTTTGATAATGAAAAATGAAAAAAAAAATTTTTATGTCATTTTCAGTCTCCATTTGGCTGCTAGTGAAGATGTAAAGTAGGAACCAAATGGCTGTTCGTGATGCGAGGTTTCGGACGCGCAACCATTTGGCGATCAATCTAGATGGACCTGAACAACTTAAGAATTTTTTTCACAGCTTATCTTGTGACTGGATTAAATAATGAACATGAAATTTGGTGGCAATGCATAGAATGGTAATAGTGTCTCGCACGAATACTTTTGAAGTTTGTAGGACCAAGTTAACAGGGTGTCCCTGAATAGTTGCAAAAGTCTACTTTTTCAATACGCATAGAAAAGGTCTGTGTGGGTACACATATCAACCGGCTCAACGACATCATTTCAAATGAGTTCCTTTTTTCATTATTCGGGGAAACGGTAATGGAGTTACAGTTAATAAATTCAGCTTATATGTTTAGCCATCCTTACGTTTGCCTGAGTTTCTTTTCGTTGAGAACTCATCAGAAATTTTAATTCCAAAAATGTTTGTAGATTTGCCGTTGAGTACTTACTTTTATTTAAACTGGATACACAGTAAATCTATTTTTGGAATGGTCTAATTAAAAGTGTTACGCGTTTATTTAGACCAATCCAAAAATAGACTTACAGCAAGCGTTTCCTGAATGTTGTGCACAATGCTTATTTATTGATTATAAAATAAATGTACAAAACATATTCACTCTCAATTTAATTCTATAAAACCCTAGTATTGCGGGCCCTCTGTGCGCCAGTATTTTTTAAATCTGCTTTAAAATGCATTGCTGCGTATTTCATTTTGAAAATTTTCGTTTTCCAATTTATGGGTCTGGGAGGGTCCGTTATGGGTCCTTAGCCCCTCCTGTGGTTGCGCAACGAGATTACCCCGATACAAAGTGAAGGGTGTCCTAATTTCGGCCGCGCCCGTAATTAGCCTCGATCTCGTTTTAATTTAAAAACACAATAGGCCGCATGAAAAACATGATTGAACTAATGGTTGTCAGTTTAACCAAACTCTGTACAACAAAATTTTGCGAAATATTTCGGTTATTTGCGATTATTTGAAAATAGATACCGAAAAACAGTCTGAGAACGAAGTATGTATTACGTAAACATGAAACTTTGGTTGTTTAAAATTGAGAGATAAGTTAAACTACTGTTGTTATTTTTGTTTTAATAGGAGATTCACACTGTTGACTGCTGACAAGATTGATTACAACATAGCTTTTGTTAACGGTGGTACAATATTGTTCTAAAACTTTAATAATTTTAGGGTATTATACGATATATTTTGAATTTAGTGACATACGATTCAAACCCACTTAATAGGACCTGATTTAATGTTTGACCCTATCGTTTTTTTGTAGTGTGAACAAAATGATAACAAGCACGATTTTTAGGCTATCCCGTGTGGGTTTGGGTAACAAAACTCCACATAAAAAAATGCCATTTTTTTATATGAAGTTTCGTTACCCAAACCAAATAAAAGCCAGCCGCTTTTGATCTCCTGTAACCATAATATCGAACAATAGTATAATTAACGTTTTTTTTTGTAACGAAGTGTTATTAGAGAGTTTTACACTCACGTTCAAAATACCGTAAACGTAATTCGTAATTACACAGGAAAAACTCGCGCGCGTACCGTAAACAAAACTTTTCCGAGAGTAATTGTGGAAATATTGACTTATCGATCCATTCTATACACCAACTGCGGTGCATGTCTGTAGTAGTTTTGGCATGGCAACTAGCCAAAAATACTACAGACATGTACCGCAGTTGGTGTATAGAATGGAACGATAATTCAAGATTTCCACAATTAGTTAAAATTCGCACCCACAAAATTAAGGAACCATAATTAATACAGTAATTGTAAATTCGAGATGGAAAAACAGACCTGCACGGTCGAGCGTCATGGTGGTAGCCTTCACGGCAAATCAAATCTCCATAGAATTCTCCCGCTAAAATTCAAGTGGTCGTCTTGTGCACAGATAGACAACAGAAACAAACCTGATGAGTGTGTCTATCTGTACGAAACCACAAAACTTTGGGAAAAATACCAAAAATTGAGGAAATTGAGGGAAAAAAGTTTCGTCCCAATCGGGATTCGAACCTCCGACCTTCAGTCACAAGGTCAGCAACTTAACCTACTGAGCTATAGACGCTTAGAGGTCTCAATGCAAAGATTCCAATGTGACATTTTCGAAATTGAATAACTCGATAATTCTACCGCAGGGGGCTCTTCTCCTCCAGCAGACAAAAGTTCCGCGTAGTTTCCATAGAGCTGGTAAGTTGCCATGCCAAAAATACTACAGATATGATAATGATGAATGAATGATAAATCAAGATTTCCACAATTAGTTAAAATTCGCACCCACGAAATTTGGGAACCAGAATTAATACAGTAATTGTTTTCCGAGAGTGTTAAACAGGTAATCACGACAAATCAAAATCACGACACGACAATTTTGACTGTTTACAGAACATCAAATATGTATACCTACGGAAATACTTGGGATATGCAAAATTATGATATACTGTTTCGTATACGGTAAGGAAACGACTTTTTAAATGGAATGTCAAATTATGTCGTTCTATTTGCAGCGACATGCTAAAACTTCTTTATTATTATTAATACATATTAATTATTTACAGTTGCAAAGAACTTTACGGAAAAACATTACGTCCTGATATAGAGTAGAAGAAAACAATTGCATAATGTGAATTAACATTCATCTGCGATTTTAATCTACACATAATTTAAATTACAGGTACGCGTTATATGACCATTATATCCTGTCCTGTTTGTTCATATAATGTACCTACAATACAAGTCCATGAGGGTATTCATGGTACTAATTAGTTATGGTTATGTAATAGTACTTCCAAACAAAAATATAAACGTATTGCGAAATATTAATTTGCGCGGTTCGTAATGCAAATCCTAATAATGCATCATCAGCTCGGATTTATTGAATACTTAAATTGTCATTGTACGTATCCGTGGATGGTGGCTTTTCAGCAAAATCAGTTTGCTAATACCATTTTTAGTTCCTTCGAGTCGAAATCGAAATAGGATAAATTCTAGCAACAATGGATAAGCGGTAGTGAAGCCACATTGACGTTTGTTAGCTCTGTAAATATCCCGCTTTGGGATTTGTTCCTATTATAACATATGAAGTATGTCTGAGATGTGATTACGGGTAGAAAGTTGGTTTGTGGTAATTTTAAATCGGCAATTATTAGAAAAGCAGATCGTATTGTATACGTCACGAATGTAGTTACAGACAAAAATGTATGTAATTAAATCGGAGAGTCATACAGAAATGTAGCTCAGAATTGTAACTGATATACTGCACAAAAATGAATGAATGTATCCATATTTATATATATATAATATATATATATATTGATTGCGACATTACTTCCGTTACTTGACGTATAACGGTCGCATTGCGAGAAAAATAATCAAAAAACTTACCCTTCGAAGTACTAGCCAACTTTTAAATAAGATAATTTTTAGTAAGTAAATAGCAGACACTGTTCTTTCGTGCTATAATAAGAATGGCGCTATATAGCTCCTTTTTATATGTTTTATTCGAAGTTCGAAAAAAAACCTCCCGACAAATCACCAAAATTTCCTTACAACTTTCTGCAAATATGATTGCCCAAACCGTTACAATTTAGATTTATAAATCATGTGACACACTCATACCGATGATTTAAAATTGTATTTTTAAAGTCCATAAAAAATAGGCAAAACTCGTTAAAAGTCAAAATTTTAATTATAAATCCGTTTATTTGCCGGTCGTACCATAGTTGTAATAGATAACATTTTTACAATCGCATGTAAAACTAATATACATATCCACCGACCCATATGCCATCCATCTTCATATCATGTACCGCGGTAACTCATTCGGTAAAAATCTTTCAACGGATTACAGTGATCATATGCGAAGTGCATGCATATGTACTATTGCGCTAATGTTGTAATGCTGCAAGTGACCTTCGAGGCCAAATTTTAAACGGAGTGAAGCCAGCGCGATGGTTGTAGAAGAAAACATGGAAAAATTGCGCAAGTTAAATTAACTATAATATGCCGCGAAGACAAAAACAAAATCACGAAAAAAAGTGTCGGAAGCCCAGAAGTGGCAATTATATGATTCTTGTGTATATAAAGCGCCAGATCAACCACAAACAGGTATCAGTTTAATTTCAGAGTCTTCACAGACCATTGGACAAAACATTTACAAACACTAAAAAAAATCCAAAATGTTCAAATTGGTAAGTAGACTTTTTTTTTAATTCTTTGGTATATTTGCATAGCATAATAATCGCTATCCTTGTTTTAGGTGGTGTTGTCTGCTCTTCTTGCTATTGCCGCTGCTCGTCCAGGATATCATAGCCATGTCGAAACTCCAGTAATATATTCGGCTCCAGTCGTTCATCATGAATATGTTAAAATCCACGAACCAGTCATCACTAAAGTTGGAGCTATTGTCGAAAGTATTCCAAGTGCTGTTTCCCATCAAAGCCAAACCATTGTTCATAGCAAGGAACATATTGTAACTCCAATTTTGGCTCCGGCTGTCAAGACTTATGTTTCCCCAGTTGCTCACTCCTATGTTGCCGCTCCTGTTTTTAAGACTATCGCCAGCCCGGCTTACTACCATCATCATGACTATCATCATCACCACTAAGAGGCTTTGAATACCAAATTATTATGGCTAGATCCTGAGACGAAATGTGTGTTATATGGAGAATAGAGTTACGATTTATTTGAATTAAATTATTCAATTGAAAGTTGTTGTTGATCTTTTTATATGCTTTGCATAGACTAGTGGCGATCCTACGTAGGGATTTTGGGATTCAAACGCGCTTCTATTTATATATTTCGAACTCGCAAGGAGTTTCTGGAGCAGTATAATAATTAGTAACGAGCACGAAACTTACATTTGTGACCCAGCTTGCCTCAATAGAGATGGATTGGGCTTAGTGTCCCTGGGATGTGGGGCAATTGAAACTGGTAAGATCGAACTTACATGGACGTTTGGGGAACCTCAGTGTTCCACGAAATTTAGGAGCACTTCTCTAGAACATTTTTGGTTAATTTGGTAAATACTGGAAAAAAGAGAATTGTTTACGTCTGGTTTCCAGAACAGCGACGTATGATGCGTATCTTACCGGACCATGTGTTGATGCTGGTTGGTTGAAATTAGGACTACATGTACATATTTATTATATCTTGTTTCGAGCAGCGCCCACCTAAGGGGAGGAGAGCTGGTAAGTCGGTCGATCGATAGAGGCTCAACATTTTTGGGAATGAATTTTGGCTAGCACTTGGAAAAAGGAATGCAATGCAAAAGATGAAAGCGCAATTCAACATAAAGTTCGGTTTTAGATTAGATTGGTTCGAAAGTGCGATTTGGTCAACGAATGTTGCGGTCGGTGGCCTCGTGAGTGAAGGTTAATGTTGACCAACTGCAAGAAACCGTGCCACGGTTAAAGGCAAATAAATCCGACTGGGCAGCAGGCATGAGGTATTTTCACATATGACAGGATAAGGTGGGCAATCGGGACGTTTGATCCTTTTAAATCGCCCAGCTTAGATGGAATTTTGCTTTTGGATATATCCCAATATCCTGGACATCAGTGAGGGTAGTCTTTATCCCCAAAGTGGGTAAAAGATCGGCGAACGACCCCGAGTCGTATCGTCGCATCGCAGTCTTACATCTTTCCTTATGAAAATTATGGAAAAGTTACTGGACGCTCATATTAGGACTACACTTCTAAAGACGCGGCCTATGCACCCAAAACAATATGCCTATCAACCGGGCAAATGGACGGAATCGGCACTACAAAGTTTAGTAGAAGAGATCGAGGAGGCCATGTCTTATAAAGAAATGGCACTTTGTGCATTTCTAGACAGTAAAAAGAGGACGCTATCAGCATTAAAGTGTCCCTCAATGTATAATTCACAGTAAACCATGCCAGCAACTGTCAAGTATTTGCGAGTCACTCTAGACAAGAAATTCCTCTAGAAACAGCATCTCAGGGTGGTAACAGAAAAAGAAACTAAGACTTTATGGATCTGCAGAAGCTATGTGGGTAAAGCATTAGATATCAAACTAGATATAATTCTGTGGATCTATAAGACAATTGTTAGACCAATGGTGGAATACGGGGCGGTATCATGGTGAGAAGGGCACCCATTACAGACGGTAGGCTGAATCTAGACAAAGTTCAGAGGCTGGCCTGTCTAGCTGGCCTTGGAGCCGTCATCTCCAGCCCCACCGCCGCTTTGGAGGTTCTGCTGAACCTCTGATCACTACACATACACATTGAGGCAGTGGCAAGATTGACCTTCATCAGGCTTAAAGCATGTGATACGACATACTTACTAAACTCAGTGCAGCTAGGATGGATAAGTGTTAACAACCTACTTAGTATGCCATCAGACTATCTGGGTTAAAACTTTACGTTTTGACACCACATTTGACTCAGTGATGTGGGACAGGTCAGAACACTCCACCCCAATACCATCGTATTTTACACGGATGGCTCAAAGACCGATACAACTTCTGGTGCAGTCAGGAAATCCTCCAACAGGTAGGCTTCCTTAATAGTCCTACCCTTTTCTGGGAACCTTACCATTCGGGTGTCGAAGGCATTGAGCAGGCCGACGAGCTTGCAAGGAGAGCATCCGCCACCCCCTTCTTTGGCCCAGAACCCTACTGTGGGATAACACTATGTACATTCAGAAATGCAATAAGTGAGTGGGAAAAGCCAAAGCCAACCTACACTGGGAAACTCTTCCAGGGCTTCGGCAGTAAAAAATTTTCGTTGCAAACTACTCACGTTAACGTACCCTTAGTTTAATGAACATGAACAGGAATAGGGTTAGGATAATTTAACTTAACGCCGATCGATCTAGGCAATCTATAGATATTTTTGAATTAATCAATTTATAAAAAAGAAGTAAGGCTGCTCGATATACGGCAAGGAGATATTTGGTGAGCTCCGTTTTTGCTAGGTAGAGCCGGCGGGTTTCCATATGTGTCGTGATAAGGTGGCCGCCGGAAAACCAATGATGTGTGACCTGTTTTAGGATTAAAACATGTTTGAAAATCAGTGATCATTTTTAGGGTATTTTTTTTTTAAACTTAAAGCTCTTCTTAATGGAATGTTCTGGAATTTCACTAGTCAGATTGAAAATATTAGGTTTTGGATTATATTCTGCGGCAATAATTTTAATATGGCTGGCAAAGCTGTAATCACACGGTTTTCTATGCCGTTTCAACGGCTCTTTAGTCAAAAATCAGCATAATTTTTCTTTTACATAACTTTCAATACTGAAGAGAATTAATTTAGACACGTTTTTTTCGTTCGAGTACATTAAAACTTTAAAATAACTGTAATGATAAGATTTGAGACCGTTCACTCAAAACAATCTCGCGTATGAAAATACTTGTGATATTTTGGACAGTCTAATCATTGATTATTCAATCGTCGCAAAAAGACGAGCGAAATTTGAATACCCTTCACTCTCCTCGGGCTAAAAGTTTTTTGGGGGAAACCTATGACTTGTATTTAATCCTTCCCCATTCTTTTCCTTCTGTTTTCGCATAATATTTGATATTGACAAATTCTGTGGCGTCGATAAAACAATATTTGTGTGAGGTTTGGTTGGAGTAAGTGGTAAAATAAAAAAAAATATCTAAGAAAACTTTATTGGGGGGATGCGGGAGCATGGCCCCATAGTACGATTCCATTTGTTTTACTTTTTTTTGTTTTGATAAAGACGCATTGAGGTTTTTTTTAAATTGGAGTAGAAAAAATGTTTCTTAGAAGATCCAAAATGGGGAGGTTGGGCTTATATGGTAGCCCCATGACTCCATAGTCCGATTATTTATGGCATCAATTGAAGTGCACTGTTACGAGTTTTGGTTGAAAGTGGTGCACAAATAAAAAAGTTGTTCGTAGAAGAACTCAATTTAGGGGGTTGGCTTTGTATGATAGCCCCATGACCCCATCGTCCGATTCCATTCATTTTTACACATGTTTTGTGGCATCAAATGAAATGCACTTTTATGAGGTTTGATTGAAATTGGTGGACAAATAAAAAAGTTTTTCTTAGAAAAACTCAATTTGGGGGCTGGGTTTGTATGACAGCCTCATGACCCCACAGTCTGATTCTATTTATTCTTACATATATTTTGTGGCATCAATAGAAACACATTTGTGTGAAATTTGGTTCAAATTGGTGCACAAATGAAAAAGTTTTTCTTAGAAGAACCTAATTTGGGGGGTTAGGTTTGTATGGCAGCCCCATGACCCCATGGTCCGATTTGATCCATTCTTACATATGTTTTGTGTTATCAATAGAAACACATTTGTGTGAAATTTCGTTGAATATAGTAAACACATGAAAAACTTTTTCTTAGAAAAACCAAATTGGGGGGTTTGGTTTGTATGGCAGCCCCATGACCCCACGGTCCGATTTTAGCGATTCAAACATACAAACTGCCTGCAATGAAAAGAAACATGTGTGCAAAATTTCAGCTCGATAGCTTTTAAACTGGCCGAGTAAAACGCGTAGCAACAGACGGACAGACGGACAGACGGACAGACGGACAGACGGACAGACGGACAGACAGACAGACGGACATCGCCCAATCGACTCAGCTCGTCATGCTGATCATATATATACATATTTTATATGGTCGGAGATGCTTCCTTCAATGCGTTACAAACTTCATGACAAAGTTAATATACCCTTTACTCTACGAGTAAAGGGTATAAAAAAATCGAATACAGTCAAACTTCTCATAAGCGGACACCATTGGGGAATGAGATTTTGTTCGCTTATTGGAAGTGTCCGCTTATAAGAATGGTTTTACGAAGGTATAACATTTTATAAAATCGACTTTCACTACAATCTGCAAATCCATTCAAAAACCGCGATAAAAATTTGTAGTCCCGACGGGTTCGGTTATAATTTTTAGTCATTTGATTCCCACTGTCTTTTCACTTTTTCAAATTAACTTTTATTTTTAATAAAGATTTATTCGTTTCCACGTCGAGCACCAACCGAGAGATAAGAAAGAACTGCAGTCGCTGATATGTATATCTTTTTACATTTCCCGTACATTTCCCATACAATGGGTCTTGCTAATACGCGTAAGATCCATTTTCTGGTACTAAATACAATTCTGCAATGTAAGAATTTGTGCTTTTTTTCTTGCAACTGTCCATTTATTAGAGACTCGCTTGTTCAGAATGGGTATGGAAGTCCGTGTCCGGTTATGAGAGTGTCCGGTGATCAGAAGGTGTTTTTCTCGCAATATATGTGAAAAAACGTTGGGGAAAATAAAAGTGTCCGTTTATAAGAAATGTCCGGTTATTAGAAGTGTCCGTTTAGGGAAGTTCGATTGTATTAAGATCTCTGGTCTATAGTTAAGAAAATCGTAGCACGAATGTCATTGGATGTCATTTTGCTCTTATATTTATATACAGGGTGTCCGGAAACTGCCGCATAAACGCACCGGATTGTGATTCCTCATGTGATTTCCAGCAAAAAGGTTGTATGGAACATACCACCTCAGCTTAACCCTTTAGCTGCCACAGGCATTCAAAGATTTTTGAAAAAATCATTTTCTTGCACGACTTAAAAGCTAGACCAGCTAGAATAGTAAAATAAAATGACTATTATAGCCAACAAATTTACTTATAAAATAAAACTAACCACACTAAAATCGGATAAGAGCTTCAAAGTCAAATTTGCGTGATTTGACCCAAAAACAATCTTTTTTTCCATCTCGATTTTCTCCAACTTCTGCCAAGATGAGGTGCTTATACGATTCTCTTAAAAATTGGCGCTTAGTCTATCTTTCTTATACATTATTTTGATCTAGCTCCATTACTTCTAACAGTTTGTATACGTTAAGTGTAGAAAACTGGGGCTAATTTTAGCTCGAATTCAATACAATTCAATTCACAGTGCTCCTAAAGATCTGCAATTGGTAAAATCTATTCAATGTATGTGGAAATCGAGCCAAAATTAACCCTAGTTTTTCGCACTTAAGACATTAAAACTGTTAGAAATAACGAAGCTAGAATAAAATGATGTAAGAAAGAAATGATCGTTAGACTATACGCCAATTTTTAAAAGAATCGTACATGCACCTCAACTTGGCAGAAGTTGGAGAAAGTTGAGATGGAAAAAAAAAATTGTTATTGGGTCAAATAACGCAAATTTGACTTTGAAGCTCTGTAAAAACCAAACCTCTTATCCGATTTTAGCGTGGTTAGTTTTATTTTACAGGTAAATTTGTTGGCTGTATTAATCATTTTATTTCACTGTTTTAGCCGGTCTAGCTTTGGAGATATTAGGCTTTAAGTCGTGCAAGAAAATTATTTTTTCAAAAATCTTTAAATGCCTGTGGCAGCTGAAGGGTTAAGCTGAGGGGGTATGTTCAGTACAACTTTTTTGCTGGAAATCAAATGAGGAATCATAATCCGGTGCGTTGATGCAGCATTTTCCGGATACCCTGTATAAGTTCCACGATTTCTCAAAAACGAAAAAGTTAAGCGAGTAACCCGCTTGTGTGAATTCACATAAATTTTATTTATAAGAAAAATTAACATAGTAAAACGATCGAATAAGTTAAAAATGATGCCTTTAACTAAATTTGGAATTATGTACCTACTCCACTTTCCATGTAATATCGGCGTAACAAAACGTGAAAATATTATTCAAACGTCAATTTTTTGTTTACAATTGAGAATATAAAATCCGCGTAATATTCATTACTCTCTTAAAATGCCGACGTGATATTCTGTTGGCGTATAGATCCAGACAGACCATTGGTACTATATCTTGATGAAAAATATCGTTCAATAATATTTTCCACCCCTTTCCATATAAATTTCAAAGGAACCGACGGCCACAAATGCGATCAAACGTTCGGCGAAATATAAACTACAGTCAAACCTGTCTAATCGGACCACTGACGGGACCGATCAAATTTGGTCCGATTAGCAGGTGGTCCGATTACTAAGGGATGCCAGAAAAGTACAAAAAATTAATGAAATAATTTTTAAATTCATGAACATTGGACTTTTACAAAGGTCACCTATGCCCTATGCAATTAATTTTTTGAAACCGCTCAACAGCGTAACTCCTTTCTGATTTTTTTTATTATAAATTCTCCCCACACTCAGCTCCACCGAAATTTTGAATGTTTTTCAATATTTTATCAAGCGTTTCTATAATCAAAGTCATGGTTAATGGTTCAAGCAATCCTCCCTTTAACTTCACTTGCATCTTCTTGTCTCAGAAACTCCAGAATTGTCTCACCACTTCATCTACCCAACACTGATTCAATGGTTGATGCTGTCTACGAAATTTCCAGTGGTCATGGGAAATAATATAGCTCATCATTGTAATCGGAACTGAAGTGAATGTAGTAACGAAATTTCTAAGATTTTTTTTAGTAAAAAAAAATGTCTTGCGACGTTGCCTGTCTGTTGGTCCGTTTGGTGAAATTTTCTCGTACCTACTGCTCCAGTAAGTAATCAATTTGAAGTTTTAGTCCGATTTTGGAGATTTATCCAGTGGTTGGTCCGATTGTGGAGGTACGTCTAGTACTGATACATCTAATTGGAGTCACCGATCGTGGTCCATGGTCCGATTAAGAGGTGGTCCGTTTATAAAGGTTATTTTGTATAAAAAACCAAATAAAATTGGCCAAGGGTGGTCCAATTAGAAGGTGGTCCGATTATAGAGTGGTCCGATTAACAGGTTTGACTGTATGTCTAAAGAATCGAAACAACGGCGCATCATCGTAAGACACAGTATGTAAACTGTTTCTAGAACCAAAATTAGACCTCTTCAAAAAATAAGATTGATTTCACAGAAGATTCAGCTACACCTTAGGCATAATAGCTCGTAGGCGGCGTCAGAAGGGTTAATAATTGCATCGACAATATTTTGACATTTGAATTATTTCGTGGAGTGTAGTGTAATAAATTTGGAGTCAAACACATATGGGTTGTGTGATCACATAGCCACTCTGGACTAACGCATGGCATGAGTTGCTATGTTTTCTCTAAGGGTAATAACAACAACGACTGCTTCAAATATTGCCAGTGTAAATTGCTGACTTGACCATCATATCGTACCGACATCCATACTGGAAAGTACAACTGAAAAGGTCTCCGAGGACTGAGGAGATACACGGATATAAACAATACACTCTAAATGTAATCAAAATAGATGAATAACTTTCATGCGGCCAACAGGGCAGTATCCCCGACAAAACGGTTCGTTTCGGCATTTGCAAATATCCTTTCTGTATGAAGACCTAGCCGTTCTGTCCAACCAAATTTTTCCTAATATTTCGTTTAATTGTGTTTTTTTTTTGCCATAGTAAAATGTTGTCTTCTATTGAAATACGACAGAAAAACTACATACTTAAGTATAGTTATTCCCAAGAAGAGATATAGAAACGCTCATAAGGTCATAGGCATGAAAAAAACATATTTTTTCTACAGAAAGGATCACCGAGACTTTTGCATTTTTATAATTTAATTCAACCAACAGAAAATTTACCGAAAAGTGAGTAGAATTGAAATAGAAATTTTTGAGAAGGTAATACATATATGTAAGAACTACTGAAACCCACGTTGGCTATCTATGATAATCACACTTAATTTGCAACAAGTTTACCTTTCAAGGTAGTCTAACAAACCACTCAAATGTAACAAACTAAAATAAGTGCACTTCTTAACAAAACTTAAAATAAACCAATCATGAATCACCCGATTTCTTTACTGCTCTGACCAATGATACAATTTCTGTGTGTATGGAAATATACTATTATCTCTACTCAATATAGATTCAATGTAAACACAATACACGGAACTGAAAAAAACGGGTACATTATTTTCTGTTCTATATAAATGCCCGCGACAATGTCTGCCGATATTAAATCTTTACGACGCTTAGTTCAGGTAACACAGACCTACTAGAAAACTCATTCAAAATGTTCAAGTTGGTAAGTAAAACTCGCTGTCTCGATATTCACTTAGACTGCGGCCAAATGTGCAATGGATCATGATAGTGGTCTTACAATTTGTATGGCCGTTTGGGGTCAACCCACATTTAAACCCGGCAGTGCCTTTGGCTAATCTAAGTTAATCGCATTTTCTATACAAAATTTTCATGCAACAACTGTTATTATTATTGTTATTATCATTAAATTTGTGTTGTATCTTTGTATCTTCAAGGTGGTGTTATTCGCTCTTGTTGCCATTGCTGCTGCCCGTCCAGGTCTTTTGGTTGAATCGCCAATCGCCTATTCTACATCAGTCGACAGTGGATACGCTTATTCTCACAGTGTGCATACGCCAGACTACGTGAACTCTGTTTCAGTTAGCAAACCTTTAAGTACAACAACCATTGTTCGATCAGTTCCTGTAGTTCATGCTAAGGCCGCTTATGTTGCGCCAGCTTTTCACACCTATGCCACTGTTCCAGCTGTTCATACTTATGCTGCTGCCCCCGTGTATCATGCCTGGTAAAAATATGGAAAAGACCTGTGTTGGCGAGAAATTGGTTATTTTGAGTGTTGAATAATAAACGTCTTAAAGTAAAATAATGTGTTTTGTCTAAAATTTAAAACAAATCTTGTAAGAAAATATTTTTTTTATGGTATGAGATGACAAAATCCTTAATGAAGAAATTAATTTTATAGGGATTTTTCAATTTATTTAAAATTTTTTTTTTCATAAACCTAGGTACAATGAGACTGGTTGATTTATAAAAACAATAATAATTGAAGCAACTTCCTTCACTCTATTTGGATTTACAATTGGATTTGCAAATGTCCAAACGAGATTGTACGGGTATCGTTCATAGAAGACGGTGGAAAAAAGATTTCTGGTACGAACCCTACAAACCCTAGCCCCTGGACAAGGGTAAAGCAACAAGTTCATAGGGGAACAAAGAAAAACACACGACAAAAAAAACTACGCAATGTTCATGTCTCAGCCAGAAGAGATGGCCTACGCTCTGTGCCAGAGCCTCGCCAGAGCTTAAAGAGATATGTATATTCCGTATTCGTTGCATGCGAAACGGGTAACTATTGTCCCAATTAAAAACGTGAGGAAATAACTTGTTGGAAGGATACAAATCCATCCAATCCAACTTGTTAGAAATTATCGCAGCGGGCGTTAAAACTTAATCTCGATGAAGTTACAGAACAGAAAGAAATCTGTGCGGCGCGTTTCGAGAATGACTGGAGGTGAAAATTTAGGTTGAGGCGGTGAAGTCACTGAGTTGGGCAGCGTACGCTAGCTTATAGATCACACTCAGCAATATTACAACGGAAGAGGAGGAATATTACAACGGAGAATTTAGAAAGGTCGGTTTGACAAACTCCTTTATTAGTCCGTAAGAAATGCTACAAATGCTTCGCATTTGGACACTTTGCAAAAGACTGCAACAGCAAACACGATAGATCAAGAATGTGTTTTAAATGTGGAAAATAAAGTCGAAGCACTAAAACAAATCCCTATATGATGTTCTTGCAGCTCTGCATCATCTAAACAATTGCCAAGGACACAGCATCTCCCACTGTAAACGGTGAATGAGAAAGCTATCGACGTCGCAATTATTTGTGATCAATATAAAAACTTGGTGGGTGAAATTTGGGTCGCAGATAAGGAGGACCAAGTAGCGTGTGGAGACTTCCCCTTCCAGAAAAGGATGTTCGGAGAAGTAAGAGGAGTTACAAGAGCAAACTCTGCGACTATGCCAACACAAACCCACGGGGAATGGCGTATAAGGTTGTGATAAAGAAAATAAGGCAAAAAGTAATTAAAATGCCCGACTCTGCTCCAAAATACTGTCCAGGTCCTGTTCCCTCAACATTAGATGCCCCGAGACAAGAGCCAAAGGGCACCGCGACAATTCCCCTATCCCACACATGAGGTAGGCCCCATGAGGTGAGTAGGTATCGTGCGGGCTGTCGTTTCAAAACGGCGTGGAGTTGCGCTACAACCGGGTGCCGGGACCCATAGAATGGCAGAGCTAGTAGAAAGGCTTCGCATCTAGCAGTATATAAACGCCAAGCCTTAACACTTGGTAAGAAAAACTGTTACCTCACACTGATCGACGGGCGTCACAAAACCAATCCGAACGTCCTAGTCGGGGGACTGTCTGTAAAACCTAAACGGTAGGCACAGATGTTAAACTCACTTCATGGCATGTATCTTCCCTCAACATGAGATGCCGTGGGGCAAGGTTTGTTAGAGCATGGTTCACATTTCTGTGCATAATTAGAGAAGAGGAACGTTGGCACATGTTTCAATATTAGAGAGAAACAAAGATTCAGGACAAGGCGGAATCTTTAATAAGGCATTGAAGGTTGCAATCCGTGCTGTCGTTCAGAAGTTTGTGGAAGTCTTCGAAACTTGCTTGGCAGAAGGCAGCTTTCAATAGCATGGAATCCAAAAAAAAAAAAACGATGGAGAGCGAAGCTCATATATGCCAAACTGCCTGGTCACGACCTTGGTAAAACAGTTTCAGGGAATAATGTTTAACAGTATGTTATCATTAGTCGAAGAAAAAAGGCGCTTGTCAGACCGACAGTACGGTTTTAGACGGGTGAGGCCTACGGTGGATGCGAATGAATTTAGCAAGAGAATCGCTTCGAACTGGCACATGCTGCTTGATGTCAATAACGCTTTTAATTCCGCAAACTGGGCCAGGCTTACAAAGAATGGATACCATCAGGGACGTAGCCAGGGGAGGGGTCCATGGGGTCCGGACCCCTCCCGAACTGTTTTTAAAAAAAATCTAAATTTTCGTGATGATAATATGGAATTTAAAATTATGCACCTCATTTTAGTTCAGCTATTTTTATCACACTGTGTTTCTAGACATCAATACCCATTCACTCAAATCGCAATCAATTTAACAATTGAATCGAATTTTTTAAGTCGTAATAGCTTAAATGAGTACAAACTGATCCACTATTTTCGATTTGTTGATAAATATTTCGTGGTTAAAATCTTCCATTGCAAGGATTCTGAGTGTTTCTACGGAATCATTGCGGCACGTTCGGAGACTGCTGCATGGATATCTGAGCGTTGCTATAAGAAATTACCGAATGCGATAAGTTATTCTATAGCCGGTGCTTCCACCCAACCTTTACTGCTCCTGCATAGAAAAATTGCCTATAAAAATTGCATTCACCTGGCGTCGAATCCCCAGTGAGCTATGAAATATTGGCGACGAGCTGAAAACCTGAACCTGAAAAAAAATATACTTTTGAAGTGTCTAACTATAAATCAGACATGATAAAGGACCTAGAATGGCCGCGAACCTGGAATCAACTCCAACACAGAGCACATCGAAATTTTAAGGGTGAAAATCGTGTCCTACAAAGTTTTGACAAAAAAATTTGCATTTCGAGTAAATTTATAAAAAAAAATAAAAAAAATTGTACTCAGTCAATATTGGACCCCTCCCAAAACAAAACCCTGGCTACGTCGCTGGATACCTTCATGTCATAAGGTCATGTCACTTTTCCTACTCAACTATAGACGCTTATAGGTCTCAAAGCAAATATTTCAATGTGACATGCGAAATTAACTCGATATTTCTCCTGCAGGAAAAGTTCTTCGTAGTTCCAATAGAGCTGGTAAGTCGCCATGCCATAGTACTACAGACATGCACAGCAGTTGTTGTATAGAATGGAACGATAAGTCAAGATTTCCACAATTAGTTATAGAATGGATGTTCCAGGCTATATTCTATAGTGGTAGCAACGAAATTAGAGTGCGGCGAAGCCTACACAACGAGGCGATTACAACTATAAAGCTCTAGTTTTTAAGGGTTGGCATCCAATTTGCTGAGACTCTTCTGATTAGTAAGCGCAAAAAATGTTGCTTTATAAAAACAAAAGTAGAAAGCAATATCATGACCTCCAAAAAAAGCCTTTACGTATTTTAGTGTAGTAAGTACGTGATAAACCTAGTACTCGTCATGAAATTGCCAAATGTGGTGGTGAAATTTTTTTTTTTTACTTATGTTTTTTTTGGGTATTGATCATAAATTTAGAACTACTCATTAAAATTCCATTGCAGAACAGGGTCAAAATCCCGAAAAATCCAATATATTGGCTGTTTTTTCGTTTTTGTTTGCCCTTTGCTCTGAAATTATTCATTTTTGCGAAAAACTCTCCATAAATATGTTAGAGAGCACATCATTGCGCATCTAAAGAAACATAAATATTATAAATGTGTTGAGCGGTATTATTACAGTTGATAATTTAAAATTGCCATTTCTAACATAGTTCGATATTATGAAATAAATTTTGAGATTGAACGGTTTTACATTTTGGGTTGGAAAAGTTGTGTTTTTCTAGTTCTTTTTATATTTTAGGGTGCTGCACCCGATTCCATAGCTTCCCACCAAAAGTTCGTTGCGAAACAGAGTCAAAATCCCAAAAAAAAAAACCTAAAAAAACTAATTTGTACGCATTTTGAAGATTATTGTCGCGTTGGACCCGCAATAATGTTTTCTCTAACATGTTCTTAGACAGATTCTCGCAGAGAGTTTCGAAGTTATCAGGCCAAACATGTTTTTTTTTTTGCGGTTTTGGCCCTGTTTCGCAACGAAATTTTAGTGCGAAGCTCCGGATTCGAGCTCAGCACCCCAAAAAACATACGAAGCCGAAAAAAATGTCTCCACCACATTTCGCAAATCTGAAATCACGTAATAACTACACTATTTGGGTGTTATGGCGGAATTTTGGTGAGTACTTGAAGCTTGTATGTGAAAAGCAGCGGTCGCCGCACCGTGACTTTATGGAATATGCCGTCCAAGATCAAGTAGGAGATTGTTGCTGGCCAATGAATGTTTGGTTTGGCCTATTTCACCAGATTTCTGTGAGAATTTCCAGAAATTAAGCCCAGTTTACCATAGGTGCACTGAGAGTGTTCTCTCTGCGTACCGAACAATTTTGCACAAAGCTTACGTTGTTGCCCGAATGATCCCAATAGGAATTCTGGTTAAGGAGGCAAGCATATTGTATGCCGGTCGATGTAATAACATGCCGGCCGACGGACTTGGAAAGGTGAAAAAGGTTTGAAAGACAGGAAAGCATGAGACGGTGGAAATTGCGGCGAGACAAATCTGTAACCGGCAGATTGACTCTGTCTTTCACCCCTGATATTGCAATTTAGATGAACACCTATACGACGAAATGAATCACTATCTAACTCAATTGCTAGCGAGTCATGGTCGATACTGGCAGTGCTTGCACCGTTTCAACCTGGTTGACTCGCCTGAGTGTCCTAGCTGCAAGGTAGTCCCAGAAGACACAAGGTGCGTACTTTTTTTACTGCCCTATAGATTTACCATTCGCAGCGCGCAACTGAATACGGAATTCGAGGAAGCGTTAAGCTCACACAATTTCGTGAACCGAATGATGGGGTGCCAACACAATTGGGAGGCAGTGAGTGAGTTTGTGTGCAGCGTTACCAAGAAACTTTAAATAGAAAAAGCTAGACTGAGTTCAACAACCTGGCATGATGTCTAATAAGCCGATGCCGCATCTGCGAAGTATTACCGAGTGGTGGTCCGGCAGAGGCCAAGGCGACGGGGGTGGTCTGGTTTTATTTTGTATAGGTTAGGTTAGGTTAGGTTAGGTGAAGGGGCTGCTGAGTTTATCCCCAGCGCACTTAGACCAGACTTGGTCCGTTGTGATACCTCTGTAGAATTCGAATCTAATAACCTATTAAGCTGAGAACCACCCCGTGCTAACAATGAATTTGTTGAGCAGTATTGGGCTCACAACACGAAGATCGTCCGTATCATAAAAATACCTGGAACTGGAACCAAGATAACGGTTTCGTTTCTCGGCCAAAGCAGGACATTGACAGAGTAAGTGATGTACGCTCTCTTCCTCCTCCTCGTCATCACAGCTTCTACAGAAGTCATTGTGGGGAATTCGGAGCCTTCTAGCAAGATTTCCAATAAGACAATGCCCCGTTATAACCCCCACTACATTCCGAATATGCTTTCTGTCCAAAGACAGTGGTTGATCGAACAAAATCTAGCTTTGGCCATATCAACCTCGTCGTATTGCAAGTACAACCATAGGTCCATCTTGCATTGGCCCTGCGTTCAACAGCGGTTTTTATTACCATTGCACAAGTAGCAGATGGCGTTTTTATGTTGTAACGATCGCCTTCAGCGGCACTAGCTGAGGCAAGTCGCGCCAAGTCGTCTGCGCGTCGATTCCCTTCGATGCCACTATGACCCGGTATCCAGCATAGCGTAATATCGAAGAAACGACCCATCTCTCTCAGTACTAACCGGCACTTCTCGATGATTTTTGATGTGGTTAGCACTGATTCAAGTGATCTAATAGCAGGCTGGCTATCGGTGAAGAGTATAACGTTCCTTCCTGTGACGACGTACCTACCCAACCAATTTAGGGCCTCCAAAATCGCTGAGACCTCTGCTTGTAGAACACTACAGAAGTTAGGGAGACTGAGAGACAAGTTAATGTTCAGTTCCTCAGAGTATATTCCGATACCCACTCCTGCGTCCGTCTTCGAACCATCAGTATAAATTGCAATGGATGCACTAGGGAGGGATATGCTATTATCCCACGCTTCCCTTGATGGGATCAGGCTACAATGGTTTCTTCCAAATAGGTATTTGGGAACAGTGTAGTCAGTTGCTGGGGGCAGGTTGAAGTTGCGAAGAATCGTTGAGTGCCCATAGTCCAGCGCTCGCCACAGGTCAGTTTCACGAAGACGCAACGCCGTGCATGCCGCCATCCGTTGACCGAAGACGTCCAGTGGCAGTTGTCCCAGGACTATCTCTAGTCCCAATGAAGGTGTTGTATGAAAAGCTCCAGTTATGAGGAGAGAAGCCAGCTTTTGATCTTTGACGAGCAAGTTATAATAGGTGGCGGTACTTAGTGCTGTCCACCACACGCTAACTCCATAAAGTAGAATAGGCCGCACAATAGCTGTATACAACCAATACACAACTTTTGGTTGCAGGCCCCACGTTTTCCCGATTGCTTTCTTGCATGAGTAAAGTGCCACAGTAGCTTTGTTCACCCTTTCTTCAATGTTGGGTTTCCATTTTAATTTCTTGTCTAAAATTAGACCAAGAGATTTGGCCGTGTCGGACAACTCTAGTTGTGTGCCCCCTAGTCTAGGCAAGGTAATAGTAGGAATCGTGCGCCTCCTAGTAAAGAGGACTAAGTCCGTTTTTGCTGGGTTAATTCCCACGCCACTGAGGTGAGCCCAGTCCGTTAAGATAGTCAGGGCGTTCTCTATTAACCCGCTAAGAGTGTCAGGAAACTTGCCCCTAACAGCTATAGCAACGTCATCAGCATAAGCTGTGACTTTGCATCCGATACTTTCCAGGTTAAGAAGCAATTGGTCAATTGCTATATTCCAGAGTAAAGGAGATAGGATGCCTCCTTGTGGGGTGCCCCTACAAACATATCTGCAGACAGAGGAGGCACCTAGACTACTCTGAATGCGTCTCGTGGTAAGTAGCATATTCACGAGGGTACATATAGAATCGTCAACATGTAGATTCCGAAGAGCATCCGTAATCGCTGTGGGCTTGATATTGTTAAAAGCACCCTCAATATCTAAGAAGACCACCATCGTGTATTCTTTGTGATGAATAGATGTTTCTATAAAACTGACTAACGAATGTAGAGCTGTATCGACAGATCTCCCTTTACAATATGCATGTTGTGACATGGATAATAGGTTTTGTGGGATCGTCGCTCTAACATGAATGTCGATTAGCCGTTCTAGTGATTTCAACATGGTGGATGAAAGGCTAATAGGCCGGAGATCCTTTGGCCTTGCATGCGAACTTCTACCCGTTTTGGGAATAAAGGTGACTTTCACTTCTCTCCACAAGCGAGGTTTTGTATAAGTCCGGCATAACTGCATTAGCAAAGTTATCTCCAAAGATTTCTCCATTACCTTAAAACAACGAGTTGTGGTACATTTATAACTGTGTACTTAGAATACAGCAGCCGTGGCAGTTTCTTTACCACCATTGGAAAAGTATTCGTATTTCTTAAAAACGAAAGAGTTATGCGAGTAACCCGCTAGTTTTATACTCTCCAACGACTGTCGCAAGGCTCAGTTTATTTTTAAATTGGCCTGTTCCGTCAAATTTCGAAAATTGACGAACATAAGTCCGTTGAATACATCTTTTTATCTATTTTTCTAAAGATATTTGACAGGTTGCAAATAGAACACTGGCGGAACAAAGCGCCCAGTTCCTCGAAGCACGTAGATTCGTAAATTGAATAACAACTTTTTCCATGTTTATCATCTCACATAAACGCAACTTATTTAATTATCAAATATTTTTTGGTTGTTGTTTATTGTAGCGACGTGCGTCGTAAGGTTTTCTAGAGACTCTTGGCGCAGCTCAGTAGAATAGGTCGTTCCGGTGCACACTGATGGCTGTAAGAGCAAATATTGTTAATATTTCCACAAAAACCAGTCAAGATTACTGATTAAAAGATACTAAATTGCTAATTTTAAATTACTATAAACTTTCAATGAATGTGTTGTCACTATTCAAATTCCTAATTTTACATTTTTACAGTCTTACATCCGATATCCTCCAACGAATCAGTTATCAGTGGACTCTAGAAGGACTAAAATAATTTATACGATGACAGAAATTATTGCTACTTCTTCAAATGTTCGGAACTAACTGACTAGGTAATAAAACATACAAACTCCACTCTTCTAGTGATGAATTTTCTGGATGTAACCACGATTTCCATATCAATTTCCAAATGCATACTCTCAAATGAAATCCCATACACACGCATAATGAACTCATTGGCCAACAATTTGGAAACTGAAATTTATGCAAACTACACACGTTGTAAAGTTGCAAGTAAATGTATAAACCGCAACAACGAATCTATCCAAAGTACTCCCTTTCAGTACAGATGCAATATCAACTCGTTCTTCTATGATAATAATAATTAACTCATGAACTAGACTGCGCTGCCTATCATGGAGCAGAAAAGATGACATAAATAAAGTGTATCAGATTGCCAGAAAAAAAACGTCTACTGATTTGAGAATTGGATTCATTTCTGCAGACTTTGGTGTTACAGCGGCCGCCTCTACAAGGTAGAATTTCGCAATTTTTCGTAGGCATCATTTTATCCGTTTATGAATGGTGGTTGATGGTTTTCTGAAAAGAACTTTTTGCATTACTATAAAAAGGGCGTCGATACTTTTGATAGTCATCAGTTCAATTACTACTGTCTAACCAATACCTAATAGCAGAACCCTCCAATTTGTCAAAATGTGCAAATTTGTGAGTTATTCCTTCATATTTCCTAAAAAAGGATTTTTAATTTGTAACATTTTACTATAATATTTCAGATCATTCTCTCAGCTCTTGTTGCCGTTGCGTCCGCATTGCCAACCATCCTTCATGGTGATACTCATTTGGATTTCGATCACCACTTAGACTTGAATCATCATTCGGATCATTCTTCGGACCATCATTTGGATATCGGTACAATTGCAACCCCAGTTTTGGCAACCGGTATTCATACAGTTTTGCATCCGGAAACCATTCAAATCCATGAACCAACTATTGCTAAAGTCGGAGATATTGTTCAGAAGATCCCGACTGCAGTTTCACATCAACGCATTAGTGCTGTGGTGAAGCATTCCGATGTTGTCACTCCAATTGTCGCCCCAGCTGTCAAAACGTATACCTCGCACGTACTTAAAGCTTATCAAACTCCCGTAGTATATGCCGCCTCAGCTCCAGTCTTGAGCGTTTTCCATCACGACTAAGTCAGTTTGAAATCTCTGCAGATGGGGATAGTGTGACGAAAAATTCTCTTTTTTACATTTTATTTTCTTGTTTTAGTTGAGTGATTTTTTTTCGGTGTATATAAGTATAAGGTTCTTAATAGCATAGATTTTTAAACTATTCTTTGAAATAAATGACTTTGAGAACCAAAAAGAAGCCGTTATGATTCAACTTTGAAGGACATAAATTATCTTCGACTTTAAGAGCCTTGTTTGGATAAGGCCTTGGCCGAGTGGTAGCTCATTCCACATCGAAATACTTGAAAGTGAAAGAGATTCAAGTTCTAGGCTCTAAGCTACAATAAACCCTCCTGTAAAAAGAGACAGATTTTAAATTGATTCACAAAAGAATAGGCACACAATCAAATTTAACAAATCCTGTAAAATATCTCCGTTTCTTTCGGTCCAATACATAATAGGATAATTTATTTTTCCATAGTCCCAGGCAATCCTATACACAAAAGTTTATGTCTTGTATTAACAAGATAAGTTATCCTATTTTGTACTATGCCAAAGAAGCAGAGCCAATAAATCTGATCTTTCGGAAGAAGAAATTTCAAAGGAACCGAAATGTATAAATTAAAACTCACATGGATTTTTTGCCTAAATCATATTTTATACTATTTTTATTTCTTATATTTATTTTCTCATGAATACAACCCTAAAAATTAACTACTCATCAGATTTATGGAAATTGAAATAGTCCCAAACATTTGGAATTTCAAAAAATGGTGTTTGTGATGTAGATGATCCATATCCTGTGTAGACAGCCGGTTGATCGCTCGACTTGAACGTATCCAAAGGATAGGCAACAAATGCATACAATTTTCCCAAATACGCACCAGCATTATGAAGATCAATAGTCTTGGAAGCAATTGGCACGGGGATCAAACCCGGCACAGGCGGAAGAGGAATGGCACCTTTGATTTTTTCATCATGTACAGATGTGGGTGCTGCTAGGGCAACAGCAATCAAAGCTAGGAATATAACCTAAAAACGTGAAAACTTAAATCAGTTACATATTCAGAACTTTGAAAAAAGGATACTTACGAATTTCATCATTTTAGATATTTTTCCACTATTGATGAGTTTATGTAGCAGACTGAATATCATCTCCTATTTTCTGAGTCTATTATATATAAAAAGTGACGCACAAAGAATGCGTCTACAATTTTATTCTCAGTCTAGAACTTAAGACAAGAATTCTAGACATATGAAGTTCAATGCCCTCTTCAAATCTTCAAAATATTTAATAAGTTTACTCATTATCAAGCTCAAATGATATAGTTAGTAATGATGTATTTTTAATGGTCATCAGCTTCTACGATTATTCATATTGTCCACGATATATCCAAATCTTTCAGAGAATCGAGAATGCAAGTCCCAAAAATGCACATTGCATCAAAACTTGATTGGTGACATTGGCATTGGCACTTAAATGTCTCCAGACCATGTCATCAGATTGTGATCACCTGCTACCTGTATACAATCGTAATCGATAATTGACCCGAATTGTAAGATTATTTTTGTTTTTCATCTTTACCGAGTGAGACCCTTATTGAGGCGCTTACGTGCGACATTAATACAAATAAACAATCAAATAAATTGGATTTTTATTGAAAACACTTTCAAAATATTTTTGCATTCAAAAAAATATTTGTACATATGCATACGGATTAAAAGGCTAAAATCAATATGAAATCAAGCTGTGAATATGCATTTAAAGAAAATTTATGGATTGAAAGTAGGTTGGTCAAACAAGTGGCCTTGGCCGAAAATCGAATAGGGAAAAGTTCTTGGAAACAAAAGCGAAAAGTTTGCGGTCAAATGTAAATAAGAAAGATAACTATTATATTATTTAACATACAGGGTGGTTCAATTAAATGTACATGATTATGTTTACTAGACAATAAACTAGACTTATAAGTAATTGATTCACAATAGGTCGCAGGAATAAATAAATAGGATGAATACCAACAAATGCTCCCATCTTTGCCGGGTGCGTGACAAAATTCTTCTTAAATATATCACTTTTACAGTATAACGTATAACAATGTCAAACAATAATAGGCTAATTTTTAGTATCCCGTGATGTTTTGAATAATTAAACTACATAAAAAATTAAAAAAATTATAAACTATATTTTCATATTTTTACTTATTTGTGCTATATCCTCTAATGCATCCTTTGATTTTGACAATTCAAGCCTCAAAATGACGTTTTTGAAGGTAATTCATGAACAAATATGTAATATAAAAGGTAATCTTCATGGGTTTTCGGGTCACAATTAAAATCACAAATATTTAGTCTTTGACCGCAACTGTTTGAAGAAGCATAAAAAGTAAAAAACGGGACGATCGTGCATGCGCCATCTTTCATATCCATTGATTCCTACAACCATTTATTACAAATACTCGTATGAACGACCGATGCATTTTTTTTGCATTAAATTCAGGAACGTTACAACCGGGTTTTACTGTAATGTTTTTAATGAAATGTTTCAAGGACAGTACAACCCAGATGTAACGAATCCGTTACGAATTTAGTAAAATGGAATTCCGGCATTTCGATAATGTGCCGCCTTTCATCTATCAACACAAATTTCAAACGTCCGCAGCAATTACCCGTCACTATGTTAAAGGGTATATTAACTTTGTCATGAAGTTTGCAATGCACAGAAGGAAGCACTTCCGAATATGATAGGTATACAAATATTATTCATCAGTGTAACGCGAGAAATCGATAGAGCGATGTCCGTCTGTCTGTCTGTCTGTCGATCTGTATGTCAATCGGTCTGTTTCAATACAAACTAGTCCCTCAGGCCTCAGTTTTGAAGCTATCGGGCTGAAATTTTGTTTCATCATCAATGTGGCACGATAGCCCGACGTCGGGCCTTGGCCGAAATTTTGTTTACAGGTTCTTTTTAGTGTACGCTGTATATATGTTGGAACCATGGCGTCATGAGGGTGCCATAGAAACCCAATATCCAAAATTAGGTTCCTTTGAGAAAACCGTTCTTTCTTTATGAAAAAAGGTGTAAGATTTATCCAATCTTAACCAAACTTCATCCAAGTGCGTTCCTAATAAAGCCCCAAAACATATCCAGGAACGGATGGAATCGGAACACTATGTCATACGGGTGTCATACAAACCAATCAACCACCAAAAATTAGATTCTTCTAAGAGACCCTTTTTTCTTTTTAAACCAATCTTAACCAAACTTCACCCAAATGTGTTCCTAGTATAGCCTCAAAATATCTCTAGCAACGGATGAAATCAGAGCACTAGCTCATAAGGATGTCATACAAACGAACCACCAAAAATTAGCTTCTAGTAAGAAAAACGTTTTTCTTTTTGGAGCAATCTTAACCAAACTCCATCGAAGTGTGTTCCAAGTAAATTCTCAAAACATATCCAGGAACGGATGGAATCGGAACACTACGTCTTAGGGTACAAACCAACCATTAAAATTGGGTTCTTATAAAAAAAAATTTCTTTTAACCAAACTTCACCCAAGTGTGTTCTTAATAAAGCCTAAAACATATCTAGGAACGGATGGAATCGGAAAACTACGTCATAGGACTGTCATACAAACCAACCCCCCGAAAATAAAATTCTTGTAAGAAAAACTTTTTTTCTTTCAAGCCAATCTTTCCCAAACTTCACCCAAGTGTGTTCCTAGTGTGTTCGGCCTCGCCCGAAATTAGCGGTCTCGTTTTTCAAATAGCCGCGACATTAAAGTCTCTCAATATTATTTCAACAGCAATTAACTACGTTCTGGTTACTCGAATTGAAGAAAAAATATCAGAAAATTATTGTATACTCCACGTTCTATTTGATATGACACATGTCGTTCGTACATCCAATCAAGGATAGATCTACTTGCGATATCCCACCCTTTTTAATTATTTTCTTTCGTGATCGTCCCTTAAAAAAACTGCTATAAAATGTACTCGTCGAGTCTGGGTGTTTCGATTTGTAATCGTTGTATAATCGGGTTTTGCTGTACTTTAAAATTCAACCAACCAGTGTCATCCATTCATATATCATTTTCAAGACAAATTCGTTATGATTATTTTGACCGGTGAAACAGTTTATTTTATTTACGAAATCGTTAATTTTACTTGTTAAACTTGTTACTTCATTTAATGTATAGTTAATTTGTGTTGAGAAAAGTTTAATTTGTCTTGAAAATTTTATATATGGTAGTAATCATTGGGTGAGGTTATAAAACACAACGTTCGCGCAACGTTACCTTTAATTTCAAATCAACCGGCCGTTACGGATCAGAAGCTTTGGGGATCTGTTTGTAGGGAGAAGTTGTAGGTGTAGGGTATAATTTTCGAAGAAAAAGTCCGAAGTATAACATTGCAAAGGAGATTAAATGTAGTTTATTTTGTCTTTAGGACATTTTGCGATCGAACAAATAGTTTTCCAGATATTTGTGAAAAACATAAATTTCTCCTCTTAGTCACAACCTCTCCCATTAACGCTAAACATTAATGTAACTTTTTAGTGCGAATAGAGGGGAGGGTGTGCAACAATTTTGCATCAAAGCTTTCCTCTTTTTTGGATGTGGGGGTCTAGAGCTAACTGCAAAGTTAACTTGGTTCGCCGGTCTCCAAACAACATATACTGCGCAACAGTATAATGCAGCATGATGCCTAAACGGGCGCTAAAATAGAGTCAGCAACAAATTCCCTAAACTTGACTCACTAAAGTTTCCGATCAAATAGATAAATTAAAAAAAAAACTATATTTGCGGCCTGACAGACCAAGGCGTGGGAAAGGTTAAGAACTTTTTTTTTATGTTTTTTTAAGAAGATTTAAAAAAAAAACTTTTATAAAATCAATTGTGTTCGTCCGTCTGTTCACTAAATAACCCCGCAGGGGGGTCGGTGTCCTTGTGATTTCAGCCAGAAATGGCTGTATGTACACTCTATGAAATTTTTACTCTTATAATAGAAGGAAACTTTGTTTCCTTCTATTATAATAGTGAAATTACTCTGCAATCTAAATTTGCAAATCAAGAGTAATTTTACATAAAAAATGTTTAAAAAAGTACTCCAATATATTAGCAAATTTACACCGCGCTATGTGTAAAAACACTCCGTAATAATAGGAATATAATGCGGTTTCACTCTTTTTTCGTTGTAAAGATTTAAGTGGCGAACCTTTACAAACAATATAGTTATCAATAAAACCATTTAAGGATAAGGATATATAAAATATAAACAAGTATCGGTCGAGTTTTGCTGATCAGTTTTTCGTCTACATGGGAGGTTGCAATATGGTCTTTTTTGTGCGATCTGTACACTTGTTATTCTTCTCAGTACCGTAACTCAGCCGTTTATAGGCAATTTCGAGTCAACGTTACATTGCATATCATTTCGGAGTGTAATGTTGCAAGCACTAAATATTTCCTATCCGCACATGTACGGAAATTTTGGACCACGCCTAGATTCGATCTCGGGACCTCTAGATTACTAGCATCGTAGAGTGCGACTCAACCAAGTGAGCCACAGAGCGTATACACATGAGTTCTAAATGCAGAGAATTTACACTGTGCTAAGTACAGCCGATTGAAGTTTGACAACTGGAGAGCACGCTACAAAAAATGAGTAAAACTTCAACTGCACGTTGTAAAAATACACCACAAATCCGAATTATACACATAAACGTTGTAAAAATGCACCAGAAAATCTGAATTATACACAAGTGTAGCGTAAAAATACATTTCACACCGATTTTGGTGTAATTTTCTTATTTTACACAGAAATTGTTGAAAAACGCACTCTGTATGTGATTATAAGCGGGAAAAAGTGTAAAGTTACCGCATTTTCAGCGGAAATTTAAATTCACTTTTTAGAGTGTAGTGGGACAAAGATCTTTGGTGAGTTACGACACCACGGACCTAGTAGCGCAAGGGGGCCCCTGGTACAGTTGATACGCCATGGCGAGGATCTGTACAAAGACCATTCGGGCGGTAACGTTGCCGTGCTCCTGAGTTATGTACGGGTGGCTCTTGGCGTGACCTACCCATGACTTACGGAAGGGAAGTCACTAAAGGCCAAGCACGATTATGGTGTCCTCTGGTGGGGGAGTGCATCGTATGGTAAATCGTGTGAGCTTCGGAGTTGACGGCTTCGCATGACCCGAGTCCTGAAGTGGCTAGTTAGGGAGAACGGCCTTGGTGGTAAATGCCTACGCGCCTATATCTAACTAATTTGTGGATTGATGACCACACTGCCCGAGTCGCATTGCTGACTAGTAAACTGAAGAAGCCACCTGGATGTGAAAAGCAGCGCTACGTGTCTACACAGGCTCGTAGTCACAGGTCCAACGAGCCTGGGATGTGCACATCTGAATTCTGACGTGAGGCTTAACCAATAGGGGGCCGAAGGAGGATGACATCTGCTATAGAGAAGTCTATAGCGAATAGTGAACTACGGGGATGGGCGTGCCCAGGGGACCATGGTCCTTACCCATCAAGGCGTTGGCTTCGTAGTGGCTGGAGGTTGTTACCCAAGTCATCCAACTAGTGATGCAACCCCGGGGTTGGGTTCCTGAAGGTGAGTGCATTCGCCGGATGGAGAAATCCCCATCTGACAATAAGACCTTGTCAGTAAAAAGCCGAAGGTCCAAACATTTTAGCTCAACCGATCGACATGAAATTTTGTAGGTATGTGTTGAATGGTCTTGGCACGAAGGAACGTTACACTATCAGCTCTCGCAAGAAGAATTTTCTTGTTCTTCTTATCGACACTACAGGTACTTATATTACCGTCCGCCATATAGCGGACACAGCGGAAAATATCGGTAACACAAAAGTCCTTTCTATGAGAACGAATAGCAGAACTAGCCAATTTTAATCGCAAATGGGCGTATGGACACTCAAATCAATTTCACATCAGTTAATTTTTTTCAGTTTCGAGTAACGGTAACGGAGTTATAAGTTTTTTTTTAAACCGCTATGGATACGGATGTGAAACTTTGCACCAATATTGATTAGTATGAGCATATATACGTTAAATACTAATCATGTTGATATTTGCTAAGAAAAAGTAAATAATAGTAAAATTATGAAATTACAGTTTGTGCATGTGTAGCCCCTCGCAGGATTGTGGATCTGAAAATTTTGGTAAGGGCAATTCATATTACCAGGCTATCGACTTTCCCCCTGTTCACTAAATATCTCGTTATTGGCTCAACCGATCGACATGAAATTTGGTACAAATCCATAAAATGGAAATGCGATTTGCTATGAATAGTTTCCCAGAATAGGTGCGAAAGTCGTTTATCTTTATTCATCGGAGAGAGGTGTGTGGGTACTCATATCAAAGGGCTCATCGAAGACATTTCCTATCATGTATTTTTTGTCAATTCGTTATAATGGTAACAGATCTAAAGCCATTAATTTCAGTTTTTGTATCTGTAGCCTTATTCTTAGGATTGCAATTCTAAGTTTTTGGTTGAGACCTCTGAATGTCTGTAGATTTTCCGCTGAGTAGTTTTATCGAAACCGGAAAAATAGTTAATCTATTTTTCGATTGGCCTATTAAAATATATAACGGTTGTATTTAGACCAATTCAAAAATAGATTGACTGACCGAATTAAAATGATTTTAAGTTCATTTCTGATTTTGATTTATTACCCATAAAGGATAATGTTCAGCAAAGTATTACGTAAGCACTAAAATTCAAAACAATACACGTATTGTGGGCGTCAGTGAGAATGTCTGTCTTGTAATTATAATCGTCTAATAAAGTATGTTTTTTTTCCTTTTTCCTGCCGAAAAAATTGCTAACAATAACTGATTTTATTTCATTGTTAAAAAAATTATACGCGCGGCGGACATATTAGAAATCACATTTAAAAAATTAATTTCAGGATTATATAAAAAAAATCAAATTTTTCCCTCTTGTATTATAATTTTAAGCTTTCAAGCTCATAAAAAAGAGCCAACATTTTTGTTTGCTAAATTAATAATCTCATTTAACATTATTCATAAAAGTTGTCCAGAACACGGTTTCCAAGTTACAGCATCAACTTTCACTTCAGAGGTGGCCACAAATCTACGTCATGTTGATTTTTTTGGAACTTCTTCGTAGTAGCTGAATTTCAATTAACTCGGGACTTCTTCTCAAACGAAAAATGTAATTATGTGGAGGAATAGCAAGTTGTTCGTATTACTGGCTCTTCGGAAGATTGGAAATTGTTCATGTAGGTACTACAAAGCACCATAGTAGATCTGTATGATTGCGTATTCGATTCCTAAAAATATCAGCCTTATAGCACCTCTATAGACCAAATATATTTTTTTATAATGCTATTGTGATTCTTATCTAAAAGTCTAAATTATATTCGAATTTCAGTTAAGGATACAAACAATATTCACTAAAAACATTTTTTTATTTTCAGCTTTGACAAAATGTAAAGAACATCCGTATCACAAAGTTATCAGTCTTTAGTAGGCAATTCTGTAGCTGTGAGCTTCAATTGGTGCAGCGTATCCAAACTGAAACCAGACGAAACATGTCTTAAATTTCTTCTTCACTAATAATAAATTGAAAACAACTTACTGAGTATCCTGCAGGGTAGACATATGGAGAATGTGTAAGGATTGGGGCCGAATAAGTAAAAGCGTGAGCTACGGGCAAGGCAGCAGCTACATGGGTAGCATGCTCGGTGTTAGCTGGGGCTTCTGGTTGTGGCGAGAGCCTTGCCAATAATGGGGTGGCAACTAATGGCGACGGGACAGCATAAGTGACGGCAACCAAAGCGAGCAGAACAATCTAATTATCACAAAAAGGTACAAATTTATTAAATTAATTTTAGCAAATACTTGATAGTTCTTACGAATTTCATCATTTTGATTTTTCAATTTTTCGTCTAGCACAGAATGATGTTGCAACTACGAAACGTAGATTTGATTTGATGAGCACAATTGTCCCACACGCGACATTTATACTTTAGTTCATAGGCTTCAAGGCATATGGAGCACGCATACTGAAGGGTGCATTAGCATCAAGACTAAGAATAGTATATCTACAAGGTACAAGTAAATTCTAGAACCTAGCACGTCCATTTACATTGGATATCACTTCTCTGGTTCTGACCGACCACATAGTCGTGGTTGGGTTCGACTTCATATAATGTATGTAATCAGATCAGGGAGTATCATCCAATATCCAGTTCCACAATACTCGCAATTCCGTAAATTGTTACATTTCTTATATTTTTAACATTTTATACTGCAAGCGCGTTCTCTATTTTATTTGTTATTATACCCATAGTATAAAACTCGAAGACTTCATTGTTTTAAACGCAGAGTTATCTGATTTGTAACAAGAATATTGTGCAGGTTTTCTTTTCTTGGGCAACATAATACGAGTAGGTATGTATTTAAGATATGAGTATGCTATCTGGTTGTTTGCTCCACCAAATGAAGAATATAATATATAGACGCCTTAAAAGTTAGTAACCGACCTCGAGTCTTTGCTCCTATTTTTATTGAACTATTAGCCGATAAGATAAATAGGCCTTAAGTGGTTATGTTAGCATCGCAATTATTTTTTTACCATCACTATAATGTATGGATTCCTGCAGAAAGAGCGATGATTTTATTTATATTTATGTCAGTGCGAGTTAGTTCCGCCTGACTATACATGATTAATGGCCAATAGCTATAAAATAGAAGCAGTCAAGATCTTAAATTATGAACATCTCTCAGGGATTATTTCTGCAGATATGAGTCAGTTTATATTTACTTCAGATAGACGAATCCCTTTTCATTTGATAGATTCATAGGGAAACGAGTTATCAATACTCGGCATGGCTCGTCCCACGTTTTTTATTCAGAAGAAGATAAAAAATGTTCTCATCATATAGAATAACGAGACCGAGGCTAATTTCGGGCAGGGCGAAATTTGGATACCCTTCGCTCCCCTCGGGCTAAAAGTTTTGTGGGGCGTATCTATAACTTGTGTTTAGTCCTCCCCGCTTCCATGCTTTTCCTTGAATTTTCACATAAGTGCCGTGGCGAAGATTTAATGGG
The DNA here is from genome assembly GCA_949715475.1 of Microchrysa polita. Taxonomy (NCBI): domain Eukaryota; kingdom Metazoa; phylum Arthropoda; class Insecta; order Diptera; family Stratiomyidae; genus Microchrysa; species Microchrysa polita. The sequence goes on from OX454416.1 coordinate 37,344,951, forward strand.
AGAAGCGGGGGATGTGGGTTTCTTAGAAGAACCAAAGGGGGGGGGGGCTGTACGGCAGCCCTACGAACGCATGGCCTTTCCATACATTTTTACGTATGTTTGTGGCATCAATTAAAACACATTTCTATGAGATTTGGTTGAAAATGGTGGATACATAAAAAAGTTTTTCTTCGAAGAACCTAATTTTGGGGTTGAGTTTATATGCCAGCCCCACGACCCCATAGTCCGATTTCATTTATTTCCACGTTTGTTATGTGGCTTCAATAGAAATATAATTTTCTGAGGTTTGATTGAAATTGGTGTGCAAATAAAAACGTTTTTTCTTTGAAAAATTTGATTTGGGGGGCTAGGTTTGTATGGTAGCCCCATGACTACATGGTCCGACTCCATCTATTCATACATATGTTTTGTGTCATCAATAGAAACACATTTGTGTGAAGTTTTGTTGAAATTGGTGTATAAATAACAAAAAATTTCTTAGAAGAACTTAATTTGGGGAGCTAGGTTTGTATGACAGCCCCATGACCCCATGGTCTGATTTGGTCAATTTTTACATATGTTTTGTGATATAGTTTGAAACACATTTGTGCGAAATTTGTTCGAAATTGATGAGAAAATCAAAAAGTTTTTCTTAGAAGAACCTAATTTGGGGGTCTAGTTTTGTATAGCAGCCCCACGACCCCATTGTCTGATTTGGTCGATTTTTACATATGTTGTGTGTCAGCAATGAAAACACATTTGTGTGAAATTTTATTGAAATTGATGCATAAATAAAAAAGTTTTTCAAAGAAGAACCTAATTTTGGGGAGTAGGTTTGTATAACAGCCCCACGACCCCCTTGTCGGATTTCATCGATTCAAACATACAAACTGCCTGCAACAAAAAGAAGCATGTGTGCAAAGTTTCAGCTCCATAGCTTTTAAACTGGCCGAGCAAAACGCGTCGCAACAGACAGACAGACGGACAGACGGACATCGTCCAATCGACTCAGCTCGTCACGCTGATCATATATATACATATTTTATATGGTCGGAGAAGCTTCCTTCAATGCGTTACAAACTTCATGACAAAATTAATATACCCTTTCACTCTATGAGCGAAGGGTATAATAAAAAAACAGGAAGTGGTATGACTGACAACCGTATCACACTCCGAATTCAATTGCCGTTGAAACGTTGACGGTTGACGACTAGACACAGTAGTCGTTACTGCAGCATACTCCACTTCGACTCAGGGAAAATCAATAAAATGAATTACAATCCAATAAATGAAAATAAATAACTTGCGCTACAGTTTAACATTGGACCAAGGCCGCAGATGCGTTAGTGACATTCAACTTCCCAACTTCTTAACTGCTTTTTTGTTTAGGTGTTGAGATCAACAGCACGCTCTGCCGAGTTATTTATCCCCATAAATGGGTACTCGATTTACATCTGAGTGAGACCATAGTCCGTCACATGGGTCATGAGTTGTAAAAACACCGTAAAATGAATTGTTTAGGTGTTGAGATCAACAGCACGCTCTGCCGAGTTATTTATCCCCACAAATGGGTACTCGATTTACATCTGAGTGAGACCATAGTCCGTCACATGGGTCATGAGTTGTAAAAACACCGTAAAATGAATTCGCTCAGGGCTAGACTCGAACCTATGACACCTGCTCAAGATGAGCGCACTAACCACTACACCAACCAGAATATTACTTGTCCAACAAATAGAGCCTGAAAATGTACCATTTGTTGCATACGTTTAAGTAGTTGTAATTATACTCTATACCCATAATATGGTATAGGGTATATTGTTTTTGTTACGCCGATATTATGTAACACCTCAAAGGAGCCACCGCAGGTATGGCAAAGTATATATATATAAATGATCAGGGTCGAATAAGCCATGTCTGTCTGTCTGTCTGTCCGTGTGTCTGTCTGTTAGCACGATAACTCCCGAAATAATGAAGCTAGCGGTTCGAAATTTTTGTCAAATGTTTGTTTTGCTAAAATCTTGAACGGTATTGAAAATGGGCCAAATCGGACCGCGGGTTCCCCTACCTTCCATACAAACTACCCCTCCTTGATATTTTAATTCGGCCACAACTTTCGGTAGAATATCGCTATCGACTTGAAATTTTGATCAATGTCTCATTCTGACATATATTTTGAGTTGATGGAAAGTGGAGTAGGTCCGACTACCCCTACTTCCCCTACAAAGTTATATCAGCCAAATCTTTTGATAAAATGTCGCAAAAAACTTCAAATTAGTATCAAATGGTAGCCGTTGGATGCCTTGACAAGGTAATAAAGATGTGTCAGGTCCGACCCATCTACCCCTCCCTCCCCCACCAAAAAATATGAAATTGAATATTTTGGGTTTTGCGTGCCTTCTAGGTCTGTACATGGGTATATACGTAAATACGTATACGTATATATATACGTATATACGTATACGTATACGTATATACGTGCTATTCGCACGATTAGAACTCGGTCTCGTTTTTATTTGATTTAATCGTATACGTATATATATACGTATATACGTATACGTATACGTATATACGTGCTATTCGCACGATTAGAACTCGGTCTCGTTTTTATTTGATTTAATCGTATGTTATAGTTATGACTTATGACCAAAAATTGAAATTTAAAAAATGGCAATATCCCATGTTAATATATGTATATAATCTATACAAAATTGTTTATAGTTTCTTATACATTTGCTCTGCAGCTTGAACAATTTTTAAAATAATAATTTTTGGGACAAGCGGGGCGGCTTTTTGGCTAGCCCACGAATGAAGAAAGTATGTAAAAATCCAGAAGGGAAAATTTATCAATTTTTAATAATTCAACAAAATTGTAAAATAAGAAATAATTGCAAACCTACACAGGAGCGAAAAACAGTTTTATTGAATAAAACAACTGCAGTGAACAGATCAAAACAATTATTACTGGAAAATAAATCTACTGACTATTCGGTATTACAACGACCAAGCAGTGGCAAGCAAGGTTTAGTTTCTAATTCGTATTTTATAAATAATAGCAAATGATACAGTTTAAAGGAATGGTTACAAAACGTCAAAACGTACAGGGTGGGCAAAAAGTCCCTCTCCTATTTATATATGTGATAACTTGTGAATAAAGTGATTAAAACCAAAAAAAAAAAAACGCTGAACTAGATTTCATTTATGTATTTCATTTACATTAGATGAGACAATGAACCTGCTGCAAAATCACTTTCCAAATCGTGGCATCTCGAAAAATGGTAACATAAAACGGTGGCCATTTTCGCCGATATGATGGCTCCAGACTTTTTTCTATTTCAGATTTCTCGAGTTTCTATGGGGCTACCTCAAAGAGAAGGTCTTCGTCAACAAACCACAGACTTTACCGGAGTTAAAAGAGAACATTCGAGCAGAAATTGCGCAGATCACACCGGTCACACTCCAAAACGTTATGCAAAATGTCGTGAAAAGAGCCCACGCTTGCGTGAATTCTAATGATACACACTTATCGGCTAAAATATTCCACACCTAATGTAAATAAACAACATAAATTAAATATAATTTTACGATTATTATTTTTTGTTTTAATCAGTTTTTGAAATGTTATTACATAATATAAATAGGAAAGTGATTTTTTGCCCACTCTGTATATATATTTAATTAAAAACGACGTTATATCGTTTTTTTTTAGATAGGTAAACCTTTTGTCACTACCATTTTATTGTTATGCATTGGCGCTGAAATGAGAAATTTATTCGGTCTTCCGACCAAGAGCCAACAGTGACAGTTTCTCATACATCTTATCTAATGGTTAGTATTATCGTATAGAGAAGACGCAAACAATTTTGAGAAAGCTTTTATATTATTCTGAACTGATTAGTTAATAGTTATGCCATATTTTCCTTGGTTACGCCATCATCTGAAATTGAAAAAATCATTGCGCAATTTCATACAAGCAAACATGGCAAATTATGCAAAATAAACAAAAATTCAATTCAATGTAAGCTTTCTGAGAATAGTACACGTCTTATCTATACGATAAGACTAGCCAGCCGAAAGGTACTAAGAGTTTTGAGAAATCGGCCTACATACATACTTGTGACAGAAGCTTCTCAACTCTCCCCATCCAATAAAAGCTTCTAGCTTCTACTGGCAAATGTGAAGTTAAGCGATGAGTAATGCTCAGAGGTATTGATGACAGCTGCCCCTGCTAATCGTATCACATTCAGGTTAGTTTCTCGATTTGAAAAATACAAAATTGAAGGATTCTCAGGGGTACCGAGAGATAAGTACAAGTAGAAATGTCCAGAATCGTTCACGAGCTAAAGGTGTATGCTGGAAAAATGAACGTGTTTGTTTGCAGTATCCACAATTTTTTGCGAAGAAAAGAAGCAAGTCTTCAAATTATCAGAATGCTGTAAAATATCCGGTGAATTAATGAGATATTCCTCCGTTATTCAAATTTTATACACGTAACTGCCTTTGAAGATAAATGAAAACTTGTCCTCGCATTTAGTCACTGTAATTCTGTTATCTCCGGGAAATTAAAGGAGTAGATTTAGAAACCATCAATGGCAGCCAATATTGTTTTGTAAAATGTTATGTCACCTTAATTTCCCTGGAAATTATATGACGGATTCTTGGTTTAAGAAAGTTAGTCGAGCATATTCCATGATGCCACTAAGATATGTTGAACTCTTTATAATGGTTTGATATCCCACAACGTTGCTTTTAGCTATAATGTAAAATTAACTTAATTTTTCAAGTGGCCAACATTTGTATGCAGAAATCTTTTCAAACTTTTAAGGCCAGTATACGCTAGCAGTTATTCAAATTCTAAATCTGTCTGGTGTAGAACTGAAGGGGCGGCAAATTGTCCTCTTGCCCGGAGTGGCGTAAACGCTAGAGCGGACGCTACACGTGGGATCACCTTTCCGTATTACTTTGCAGGAACAGCTACGTCTTATCATCGACCAATGATATTTAGCACTATGCACTTTTGTTATTCACTCAGATCGGGCTCCAGGTACTTTTGCACTTCTTCACCATCCAACAATATGCGTCCACCGACTTTTGGAACCCTCCTCTCAGTTGACAAGTCTTATAAGGGTCCTCTCCTGACATCCGCCTGAGGTTAACATTATTTGGGAGTATGTAATTGAAACCTACAACAACAATTAAGATTTTCCATCGGCTTAAATTTAAAATATTGCTTGGAAAATTTCAGATCCAAGTTTTATCAAAACATCATTGAGAATGACCTTGATCGCCGTCAATGGCGTCGGAACAGCAGGGGCAACTGCCCCCTCAATATTTTGGCGAAATGGGCAATTAGTACTACATATATCCAAGATAGAGCTGCCTGTAGAAATATGCTGAGATATTATCGCCAAAACGGGCGATGTTCCTACACCGCGGGTCGAGCAACTCGAAGCCATGGAGCGGTATAAAGAACGAGGCAAAGAAGAAGAAGATTTTATATTTTTATACACATACAATGTACATATTCAATTTATTATTCTTGTGCAGACATGTCAAACTAGCGGTCCGCGGGCCGCATGCCGCATCCATGTCCCGATGTTGCTAGTGACTGAGACTTATATTCATTTTTAAAAAGTAATATTCTGTGATGCAATCTTGAAATAATTTTCCATCAGTGTTTTTGAAATTTTTATGTTGCGGCCCGCTCAATCCGGAAGAAACTGATACTTCAATCGGCCAGGTTTTGAGTTTGACACTCCTGTTCTAGTGAATATTTTTTTTCATGATGTAATATCTGGTTCGCTGAAAGTTACATACGTGCATCTAGTGCATGTATCCTACGAGTATGTGCATGATCATTTCATTTTCATTTCTTCTTCGTATCGAACAGGGAATTTAGATCCCTAAAAAATCATGAAAGAATTCGCTTCCCAAGGAAACCGGAAAACAACCTTTGGGAAAATCGTTTGATCTTTAATTTTATAAAACTATATAAAATATAGAATATGTTTATAATCTTCAACACTTCGGAGTTACAATGGGATCAAAAAGAAACAGGTTAGTCTCATATTAAAAACTATTCTAGGTGGTTTCTGATCGCTGTTGCTCCCTAATATTTTGCATAATTACTTTTTGGTATCGTTTCACATTCACAGGATATTAAAGTGCTTGAGATAGAGGTCCGCTTAATTTAATATGAATTTGAGAAAAAAATCTTGCCCCCAATAAAAAATTCGTTCCGGCGCCACTGATCGCCATTTAACGATAAGTGTCACTTGCACGTGCTTTGACTATTACTCCTGATTCCATCCACGAATTCTTATTAGACCCGTGGCTCATCTATTTTTAGTGCTAGAGGGGCCCAGGAAAAGGATTTACATGTTTCAGTTTTATTGACTTAATTGAGAAGACTGAAAATGTGACATTGACAATATGACATGCATTCTTTATCCTTCTCACGCAAATCGGTATACCCTTTGCCAGAAAATTTAATAAATTATGTTAAATTCCATTAACTTCTCAGAGAGACCTCCATGTGTCATGATATAACGGTTAAGCATTCCGTTCACCAAAAATGGTATAAATGCTCCAATTAAGCCAAGTTATGACAAAACGTAGAAAATAGAGCATCCAAGCAGAAAAGAAAACTTAGGGTCTCACTTAGGGAAAGATGTAAGATGGGAAAGACTATAGACAAAACGATAGATTACAGAATCTGATTATGTTATCGATTAATGACTCTCAGAGTTAGTATACCCATTTCCGGATATAAAAGGCCTCATACGAATATTTTAGTCTTCGAGACAAAAGTCTCAGGACTAGCAAACATTGTATTTGTTAAAGGGTCATACCCGCCTTTCACGCCTTCAAACCAGTGGCGGCTCGTGCCTACGGAAATAAGTGAGACGAAAAAAACACAATGGGGTGGAGGGGTACACTTACAGAGGACAATTTAACTATTATATAATAACCTACAAAATTGTCTTCTAAGTTAATAAAAAAATCAATGCACATTACACAACTTTATTCAACGCATCATAATCCCCCATTTTAAATATTTAGCGTTTCGGCATAAATTAAAATCCATCCAAATCAATTTGAAATTTTTTGGCGTCAAAATATTCAAATCTTCCATAAATAAGCAGCAGCTATCGATTTTGCCCCTTTCAAAATAATATGCAACATCATCTAATGGCGGCCCCACACTGTCACCGTGCGATACAAAAGATCAAAATTGCGAACAACACACGTAAGGAAGAGACAGACACGATGGGGGCATTCAACAAACAAATATAGTTTGCAGAACTCCCACATCGCCTCTGTCTCTTCCTGACGTATGTTATTCATTTTGCAGAGCTACATTTTCAATACTCAAAGCGAGAACGAATCATCGCACTGTTTCGATTCAGATACACACGCTGAGACGATTACTATGTCGCCTCACTGGCGTTTTTCTTCCCGTATATTCTCACGTACAGAATAGGGCGTTGAGTTGATTTTCTGGATCGTGCGGCGGAAAAATTGTATGAGTTGGTGCACAGAAATGATCGGCGCTTGTTTATGCAGGTTAAAAAGTAGTTTATAGGTAAGATTAGAGCACTTTTACAGTTTTTGATGAATTCGCACCTCAGTTACCTCATCTGAGGAGCCGCCACTGTTTCAAACAATGTATATTGCAGCGAATTTCTTATACATAAAGTATAGTACAACAGTAAGATGTTTCTATACTGTGATTATCGCACAATGGGAAGGGGGCTGGGTGGCAAATGAGCCTCCCACCCCTTGACTATGCTGATGGTTGCAACGATTGACTAGTACAAAGTACATATGAGTACAAGAACCTGTTTTGTGGGCACGGCCGTCTCGCATACGCTCCCAAAATTGAAAGTATGGTAAACGTATGTTGACTTCTACAGGATCTGCCATCAAATTTCTGACGGCCATGTTCTATTATATTTTTTGTAAGAGGAAATGAGTTTATGAGTTCATTTGGCCCTCAGGAATTTCCATTATCACCGGTGAACACACTAAACGCGATTTCTCGCAGGCCAATGTGTCACCGGTAAAAATCACACAATTATTGCTTCCTGGCAAATTTTTATTAGATTCTCGGCAGTTTTTACCGACGATATAATGGCGTAGTTTCAACTCAAATTCAACGTGTGTTCGTTCACCGGTGACTCATCTTTTTATTCATGTGATCTAATGGGTGAATTCACATTGTAAGACGAAACCGGACGGGTAAACTTAAGGGTATAGGTATTAGCAGAAACAAACGGACGTCGAGAGCTTTTGTAGTGGCCAGCAGACAAGCATTGTTCATTTCACATTGTACGAACAATGGTTTTTGTCTTGCAAGTTTACCCGTCCGGTTTCGTCTCACAATGTGAATTCACCCAATGTATAGGTGGTACCCCTACATCATTATAATACAATGGTTAGAAATGTGGAGAGCTTAGTAAAAGTTGCTGAATAGGCTCTCAAATCTGATCGAACATGCACTTAATCATTTATGGCTAGACCTGATTCTGGTAAGGTATGTACATATGTACATATGTTTACACTATTTTCTGGTTTTTGATTTTAATTCAATGCATAATTTCCGCATTAAATTTCAATCGAATGTTATTTCTGACTTAATGTACTCCGCAATATGGTTAATTAAATTATAATATTTTAATAGGGAAATGGAAATGTTATGAAATTTTCTTAAGTTGCTTGTTATTTGAAAACGTTGTAATCGGACTCAATTTAATTACACACACAACGGAAAATGAACGAGTTTGAGATCTTATAAATATATAGTTTGGGTTCCTTTGCACCAACAACTGACGAAGACATTTGTTTTCATTCGACTGCATCAATTTTTTATGAAGTATGCAATCACCTTCTCGTTTGGCGTAAAAATGCACTCTCTCCTCTTCCCTGGAGAGGATGTATGAGTTTAAACACTAATATAGGAGAGACCAAAGTTATCCTAGTTCATCTGTTTCAAAATAAAAATTAAAACTTCACCAGAAATGTATCCCCTAACCAAATAGACAGTAATTTCAATAATGTGCTAAGAGCTTCGTGAAGTTATAAAAATAAAAAAAAAATAATAACTACATATAAGGCCAAAGATGTAATTGTTTTCCTTCAACCTGATAAGCCTAACCATATTTTGGTGGCCAGTTTTTATTTTTAATCAAAGACAGATTGAGCCTCTTAGCCACTTTACCCGCTAATAAACTAAAACTACATTTAAATATTTAAAAAATCGAACGATAAAAATATACATATCGTTTGATGCCCTATATTGCGTGCGTGCATGGACACACATTTTGTTCCGCAATCATAAATGCAATTTACTCAGAAGATAAAACCGTGAATTTAATAATCGGCCAAAGCAAGTAAACACTCCATGCTTACTTAATCCGTTGATATTACTCACCAGCCTCACCATTATACGCATCGTTAATGTTTTGCGTACTTACTTACTTACCCACAGATATACATGTGCATATGTGACTCGGGTATATGATTTGCATAATTCATCTATAAGTGGGCTAATTGTGGTTATTGTCATTGCAGCGTATGATGGTAACCTTGGTCTAATGCAAGAAACCGGTAGGTACTTTACGCGTTTTCAAGTTGGTGTTTTTGATACGATACCACACCTGATTTATCATCTCGAAAGCATTTCCCCAAATATGGTTTTAAAAATTACAAGAATGGATGGACGCCAACAATGGTGCTTACGACTTGATGGCGCGAAAACAAAGATAACGAAGAGGCTACTTGTCGCGTGTTTTAAAAGTAACCGTCGATTATGCTGTAAAATTGACTCTGATTTATTGCAGCCTCAACGCCTAGTGTGCAGTGCACTTAGTGCCCGGCAACTTCTTGTTACACTCTACGTAAGTCGTAAGCAGTGTTGCCAATTTAGCCGTTTTCCGGCCAAATTTAGCCGGAAATCGTGCTGTTTAGCCGGAAGAAATTTCTAATTCCGGCCGGCCGGATTTTTAGCCGGAATTGATTTTCTTCGGCGGTTTTTCCGGCTAAAATTATTTTATGAATTTTTTTTTAATTTGAAACTAGAATCAGTTTTTCAATATTCAGAAACAAAATTATTAATCGCCGTCAAATTATTTCTACATACACTTATTGTCGTGAATTAGGGTAAGGACCTACTATGCCCACCTTTGTCTCCTGGGAAAAATTTGCCGCGGTGACCTTTTTTCAATAAATTTAGGGTAATGGGTTTCACGAAAACTGACGATATTAGTACATGGTACCTAGCCTAAGCATGTAATTTACTAACCACCAATATGCTGAATAATTTGCAAAATGGAAGACAGTATTTTAGATAAAATTCTTTGCTGAGCAATTTTTGGAGCATGGGGGTGCCTGAACATTTTTCCATTTTTCAAAGTATCAATTCTTTACCACAGATAACGTAATCATGTCAGATTACAAGGGTGAAAACCTTTTAGCGAGATTCATAGATATTGATAATATCACCGGAACTTTGTAGTGTATATATATTTCGGGAGCAACTTACCCCCTTCTTCAGCACAAAAGCTAAATGCTGAAGAAGGGGGTAAGTTGTCCCCGAAATATATACTCACTTAAATCTAACTTATGTAGTTTACTGGGCAAGCTACTTGCACAAAATCTGACGATTCATAGAAACGACACATTTTCGTAGATGCATTACATTTTGTTCTTGGGTTTGTAAAGGGTTTTCCAATAGGGACGCTTGATCTTTGAAATGAAAAAAAAAATACATGTAGGAGAGATATTTGCGAATTTTTTTTTTATTTGAAAGGTCCATCGACCCCATTACATATGGAATATGACATCATTCAAATGACCGCCACGGCTTCGGTTGGTGGCGCGCACACGAAAGGTCCAATTTTCGATGACTCTGGCGCACAAATCGGGCTGTATTTGATCGATGGCGTGGCGTATGTTAACTTTGAGGGCATCGGTGGTTTGCGGTTTGTTGGCATAGACCTGCGACTTAAGAAAACCCCACAAGAAAAAGTTCAGCGGGGTCAAATCGCACGATCTCGGTGGCCAGTTCACGTCGTCTCCGCGCGAGATGACCATGCCCGTAAATTGCTCGTGCAGAACATCCATCGTAGCGTGTGCTGTGTGGCACGTAGCGCCGTCCTGTTGAAACCACATGTTGTGCAGATCCATATTCTCGATTTCAGGCCAAAAGAAGTTGGTTATCATCGACCGGTATCGCTCACCATTGACGGTGATTTGTGCGCCAGAGTCATCGAAAATTGGACCTTTCGTGTGCGCGCCACCAACCGAAGCCGTGGCGGTCATTTGAATGATGTCATATTCCATATGTAATGGGGTCGATGGACCTTTCAAATAAAAAAAAAATTCGCAAATATCTCTCCTACATGTATTTTTTTGTCATTTCAAAGATCAAGCGTCCCTATTGGAAAACCCTTTAGCAACAAATTTATCAAAAATCTATACCATTTCCTGGCCAAGCTCATAATTTTGGAAAATCAATTTTGTATCCTTGGAGCATCAAATTCGTTAAATGCAGAACATCAACAATGGAACAATGGAACATAATAGCTATGACACATATCCAAATCATTATGAAGATAATCCGTCATGATGATGAAAGTTCGAAAGTGAGGTGACAAATATGTTTTCGTCATTAGAATTCGTCATTTACTTTTGATGGTTTGGTAAATAATGAGAATGTCCCTAACAACAGCGATATTTTGATGAATATTCTGTTCAATAAATTTAATGACACACTTTTCTTGAAGAATTTGAATAGAATTGCGTAAAAATTGATAACAAATTTAAAATTTTTGCAAAAATTCTTGTTCGTCAATTTCGCAACATATCCCCTGTCATTATTGCGCAAATTGTGGTCCAAATTGTGTAATTTGGAATTCGTGCTAATGATGGTAAATTTTCGTGATAATGACGTATTTGCGTCATTCGAAGATATGTGTGCCACTGTTATAAATTTCGTAACTATGGAAAATAAAATAAAATTTGGAGGGCTCAAATTCGAAAATGAATAACAAGCTTGACACACATATGTATTTTCGAATGACGCAAATTTATCATTATTAACACGAGTTACAAATTACGGATTTGGATCATCATTTGCTCAATAATGACTGGGGACGCCATTTGTTGTAAAATTGAAGAACAAGAATGTTTACGAAAATATTAAATTTGTTATCAATCTTTGCACATTTCTATACAAATTCTTTAAGGAAAGTGTGTCCTCAAATTATTGAACTGAATATTCATCAAAATATCACAATTGTGAGGAACATTTTCATCATTTATACAAACGTCAAAAGTAAATGACGAATTCTAATGACGAAAGCATATGTGTCACCGCAATTTCGAACTTTCATCATTATGATGGATTATCGTCATAATTATTTGGATATGTGTCTTGGGCCTAAAATGGTTAAATTTTAATCAAAATATAAATGACTGTGATGCCAGCGATTGTAGCATATATATGTAATAAAATTAAGAAATCTGCCTAAAGCATAGTTTACGGGTAGTACTCCAGAAAATAATAAAATTATTAAAATCAGTATTTTACTATATTTTTTCGTATTGTGTCTGTTTTGTATGATTTAGCCGGTTTTTTTGGCCATTTTTCTGCCTGAAATTTATTTAGCCGGATTTTTAGCCGTTTTTGAAAAATATATAGCCGGTTTTCCGGCTAAATTTAGCCGTTTTCTAAATTTCCAGTTGGCAACACTGGTCGTAAGGTATTGCTGCTACTGACAAAACAACACTATGTGATCTTGAAATTCCTCGAGATGAGATAGACTCGTGAGCTGTAACACTTAAGACTGTAACATTATTACCATCATCAACAATGACGGCAACTGTATAGGCAATGTTGATGACTGCGGTGACCAATGAACATTTGTCCAATGACCGTGTGGTTTGTTTGCTTTTTTTTTCGAGGATTGTGCATTGTTTGTGTGCTGTCCCTGAACTAGCACAAATTGTACAAATGCAAGTAATCGGAGCCAATGCGATTAATTGACCGGTTTCTGCAAGAATATTTGCACTAAAAATAGATTTTTTTCTCAAGGCCAGTGACAAAATAGCGTAGCATCACACAAGAGCGCATCCTGCTCGATTCAATCGAAAGCCCTTCCTTTAACAAAAGGCGAAAAAATCCGTATAAAAACCTTATGTTGCAATTTCTTTGCTATCAGTTGGTTTTAATTGAAACACCAGCACAGACCTTCGCAAAAGTCCTGAAAATGTTCAAGTTGGTGAGTGGTGTCGTATGGAGTTAAATGTCGACTAGATATTATTGAGTTTAATTTTTTTCAGGTGGTGCTGTCCGTTCTCATTGCAGTTGCTGCTGGTGGTGTTGCGCCATTGTTCTATTCATCATCCGCTATTATTCATGAACCGACCCTAGCCAGAGTTGGTCATTTTGTGGAAAGCATTCCAACTGCTATTTCTCATCAAAGTTCTGGACATCAAAGTTCGACTGTGATTCACGAGAAGGCAGATGTGATTACACCAATTGTAGCGCCAGCTGTCCGTAGCTATGCTGCACCACTGATACATCACGCTTATGTGGCTCCTTCAATTTTACACCTTTAAAATGTTAGAATGGAATGAGGAAATAAACACAAAATTATTATAAAACAAAATAATATTTTTACTTAATTACTGCTGGGTTTTTTATGGTTTGATGGTTAAATTCAAGATCCCCCAATTACATATTATCAATTTAGTCAATCTGGCCACTTCATAAAGAGCTTATATTTAGTGGCGTAATGTACGGTGTTCCACGTGTTTATTGGAACACGGGCACCAAAACCAGGGGAGCCCCAAAACGCAAAGACGTAATATGTAAAAGAAAACGTAAACTAGCTGCCGAAACTTCAGCCTTCATTAAATGTTAAACAGCAAACAAATTGTAATTCGCCAGCCTCTACCAATGATCCGACCCGGTTTATCGATAATTGGCTGGCAGATTATGTCACGAACTTCTAATAGTTTAATTCAACTTTTAAGTCAATACAAACGTAACTTTTTTATAGGCAGAAACTAGGAATAAAACATTCAACAGAGCAATCATTAATTTAGTGTATATAAAGCAACTCCATTCCAGGACTTAACGAGCATGAAAGTCCTGGAATGGAGTGCGAATATGTCTAAACATAAACTTCTTCTATGTTTCCGGTCGAAAGAAGGAAAGATGAATAGTGCTATACAGTTATAGCTAAAAGGAGCGCTTCTGCGAAGGAAAGCTTCTGCGTTAAATTGGGCCTTTTATTGGGTGGGGTTACGAAACGGAACAGAATGTTTGCGGAACATATGCAAAGTTCCGCAAACATGTTTGCCATTCTGATTCCCTAACTGCCATTTTCGGGATCAGAAATAATCTCCAGTTCCTTTCCTTTGTCTGCCTTTGTGGAATATGAAAACAAGCGGAGATTATTTCTGATCCGCAATATGGCAGTTATGGGAACAGAATAGAACATACGCAACTGTTCCGTTTCGTAGCCCAACCCATTCTTGCATTCAATGACCGTTGACAAACAAAGAAACAGTCAAACTATTTACCAAAGTACCTGTGGTCCAGCCTTACTGCTAATAATAAAATGATTCAATGCGATCCAAAACGGAAGGATTTTTTTGATATGATCCACCATCAGTGTTCACAATTTAGGCAAACAGTACGGTTTAGCCGGATAGAAAGACTAAATCCGGCCGGCCGGATCTTTAGTCGGATTTAATTTTCCTTGGCCGTTTTCCTGGCTAAAACTATTTTATGAAAATATTTTAATCATTTCAAATTAAAAAAAACTAGGGGGCTTCGCCCTCTGCTCGCTACGCCCGCCAACCCCCGGGGGCGAGGCTAATTACGGGCGCGGCCGAAATTTGGATACCCTTCGCTCTCCTTGGGCTAAAAGTTATTTTCGGGCGTACCTATGACTTGTATTTAATCCCCCTCCTCATTCTTTTTCTTCAGTCTTGACAAAAGTTTTGGGCTTGGTTGAAATAAGTGGCCAAATAAAAATATTTAAAATTTTATTAGGTTGCGGGAACATGACCCCACAGTACGATTCCATTCGTTTTGAACATTTTTGTTGCTTTGGTAAAGACACATTAATTCAAGGTTTTGCGAAATTGGTGCAACAAATGTTTCTTAGAAGAACCAAAATGGGGGTTGGGTTTGTATGGCCACCCCATGACCCCATGGTCAGATTTGACCAATTCTTAGATATGTGTTGTGTCATCAAGAGAAACACGTTTGTGTGTAATTTGGTTGAAATGAAATTGGTGCACAAATAAAAACGTTTTTCTTAGAAGAACCTAATTTGGGGGGTTAGGGTTGTATGGCAGCCCCATGACCCCATTATCCGATTTGATCTATTCTTAGATAGGTTTTCTGTAATCACGAGAAACACATTTGTGTGAAATTTGGTTGAAATTGGCGCACAAATAAAAAAGTTTTTCCTAGAAGAACTTAAATTGGGGGGGGGGGGGGCTAGGTTTGTATGGCAGCTCCGTGACGCAGTGATCCAATTTCGGTGATTCAAACATACAAACAGCCTGCAACAATATTAAGCACGCGTGTAAAATTTCAGTTCCGTAGATTTTATAGTGGCCGAGGAAAACGCGCTGCAACAGACGGACAGAGAGAACAGACGGACATCGTCCAATCGACTCATCTCGTCATGCTGATCATATACTTCCTTCAATGACAAAGCTAATATACCCACTCACTCTATCTATGAGCGAAGGGTATAAAAAGTTTTCGGAAGTATTAAATGTTCTATTTTTTTTTGTAATTTTCTAAGCTAATCTTCTAAAATTGTATATTCTATGTAGCTTATGTTTTTGTATTTTATGAATAAACAATACAATACAATACAATACAATTAAACGTGGTCGAGGAAATTTGGATACCCTTCACTTTCTTTCGGGCTTCTAATTTGATTTTTGGTTGTGCTGTTTCTGCGGCAGCTCCATAAACCTCCCATCTGATTCCTTCCGTTTTTACATAAGTTACACGACGTCGATAGAATAACTTTTGTGTGAGGTATATCAGCTGGAAATCGGGGCTCCGGTGATATTTTCCCAGTTAAGAATTCAAATGTGCTAGGGCCCCCATTTAGATTCCGAGCACAAGGTATTTTGAAAATGTAACGCTACTGCTTATTAATACTAAGAAAACAAATGCACAAAAATGATCCTTATTGGTTTTTGCTATTGGCGGCTGGCAGGTGGACTCAACCGAACAAACTTAATGGAATTGATTGAACGTTTTCACAGACAAAATTGGCAATAATGATAATTATTATTACACTTAACTAACAAATATAAAAGAAAAGTAATTATTCTTGTGCTACTAAGAAAACAGCTTGTCTGGTGTACTTCAACTATCTTGTCTAGATTATACAGTTTGTATTGAAAGTGCCAGTAGAAGTATGTACTAGTGCGGAAGTAAATTATTTCTACTCGACTTTATATCGAAACCGGCTTAAATCTCGTTCTCAACACACAATACCAAAGTAATGTTTGTATATCTATCTATTGTTTTGACTAATACTAAGTAAGTATATTGACCTGATCGACACCCAATAGTCTGATGTTTGGTAAGATCTCTATATGTGAATACAAACCCAAACAAAGTCTAGGAAGGCTATGCTTTTTTATTCACTTCTAAATCAGTATATTAAAAAATAAACAGTGGCAATTAGATTCTTTGTACTTATTAGTATACTAGATTGAACTTATAAACTATTACAATACTGTAAGTAGCTGATGGCTGATTTTGAGCATTGCATTTTAATAGATTGGGTAGAATTGGACTAGGCGGGTTTTATAATAGGTGTAGGTATATTATTTATAGATTATGTATTATGTGTAAATTTGTAAAGTATAAGTAAATTGATATCTGAAACAAGAACTTTGAGAATTTGAAACAATTCATCTACTTACATATGTATGTGTCAAATAAGTATATTAAATACGAAGTATATCTTCTATAGCACATATTCTTCTTATTCATTAAAACACATAGACTTAATGGTTTTGAGAAAAAATTATGAATTGACCTTGTTGTGTCATATTCATACTTTCACAACGGATAATATCTAGTTTGTAATTAAGAAAAGTGTGCTGAAAGTGCCAGAATAGTTTCATCAGATTTCAGTTCTATTGTTTACGACTATTCTGTATGTGCATACATACACACATATTTCGAAAATTTTCTCTAATGAATATAAAGAATTTGTTGTTGACGTTTCACCTAGTGGCATTTTTCAAGGCAATTTAAATTTTATTGTTTTTATACATTCTTTAAAAAAGAATTACAACTAGAGGCCGGATTCGCATGCGCAGTAAAACAGCGTTCATTACACAGAATCGTGTAATATGAATGACACCAATCCAACAATTGCTCAAATCATCTCAAGAAAAATATTTTTTTGTGCATACCTATACATACTTTTTTATTTTGCATAGTAACTTTAAGGATAACATAGCATGCTGAAAAAAAAATAACTAAACTTACTATACATGCTATACATACTACTATTTTCTAATCATTCTGATAAAATCCTACAATCAAAATCAAGTTACTGGCTTAATACATTTGTTTTATACAAGAGTACTTGTAACTCGAGGTATTCCCCAAAACACCTTATACTAGGTTAAAAATGCTACAAATGTAGTTTAAAATGTTGGTCCGATTTTCAGTGTGGTTCCTAAGATTAGGATTTCGATGTTTTGTGAAGCAAATTGCGGACTTTGAACTGCTAAAAATTTGTTTAGTGAATTTATTGAAACCTATTTTTTTTTTATCCATCCTTATAACAGGGTTCATATTCATTTAAAATTTAAAAAGTCATCGGAACCATTCATTTTCATTTTAATCTATTTTAATTTTAAAACATCTCTGTATTGTATGTAAGCTTTCGAAAAAGCTATAAATCTTGATATAATATGTCCTTGAAATAATTAAAATAGATAAATGTAACTTATGAAAGAAGCATTATTTGTACTGAACCAAAAACGTTCGTATTTGCTATGAAACACTACGTGATTTTAAAGAAAAATTACATTAAAAAATCTCCAACGAATTATTTCTTCAATTACGAAAATATTCGTGAAATCTGGAAAAATTTTCCTTTATTTTTGATGAAATATTTCGTATCTTTAATGACAGTTTTTCACCCATTGAAGTACAAGGTTCGTTATTCTACGAATCAATGCTTTTCAATTATTTGTTTTTCCTTAGTATCAAACAGACCTTCTTCAAATCAAGGAAAGGACTTCGTTTTTAGAATGTAATTTTGCCTTATTTCCCAATGAATTTCTCCTAGATGTTAAGCACTGTTGCGAAAAGTGTAAAATGTGAATAATCCGTTTTATTGCGTTGATTTTATGTCGATTTTAATTAAAAGCGTTCGTTGATTTTTTTATTTATTTCATTAATTTTCAAATATGTTGATAATAACAATAGTATAGTGATTTTAGCTGAAAAAATGATGAAACCCAAACATCCAATAAAAGAGCTGACTTTTGATGCCAAATTGTTCTATGGCCTGACCGCATTACGCAGTAAAAAGTTAGACTTTTTTGCGCGTCACATTTAGGGGGGAGGGGTGGCAAAGGGGTGAAATTATGATTTTTCGCCAATATCTTGTTAACTGTTATATTTACAGCAAAATGTTCTGAGGACGATTTAAACTACACAAAATTTCCTTTCTAATGATATATTTTATCATATACCTTCTCTTGGCAGATTATTATACTAGACGCTAAAACATTTGGTGTAATTTAGATTTTTTGATAGTTACATTTGGCGCTCTAGCTCCTGAAGTAATTAAATTGGAGCCATGGTAATTGGGATAACTATTCCTAACAATATATAGCTGTTCCACACGGAGACTCAGGCTGCCCCGACAAAGCATTCCCCTATACTCTCTATTAACATTTAAAAAAAAGACATGCGTGTAACTTTTCGCCGAATCACAGCAGGCGGGAAAAATTTTGGTAAACGTTAAGGCTAAGTCCCATTAGACCCTCCACCAAATATTACTTCGATCGGATTAAAACAAAGGGTACCTTCCATACAAAATGACCGGAAAATTGCCTACGAGCAAAACTTTAATTTTGGTTGACTTGTTCCCTTATTTCTTAATAAACTAGTGGCATTGAATTTGAATAATTTGTATGGGAGGTACCCTTTGTTTTAATCCGATCGAAGTAATATTTGATGGAGGGTCTAATGGGACTTAGCCTTAACGTTTACCAAAACTTTTCCAACCTGCTGTGATTCGGCGAGATACCAGGAATCGGAAAAAATCAATAAAGAAAATACTCCATTTAAAATTTAACGTTTTAGTGATTTTACGACTTGCGTAAAGACAGTAATGCGGCAATGCAACGAAAATATCGCAAATGTCTACCGTTTTGTGGAGCCTTACTATTTGGTAGTCAAACTGTGCTAGAGGCAATTAGGCAGCGAAAGCATGAAAATTTGAGACAAAATGCCTGCAGCCAGAAACCGGTTAAATATAGCGGACATTTGTCTTATTTTATTTTTCATAATAAATTTCCATTAAATGTCATTATAACAAAAAATTAAATAAAAGAAATTCTAATGTTAAGAGTTATATAGGCGTTTAACATTAGTAGGTCTCATTTTACCCAATCTGTATATCTAAACTATAAGTCCTTGTTAAAAAATTTATGAGTTATGGTACTGACCAACCGAAAAAGCTTTAATTATTCGCATGGCCGGCGCGAACGTAAGTCGCAGGCTTTCTGCAAGCGTAAAGGTACATTACAAAACAAGTTTTTATATTGAATAAACGAGTCGCTTTCGCTAGAGCCGCTGGAGTCGTGCCGAGGAAAATGTACCTTAAGGCCTAGCGACTCTAGCTGTTGACTCTCACCTACACCTAGTGGTGTTTTCCTCGATGCGGCTGCAGCAATTGCGGCTTAAGGTCCATCTAGATTACTCGCCAAATGGTGTCACGTGCAACCAAATGGCTGTTGTCATTGCATCCAAACTGATCGCCATTTAGGTGTGCGTCCAGTTTTTATATAATTTCAGTCATGGAAACACGGATATTCTCAGACAGGGAACTAAGAGATTGTCATCGGCACACTGCTGCTGAGACTGTTGTTTTGGAGGCTGAACATATTGGTAAAGTTTTCATACCTTGGATATCCGTGACTATGGCATACCTATGTAAGAGTGTCATGATAATATAATCAGATTCTGTAAACTGTAAACTTCGATTCGCTTAGATCAGTCAGTAAGCGTGGAATCGCTTTTTAAGTAATCGCTAGGGAAAAACTCAAAACACGTACTGGCACTGCTGTCTTTTTCGTTAAAATATCGTCAAGTTTATTCTCGATGGGCCTTTCTTAAAATTAGGCTGCAAAACTGTTAAAAACTCTTCTAACGATATTTTTAGTACCGATAATTTAAACTGCCGGGAAATCTTAATTGTTGGTGAAGGGTTCTAATGCATACTGCGACCCACTAAGAAAATTGTTGACTACAACCATAATGTTGAAAAAAATAAAAATTTGGACTTGACCAGCCCCCCTCCCCTAAATGAAATCCTGGCTACTGGTTTACTGTTTACAATAGAATATTTACACTTAACTATATCAAGGATGTATTGATTATGATCCTCGAGAATTGTTTTTTTTTATGGTTTGGTCTACAGCGCCCGCTCTAGCACTTACGCCGCCCGGCCCCGGGCAAGAGGACAAATTGCCGCCCATCGGCTGTACCAAACACCTTGATAGTAGATATCCATAGTATCTAGATCAGTGGTTCCCAATCTTTTCGGTTTTTGCTCCCTTGCGAGGTCTGCTGATCCTGGCGACTTCCAAGAAAATAGGTGTGCAAAAATTGGCGTTGCCAAGGATCTATTTTCGCATTTTAATTTGTTTGAACATTTTTTTGTTAGTGCAGCCCATTTTTTAAACTATTGGAATTTTTTCGAAGTATTTAAATTTCGTGATTTCCGCATGCCGATTTTCATCGTGAGTTCGGCCGTCAGTCATTGCAAAAGACCAAAATCTGCAAGATTAGTTCTATCCATGCAAAAACTAGCTGACTGGTGCGGTCCTTTTTAGAATCGCGAGCTTAGTCAATAATTTCAATCAGCTGTATGGTCATCAAACGAATTTAATCGAAGAAAATAAAATTGTTGGCGATTTGCAACATTTTGCAACAACGGATCACCCCTGGTGAGTTTCGAAAGAAATTCGAGTCAGAATGGTTGGTGTTGAAGGAAAGCATAATTCAGCAAATACATTAGAGTTGTGCTGGCGCCCCTCTTCCCTAATCGTCGCGCCTCATTAAGGGGTGCGCCCCTGAGTTTGGGAAACAATGATCTAGATGTATAGAATGGTTGTTGTAGAATCGATTCAAAAGGGTTTTTTCTCTTGAATCAAGTGCTTGTACTAATGGTCGTTGCTCCAAAATAATTTACACAAAAATGCATGGTTACATTTGGATTCAAACCACCGTTCAGCTATCATTCATAGGTACTCTAATTCACCACAGTTCAGCAAGGCCATATAGACTTTGTTTGAAATTTCATTTCAATCGGGGGAACCTATCCAAATTCCGATATTAGCATGTTCGAACACAAATTAGGAAGCTCTGTAAATTTGTTCTGGGGTTCGATCCCTCATCTGGCTTAAATCCAAACCATCTTCTTCGCAGTTTGCCCTCCAATGCTAGTTGAATGAATGCAATGGAAACCAACTTAAGTCATCCATTCACGCGAAGGTTTGGCGAATTGAAATTAAAGTACGCTGCCAAAAGTCGATGGAAATTATGGAAAACAACTCCAAATTATTATTGATGCCTTTGTGAATAACAATTCTCACAGAGCAGTCTGTTTTAAACGCCTTAATGTGCTCAACGTTTATTCGACTCCCTATTTCTGATTTCATATGAATTTCTTTGGGAGTTCAATATTTACCTATATTTAGTGGTTTTGCTCTCCTGTTACTCGACAGACTAAACAACAACTTTAGATCTCATCTTCCGGAAATCAAATCTCATATAAATGAGTGCATTCAGCGAGCACATATTGGAAAGAGCTACTGGAAAGTGTTGTCTCCGCGCGTCCCACTCACCCGCTAATCGGCCCACATGCGATGTATCGAAAATTTCCCCTATATAGCGTTGAATTAGAATGCTACATTTAGATGTGTAGCTGCTACTTGGACTGCTCGATCAACTGTCACGCACAGCTGCTCGACTGGCTTCGACCATCAATACTGTAAATTGTTTATTCACATTTCAGCTGAAAAAATGTATTGTGCGATGAGAGTACGTATTTTGAAAGGAAAGTTGCAGTTTTAGGTTTTTTGAATTCGTGTGGTCAGGCGGTTGTATCAGCTGGTATAAGAGAGAACTGACATTTCATGTAGCAAGTCCATTCAGCGAACACAAATTTAGCAGTTTTCCAATTTCTTGTGGTGGGGATATGTAGCACATCACAATATGTGCTCGCTGAATGCACTCAATGTAACAATAAAATTTCATGCAATTTCGTCCTCTGAAAATTAGGCAAAACGTAGGTTTCACGCAAACTCTCTAATTCTGGTGAAAAGAAGATGAACTAAATGTTCAATCGGAGGAGGAAATTAGCACATACGAGTAATTCTCCAAAGCATGTTTTTTGTTTCTTTTTCAAAGAATAACTTAATCAACACATAACTGAGCGAATAGTCTCACTTTGCTTTTCGAAAGTAGGGCGGGTGCTAGCATCACAGACGTAAAATTTGCTCAGATTTTACTTAGCATTTTGGGATTCTAAATGCATCACTTCGTATAAATTGTGGGCTCTTCATAGCCTCACAAGGATCATGTATCTTCAAAACACAACTTTAACCTAAAAAAATCCGGTTTTTACCCTTATTCTTTATTTTATTTTCCACCCTTTTTATTTCGTCTGTAGAAAGGAAACCGCAGACCACTATCCACTAAATCGAAATTGATAGGTATTGATTTTTTTTTCTTTCGGCTTTTTTCAATCTTTTTTTTTATTCGAGTGCTAGCTAAAAAGCCGCCCCTAAAATTTGGCGCCCCGGGCGACCGCCCGGCTCGCCCCCCCTTAGAGCGGGCGCTGTGGTCTACTTCCTTTGGTAATTGTATGATTGTTGTCGGCAACTTTAATTGATACGAGGCAATAACCTCCCGAAGCCAAGAGGCGCAATATGGGAGCTCCGCTTAAGGCGCAACTAATACCCCCGCCGGTCCTGCCTATACGTATTATTGATTTATTACTGATCATGATACCTGAATACGTAGATTCAGATTTAAGTAGTCCCATCCATATGACTGATTGAACAAGCTTAACACATACCGGTAGAAAAACTTATTTATGTTCAATAAAAGATAAATATTCAAGTGTTTGTGTACCTTCATACCAAACCTACAAAAATAGGTCAACATATTCTTGATGAGTCTTTAGTTTCTCGCGTGAATGTAAATAGGGTTTGAAATAAATGTATGTGAATCAAAATCGATCCAATGCGTTGGCGAATAACAATTGTGAATACAGATAACACTAAAATATATTTTACCTTTAGGCAAAGTACAATAACATTAAATTACACTGTAAATAATCTTTGACAAATTATTTCTAACCTATCACTTGCGAGACTAAATGGTTCAAATCTAATCACACACAATACCAAAAAATATTCTGAAGGTATTCAATTGAGATTCAGAGATACACAACCATTTTTTTTAATGAGAAACTGTGTGAACTCTTTCTGTTTCTGTTATAAATGGTGATAAAATTAATACACTGTAAGTATAAAAGATAAAATTCTCTTCAATTTGTTTTAAAAAGAATCTTCCCTTTTTAAGTCCTTGAAGACATGTGATTAAATATTTCGACAGATATAAACAAAATATGCATCATTGGTTTAAAAAAATTCAATTTGTATGTTTTTTTTATATTTTAGGAAGAGAACTGTAATATTATAGATGCGATGGCCTTATTTCGAAACAGGAAAATACTCGACTAATTTTGAGCTTAAGCTATGCAGCTTATTAGGATCATATAATTAATTTGGACATTACCTGTAAGGGCATCAAAAAGCCCCCCTGATGTCCTCGTGAAAGAAGATACTTATAAGTATACGGCCCAGTTTCTCGTAGAAATTTAACAACCGCGATAGCTAACTATCTTGTCAAGATTGCTTTAAGTCGACATCTCGCTTACACAATGTCTTGACATTTAAATTTCGCTATTCAGTACCCATGGGCTGGTTAAGTCTTATCGTTTAGACGAGACACGCACCTGGTTTTTGGAAAAGTTTTAAAACTTGTCCGCTCGTGTGGCAATACCAGATCAAAGCTAATTGTCTTCGAAATCTCATCTCATCGATGAATACAAAGTGCAATACTTTTCGTGCTGCTCTATACTTTTCCATCGCAATACGAATGCACTGAATCGCATCAACAGTTTGTGTCGCATATGGCTTGTGATCACGCCGGTGATACATAATCAGGAATTGCTCGATCAACCGCTTTATGTCGCCAGCATGGTTTCTATATCCTTACCCCAGGAACTGCTGGCAAGTGCCAGTTAGAACGTTATTTCGACTGTGGATTTTGTTATTAACAACGTCGACGTGTCGATTCGACTTCATCATGGTGTCTAAGTGAACCCCAAGGATTTTAGGATGTGTGACAGTAGGAATAACGTCTCCTGCAGTGAAAGACGCTATTCTGTTGAACTCCTCTGAGCACTCCCTCTTATGTGTGGGATACCTAATCCCTAATGGGGGTCCTTGACCGGAGCGACTCAATGTATACCTTAAAATGATCTTGAACTAATTGTGAATACTTATACAAAATTTTACGACTGAACTAGCATTCTTTCAAAAGTTATGAAGCTTTTAAAAAAGGTCTAAAATGAAAATATTCTAATTTATGTTGTTGTTGTTGTAGCGGTGCAGAAGGGTGGGAGTCGCTGTGCATGTCTGTGGACATGTTCTTAGTTTTGTCGTCGTTTTCGCCTATTGTCTCAAGCGAGAAGAACGTAGCAGCTGCAATAGGGTTGTCCCATAACGCCCTCGGAGTGAGGTTAGTGGGTGCAGCGGGGCATCGAAACAGGTGGTCCACATCGTGTGGCGTACCGCCGCAGCTCGGACAAATATTCTGGATGTCCGGGTCTATTCGAGATAGGTAGGAATGGAGACGTGAACAAAAACCCGACCTAAGTTGGGCTAGTGTCACTCTTGTGGCTCTCGGGAGCCTAGTCTCCTCAGGCGATAAATTTCTAATTTATGTTCTAGTCTAACGCCGATATATTCAATTAAACTCTAATGTGTTATATATCATTGCAAAGATAATTATATATAGTTTTTTTCGTCCTCAGACCATGTATCTCTTACCGTTTTTGAAATAATCGCAAAAAAAAAACGAAAAAATGCCCCCCCCTTTCCCGCTTTTTTTAAGGTTGCGGACCCCCAATCGCTTGGGACTTTAAATGCCATATTCTGGGGACCATTCCCAACCATAATCCAAAAAAATTTCCGATGTAGGATTTTTGCCGACCAAATATGCCATTTTTCTTAGTGCTAAAACATCTTCGGAATAGCATGTTCCCATTAAAATTATACATAACAATAACTTAATCGATATCATCTTTATCGAAAATGGAATCATAAAAACATATTATTTATGCAGTGTGCATCTTTGACATTTTTTGCAATATGCTTATACATTGGATGCACATCACATCTGATCATCATTAACCTTGACCACGAAATTGCCCACAACAGGGCACCTCTGGTTTCGCATGATACCGGTTGAGGAACCATTCCGCCGAACATTGACATCAACAACTCCACTAAGAATTAATCACAATCGCCACCTAAGGCGATACCATCTCAGCAAACCGGAACTTGTACCTTACCATTATAAGGTACTGATCGATCCAGAGCATGGGCGATATACTTCTTCTAAAATAGCCTAGACAACTTCTTAGAACACGTTCTCAACATTCAAGAGTCGACATCCGTGTGTACTTCGTCGTATCTTGTAGTACTGTCTAGTCTAGTGATATTGCCTGCAAGTAATTGCTTTTGATATTTACCACAAATATACCAACATAATGTAAAGTGCTCACTATACTAGACAATAGGCATAAAAGTGTGGAATAGAAGACATCCAGAAGGGGTAAGTAATTGTTATCTTTGGACTGGACTGGAGCCATGATGCCGCAAAAGTGTCTTCAACGGTAAGAAACCGATCGCGAGGTATAAGGTAAACTGAAAAGGCGGCTAGGTCCGCGTCCACGTTTACAAGCGAAAGTGAACTTCTTTTGTATTGTTTGTACGTAGATGTGGACGCTACTACTTATTTTCAGGGTCGTCAAGGTAAAATCGTAATGCGATTACGTGGATAATTTGTATTAATGCACATAATATGGAGTTGGTCGACGAATGTGGGAATAGGAATGACGCGAAAAACGTTTGTGACGAATGACACGATCGCGGCTAACGAATAAGTAAACCTGAACCCGGTAGAGGTTGGTCCAAATGAGATGCAAGCCGTTCGGTCCAACTATAAAAGACACGTAACAATCGATCAAAGGTATCAGTCAAACTTACGAGTTCGATTACTTCAGTGTTTTTTTGTTAGCACAGACCTTTAATAAAATCAATTCAATATGTTCAAATTGGTAAGTTGAATTCTTTTGTTAGAATTAGGCAAGATAAGCTACATAATTGGATTTGAACTAATAATGTCCTTATTACTTGTAGGTGGTGCTTTCAGTTTTCATTGCCCTTGCTGCTGCCAAGCCAGGAGTCTACGTATCCAGCCCATTGGTCAGAACTGCTGCCATCGTTGCTGAACCATCCCACGTTGAGGTTCACGAACCAACCATTGCCAAGGTCGGAGAAGTAGTACAAAGTGTCCCGACTGCCGTTTCACACCAAAGCTCAACCATTGTACACAGCAAGGCCAACATTGTTACTCCAATTGTTGCCCCAGCCGTCAAGACATACGCCGCCCCAATTGTTAAGACCTATGCCGCTGCCCCAGCTGCCGTTCTTGCCCACGCTGCTCCAGCTGTTAGCACCTACTCCGTTGCCGCTCCAGTATTGAAATCCTATGCTGGTCCAGTCTTCAGGACCTATGCTGCTGCTCCAGCTCACTACGCTGCTGCTCCAGCTCACTACGCTTATGCTGCTCACGCCCCAGTTGTAGCTCACGCTCCATTCGCTTACTCCGCTCCTTTGGTTCACGCCTGGTAAATGAAAACACACGAAACAAGTGATGTAATGAAGGACTGACATTGGCAATTTTATTGTTCACAAAAATAAACATTTGTGAAAGATTAAGATTGTCGAAAAAAATTGCTTATTTATTCAAAAACTTCTAAAATAAATTCTGGTCAATCGAAATTTGTTGAAGGTCGTTTTTTATTTAATCCAGTACACGTGGAGGTGGAAGGGATCAATTTATTAGATTTACTTATTGAAAACCCCCACCGAATCAACTAATCGCTGCAACATTCCCTTCCGCCGAGATAGTTTAATTTCAGAATTTCAATCAACATATTGTCACAATCACCGGGATCTTTCATACAAATTGTATAACGGTACATATACAGAATCTGTGTGGAAAGTTCTGGGTTCCGGTGACCAGGGCCGGCCCTAGGAGCGGGTGAAGTGGGCGGTCGCCCAGGCCCACTACTTTCAAGAGACCATGGGTTGCCCCTTTTCTCGGAAGGGCCTTGTTGTCACCTGATATCCGAAGAAATTGCGAACTGGTGAAGTGGGCGGTCGCCCAGGCCCACTACTTTCAAGAGACCATGGGTTGCCCCTTTTCTCGGAAGGGTCTTGCTGTCACCTGATTTCCGAAGAAATTGCGAACTTCTAGGTGCAGTGAAAACTGACCCATTTTTGTCCAAATTTGAGATTTTTATGAAAATTGTAAATATGAAAGAACATGACTGAAATCTTGAGTTGAATACGCTATTTTACTTCGTTTAGAAGCATTATTCGATAAATATTTGTATAAAGAAAATGAATATTTTTGCCCGCTCCCATTTCGGCCATTTTTTTCGACTATTACAAATCGGAATTCGATTAGGTGGATGATATATTCGCTTAGACTAATATATTTGATAATAAAGATCGATCCGATCGTTTAGTCCTCAAATGATATCAGGCAATCCGACTTTACAGTAATTCGGCTTGGCTTTTTGGACAAGGGGCATGATTTTCCTTTCTAGTGCTTCCCTGGAAGTTCAATCCAAATAGGAATTTCAGACTCCTAGACCTATATAAAGTGCTCCGAATAGGCCCGCACGAAAAAAAAAAATATTTAAGAAAATCATTCGCGTACTTTACAGTTATAACTAGAGACCGGATTCTCGTGCAATTGCAAAATTTTCCGATAGTCAGAGAAGAGAATAAAAGTATTGAGAAAGAAAACACAATGAAAAACAATAAATCTAAATTAAATGCATCCCATATGAAAATTTCATCAATTGCAGTCGATTTTCATAAGATAAGTAGTCCAGTACAATTGGTTCAAAATAGCCCCAAACCTAAACATCCAAAAAGAAAAGAAATTTTTGATGCCAAATTGTTGAATACACTGCCTAATATACGCAGTAAAAAGTTACACTAATTTGCGCCATGGGTTAAGGGGGGAGGGGGTGGCAAATGGGTGAAAATTCAGTTTCTTGCAAATATCTGGAAAACTATGAGTCCGACCTTAAAATGAGCTGAGGACAAAACAAACAACATAAAATTACCTTTGCAATGATATGTAACACTCTAGACATTTTCTCAGAAAATTATACCCTAGACCCAAAAGTATTATAGTGAATTTGGATTTTGCGAGTTTTACATTTCGCACTGTAACTCTTGATAGAATAGACCTACTGTCATAAGATCTTGTCCATATATTCATAACAAAATTTATTTCATTCGTACTAAAAATTGGAGTGCTCCGACCATTGGGGCGTCAATGGACTGTAACTCTTGATAGAAAGAACCTAGGGTGACGAAATCTTGTTCATTCTATTACAAACAAAATTTATTTGGTTTGTACCAAAAATTTAGGTGCTCCGACCATTGACGCCTCCCTCACTCCTCTTAACATTTTTCAAAAAGGCATGCCTGTAGCTTCTTTTTAAACTGAGCCAGGCAGATCAAATTTGGTGGGGTGCCTAGTCTAAGGTCCATTATGCTCCCCACCAAAAATTATTACCATCCAATCAAAACTAAGGGTACCCCCCATACAAAGTGAACGAAAATTCTAACAAATTTCACATTTTTTCATTTCTAAATTCTATCTAAAACGGAAAAATAAAATTTATATCTTAGAACGTCATTATAACAGTTAATTGTAGTCCTCTGAATGTATGTTCAAAATTTTGCATCAAAGCGTACACTACAAGTATCAACAAATTGTGTTTGAAAGTCATTGGTACTAGCTCAAAGGCTAGTTCCGAATAAATCGAGTAACGTGTACTAGCAACCTTCAAACCACATTTTTCGTACTTGTAAGGCACGCTGCGGTACAAACTTTTGAATATACATTTACAAGACTACAATTAACTGTTATAATGACGTTCTAAGAAATAAATTTTATTTTTTCATTTTAGATAGAATTTAGGAGTGAAAAAATGTGATTTTTTTAGAATTGGTTTACTTTGTATGGGGAGTACCCTTAGTTTTGATCCGATGGTAACAATTTTTGGTGAGGAGCATAATGGGGCTTAGACTAGGCACATCACTAAATTTTATCTGCCTGGCTCAATTTGGAAAGAAGCTACAGGCATGCCTTTTTGAAAAATGTTAGGAGGAGTGAGGGAGGCGTCAATGGTCGGAGCACCTAAATTTTTGGCACAAACCAAATAAATTTTGTTTGTAATAGAATGAACAAGATTTCGTCACCCTAGGTTCTTTCTATCAAGAGTTACAGTCCGAAATGTAAAACTCAAAAAATGTAAATTCTCTATAATACTTTTGGGTCTAGGGTATAATTTTCCGAGAAAACGTCTAGAGTGTTACATATCATTACAAAGGCAATTTTGTGTAGTTTGTTTCGTCCTCAGAAGATTTTAAGGTCAGATTCATAGTTTTACAGTTATTTGTAAAAAAGTAAGTTTTCATCCCTTTGGGACCCCCTCCCCCCTTAACCCATGGCGCCAATTGGTGTAACTTTTTATTGCGTATATTGGGTAGTGTATTCAACAATTTGGCATCAAAAATTTCTTTTTCTTTTGGATGTTTGGGTTTTGAGCTATCTGTACTAGACTAAAGCCCGAAGATTGTGCGATGGATTGGATCCTAAACAAAAATCGGTCATAGATTTCGGGTGCCAAATTTAAATGCAGTAATCTAGACAGCATTTAATGGGGAAAAGTTTATGTTTGGGAAAATATTGGAAGTGTCCCGCTTGTTAAATTTTTTTTTATTTTTTTAGAGCTAGTCTTTTTCAATTATGCTTTTCTTACGTCCACTGTTTCAAAGCCTAACCTTCTAAAAGCCCAAAATGATGACTTTTTTATATATTGCAAGCGAAATGCACATTCGGGCATTTATATTGCACGATTTTGCACGTTTCAGTATTTATACTGCACGTTTTTCAATGTTTTTACTGCAGGAAAATCCGGGCTCTAGTTATAAGCAATCAAAAGAAATTAGAAAAATGCAAATCATGTGGATATTTTTATAATATGTAACTGTAAATAATAATATTTGCAAATTTTATTTTGCAATAAAACTGTTTTTGTTTTGGGATAAATGTCACCTTCTTTTTATGGAACCGAGTGATAATAATAAGATAATAAAAGATTTTAAAGTTTGAATGAGAAAACAAGTCATTTTACCCATTGTGAATTTACGGACTTCCCGATGCCTAGATACAGACTTGGAACTATTTTCCAAAAAAAAACACCTTTGAATCTGGTCTTTAAAAATACTTTCCGGTTACAATTAGTAGATAAATAATGAAGCAAATGTTATAGAATGCAGACGAAAAGCGCTGCTTTTTAAAATTGTTTGCCGCAATACCCTGAAACATGTTTTTATGCCACACAGAAACGGTCTATCCATTGATTGCAATCAATGGATAGACCGTTTCTGTGTGGCATAAAAACATGTTTCAGGGTATTGCGGCAAACAATTTTAAAAAGCAGCGCTTTTCGTCTGCATTCTATAACATTTGCTTCATTATTTATCTACTAATTGTAACCGGAAAGTATTTTTAAAGACCAGATTCAAAGGTGTTTTTTTTTGGAAAATAGTTCCAAGTCTGTATCTAGGCATCGGGAAGTCCGTAAATTCACAATGGGTAAAATGACTTGTTTTCTCATTCAAACTTTAAAATCTTTTATTATCTTATTATTATCACTCGGTTCCATAAAAAGAAGGTGACATTTATCCCAAAACAAAAACAGTTTTATTGCAAAATAAAATTTGCAAATATTATTATTTACAGTTACATATTATAAAAATATCCACATGATTTGCATTTTTCTAATTTCTTTTGATTGCTTATAACTAGAGCCCGGATTTTCCTGCAGTAAAAACATTGAAAAACGTGCAGTATAAATACTGAAACGTGCAAAATCGTGCAATATAAATGCCCGAATGTGCATTTCGCTTGCAATATATAAAAAAGTCATCATTTTGGGCTTTTAGAAGGTTAGGCTTTGAAACAGTGGACGTAAGAAAAGCATAATTGAAAAAGACTAGCTCTAAAAAAATAAAAAAAAATTTAACAAGCGGGACACTTCCAATATTTTCCCAAACATAAACTTTTCCCCATTAAATGCTGTCTAGATTACTGCATTTAAATTTGGCACCCGAAATCTATGACCGATTTTTGTTTAGGATCCAATCCATCGCACAATCTTCGGGCTTTAGTCTAGTACAGATAGCTCAAAACCCAAACATCCAAAAGAAAAAGAAATTTTTGATGCCAAATTGTTGAATACACTACCCAATATACGCAATAAAAAGTTACACCAATTGGCGCCATGGGTTAAGGGGGGAGGGGGTCCCAAAGGGATGAAAACTTACTTTTTTACAAATAACTGTAAAACTATGAATCTGACCTTAAAATCTTCTGAGGACGAAACAAACTACACAAAATTGCCTTTGTAATGATATGTAACACTCTAGACGTTTTCTCGGAAAATTATACCCTAGACCCAAAAGTATTATAGAGAATTTACATTTTTTGAGTTTTACATTTCGGACTGTAACTCTTGATAGAAAGAACCTAGGGTGACGAAATCTTGTTCATTCTATTACAAACAAAATTTATTTGGTTTGTACCAAAAATTTAGGTGCTCCGACCATTGACGCCTCCCTCACTCCTCCTAACATTTTTCAAAAAGGCATGCCTGTAGCTTCTTTTTAAACTGAGCCAGGCAGATCAAATTTGGTGGGGTGCCTAGTCTAAGGTCCATTATGCTCCCCACCAAAAACGGTCTATCCATTGATTGCAATCCATGGATTTACCATGTGTGTGTGGCCTTACAGAAAAGTTATAAGATTTATTTTTCGGTTCCACAAAGGTCACACTTTCTTTAAAAAAAAAAACGTTTTTTTTTTTAAAGAAAACTTGACAAATATCACATCACACAGCAAGATATTAATCGACTTGCAACTTTCGAGACAAGATAATATAACACGAGCGTTATCGGTGTTAAACTTTATTATTCTTTTAATAATTATAGGTATTATTCTTATAATAACATAAACTCAAAAAAACAATATTCACGAAACGTGTCGTGTTGCGGCGAAGGTCGGGTAACAACTGTGCTCTCTCTCTTTTCCGGCAATCGACAATAACAAATCTTCGGGGTTGCCATGACAGTGGTGTTGTGTTTTGTCGAGAGTTTGGGGGGTTGTCGTTTAGCAGCGGTGACAGTTCTTTCTTTTCATTGCATATAACTGTAAAAATACTTGACTGATTTTTTTAAATATCATATTTCGTAGCAGGGTTTGATGTCGAATTTCCAGACATGCACGATTTACATCGTCCTGAAGAAATAAAAAAAACTATAGAATGGAATGCCCTTGCCGTTCCCTTCGATATCCTATATGTCTATCTTTATTTTAATCCAAAGTTGTGTTGTAGTTGTGTTCCTCTATTAGGACCTTATCCCTAAATATTGTTTGCAGTAATTTTAATTGAAGATTCCTAGATTTCAAGATAACAAACCGAACTGTATTTTGAATTTTGAATGAACCAATTCGACTGAAGTACTGGCCAAAAAAATTGTTTATAAAAATTTGTATCCAACAATTAACTGTTGATGAACAATTAATCAATTAACAATTTTCAAAATATATTGAAAACAAAGAAAAAAAACAAGCTATTTTTATGAAATTGTTGGTTGTCTCAAGTTTACCGAATAAAAAAAACTAAAACTCTTCGAATGTCCCCAAGTACAAAACGCACCGGGAATATAAAACGCAGCCTCATTTGTGCAATGCAAAAACTTGAAAACGAAAATTTGCGTTTCCAGAGAATATGTTTTTTTTACAAGGTGGGGAAAGATATTGCATTCTATATACTTACCCACATTCAGTTATGTCGGACTTTTACCGACTCAAATCAAACCTCTTCATATTACTTAGCAGGAGCGATTTTGATTATTTATTGTTTTTAAGCCAACCACTCCTAAAGCAGATTTTCGTCTTGGTTCGGGTATTCTGAGATCATTGGGAAGGATACAGCAGTTGAACCCACTTATTGCTTTGCAACTCGGACACTATCAGCTCTAATAAGGAATTGGGTTAAAATATTGTTCAGCTGGCCATATGTATTTCCCGTCGCTTCACTTAACTATATCAGGGTTGTGTTGATATTGCTCTCCCAGAATTTGGTTTTCATTTCTCGATTAACGATGGGTTTTCTTTTAGCGCTTGTATGGTTGCATGTTTATTAAATTTTAGAAGTGTCATCAATTCGAAGCTCAGGTGTTCTCGTGCAATTTACGCGCAAAACATTTTAAAATAACATGAGCACTTTAATCGCAACCAAAATATCCGGGGCTTACAACTATCTCTACCCAGCAGAGAGGCGCAATATTCAACCTTCGCCTAGGGCGCAACAGAGGCTCTAGCCGGCCCTGAGTAAACCACAATTCTCAAAAAAAAAAATATGTTTTGAGCGTCTTCCGCACTCGAGCGTGGAGGGCTCCACGGGAGTGTCGTGACTGCGTCCAAAACTTAAGACCGAAAGTCACTTTAAAAATATGTAGTTGGAATTCTGATGGATCGCAAAAAAATAGCTGAACTAAAACTAAAGGCATGAAAATTGTTGTCTCTCAAATAAATTTTTGTTTTGGATATTGGTAGGGGGCCACCATCATCGATTTGGCCAAGGGCCACCAGAATATGCCGGACCTACCGGTGACTGATTATTTTAAAGTGTGACTCGACCATAATAGAAAGTTTTGGACTCTTTCAGATTGACGTAAGAACCGTTCACTAAACATAAATCAATTTACATAATAAATGAGTCAAAATATAAATAAATCAATCGAGTTTTATTTTAACAAAAAAGCGTTTCATGATAACTTCAATCTTTCACAAAAATGCACCATACATTTCAAGAACAATGAAATTATTTGAAATTATCTAATTCAGTCCTAGATTATATCACTTGTTTCATTGTTTTCATTTACCAGGCGTGGACCAAAGGAGCGGAGTAAGCAAATGGAGCATGAGCTACAACTGGGGCGTGAGCAGCATAAGCGTAGTGAGCTGGAGCAGCAGCATAGGTCTTGAAGA
The DNA here is from genome assembly GCA_949715475.1 of Microchrysa polita. Classification (NCBI taxonomy): domain Eukaryota; kingdom Metazoa; phylum Arthropoda; class Insecta; order Diptera; family Stratiomyidae; genus Microchrysa; species Microchrysa polita. The sequence goes on from OX454416.1 coordinate 37,379,751, forward strand.
CTGGACCCGCATAGGATTTCAATACTGGAGCGGCAACGGAGTAGGTGCTAATAGCTGGAGCAGCGTGAGCAAGAACGGCAGCTGGGGCAGCGGCATAGGTCTTAACAATTGGGGCGGCGTATGTCTTGACGGCTGGGGAAACAATTGGAGTAACAATGTTGGCCTTGCTGTGTACAATGGTTGAGCTTTGGTGTGAAACGGAAGTCGGGACACTTTGTACTACTTCTCCGACCTTGGCAATGGTTGGTTCGTGAACCTCAACGTGGGATGGTTCAGCAACGATGGCAGCAGTTCTGACCAATGGGCTGGATACGTAGACTCCTGGCTTGGCAGAAGCGAGGGCAATGAAAACTGAAAGCACCACCTAGAAATAAAGGATATTTAATTAGTAACTCGTGCATTGTCCTTGGTTTTCATTTAATTTTTCAAAACAAAACCTACCAATTTGAACATTTTGAAAGGATTTGAATAGGTCTGTGCTAACAAAAACACTGAAGTAATCGAACTCGTAAGTTTGACTGATGTCTTTGACCGAACGTTACTAGTCTTTTATACTTGACTTGAATGAACTACAATAGTACTGGCACGTAGTTCCATATTCTCGGACCAGTGCGATATCTACCGGGTTCAGATTCACTCGCTCACCAATCAATCGTTTCATTCATCGGAGTTTTGCGATTCCGGCTTATCAACATTGACTTCTATAATATTGAGTCCATTAACACAATATTATCCAAATTCAAAATTACATTAAGATTTTGACGAGTAGCTTGACCACCTTGAAAATAAGTAAACGAGTATGTAGCTGACAAAGTGTGTATGGACAATATAAATCAGTTCACTTTTGTGGATTTGCTTACATATTGTAGTCGAAGACATGGTTACTTACCACCATACACTCTCCGCCTAGAGTTGGACAGATGTAATGCAATTGGTAAGAAGCTTGTTAGAATTTACATGAATGAAACTTTGAGTCGGTCTTCGAAGTTATTATTAAGTACTCATATTAGTAATATTTCTTTTCTTTTATGAAATTATTATCTATACGAGTATTGTGCTACTTGGCTGGCATACACAAGGCGAACCTTTTATCGTGTATGTGTGGCCTAGGGGAATAGTCGAGTCAATTTTGAACAAAATCATATACCTATGTAAACCCGCGGTAAAGATAACCCTTTCTTCTGCACTTATTTATAAGAAAAACTTCCATGCTTCATTACTACTGTTGCTGTCATCGGTCACAACAAAATCTTAGCGTCACCAGTGGCGATCTTACGTACCCCCTCTGAAATATGCTGATGTCCCATTACATATCGTTGTTATAGGTATCATAATGGTTAAATAACGAATCAAGTTAATAGAAAGGGACAACATTCACTGCCACCGAATTTTGAACAGACGAAAAGTACAGAGATTTCGCAACATCATACAAGTAATCTCTAGGACCATTTCAATGAGCAAGGAACTCAGCATCACAGAAAATGTGCTGGCAAGATGTTTTCTGCAATTCTCTAGGTGCTACTATTATCGCGTACCCCCTGATCAACTGTGAAAGTTTGAGTGAGTGTTTCTAGGAAGTAGGGCTGAAACTGCTCCCTGGTACAGTCACATTTCAGTGAGTTAACAATTTTTCCATTAGCTTGGCCTTGGGATACTCTGTTAATGTGCAATAAAAGAGAGACGGAGACGGAGCCTAGTGACTTCAAAACCCAGCGCCGGTCTTAATTCAAACACCATTTGAACATAACAAACAAGTTCATCAAATAAAATTTAGTAAATAAAGAATAGTTTAGAAATACCTACAGATTCCTATGTATGCCCCTGACAGTGACGCTCTGTCGCAGCCAGCGCCCGCTCTAAGGGGGGGCAAGCCGGGCGGTCGCCCGTGGCGCCAACTTTTAGGGGTAGCTTTTTGGCTAGAGCTCCAAGAAAAAAATATAAAAGCCAGAAGGAAAAATTTAATATCAATTTCCATTAAGTGGAAACGAAACCTACAGATGAAATAAATAGTTGAAAGTTGTGTTTTGAAGAAACAAAGTCCTTGAGAGCCAACAATTGATAGGAGGTGCTGCATTTAGAATCCTAAAATGCTTGCCTAGTAAGAGTTGCGTAATTGTACGTCTGTGATGCTGGCCCCCGTCCTACTTCCGAAGCTATGCGCTATTCAAGTTCTACTTTAAAAGTGAAATTGGAGATTTATGTGCTAATTTCGTCCTCCAATTGAACATTTAGTAGGTACCTCTTCTTTTGACCAGCATTAAGGATTATATTTCATCTTTCTATGCATGATCCCTTAGTGTTAGTCTTACCAAAGGGGAGATCCATCTAATTTTTAAATATAGGATGAAAGTACCTATAGAACGTAATCTTATTATTGAGTTTATATGCGGAACGTCGCACTTTAATTTCCGGAAGTAAGGTCTAAAACTTTATTTTAGTCTATTGAATCGGAGGAGAGCACGTCCCCTAAAAAAATATTAATCCTCCGGAAAAATTGATATCAAATGAGAAATAATGATTCGTATAAACACTAAAAACATAAAAGCGATTAAAACAAAGTCTCCTGATGAGACAAATTTCATACCCCTGCAAGAGTTTTGGAAACTTCTATAAACCTTTGGCGGCAAAAATGACTTCAATTCACCCGATCTCCTCGTGGATGGATCGCCTCAGTTGGTTCCCATTGCATTGATTCATCTAGCATTTAAAGGTCAAATTTCGAACAAAATTGTTTGAGTTTCAGCAAGATGAGGGATGGAATCACAGTACACATTACCAGAGCCGCAGTAGCAGTACTTCCTTTTTTTCGGAAATGCTAAATCAGGACTAAGCTTGATTGCCCCGATTTAGCTAGCTCTGACCTTCTTCTTTATAAAAATTCTCAGTAAGGGCGTAGGCTGGATTTTCTAAAGACGTAAACATTTTTTCAACATCATGCCCTAGCCCGGAATTTTTTTTAGTGGGTCGGAGGGTATGTCATTCCCATTAAACTATATGACAACAAAAATATTTTTAGAAAAAGGGTTAAACATTTGAGAAAGACAAATCCAGAGCGACCTTTTACCTTTTAATGATAAATGGCGTCGTTAAAACATGGCGGAAAGCAAAAACTCTATAAAGTATACATTTAAGCCCAGAAGTAATGGAGTGATGAAACACGGACAATATAGGCTTTTTGGCGGCGAAATATTTTCATGAATGGGGTTGGTTGGGCAACATGATCGGAAACATAGGTGGTTAGGATCCTCACAAAGAGAACTTAGGATTTCACTTGGGGCATAATTTAAGTTTCGAAAGGCACACAAACGCGGATAGGATATGGATATGATGATGTTTATGACACCTACATGTGGGCGGTCAAGCTTCGGATATTAAATGCCTAAAACTGCCGTCTCAATAAAATTGTGCGGATGATACTTTTAGAATCCCTGTCTCGGAATAACTGAGACCACCAGACTGAAATATTTCTTAAAATTGCGATTGAGACCAGACGCCAACTGACACCACCAACACGCAGATTTGTAGCACAGGAATTTTCATACGTAGAGCATCGATTTTTTATGAGGTAATACAGCAGTAAGACAAAAATGTATCCTTGATCAACCGACAGACAGGGGGAGAGAGGGTCAAGCGCTACTCCCCGCCCTGCCTCCCCAACCTACTGGGCTACAACTATGGATCTCAAGATGTCGCATTTATGAAAATAAACCACGGACGTTCCACACTGAAGAAATCCGGCTAACTGAAGTTTATCGGCTGCGTAGTCTGCAAGGATGTTATGGTCAACTACTCATCTACTTCAACGACGTACATATTACCTACTATCAATCTGCCTGGTATATCACCCAGGGGCGGCAATTTGTCCTTTTGCCCGGGGCGGCGTAAGTGCTAGAGCGGGCGCTGGTCGCAGCTAAAGGCTTAAGAATCTGGGGTATGTCCTGTACACCTTTTTTTGCTGGGAATCATTTGAGAAACCATTTTCCGGGCGTTTTCGGTAGTTTCTAGACACTGGGTGTCCCATAAGTAAACGTCAAGCCGGAAACGGATGTAGTGCCCACTTCTTTCGTAGCGGTGTGCATTTTGAAAGCCGCAATTTTAGAGTAACGGCCAACATTCTTGGCCACTGCGAGTGTGCTAATATATTACAGATTTGAGCTCCCCAAGCATTTGCTAGAACTGTGGTACTGTATCCGCCTTGTTTTCCTAAAACCTTTGTAAGGGTTGAGGTACACATTAAACCACTGTGTTTGCTTTGAAAAATCTTCATCTAAAGAAAAAAAACAATAAGCGTAGCGAATTGACGGTCAAAAATTTCAAGGCTTTCTTGAAATCAAAGTTCGAATATAGGTTGGCATCTTACTTCACCAATAGAATAGAAGGTTTCAAATTGAATTCAGCTTTTGCCAGTTTTTTTTTTGCTTATCCAGTATCAGTTTTTTATTATCATTTTTCTACAATTCGTATTTTTCTGAAAACCCAAAATTTTACCTCAGAACTTAAATCTCAAAATGCACCTTAATGCGCAGAAGACCGCATTAAAACACTCTTCAAATATTGATCGTACTGATGCCAGACTATAGATGCTCCCGATTAGAAAACATCCGGATTACTGAGACTGAGCCGATTCAGTGAGGACGTGCCGGATTATTAGGTGTTCCGGATTAGATGGAGGCCGGATTATAGAGATTCCACTGTACAATTTGTTTAAGGGCCGATATGTCAAATAAAAATTTTCTTCGATTCATAGTTTTTTATCGTTTGGAAAAGGTGGGTCCGGACCGGAATCATTGTCCCTCCGGGCCCGGATTTTCTCTCCACGGCCCTGCCAACAGCTACGTTACAACGTAAAACCAATCGTCTTGTCAGTTCTTTATGCAACGCAACACCAATGGGCCAAATCAAACTATAAGAACGATCGTACGGGTAAACTTGCACACAAGATCCTGACGTACTATCGTTTTTACACTATCCGGTCAAAACGCGGACGGGCGAATAATAATAAAAATAATAAAGCAAGCATAAATGTGGCCATGCTCGCTTCAAAGCTAGTATACAAAGAGGTGATGAGTCGACAAAATAAAAATGAAAGTAAAACAAATAGCCGCATTATGATTTTATTATTATTATATCGCAGGAAGAACGCCCGAAGGATCGGGGGACCGAATTACAACCGGACGTGCGATAGCAATTGTACGTCCGTTTGTAATTCGATCGTACGATTTTTACAACCGAAAAACAAACGTGATACGATTGTGTTTCTTTCGTAAGACGCATTCTCATAATGTGAAATGCACAATGATTGTCTGCCGGCCACTATAAAAGCTTTCGCCGTACGGTTTGTATCCGTACGGTTTCGTCTTATAATGTGAAACGGCCCAATCACAATTACATAACAGAAAGAGAAGCATCTGATTTAAATACCTTTACAGTACACCAACGCGAATTCACGGCCAAATTGAAGTACACAAGCCCGACCGAAAAATCAGACCGATTGTTTCAAATATTTATCATTCCAGCGGCTTACAATAAATCGATTCCAGCAAAACAAAAACTCTGATTGATTCTTCTCAACATCGTTTTATGACCACCTCGTTGCCCCGACATGAGCATCGCTGCTACTTATTCTTGAAACCACGCATCTATGAAAATAAACTCAACCCGTTGGAAAAACTGAAAAGATCCATCAGCGAGGAGATCGGGCGAATTGAGAAGATGGTCTGATGAAAATGTTTCGAAAAAAGATGTCAAAAGTTTAGTAATGGAAACGCTTAATATAAAAAGGAGATCTTAGGTAATGCAGTTTTTAGTATGAAGGAAAAAAAAAAGATTCATGAACTCACAAGGGGGGAGGGGCGGCACGTGCCCCCTTGTAAATACGCCACTGACACAAACCAGTGTTGCAAAATCATGCTCTAGGTTGCCAGACATTTCTGAGACCGCATTTTCCATCCTCCGCGGCCAAATTGACAAAGGTTAGGGATGGACTTCGAGGAGCTGACCCCAGGGATCCTCGTATCGGCGACTTGAACACAGAGATCACCAAATGAACAGCCACAGACGGCAAAAAAGGAGTTCCCACCTAGGGAATCGTCATTTTAAACCCGTTATCAACAATCTACGGAAAACTGTGTGTTAAACCGAAAGGAAAGGTAACCATGAAGTTCGGCGATAAGACTTACAAAAACGACGACAAATGCGCTCACACAAAGCTCTAGTCTGCTATCACCAGAGCTATTCGAAACCGCATAATTAACCAGTATCTTCACGGTACCACCAACGAATTTGCATTTGCCATAAAACACGCCAAAAATTCCAAAGCTCTTGGCCCATGATCATGCTCAAACATCTTGACGTGTATCACCGCTACGATGAATTTATCTTTAAAAACCTTTATCGTACCTGAGTTCTGGAAAAGATGCCGCATCACTCCAATACTTAAACCAATGGTAAAAAAACATACGCTTGGAAAGTCATACCGACCCATAACGCTTCTGTCTCCTGTGGCCAAAATACTCGAGGTGCTAGTGCTACCAACACGCCTGGAGCACATCAACCTTGCGAATCATCAACACGGCTTCAGAGAGATGCATAGTGCTACATCCGCTCTTATTACGTCCTAAATCTTTAACGGACATAACCAGCTGAAGCCTTGCAAGCGCACCATCCTCGTGGTTCTTGATCCGTCAAAAGCGTCTGACACATAATGAACTTCTTACCAAGCAATACTTAGTCGGATGCTACCGTACATACCACCCGATCAACCAACACTAAATCAGGGACAAATAACGTGAAGTACAGGAGTACAAAAAAGTTCCCTTCGTTAGCCCTGACTACAAGGCGGCTATTGCTAGTCTCCATACCCAAGAAGTTCATAAGACTACTAAAAAATCACCAACAACCGCATACTTGGCACCAAACCACCTGTCCGGATGAACAACAACTAGCCAGGGCCACCCCCGGGGCCACCGCGCAACCCCAGTGCCGAGCATACCTTCACACGACACAATGGAACGCTGTAATGAGCAAGGAAGAAGAAACACATAATACACAAGTCCGCACATTACTGTGTATTAGATGTAGATGTCGACGGTACGGCGGAAATGCAAGCCATCTTAGTTTCATCAGGGAGTACTAATATCGAAATTTTTAATGTATATGTTCCCCACACTCTAGTTCCCCTTCTGGCTATCGTTTCGATATTGGTCCTCTCCTATCTTGAGAGCACATGATCATTCTTGGTGACTTTAACGCGCACCATGAGCTCTGGCATTCTGACCTCAACAACGATGCCAGGGGTATAACTATTGCCGAATCTCTAGACGCCTCAGATTTCTGTCCACTCAATGAAGACTAGCCGACTCGTGTCACAAGCACTTGCAGTAGCTCTCCTGACTTAACTATTGTAAGTGCCACCCTAATCAGTCCTACTTAACTCCGAAATCAATCGACAAGTAAAAGACTATCGGAAGGCGAAATGGAACGAGCACCTCAATGACTGCAACCTCAACGAAGGTGTCAGTAAACTATGGTCTACCCAGCCCTGCTTCAGCAGGGTCTTACGACTCTGGTTCCACTTGTACTAAGACTATTTAGAGCCAGCATAGCCTTAGGATACATTCCAATCACTTGGAAGCAGGTAAACGTAGCATTTCTGGCAAAGCCAGGGCGTGACCAAACCCTAGCGAAATCGTATAGACCAATAAGTCTAACCTCCTTCCTTCTTAAGTCATTGGAAAAGCTCGTCGATAAACATATCAGGGACAGGTGTCTGACGCATTTCCCGTTACACCAAAACCAACATGCCTATCAGACGGGGAAATCATGTGAATCAGTACTACACCATTTAGTTGGGAAGATTGAGACCACACTAGAAATCAAAGAAATAGGGCTCGCGGCCTTCCTAGATATAGAGGGGGCCTTCGACAATACTTCCTTTGAATCTCTTGTACACGGCGCCTCTAGTCATGGAGTTCAAAACACCCTATGTCGGTGGATAAAATCGATGCTTCAAGGACGACAAGTACATGCAAAATTATTCGGCGAAACCATGTATACAGCTGTCCTCAAAGGATGCCCACAGGGGGGTATACTCTCACCCCTCCTGTGGAACTTTGTAGTGGACAGCCTACTGGTCCAGCTAAACAACACTGGCTTCTATACCCTAGGATACGCCGATGACATCAGTATCCTGATAAGGGGAAAATTTCCAGGAGTTCTTTCTGAACTCATGCAACAAGCTCTGACCCAAGTGGAGGATTGGTGTAGGAGGGTAGGCCTATCGGTCAATCCCGCCAAAACAACACTAATAGCCTTCAGTCGCAAACACAACTTGGAAGAGCTCAGTGCTCCAACATTATTCAACCAACAACTGCAGTTTACCACGGAGGTAAAATATCTGGGAATCACCCTGGATAACAAACTCACGTGGAACAAGCAGCTGCAAAACACAATTGCCAAAGGCAAACAGACCCTATATGCGACAAAAAGAGCAATAGGGAAAACGTGGGGGTTAAAACCACGAATGATACACTGGATATACGAAGCTGTAGTCAAACCCCGTCTGACCTATGGCTCGATAGTCTGGTGGACCAAAATCAAGCAAAAAACAGCAGCAGCGAAGTTGGGATCAGTACAGAGACTGGCCTGCGCAAGCATAACCGGCGCCATGCGCAGTGCACCAACTTTAACTCTAGAGAAACTACTAGACCTGCCACCACTGGACCTCACAATCACAGAAGAGGCAAGACTTGCAGCGTACAGACTCCAATCATCGAACATGTGGACACCACAAAGGACAGGACACTGTTCGATTACAGAAACTATTGCAAACCCAATCCTAGATATGGGCAGCGATTATACCCCGGCCATGTTCACCTTCGACTCCAATATCCAAACCTCAACGGTTAGGGAAGACTGGAGTAAATGGAACGACAACCATCTATCAAATCACATCGTGTGGTACACGGATGGGTCGAAGACAGACGAAGGAACAGGGGCAGGAGTTTATACTAAAACCAACAACTATTGTATCTCCAAACCCCTAGGTCAATATACAACTGTGTTCCAGGCAGAACTTATAGCCATAAACCTTGCAGCGGGGGAGAGTACTCGAAAGGGATATACCAATAAAACCATATTTATTCTCTCCGATAGTCAAGCTGCTATAAAAGCCATTGCAAATCCCAAAACAACCTCTAAATTGGTTTGGGAATGTCAACAAAATCTCAAAAACCTAGCTACCCGAAACAAAGTAACTCTAAAATGGGTGAAGGGACATAAGGGGATCGAAGGAAATGAGAAAGCGGACGCCCTTGCAAGAGAGGGTTCCGAACTACCCTTAACTGGTCCTGAACCTGCAATCGGAATCAGTAAATCTACTGCCAGAACCGTTGCTAGACGATGGACCGAGGATAAATTCCAAAATCGATGGAGACTAGCTGAAGGGCTCAGGCACAGCAAGCGTATGCTGGAATCTAACTGGCAAACCAACTGCACCGAAGCCCTCAGTCTAAGTAAAACGAACCTCAGGGCAGTGACAGGCCTTATAACCGGTCATTGTACCCTACGAAAACATCTGCATACAATTGGGATCTACTCACAAGACCCATTATGCCGCCTCTGCAACGAAGACGAGGAATCATCCTCGCACGTTATCTTCGAATGCCCCGCTCTTATGAGCTGGAGACAAAATTTCTTTGGGGCTCAAACTACCACAATGGGTGCACCCAAAGTAAACCTGGTTAGCTTTCTTCTAAGCCTTATACGAAGGACAGAGCTCTTAACCTGAAACGTTATCGCTTAGATGGGATATACAATAAGCCAGCAGGCTGCAGTATTGGGCGCAACCAGCCCAACCTATCTCAGCGCCATATCCATCCATCCATCCATCCAAACTATGGTCTACTGTCCGCACCCTATCCAATCCTAGGAAAGGAAAGGGCAATAATGCCATCAAATTTGGCCATAAGAGCACCAGCGATCCCCTTCAGTGCGCAAGCCTGTTCAATAGGCAATTTATTGAACATCCCAAGTCCGATGGCTTAAAGCGTAAAATTAGAAGACGGATTCGCAATAGAAATGTTGACACTATACCATCGTATACTGCGGACCAGGTTAAAAAAGTCATCGAGAATGCTAAAAACTCAAAGGCCCTCGGACCCGATGGCATTTCGATGGCCATGTTGAAAGATCTCGACCTTCCAGCCATTGAGTATCTCACGGCAGCCTTTAACTTGTCAATCTCTAAGCTTGCCATCCCTGAAATCTGGAAAACAGAACGGATTGTCCCCTGTCTCAAACCGGGAAAGAGCGCTGGTCTCGGTGAATCCTACCGACCCATAAAAATACTTTCACCTGTCGCAAAGACGCTAGAGGCCCTTATTCACCCCACTCTTGTTAAGCATGCTAAGCTAGAACCTCACCAGCATGGCTTCAGGAAAATGCATAGTACCACCACTGCCCTGGATGCGATCACTACACGCATCCGTAATGGGCATCCACAGACGTCCTTGCCACAGATCGATTCTTGTGGCAATTGACCTAACGAGTGCATTTGACAATGTCAATCACTCGATGCTTCTCGCGAACTTACTGAATATGCATAACCCTGCTCAAGAGATCCGTTGAATTGCCAACTATCTAGCTGGTCGGCATTCCTTCACTGTGTTTCGTGGCAAACGTTCTAAGCTGAGGAAAATCAAATTAGGAGTTCCACAGGGTGGGGTACTCTCCCCCACTCTGTTCAACATCTACATGTCCGGCCTTCCTACACCACCGGAAGGAATCGAGGTGATTTCCTACGCAGACGATTGCACCGTGCTCGCCACAGGGTAAGATAAGGATGAAATGCCCCTCCAAAATAATCGCTATCTCGGACGATTACAGTCATTCTTCCAAAGCCGAAACCTCACCATCTCCGCGTCTAAATCTTCTGCGACATTTCTCACCACCTGGTCGGTGGGAGGTTGATGTACGTATTGGCAACAATCCAATTCCTACTGTTGCTAATCCTAAAATTCTCGGGCTCCATTTAGAGAGCATGATGACGTCAGCTCATCACGCAGCATCCGTTTGCGAAAAGATGCGCAGTAGGAATGAAATCCGAAAAGCACTAGCTGGTCTATTGCGAGATTAGATGCGAATAGAGTCCTCTCAGTGCGCCCTCCACCCATTTCGCCTGAGGAGATTAGGCTCCCGAGAGCCACCAGAGTGACATTAGCTCAACTTTGGTCGGGCTTTGTTCACGCCTCAAGTCGTACCTTTCTCGCATTAACCCGGACATTCAAAACATCTGTCCAAACTGCGCTGGCGCTCCACACGATGTGGGTCACTTGTTTCAATGCCCAGCTGCACCCACTGACTTAACCCCTATCTCACTGTGGGAAAACCCTATCGCTATGTTTTGTCCCTTGACATCACGGATGAAAGCATCGACGAACCATAACTCGAATCCACATAGATGCACAGCGGTTTCACACCTTTCTACACCGCTAAAAGAAGAAGAAACAAATTGAAAATCATCCTTGACTTCATTGAATTTTACCATTGCAAATTTCTCATAAGCAACATTTTTGTATTAAGTGAATGGCCGACTGAAAGCAAACAACAACTTAGGGTTTTTAACAGTACCATTTTCTTCTATTTTTGTAAATAATATTATAAAAAATTTTGTTAACAATTTTCCATATAAATCAGCGTTTTGCGTTCATTTTTCAGTTTAAACTTAGACAATTATTTTTTTTGTTTTTATAAACAGATAAAAAAAACATTGTTACAAGTTCGAAAAATGGTGGACCAAACTTAAACAAAGTCTGTGCGCAAAATTGTTTTGTCCGCTTTATTCGACTAAAACGTATGTTATCTAAAATTGTGCATTTTATCTTTATATATTTTAAATATACATATATTAAAGGCAGTATAATTTACTTCTTTATTCTGTTTTTCGGTTATATTATTATGTATTATTGTTGATGCGATTATCTTATAATTAAATGCATTGGAGGTGTCTATTTGTGATCGAACATTATTTATTTTTTATTTTGTTTAAAACAAAATACACTTCAATTTGCATATACAACTTTGTTCTTTTTTTTTTAAGATTTTCTCGATGAAATAGGAAACACGCAAACAACAAATGTTTTTCGTCTTAAGTGTTATTCATTTTCGTATGATTTTCATTTTAAATAAATTATGGACTAGTAGGTACAATTCAACATTAGCGTCTCATTTTAATAATGAGATTCTTAAAAAAAATTATAAAAATTTGGTAATTGAACTTGTGATAAATGATAATTACAGAAGGACATTGTCTATAAATGTAAACAATTATCTCACCGTCGCTTCACTGGGACTTTCATTAGTATTAATAAGTTAGTTGTATTCTCTTCTTGTTTTTCTCTAAGCTCCAAATCGATTGTGTGTGTGTGTGTAGGTAGTTAATCGGTTTGGATAAAAGGCACATAACCAAAATGCAATGAAATTTTGGCATTATTGTTATTCAGCTCTTGATTCTTACTTTAATTCTTCTTATGCTTTTCTAAGCTTGCATTTAGCAGTTTGTGTACATACTTTCATTATATTAAAGAACGTTTCGTTTGTAGAAAAAATCGCGCGACATATCGATATAACTGTACACGTACGACAAAAACATAAACTGTATTCAATCTACATCACTGCTACGAAATACGCGTCTTATAAAACACAACAACGCTTTTTATTTTTACGTTTGTACGACTCCTCGATAAACGGCCGCTCGGCCAACTGGAACTTACGTACGATGCGTACAAGTTCGTGGAAGGCCTGATCAACGTTCACACGTGCTTTGGCACTGCACTCAATGTACGGTATGCCCAATTGTCGGCTCACTATTTGTGCCTCGTCCAGGGATACTTGCCGATTATTGGTCATATCGGCTTTATTGCCAACCATAAGCATGGGAAATTCATCGCGATCCTTGACACGTAAAATTTGTTTTTGGAATTTGGGAATTTCTTCGAAGCTGGAGTGGTCCGTCAACGAGAAAACGAGAAGGAATCCTTCCCCGGAGCGCATGTATTGTTCGCGCATTGCACTGAATTCCTCTTGACCGGCCGTATCCAGAACTGAGAAAGTGTAAACAAATAAATTAGAGAAATGTAGACTTTAAATCAATGTTATTGTACAGGATGCTACTTACTGTCTAGTTTTGCCAGCGTATCATCGACGATGCATTGTTTTGTGTAGGAATCCTCAATGGTGGGATCGTAATCAGTAACAAAGTAACTCTGAAATTGTAAAGAAAGCATTAAATATAAAGTTTTAATCAAAAGGGTTACAGATATGTTCATATTTAATTTTTTTTTTTAGAAAAGTTGAGAGTTTTCATTGCTCATTTAGATAAACCAATGAATTAGGAAACAGTCTACATTAAATCACATCGTTTGGCAATCACCCAAATATTTGTAATAGATAGGCCAATGTTCCAAAATGTGTAAAAACTACTTAGGCAAGTGTTCAAACTGCGACTCAAATCACATGATGGAAAACAGTTTACGCAGACTTGCGTGAACCACGCCATTTGCAGACTTTTAAAGAATTTGTTCATATGTTCAGTCAAACTTATAACGGTGACGGCAGATATACTTCTTCTCAGTACCGTATAGCCCTATGTGGGGCCATGGTGCGTTAACTCAGACAGGCAATCGAGTCAACGTTACATTGCATATCATTTCGGAGTGTATATAATTTTGCAAGCACTATATATTTCCTATTCGCACATGTACGGAAATTTTGCCACACGCCGAATTCGATCTCCGAACTTCTAGATTAACAGAGTGCGACTCAACCAAGTGAGCCACAAAGCGTGACGGTAGAGATTACCAGCGTTGATTTTCACGATTTTGCAGCATGGCAATTAGTTTAATCTCTGCCTGTATGCGTGGATGCTAGCAAGTTCATTGAAATTTAGCCCATAGGCCAGTAGCCTCAGTCCAGAGCCCATCGATCACAGGCTCCCTTGTAACAGAATCCAATATCCGAGGTATGTGGAGGAAGAAGCTGACACTACGTGGTCTTAGTTTGATTCGTTTGCCGTTTTGCAGACCCACGACATGGAAGTTGTACAATCAAAGGTATTACGTACGTAGGATTGATTTTCTTCTCCCTTCTCTCGTTATTTATACCGCTTCATGGCGTCGCGTCGCTCGGCCTGCGGTGTAGGCACGTCGCCCGTTCTGGCGGTAATGTCACAGCCTTGTACAGGCAGGTTTATCTTGGATCGTGTCATTGCCGAGACCAATGCGTTGCTCAGGCTTTACCATTTGACACCAGGTATTCGTCGGACTGCCTCTGGCCAGCATCAAGTAGGACTTCCATTGATATCGCCTTCTTTGCGGATGCAGACGCCCTTAAACATGGTAATACCATTCCTTTTGTCGGTCTTATTCTTCTTTTAGCGGTGCAGAAAGGTGTGACACCGCTGTGCATCTATGTGGATTAGAGTAATGGCTCGTCATTGTTTTTGTCCGAAATGTCAAGGGGCAAAAACATAGCTGCTGCCATAGGGTTTTCCCACAGTGAAACAGGAGTAAGATCACTGGGCGCAGCTGGGTATTGAAACAAATGACCCACATCGTGAGTCACCCCAGCGCAGTTAGGACAGATGTTATGGATGTCTGGGTCTAGGCGAGAAAGATAGGAGTTAAGGCGTGAACAGAAGCCTGACCGTAGTTACTAATGGCTCTCGTTAGTATAATCTCCTCAGGCGAGGCAGGTGGGGGAAATGCTGAGAGGACTCTATTCGTACCTAAACTCGCAATAGACTGACTCACTTCTTCAGTGTAAATCGCTGCAATGGCGGCCCGGTATGTCTCTTCATCGTAAGAATTTTATGCCTGCTGCGCATCTTTTCGCATACTGCTGCAGCGTGATGACCTGACGTCATCATATTCTCCAGGTGGAGGCCGACAATTTTAAGAGTTAGCAACAGTATGAACAAGATTGTTACCAATTGTTACGACCGCCTCCCTGACAAGAACCTTGAAGGTTCGATACAGGAAGGTTGTGTTTGTCTGTGTATATTTGTCGGTCTTCGAGCAAGTTTCATATTTCCGCTGCATCAAGAAAGGGCCTGCCGTGCGATACCGGGTTCTGGTGGGTAAGTAAAAGTTCCTTTTTTCTATAATTCCGCAGCTGTGGCCATGGGAATTTTAAGGGCTGGCCAGCCTGGCAGTGAGTGCACTTTTGGCCAGTAGGCCCCGATAACGGCAGTAAGTCAGAATCTCAGACGTTCTTTTTCAGTGATAAGAAGCCCCCAGATTTTGCCATTCCGCCATAGTTCAACAAGTTTGGAAGCCGCCATCACTGATTTAAATGCCATGATGCATGATAATACTCTACCATTAAGTTGACTTAACCCCTTTCGGGACATAGCGCGTCTACTACACCTACTCGCCGTCGCGTATCGTTAGTCGGCCTCTTTGAGAGAACATGCCAAAAGCACACTTGACTTAGTGAATACGGTGAACGATGTCCTGCTCGGTGCCGCCATTAACAGCAACAATGCTACCAAAGTATTCAAATTCGAAATGACTCATTGTTATTATCTACTCTACCCGTACACTCAAAAATTGATTAAATGATGTCACTATCGATATTTTGCATTCTGTCAGACTGCCCTTCTTTGAAAGTTTGACTACGAAACCTTCCTTCCACACTGGGAAAAGTTTCTATATCTCACTCTTCACCAATGAAAGGTTACAACAACTCCGCCGTTATGACTGCATGTTGTATTGTGTTGCATGGTAAAGTTGGGCTGGAATGTCATGATAGAAGAATGATTTATTTGAGCAGATTGTGGTAGTCTGGTTGTCTTGTATATTCCTGAGTGGATGAGAGACCTTTATAATTGTAAACGTTTGAGCTTGAATAATGCTGGACTGATCAGGAAGGCGATACCATTCAGAGATTTTGAGTGAATCCCACAAGATTCCGGCACCAACGCTACATTCCATTTTCGACCCATCGTTGAAAAATATCATGTCAAAGTCCTTCACCACCTTCAACTCATCTCTAGTGGGGAATTTTATAGCAAAATTAGGTTGAGCACTATGAAGTCCCTCACAACGTTGCTTACTTCTTGTGACAGGTCATATAATATTTCTGTTGTATGCACCCCAGCGACTCAACTCTTTGAACTTTTCTGCACTGTATTGTGCTAGTTGGTTGACATCTTAGTAGGAGATATAAATATAAATATACTTGACAATTCCATAAGCACGAATGATTACCTAAACTGTTTAGCAAGACTGGGATTTATCTCTCTAATAAACAAACCAACTCGAACCTGTGAAACAGCATCTACATGTATTGATCATATTTTCCTACGGCAAAAACAAGTCACTGAATGTATTCCAATTATTTTCAAAAATTCTATTACGGATCACAATACCTTACTACTTTCACTACCAATTGAGCCTAACAAACAACAAGTTTATTGCGATAACTCAAAACTCAAGATAAATACGACCTTACTATCCCAGAATCTCCAAAGTATAAACTGGCACACCATCCTAAATAATGAACTTAATGCTGAGATTTCCGCAAAAACGTTTATGCTTACAATGAATAATTTAATTCAAGAGTGCCAATACCGGTATACTCCAATTCGTAAATACCAAACATTAAAACCATGGATATCCCTGGGGATCATAAAATCAATAAGAAATAGAGATAGATTAAAAAACAAACTAGATAGACAACCTTTCAACACTGCTTTGAAAAATAATTACAAAAAATACCGCAATAAGCTAAACTCTATTATGAAATCAGCCAAAAGAGACTATATACAAAATTTTATAAACAATAGCAAAAATTGCACTAAAAACCTGTGGAAAACTGTCAATGAAATGTCGGAAAGGAATGTTAAAAAATGCAACGAATGGGAACAAATAGTCGACCCGAAATCAAAGGAAAGGGCAAACGATATAGAAACAGCGGCTAACATACTGAATGTTGCTTTCACTGATGTCTGCTCTCAAAATATTTCTTCTAACTCTACCGCATTAACAGTTGATCAAAATGATCAATTAAGTCTCTCTAATTTTCATATCCGCAAAATAACTACTGATGAGATCGTTGAGAATGTTCAAAAACTGAATGGGTCTTCCAGTGGTGTTGACAATATTACCACTGAATTGTTAAAAAAATTAATACACCAGTTGAAGGAACCTCTTTCCATGATATTTAATAAATGTATTAAGGAAGGAACCTTTCCCAGTGTGTTTAAAAATGCCATCGTTGTACCGATTTATAAAAGTGGTCTAAAATCTGATCCTCTTAACTACAGACCAATTTCCCTACTGCCTGTAGTATCGTAACTGTTTGAAAAGTGTCTGAAAACACGGTTGGAAAGATTTATTTCTGACAATGATATACTATCCGCGAACCAATTTGGTTTCAGGAAAGCAGTGAGTACCGAAGATGCAATATTGACAGTAACGGACTTTCTACATGAGGAATTAGAAAGAGACAATAAACCTGTAGCAATATTCATGGACATTTCGAAGGCCTTCGACACGATACCCCATCAACTATTGGAAACTAAATTGAGAAGCGTAGGTATATGTGGCACTCCATTGCAGCTACTCTCTAGCTACTTAGACAATAGAAGACAATGTGTCAAAATAGGAGACAGTTATAGCGATTGGATACACAAGGCGGATTGTGGTCTCCCCCAGGGCACGGTCTTATCCCCAATATTATATTTGATTTTCGTTAACGATCTCTGTAACATGGTTACAAGTAAAAGCAGAATAGTTGCCTTTGCGGATGACACAGTGTTAATCACTTCCTCAAGTACGTGGTCCGATACTTTCCTACATGCGGAGCAAGATTTCAAACTTGTTGGTCATTGGCTTTCAAATAATTTTCTTAAGTTGAACTTATCGAAAACTAAAATGTTAGCATTCTCGTTAAATAGCGCTGGTCAGCCATTACAAACAACAATCACAATCCACAATTCGAATTGCGGATCTCGATCACTACAATCAAAAAACCACCTCTGTAATTGCCCAAAAATAGATTCACATGATAGTGTCAAATACCTTGGCGTATATATCGACAAATTTTTAAAATGGGATGTTCACATCAACCAACTTGTAATTAAACTTCGCCAGATGCTATACGTTTACAAAATCATAAGGTCAACGATGTCATGGAAACAGATGAGACAAA
Organism: Microchrysa polita; assembly: GCA_949715475.1. Taxonomy (NCBI): domain Eukaryota; kingdom Metazoa; phylum Arthropoda; class Insecta; order Diptera; family Stratiomyidae; genus Microchrysa; species Microchrysa polita. The sequence goes on from OX454416.1 coordinate 37,397,961, forward strand.
TATATTTCGCACTAACGCAGTCAATTTTGCAATATGCCATTGCTGTTTGGGGCGGGGCATACAACTGCCACCTAAAGTCCCTCAAGACTTCCCAAAAGTTAGTTTTGAAAACGGCCTTTAACCTCCCCATGACGTGTCCTTCTGAAAGTGTATTTCTCATTTCAAATGTTTTGGAAGTAAAGAAGCTATACGTAAAAAGCACCTAAAGCTATTTAAGCCATAACGTAAATCAAAATTTTATCGCTCACCAAACAAACACCCGTTACAGGAATTATAGACTTGTTGTACCGCGCATCAAAAAGACATTTTCACAAAGATATAGAACTTATACCGGCCCATATTTTTACAATAATCTACCAGTTGACATCAGAATTGATATATATATCTATATATATAAAAATGGAGCGAAAAAAATGTATAGTAATTCATCAATTGAGAACGGCTGGACCGATTTGAATGATTCTTTTTTTGTTTTATCCGTCTTACGTTGGAGAAGGTTTATGGACCAAAAAAAATTTGAAAATCTCGAAGGAAGTGGTGGTAAATATCGAAATTTCATTTTGTATGAGAGTCACCTGTTGCAATCAAGTTTTCATCGACAACATTTAAATTTAATGGGAATATTTAGTTGTCATTGGATCAAATACAGTGTTATTTGTAGTCAAGGTGACTATGTTTTTACGTACACACATCCTTGATGTTGGTCACAGCAATTTCACAATAGACTTCGTACTACTTCGGGAATCCGTCGATATCTCCGCAATCCTTTGGCGGAACGACACGATTGAGATGTCGCCGGATTCGCAACGAAATTGCCTAAAGGGTCATCGGGCGCTTTTCCCAATAACCGTCAGCCCGGATGTTGGCATAGCAAGGTTACAATTAACTTCGTACTACTTCGAAATTCGCGATATCTCTGCAATCCTTCGGCCGAGCGACATAATTGAGATGTCGCGGGATTCGCCATAAAATTGCTTAAAGGGTCATCGGTCCCTTTTACCCAATCAGTGCACCGTGTTTTTATTGGGTCAAATAAATTGTATTCAAGGTGACTACGTTTTTACGTTTGTATGCATATACAACATCCTGGATATTGGCCAAAGCAATTTCACAATCAACTTCGTATTGCTTCGAAAATCCGTCGATATCTCTGCAATCCTTAGGCGGAGCAACACGATTTAGGTGTCGCCGGACTCGCAACAAAATTGCCTAAACGGTTATTTGGCCATCTTTCCCGATCAGTGGTGTTGCCGAACTCACGTCAAAATTTCCTAAAGGGTAATTGGAATTTATTCCCCCAGCAGTGCACAGAGTGGTCAGAGACAACCGTCAACCTGGATGTATGATGGTTTCTGGGATAGTATGAACAGTGTAGGTGGCGTGCGCACATTTTAGTGCACGAAAAACTGAGTAAATGAGTGTGCTGACATTTTTAATAGAAATTTATTAAATTAATGATTTTCGAGATAACTCGCTAATATAGTTGAAGGGCAAGTGCAGTCTCATCAATCAGTCAGGGGGTTGAGTACATATGTTGTTGTATTACCTTGACCGCTTAACCTCCCGACAGAAATCTATCGCGTTGTTTCCATTATACACTTTGGTTTCATCATCGAGAGGTTGATCCCAATAAATTATAGTTAGCAGGTTGATTGGCATTCAAATTAGTGTCAAGTTGTGAGTGAAGCCAATAATGCGAGCGAAGCGAGCACTAGATAAGAGAGCGAGCGAAGCGAGCTCTCTCAGCTAGTTTAATATAAATGTTTTTAAAATGAAAATAAAATTTTGGTTGCTAAATCAGTCTCTAATTGATTTTTACAATTTGTTTCATTTTCACTGCATAGTATAATGAATTCTTATGTCTGTATGATATTCACCACTATTTTCGTACATATTGTAACACTTTACTGTAACACTTTTTTATGAACCACTACATAGTTTCGCTTATACCTTTTTAAATTTAAGTTATTTTCTGGAATTCAATTAATACATTCTTAAATTATATCACTTAGTTAAGCTAAATATAAGATTTAATTTCTCCTCACTCAAGCGTAAGCTTAAGAGGAGGAAGCAAAAATGAAATTTTCCATATGTTAAAATCTATGTTAAAACCGAATTTGCAATAAATACATTGAAATTGAAAAATTGAAGGCTCGATGGGTGGAAGACGCAGATGCGCTACCCGGCCATGTTCGCATGCAACGTGTGATGACTTCTCTGCTCACGGACGAGGTTTCCCTATGGGAAAAGTAAAAATGATTTTTTTGGGCTTGGTTTTTGAAGCTTTACGTGTTAAAAAAATAATTTTACTTCTTCTTTTATAAGATTAGCGATGCAGAAAAGTGTGCATACGCTGTGCACTTTTGTGGAACTGTTCTAGGGTTCATCGTGGCCCTCGTTTGTAATATCCAAGGACAAAAACGTTGCTGCTGCGATAGGGGTTTCCCACAGTGATATAGGTGCAAGACCAATGGGCACAGTTTGAAACTAATGATACACATCATGAGGCATGCCAGCGCAGTTAGGACAGATGTTTTGAATACATTTGCTGCAATGGTGTATGCACCTCTATCTCAAGGTCTCTTAAACCACGTCTGACATAACTTGAGCGAGAAATTTGGTTAATGAGATGATTATTGATGTTACTTTTAAACTGCATTTGATCAAACTGAAGCAGCATAATCAGGTGCTGCTTTTCCTAATAATCACATCAACAATCCCTCGACCAGGTAGTACGTCGCGGAATCGCAGGGATGACCAGATTTTTGCGGTCGAAAAGTTCTTCTAGGCGATCTAGATACAGCTACAGGTTAAGTTGAGGTCGCATCTAATTTTTGTATTTCCCCATGACGATCCGCAGCAAGTACGGCCATGTACTTGCACCATCCTCGTCTGTGGAACACCTATTTTGATATTTCTAACGTTTGCCTCGAAGCACAATGAAGGATTTCCGATCGCTAGTTTTTTTTCCAAAACTACAAAGTTCTTGATCAGGAATATGCATTTTGAACATATCAGTCAGCAACGATGAATGATTGACTTTGCCAGATGCATCCGTGGCAAAACTGGTTCAGCAGGTTTCCTGAAGCGGTTCATAGTGATCCGCTCGCCGGTACCTTCTGAATTAGTGAACAAAAAACGAATTCCAGCTGGAGAATCGGATATTCCTTTACCTGAATTGAGTGTCAAAAGAAGTTTAATCAGACAGGGTAATTGTTTTAAAGTTTTAAGACATTTCACAGCCAATGAAGATAAAGAAGTCGATTTCATCTAGGCTAGGGTGAAACAGGAGGGTTGTGGACGCCTTTCCGGATGTCTCGGATTCGACATTTGTCCAATCCAAAATCCATCCAAATGTCACGACTGAAGTGTTCGGTGATTCGCAGAAGACTTAAAGAGAAGATTTAAGAAGGCGACTCAACGAATGCCCTTGGAATATGCCCCTCCATGTGTGATTCGTTGGGGAAAACCTATTACCCTTCTATCACTTTTGACAAGAAATTGATTAGCACAGGTTCCACCCTAAATATGCAAATAACTTCAGTTGGAAATGTGTGGGATATTGTCAAAAGCTTTGTGTTACCATAACGGTGACGATCGTTAGTTATTTCTGACATGTATATGTCTTTGCGGAGGCTACCTGAGAAATACTGGGTGTCGTTCCGTAAAAAAGCGTGGCGAAAAACTGTTACGAAAACGTTTAACGCTTAAAATCGACCTTCCCGTACTTCAATCTTCATGGTATACATTATCCTTTGATCGCTCTGACTCAGAATCGACAATCAGTAAGTTGCGGGAATAGCGGTAAATTCGACATTGAAGCGAACGAAAATTCATCCTTCAATTGGTTCTCATGGCTCTCCCCGTGGACCGATGTCGACGAAACTCGGATGGAAGTTAAGTAGTGCGATCCTTAATATTTTGGTGTCAACACTTCTTATGAGGAAGATGTCCTTGGACACAAAATGTCCTTTTTTTGTGGGAATGCATTATAGACGCTATGTATAAGGATATGGTTATTAAAATACAGAATCCGTTGCGACGAGTATTGTAAAATCACGACAAGTTTTGTTGAAGGATATTACCACTAAAAAGGACATTTTTCTAGCATAGGAAACAGAGTATGGGCATTATGGGTGTCGTTCGAAAGGTGATATTTGAGGCACTGTATGTGATCGGTTTCAAAATATTAAAAAAAAAAAAAAGAAAAAAAAAATCTGATGTCCCAGGGGGTTCGAACCAGGGTCCAAACCGTCGTCAATACCTTCCAAAAAGTCAACAACGGTTGCCTGGTTCAATTGCAAATGGCGAGCAGGTATAAATTGTATATGCGTGCACTTTCGAATTTGTCACATGTAAAACGCGCGCGTAAAAAGGAGGCATCCAAAATGCATACGATTTATCGCGTAAATTTACGAAGAGTAGAAAATCGCCGTAAGGGGGAAGATAAAGGTTGAAAGGCTTCGGCTAATTTCTATATATTCTTCAGTTGTGGCATAACTGCGGACCCTTAGCTATGCAGGAGGAGTTTCATAGGAAAAGGACTTCGGCCAATCCTATGTCTCTCTACGGGGCGTTACTTTCCCGCATTATCCGAGTAACCGCTGCGCCTGAGTGCTGCATTAACATCTGCAGCGTCTCAGGTTACTTAACGTGATAGGTGACAGAAAACATTTAAGTCAACCACTAAAGCAGCATCTTCGAGGCATGCCCATGATGGCCTTTACTCAACGATTAAACCCTATCATGGTTTAGCGATGTGCCGACAACTCATCCTAAGAAAAACTTCAAGTCAAGAAACCTGAAACAAAAGCCTCGGATTGGACGGATACAAAACAACGACGACCCCGCAAACGAACAACTGATTACTCTTTCGGATCCTGGAATGTACGCTCCCTGAATAGACCGGGGGTCTTAAGGGCCCTCCTGGATCAGGTAAAACAATACAAGCTGAGCATAGTTGCAATCCAGGAAACTAAATGGCTCAAAAGCGAGATTAACGACCTCAATTCGCACACTATTTTTACGAGTGGTAAAGATGAGGGCAACAAGGAGTTTGGAGTAGCTTTCATCGTGAATAAGCAGCTCAAGGACCACGTTATCGGCTTCAAACCCATCAACGAGCGGCTATGTGCGATCCGCATTAAGACCCGTTTCGCTAATCTCTGGCTCATTAATGCGCTGAAAGCTGGCATAGGGGAACTACTGGAGGTCATAGCCTCCACGAAGAAAACAACAACAACGGTCAGCGACTTATCGACTTCGCGAGCGGCAGAAACCTGGTAATAAGCTCTACATGCTTCCCTCATCGACGAATCCATAAGCAGACCTGGAAGTCTCCAGATGAATACACCGTGAACCAGATCGACCACGTACTGACCAGCAAGAGATGGGCTTCTAATGTCCTAGATGTTCGATCCTATCGAGGAGCCAACTGCGACACCGATCACTATTTGGTGAAGACGACCTACAGGTGCAGAATCTCTTCGGTGCACCTAACGAGAATCAACCCTGCCAAGATCTTCGAGGTTGACAATTTGATTGATGACGCCACGGCGGCTGCGTATACAACAGCACTAGAGGAAAAACTGTCGCCCATGCTTGATGACATCAACAATTTAGGCATCCATGAGTTCTGGTAGGAGCTCAAAGACAGCATCAAGGGGGTCGCAGAAGAGGTCGTGGGCTATAAAGGCCGGCGCAGACGAGCAGACTGGTTCGACGAAGAATGCAGGGCCTCGATTGAGGCGAAAAATGAAGCCTATCGCCAATACACACAACGCGCATCCCGAGCCAAGAAAGAAAGATATAACGAGCTTCGGCGAGTATCTAATAAGTTAATTAGACGTAAGAAACGCAAACATTTTGACGAGCAGTTACAGCAAATAAACCAAAGATTAGCCAGTAAGAACATTAGACAGGCGTACAAACTTATAAATAATGTTAAGAACGGATATCAACCCAGGACAAGCCCAATCCACAAAAAGGGTGACAAGCTGAAGTGTGAGAATTACAGGGGCATATCATTAGTTTGTACGGCCTATAAGATATTATCTAAAATTCTTGAAAAGAGAATTAATCCGTACGCAGAACGAATCATTGGCGAGTATCAAGGCGGCTTCAGACCTGGTCGATCAACGACCGATCAGCTTTTCACAGTGAAGCTACTACTCCAAAAGTGCTGGGAATATAACATCGACGTATACCAAATCTTTGTCGACTTCAAGCAGGCATACGACAGTATCGATCGAAGTGTACTGTACAACATTATGCTGAATTTTGGTATACCGGCAAAGTTAGTGCGACTCACAAGGATGACGATGACTAATACCGTCTCGCAGGTCAGAGTGCAGAATCGACTCACTGACCTATTTGAAACTCGTACTGGACTCAAGCAGGGCGACGGGCTGGCGCTGACGCTCTTTAACCTTGCTTTGGAGTATGTAATTCGAGCCATGAATATGGACAGCAGCAGAACGCTACTCATCAAGTCGACTCAATTAGTAGCGTACGCCGACGATATCAACATCATGTCTCGAAGGTTGGGTGATGTAGAAAGCCTTCTGCATAACCTCAATAACGCCGCAAAGGAAGTTGGACTACATATCAACGAAAGCAAAACAAAGGCCATGATGCAATCGAAAACAAGGACGCCAGCAAATTCAAGCATCACAGTGGGGGACCTTAATATCGAATATGTAGACAACTTCAACTATCTGGGTTGTAACTTATCAAAGGACGCAAACGAAACCGACGAAATTAAGCGACGGATACAACTAGCCAATAAGACATATTTCTCGGTCCTCCCTATAATTAATTCGAAACTTGCGCACAGGAACACGAAGCTCCGCGTGTACAAAACGATCATCCGACCCGTGCTATGTTATGGCTGCGAAACATGGACCCTCACCCAAGCCTCCGAAATTTTGCTAGACCGATTCGAACGAAAGGTCCTTCGGCGAATTTTCGGGGCCGTTCGCGAGCGAGACCAATGGCGTAACCGGTACAACCATGAGTTGTATCAATTGTACGATGAGCTGGAAGTATCGAAAATCGTGAAGCTTCAACGTTTGCAATGGGCGGGGCATGTACAACGGATGGACGATAATCGCATGCCAAAGAAAGTGATGAACGCACAACGAATTGACGGAGCGAGGTTGCGTGGACGACCGAGAGCTCGCTGGGAGAACTCCGTAGGTGAAGACGCCCAACAGCTGCTGGGCTTCCGAAACTGGAGGACGAGGTCACGTAACCGCGACAATTGGAGGTCAACGATTCAGGCGGCCAAGGCCCGACGTCGGGCTATCGTGCCACATTGATGATGAGAAAATCAATAGTCGTTTTAGTATGATCACCAAAATCAAAACAATGTTCAGGTAACTAAATAAAAAAGAAAAAAAATAACGCTCCTGTGGCGATTTGAAAACGTCACCCCATGCACCAAACACTTGCCAACTAACCTACTCGGCTATGCCGACGTCGATCATGGCAAGTAAATCTAGCGATCATCACAGATTATCGCACAGGTCGGTGCATGCAGGCAGAACATAATTGTCATTGTCGTCGTCATCGTCGTCGGAACGGAAGAATGCTATTGTGTGTTAGGAACATTGTGGGACGTTGACAGTGGCTGTACAGCCACTGAACGTTGATGTCCGTCACCGCACCGCAAATCATTGATTCGTTGGACATTTCTTTCTCTCCATTCAGCAATATGTAACTGCTCTGCAAAATGTTCGAGCAAAATGTTCGAATGTGATCATGTGATGATTGCTAGATTTATCGGGCCAATCTGTAGTCAATGTAGCCTGGTTGGGTATCCGCCAGGTTTGGTGCGTAGGGCAATGTGTTCGAGTCCCTACAGCAACATATGTTTTTTTTTCTTTTATTAGTGTCCAAAACATTTTTTTTAGCTTGGTGATAATTATTTGGAACATAGTAAAACTTGTGTGATTGGAAATTAGGATGTGTACGCTGGGTTGTTCCCTGACAAAATGTGACATTGTAAAGCATAGCGAAAACCTAACGAAGCTTTAAGTCAACCTTTCAGTGGTTTGATCATTGCTAAATTTGGTATACATTTTCCTTTGATCGCCCTTACAAATAATCGGCAATTACTTATGAGTTGCGGGAATGGCGGCAAATTCGCCGTTGAAGCGAATGAAAAGTTATCTTTCAATTGGTTCTCTTGGCTCCCCCTGTGGAGCGATTTGGATGAAACTCGGATGGAAGTTAAGTGGTGCGATACTTATTATTTTGGTTTTGGCACTTGTTATGAAAAAGATGTCTTTGGACAAAAAAGGTTCCTTTTTCTATAGGCAGTGGCGCAACCACGGGAGGGGCTAAGGGGGCTAAAGCCCCTCCCAGGCCCAGAAATGAGGAAAAGAAACATTTAAAAATTAAATACGAAGCAATGAACTTCGTTGCAGATTCGCTCAAATTTTAGGTGATTTTAGCAGAAAAAAAATCCGCCATAGCTTAATAATTTTTACCGAGCTCTAAATATTTTTCTATTTTTGAAAGATGTTTGAATCATATCCACAAAAATTAAAATATTTCATTGCAATTAAAATTATGGAAGATTTTTATAGTGTTACAGAAAGCTTAAATTTTCGGAAAATGTGCTAATCTAAATTTTCGTTCAAATCTTTTCTATAAAACAAATTTCGAAACATAACGAGATCATCGCACCAAATCAAATTCGAGAAATCAATGGCTCTTTTGCAAGACACCTACACTCCTGTCACAAATTTTGCTCTAATTTTTGCGGGTCATTTGTCTCAATATCCCGCTTCACCTCTTGACCTTATTCGTAAAACGTGGAGAGTTGATGTCTCTCTTTCTGCCTCGACAAAATAACAGGAGATCAAAACGTCAAACAAAAATCTAAGTCGACCCTATCGAAACCAACCCGGCGTAACGATTATTTAAGGAGCGAAGATCTGAAAATTACTTGTGGCGCAAAGTGAGTACTTCCGATACACATGCCTTCGCATTGGCATTTACGAGGTCTATCAAGTCCGCGAGACTCAGGAACACGACAAAGTGTAATTACATAGTGTCGCTACTGGGTAATATCACCATCGCCCAACATACGCCAGCAGCCTAAAGTGCCCAGTAATATTTATGGTCTTAGCCCCCTCCAGGACACGATCCTGGTTGCGCCACTGTCTATAGGAATGCATTATAGTCAATATGCATATCAAAATACAGTATTCGGTGAGTTGAGCCCTTTAAAATCACCACAAGCTCATTTTGGGATTTCAAAGGATATTATGTACATATGTAGCACCAAAAAGGACACTTCTCTAAGGAAACTGAGAATGGGTATTATGGTTGTCGTTCGACATTTGGGGTACTATAAGATAACGGCTGATGCAATGTGGATTATTTTGTAAGCAATAACGTAGACATATACATACATGATCTAAGATTTTTCCCCCAAGGGAAAACTTCTCGGAGTTTTTTTGCATTCCTTTGATCCAACTGCTACTCGGCAAGGATGTTATTTTCCTCGAGGTGGCAATGATTTGTTGTGCAAGCAAACCTCAAATATCCGGGAAACGTTTATACCAGAAATTCTGCACCTTATCTAAGCCATGTCCCTTCCAATTCTTCCTTCGCTTGACGACTTCGTATGTCCGATTCGGTAACCTCAGCGAAATTCACGCCACCTTGAATCCACTCGGCTTCTTGGGAGTGCCGAGCAGCGATTTGCTTCAGTTGTCGTTGAAACGTTGGCGACTACCGTTGTGTAGTGGTCCCATAATGCCCTCGGAGTGAGGTTAGTGGGTGCAGCGGGGCATCGAAACAGCTGATCCACATCGTGAGGTGCACCACCGCAGCTCGGAAAAATGTTCTGGATGTCCGGATCTATTCGAGATAGCTACGAATTGAAGCGTGAACAAAAACCCGACCTAAGCTGGGCTAGTGTCACTCTTGTGGCTCTCGGAAGCCTAGTCTCCTCAGGCGATATGGGTGCTGGGGGCACTGAGAGGACTCTATTCGGACCTAAGCACCCTATTGACCGATTCACAACTCCTGACATGTCGAGGGGCGAGTATTTTCCATGAGATGGTAGTTTGGGTGATCCTCTCGATAGCAACCGACCAAAGTCGATAAGTCGCAGACCGTTGTTCTTGCCCTTATCATGGAGGCTGTGGCATCCAGTGGTTCCCCTATGTCTGCTTTAGTTTCCGACTTTGGCGTTGAAGCCTCCCAGTAGCAGCTTGACGTCGTTTGATGGAAGTGAGTCGAAGAGTGTTTCTAGGCGATTGTAGAACTCGTCCTCGCATTGATGATCCAAATATTAGCAAAACGGGTCTTGATGCCGATAACGAGCTATTTACGATCCTTAAGCTACTTACTCACGATGAAAGCCAGTCTAAACTCCTTGTTGCCCTCCCCTTTGCCACTCGTTAAAAAAAAGTTTTCGAATTACGGTCACTAATCTCGCTTTTGAGCCATTTTGTTTCCTGTGTTGCAACTACAGCTTGTATTTTTCTACCTGATCCAGGACCCCCGGTCTATTCAGGGAGCGTAAATTCCAGGATCCGAAAGAGTAATCAGTTGTTCGTTTGCAGGGTCGTCTTTGTTTTTAATCCGCCCAATCCGAAGCTTTTGTTTCAGGTTTTTTTACTTGAAGCTTTTATTTACTAGGATGAGTTGTCGGCACATCGCTATACCATGATAGGGTGTAACTATTGAAGGAATGTCATAATGGAGATGCCTCGGAGAGGCGGCTTCGGAGGTTGGAATTTTGGACGAAATTTTAAAGGCAAATTATAATAAATTTTGCTATGTGAGGGGCCTATCAGAAATCATTTACATTTGAATCGTATAATGAATGTGCCACTGCAAATCAAATATTTTTCAGACAAAGTGATAACGAAACAGACTTCTGTGCATGCTGTGACTGTGAAAAGCAAAAGTCTACCAACAATCAATAGAGAGCGACCACACCCCGACACTTCTCAAACTGGAGGTTATCTAGGGTCAGCTAATAAAAAATCAAAATTATGAGTAATCGCCATTTATACGAGAAGCGAAACTGATCTGATTCCCCAAATATGGTAATCAACTACATATTTGCTGTTAGTCAACAAAATCTAAATTGCTTCACACGTGAGACTGTTTTGTAAGAAATTCCAGCCAACAACGGCCAGATAAACAGCGCCGAACTTTGCAACTTAGCGCACAGATAGGAGTACGGCAAAGAATGTAAATATTTGCTCAAGCTCTTAACGATAAGAGCCCCGTCAGCGGAGCCATGTCGTCTGTTTACACTTGAGTTGTACTCGGTATTTACCCTCGTAGTGATTCCATTTCGAGCACTACGGCCACCAAATAAGGATGGCTGCGACTTGACAAGAAAAGAAACATCGCAAGACTTGTTTGCACATTGGATGCGAAATGTAGGTCGAATGCATCGGAGACAATGGGGCCAGAAAATCAACAAGTTGTGCTGGGAATGTGCAACAGGTGAACCAGAACCACGACAATGGAAGAGACTCAAGCACCACTCACGGTCTACATAAATCACATTAATCCGTGTCGGCACAACTCGAGTTGATTTTTTTCTTGGCTGCGTTCCAGACGCTGACTAATCTCCACTTGCATCCATTCCCGCGTGTGTACATAAACAGAACAAATTGCACAGGCAAATCGCTCCCATGGGCAACAAAACGGATGATGGTATGCATCATCCACTTGGCGCGGAATCTGAAGACACCCGCAGCGAACGAAGCGGGAGGACGCGGGGCACGGGCCAGCCAGCAAAAGGCAATTCAAGTGTTGCGCTCTCGCTATAAAAATTGCTATTGCTGTTTTGAATTGAAATCAAACGCAGAAAATGACGTCAAAACTAAAAATAAAACGAAAAAATCTCGCGGCACACATTCCCGCCTAGACGTCCCGTACAATCCCAGCGTAACGTTCGCAATGTTCCCTTGGGCCAGTCGCTCTGGCCCGCGTCCAGAATCCGGGGTCCATCCAGTCGAATTCAACCCTTTTGAGTGCGAGGTAAATTGGACGACACGGCGACCGACGACGCAACAATTGGCCTTGTCGTCGATGGAACATTTTATTTGCCACGCCACTATACAGCCTCCGCACCGGAAAGACATTTGGTCGTGGAATTCATGAATTTGTGTAGGAGGATCGTGTGTTAGAAGCGAACGCGAGTCGTGTTGTTTCTTGGGCGGTTCTCGGGCATTTTTCGTCGGCACGGCCTTGCACTGTACGTTAGTCTGATCAACGCAGAATACCAACCTGAATGAATTGGATTGTGATTGAGGATTTTCCTACGCCACCACCGCCGACTACGACCAACTTGTACGTTTGCACTGGCGGCGGACCACTTTGGTGATATTTGGACATATTTTTACACGGAAAATGTTGGCGAAACGAAACGATTTTTTCTTCGCGACAAGAGGAACTCCTCCCTGTTGACGGACACGACAGATACGAAATGACAGGCGATGTCTGATTGGTGTTCGTTTGCATGAAGTTGGATGTTGATCGCACGCTTGTCGGCTATGCAGGGTGTGGTGGATTTAATTAATTATTTGAGATTTAACGTACACAGTTCGCTTATTAAAAATAACTCTATTCCAGCAATTCAAAAACAAATAATAATAAATTATAATTTACTTAAAAAGTGCAATTGATTAGTGAAAAACAAAGTTTTCTAATTACACCACAATATTAATGCCTAAATCTCTGCAAAACTATGGTGAAAAAGCTTTTGATTATGACCTAATAAAGAAGAAGAGTTCGTTTGCATTGCTGTCACAAGTCTGTCAATTGCGTGCTGTCAAGCTAATCGGATTTTTAGAGAAAACTTCTTTGTTTATTTTGTATTTTTTGCATCGACTTCGTTTAAATATTAATGTTGGAATAGGTCCCAACGTGCGTAGCTGGCAAGTGAATGAAATTATTGATAATGTAATTCGATACAATTGTTTACGAGAACCTAACCAAACAATAGTCCAATTGGCGCACGAATGAGAAATCTGCCAGGTGGATAAGGCGGCGCACAATGACCTCGGGCGAAACATCAGGCACCCGACACTATCTTCCTGTTCCCGAGTTTTTGGATTGTAATGTGCGACATAGTCGAAAGCAGGTAATTGTGTTTGGTTTTCGTATGAGGACTCCGCCCTGACCATTAGAGTGGTAGTCACAGTACTTCTGTCGCTGTTGCCTTGGGCCTTGTCTTTTACGTTCCTACAGCGATTGGGTCCATGTCCCGGAGCGACCCATGTTTTTGAAGCATGGCCAAATATCGCTACAACCTCCTAGACACAAGTAAGGTACACAACATTTGCACACATCGTATCGCTTCAGCTTTTATTCCAATGGAGCAGCTTTGGCTTTATACGCGCTGGCATGGAATCTAATACTGGTCCATGTATTTGCTGCATTTGTGGCAATATAATTCACACAAACGTTCAGTCATGTGTGCAATGTTGGTGCTGTTACGAATGGTGCCACCAAAAAACTTGTTTCGAGCTCAACAACATCAATCAACGAACTAGCGCCTTCCCAGCGTCCCATTATAAACAGCGGACAACAGTCAGCAGGTCGATGCCCATTACTTACATTGAATTTACAAACTTTATGGAGAGACATTCAGAACAAATTGTAGCCGTTCAGGAAACCAAACTTAACTACGGAAATTACCACATCATCCATCGCTATCAAGTTGCGGATGCCGGAGGAGGCCTTGCTTTCCTGATGCACAAAACGGGGCGATTTACAAGCGGTATCCGTCAGGAGATGTTGACATCGTCGATATCTATGTACCACCAGTCTCAAGTTGTTCCGCTGGATCCCAAGCCAACATTAGCTCCCTCCTTGCCGGATAATATCCTTTACCACTGAGTGACTTCAGTGCCCACCACGATTTATCGCATTCTCACCTCAACAATTACCACCACAGAAAATTCAATCTGCTAGCCAATTGGATGAATCTGACTTGTCTCCACTAAACACGCAACCCCGAGTCTTAGGATCATGCTCCAGCTGACCTCACATCTCTCTGGCCAGTCCTGGTCTCATCAACAGCACCATATGGAAAGCTTTCCTCACCTTCTAGTCCGACCAACACGACTACACACGGCAGTCGTCAACGCACCTAGGAGTTAGGTAATCAAGAGAGAGTCCAGGAGTTGCAGGTGATCATACATTTTCCATTTGATTCATTTGGTTTTGAAGACCGCTCACTAGTACATGGTTAATGGCTATAAGGAAAAAATAGGTGCCAAAATGCAGCCTTGTCTCACCACTGTGCACCTCAAAATGATTTGAAAGCTTACCCTTGTGCAAAATGCGACACTGGGCTCCCTGATAGGATTCCTTGATGATGGAAATTATGCATCCTTGATCCGGTTGGAGCTTTTCCACAGGGCTGCCTCCCTTTGGAACCCCACCTCAGGCTGCGACTCTAGCTGGTCGACTTGTCTAACACCACTAACCCCCTCGAGACCAACGCCTAGATGGGTGAGGACCATGGTCCCCTGGGCACGCCCATTCCCGAGGTACACTATTCGCTAAAGATTTCTCAATAGCAGGTGTGATCCTCCCTTGGCCCCCTTTCGGTTAGACCTAACAAATTCGGCTCGCCAGCCGCCGGATCGTTATGCCTGTTTACCACTCGTCTGCTTAAAGCAGACTCGTAGCGCTACCATTTACATTGGTCTGGCCCCCGTCCGTTTACTAAGCAGCAATTTGACTCAGGCCGTGTGGTCATCAATCCACAAATCAGCTAGGTATAGGCGCATAGGCCATTCTCCCTAACTAGCCCCTTCGTGGCTTAGGTTATGCGAAGCGGCCAGCTCCGAGACGGGACACGTACGCTTATAATGTGTTTCTCTCCTACGAGGAAGCACTGCGTCGTGTAAGCTGGTATGGCAGACTTTTCGGAGGAATAGGGAAAAAGTCAGCCATGCTGTGTCACCCATACATGACTAGGGAGCTCGGGAACGTCATCGCCCGAAAGTCTTTGTACAGGTCCACGCCGTGGCGTATCAACCATACCAGGGGCCTCCCTGCGCTGCTCAGGTACGTGGTGTCGCAACCCACCAAAGATCAGTGCCACAAGGTCACTGCCCCCCTGCGGGGAATCAACTTGGAGACAAGCAAACCATCTACGAGGTATACCGTCAGGGGAGCACCTAGCCTTTCGGCCTTTATCTCCCGGTCCCGCTAAATGTTTGGACCTTCGGCTTTTTACTCACAAGGTGTTGTTGTCAGATGGGGATTTCTTCGTCCGGCGCATGCACACACCATCAGGAACCCAACCCCGGGGTTGCATCACTAGCTGGATGACTTGCTTAACAACCTTCAGCCACTACGAGTCCAACACCTTGATGGGCAAGGACCATGGTCCCCTGGGCACACCCATCCCCGTAGTTCACTATTCGCTAAAGACTTCTCTATAGCAGGTGTGATCCTCCTTCGGCCCCCTATTGGTTAAGCCTTACGTCGAATTCAGACATGCACATCCCAGGCTCGTTGGACCTGTGACTACGAGCCTGTGTAGACACGTAGCGCTGCTTTTCACATCCAGGTGGCCCCTTCAGTTTACTAGTCAGCAATGCGACTCGGGCAGTGTGGTCATCAATCCACAAACTAGTTAGATATAGGCGCGTAGGCATTTTCCACCAAGGCCGTTCTCCCTAACTAGCCCCTTCAGGACTCGATTTCCATAAGATGCACTCCCCCACCAGAGGACACCACAATCGTGCTTGGCCTTTAGTGCTTCCCTCCCGCAATCTATGGGGGGAGGTAGGCACGCCAAGAGCCACCCGTACATAGCTCAGGAGCACGGGAACGTTACCGCCCGAATGGTCTTTGTACAGATCCTCGCCATGGCGTCTCAACTGTACCAGGGGCCCCCTTGCGCTACTAGGTCCGTGGTGTCGTAGCTCACCAAAGATCTTTGTCCCACTACAAACAGCCTTCCTTGGCTGAGTGTCACAAGGACACCGACCCCCCCTGCGGGGATCAACTTGGAGACAGCTGGAAGTAGGAAAAACCCACGCCAATTATTAGAATCCTTAAGGTCTCTCTTTTTGAAATTTTAACAATTATGCATTTGAATCCGCTTTAAATAATTCAACCGGAATTCCATCTATCCCTAGGGCCTTACCGGCGTCCATAGATTCTATTTATTCTTCTTCCTTGCCTCTTTCTTGATGTAAGTACGCTTATAACGCCTCACGCTTCTCTGCACGCCTCTTGTAGTGAACGGTATTCAACTCGGAGTTGAGTTTTGGTGGAGTTGAATCCGTTTATTAACTGTTTTGCGTGCTGAGATAAGAGACCAAGTAGCGTCACTGATAAAAGGTCCTCGATCCAATCGTCTCACAATCTTTTCGCCACACGAAATGAATGAATCCTTTGCAAAATTCCATCTATCTTGAATTGTAGGATTCTGAGGAGATGTTGCTGCACAAGCTTTTTCGTGCAAAGTGGTAGAATATGGACGTCCAGTTGATGGATTTTTTATCTTTTGCACATTAAAGCAAGGCAAGATTCGTGCGTTATGAGATCATTGGATCGCTGCCGTTCGTAAGCGAAATTTCTCGATAACAATTTGGTGGTCGCTCCCAACATCAGCCTGACGCCTAAGATACAGTTTCTCCATGGCTTTGAAACATTTGAAACAATTTGGTTTTCTTGATGATACGGTCGGAAATAGGTTTCCAGTCGATTAGGGATTGACGTGAATTCATAGTCAACAGGATATCGACACCTGCCTGCCGAGGAGTATTATCGGTTTCACTGCCAGACTGCCAGAGTAAAGCAGTACTGTGTGAGACCTTGGTGATAAAGTCGCTCACGACCCGCTCCATCGTGTTTCGCTCAGTCCTTGTATAGCGATGTTGTAAGCGGTCATTTCCCGCTCGACCTCAGTGAGCTGCGCGTTACTACACTCGACCCACATCGTTCGAACGTCCAAATCCTATCATAGTCCGCTGTTTATAGCCGAAAGTCGTTGCCGTTGAATCAGTCCAAGGTATCCGAGGTTCGTTTAATGTTTCGAGTGTAAAGTGAACTTCAGGTACGCGGGATACAAACCTACGTACCCTATCCCATCCCTCTAGTCGCCTTATACAACAGGCCGGGATCGCTGTGGCATAATTCTAGCCCCAAAACCACAGGAGTCAATTTTTGTAAAGTTTGGTACATATGTGGATCCTTGAGAGCAAAACCGAGTAGCTGCGCGCACAATTGTAGAGATATGTACGAAACTCGGGAGAGTTTTATTCTCTGCTTTCCCTTACACATCGGGAAAGAGGGTGACACTATTCTTGACCCATGCCACAGGGCAAGCAATTACTGGCTAAAATAAGCTAGGCACCGGTGTCAAAAGGTGGAAGTGGCAGTAGATAGGTCACACTCCCATCCCGCAGAACTAAGCTCCGCTATCTACCAATTCATATTGATTATGAATTGGTAGATAGCGGAGCTTAGTATCGCACCTGCTTTTTCGCAGGACAGTCCTGCCATCCTGCTAATACGCCAAATGTTCTGATTTTCCCCTGGTTTGTTCTGTTTTTCGATTGCATAGTCACTTTATTTTTTTGGTACTGCCTAATGCTAAGTTTTGCAAGTGTATTTTCTTGTCGACATTTGCGTTAAACCATGCCCTGTGGCATGGGTCAAGAATTATGCCTCCGCTTCCTCCGGCGTGTCGTAGAAGGCGACTAATGGGGCAGGGGAGAATAAAACTCTCCTGGGTTTCGTACAAATCACCACAATTGCGCGCGACGTTGTTTGTGCTAAATTGTGTGGATATGTACGAAGCTTAATATAAATTGACCCCTGTGGTGTTGGGGTTAGAATTATACCACAGCGTTCCCGGCTTGTCGTAGAAGGCGACTTGAGGGATAGGGTGTGTAGGCTTGTAACTTGCATACCTGAAACTAAACTACACTCGAAACATTGAACGAGCCTCGGATACCACGGACTGATTTACCGGCAACGACCTTTGGCTACAAACAACGGACTACGATTGGTTTTTGGAACGTTCGAACGATGTGGGGCGAGTGCAGTAGTACAAGACTCACGGAAGTCGAACGGGAAATGACCGCATATAGAATTTCGATATTAGGACTGAGCGAAACAAGATGGAACGGATCGGTAACGACAATGTTGGATTGGAACATCTAATGGGCAATCACGGTCTGGGTGTTAGGAACGACAATGGTGAGTTGTTCGTAGAGTTCTGTAACTCTCGTCAGCTTGTCATTGGCGGCACCCTGTTCAAACACAAACCTTGCCATTTAGCAACCTGGATATCTCCAGATGGCCGAACAGAGAACCAGATTGACCATATAGCCATATCCAAAACATGGAGGAATTGTCTCATGGACGTCAGGGCTAAGCGTGGTGCTGATGTAGGCAGCGATCACCAACTTGTCATCGCACAAATTCGCTTGCGGACCGCTGCTATTCGTCGCACACAAAATGAGCGTGTATTGCCACGATTCAATGTGCAAAAGCTTAAAGAACCATCAACAATACGCGCAATTTCTAGCGCATTGCGCGAGGTAGCTAATGCACAAACACCAGATACTTCTTCTATTGATGATAGATGGACCATTGTGAAGGAAGCTTTTCTATCGTGTGGCGAAACATTTGTGGGCAGACTGCAGCGAGGTAGAAGACCATTTATCAGTGATGATACATGGTCTCTGATAACTGCACGGAAGAGAATTAAAGAACAAATAAACTCGGCTACTGATAATTCAGTTAAGCAACAACTGAGGACCGAGTACAGTTCTCTTCAAAAAACAGTGCAGAGGAGCGTTAGACGTGATAAACGCAAGAACATCAACGCGTTAGCTTTGGAGGCAGAAGATGCGGCTTACCGTGGTGACAGTGGAACCCTTTACAAACTCATAAAGCCACTGACTGGCAAATCTTTCACCAATGAGCATCCTGTAAAGGATAAAGACGGGTCTCTGCTGGTCACAGATGAACAACAACTGCGCCGATGGAGAGAGCACTTCATGGAGGTTCTTAATAACAACTTTAACCCTTCAAGCGCATCTCCACCGGAGGCAGTAAGTCTTCCGCAAGTGGCCAGAATTAACACCGGCGTACCATCCAAGCTGGAAATAACTAAGGCTCTTCAATCACTGGAAGCGGGTAAGGCCCCGGGGGCAGACGGTATCCCGATGGAATTTTTGAAGGCGGACATCAGCGCTACAGCGGATATTCTTCTTCCCCTGATCCAAGAGTGTTGGACAACCGAGACTCTCCCTCAGGAATGGAAAAAGGGCGTAATTATTAAAATCCCCAAAAAAGGAAGTCTCAAGGATTGTAATAATTGGCGTGGAATCTGTCTCCTCCCTGCAGTCTCTAAACTGATGGCCAAAATAATCTTAGACCGGACCAAGAAAACGATCGATCGCACTTTGAGCAATGAACAGGCTGGTTTTCGTGAGGGTTTTTCATGTAGCGACCATATCAACACCCTCCGAATCATAATTGAACAATCCGCTGAATGGAGATCCCCGTTACATCTATTGTTCATTGACTTCGAGAAGGCGTTTGACAGCGTTGACCGGGCTTATATCTGGACAGCCTTACGTAGGAGAGGCATACCAGAGAAACTGATTGCCATCATAAAGGAGTCCTATAACGGAGCCCAATGTCACGTCTTGCACAAGGGCGAATTGTCTAGTCCTTTTGAGGTGAATAATGGAGTTAGACAAGGCTGTATTTTATCACCAATACTGTTCCTTATTACCATCAACGACGTAATCTGCGACGCTCTAGGCGACCATAAAAGTAAGGGTATCAGGTGGAAATTATTTGATCACCTTCAGCACCTGGACTATGCCGACGACATTTGCCTTCTTTCAAACACAGCAGATCATCTGTCTCAAATGACGGATGCTTTGCATCGTGAGAGTCGTAGTGCTGCTTTAAAAATTAATGCCGCTAAGACCAAATATTTGAGCTTGACATCAGAAAGGCAAAGAAACATTTCTATATCCGAACAGCCGATACAAAAAGTCGAGAACTTTACTTACCTTGGGAGCGTAGTAGCAGCGGATAGTGGGGCTGATGCTGATGTAGAGTCGCGCATAAATAAAGCCCGAGCAGTATTTTTCAGTTTGACTCCTCTCTGGCAAAACAAAAACATCTCCAGAAATACCAAACTCCGGATCTTCGAAAGCAATGTAAAATCCGTGCTTTTATATGGGTGTTCCACTTGGAAGGTGACCAGTGATATAACAACCAAACTACAAACTTTCGTGAATCAGTGCCTTCGACGCATCCTACAAATTCGCTGGCCTGAGGTAATCTCTAACGAGGACCTCCTCCAAATTACTGGCCAAAATAGGATAGGCATCGACATCAAAAGGCGGAAGTGGCAGTGGATAGGTCACACACTTCGAAAAGAGCCACAAAACATTGCAAAACAGGCTCTAGATTGGAATCCTCAGGGAACCGATGCAAGGCGTCGTGTGGGAAGACCCAAAAATACATGGAGAAGATCTGTAGAGGCAGAGGGAAAATCTATAGGCAAATCGTGGGACCAGCTAAAGGCGATGGCTGCAAATAGGCAGAGGTGGAAAAGAGGCGTAGTCAATGCCCTATGCCCCACTAGGGGTTAAAAGGAACCAGAGAGAGAGATGCCAAAAAAGGAGGTGATTCTTACCTATCGCATAACAAAATGAGGATTCAGGTTGTAGCTGTGCAGAAAGGCGTGAACCACTGTTCATGTCTGTGTATGTGTCCTAAGTTTCGTCGTCATGCTCGCCTATTGTCTCAAGCGTCAACGTCCCATAACGCCCTTAGAGTGAGATTAGTGGCTGCAGCGTTGGTGCACATCATGAGACGCACCACCGCAGCTCGGACAAATGTTCTGGATGCCTGGGTCTATTCGAGATAGGTAGGAATTGAGGCACGAACACCAGCCTGACCTGTGCTGGGCTAGTGTCGCTCTTTTGGCTCTTGGGAGCCTAGTCTAAAGCGATATGGGTGGTGGGAGCTCTGAGAAGACTCTATTCCCACCTTCCTATTGACCGATTCACAACGGTTGTGTGAATATCTGCGATGGCCTCGCGGGAGGTGCCCTTTGTATCTCTGGATTTCTCTCTCGGGAGCTCTGAATTCACTCCTGATATGTCATGTCACGTTAAGGGGGACTAGTATTCTCTCGATAACAAGCGACCAGAAATTAAAGAGACAGGAGAAGATCATGATCACGCATTGGTACTGCTTAATTTTTCGATGCTTTGAAAAATTGTCTCGTGTCGAAAGCTTTCGATACATCGAGAGATATCCGATTCTATCGCGCCTCAAAATTATACAATCACCGCGGATATCGACAGATGTTGTTGGTTGGAGCTTTGTCTCCAGTATTGTATCTATCAGAATTCTGCGTGTACTCATAAAATGGACGATCTCACCGATCTTTTGACGGATGCCATTCCAGTTAAACTGTAAGATAGTGAGTGGAGTGTAAACTTCTGCGGAGGTGTAGGTATTAAACTGGAGTCTAGTTGTATTGTTGGAGGGTGCAGCGAGTGGCGGTGTAGGAATCTTTCCTTGAGAACTAGGGTCAGGGATGACCGGGGCCGACCCATATTCAGACACCTGGCAGCAACAAAAGACAATTTGTCAAACTGCCCCATTTTCTTTAAGCCTGAGCCGTAAAAATGACACCCTACTCCGCAGCAGTTGCACTTCACAGACCCAAACATAGATTTCGGGTTTCGATGCTGACGCAGATCAAGAGAATTGAGAGCAACCGCGCTGAGATGACCTGTTCCCAATTTGACGAAAAAAACACATTGAACACATCCACACACATAAACAGACATACACAACCGTCCTCCATCGACAATTCAAAGCCATGGAGGCTGCTTTGGCAATTCATGGCTGTTTGAGGAAGCGGGTGTGGTCCTCTGAAGAGACTTGTAACTCTCGTGCGGCAACGGGGATGTCATCGGGAATGGTCACCAGTAGGACCACAGATTGTACGTAAGCATCCGTACCGTCATCTACTGTATGCTACTCTTTCGAGGTAGTGAAATACGTCAACTTTGTGACTGTCAGCCCCGAAACATAAATTCAGCTTTTCGCTAGACATGCAATTCACAATTGATTACATCTCGTCAGGGCGTAGTGTTGCAGTGTCTTGTGAGATTTGCTTCCTTACCAGGTACAAAGTCTTGATTGCTGCCTGAGCGAATGGCAACGTTGTGTCGTCTCGTCCTCTGTGTGTAGGCCTGTTTGTTTTCCAGGGGATGTATGTTGAAAATGTGTGTGTGTTTCCGTACGTTTTCGGGTATATCTAGCTAGATACTCATATGTTGAGGTCCCATAAGGATCGTACTTAAATCAGATATCAATCGACCATCTGAAATGTCGAAGAGTCTGGCAGGAGTGTGATGTTCACGAACTTCTTCTTCAGCTAGCATTCAGCTTTTGTCAGTTTCTAGTATTGCGAAATGTAAAGTTGTTATTTTTTATATAGTGTTTTTTTTTTTCATGAATCGTAGGGGTTTTCGCCTCTTTTGACCATTGTTACAACAACGAGTTTACTCCGGAAAGCAATTTTTGGATTATTTTTTAGTAGAAATAATTTTGCCTCTTGGTACACTCCCTGTGATTACAGGACTCCTGATATAAACCCACACCGCCGTTTTTGTCTAAAACTAAAACACTAGCTCGTTGCTGGAGGTTAATTTGCACTACATTCCTTATTGTCTTTATTACCGACTGCTTTGGTAAAAATATCCTTCAACACGTTGGTCAACGTCCACCATGTCCTATTCATCAACAAATTTTGACATTAGGTACGTTTTATTGGTCGAGTACAGAACAGCACAACTTCCACACAAATTTGACAGAAGTTGCCCTATATAGACAGCGACTGTGCATTTTTTATGGAAGTTGTGCAGTTATTTCCTGTCTTCGACCCAATAAAGCGAACCTATTATCTTTGACAAAACGTAATCTGAAGTAGGTCTCTTCAAGCGCCGGACGACAATTTGCATTAATTCGGATACCTTACCGGTTTCTCAAATTAGAGCACCACCTATCTGATCTCGCGATATTACTACGGAGCAGATGCCCAGCAATGTAAATTGCAGATAAACCTTGCCACCTTTTTTGATGATTTCTCCGGGTTGCTGTTTAAGTTGAACGCCAGAAAAAAATATAGATTTCCAATTACGAAATTAGATTGGTCTTCGCAATAGTAAGAATGTCCTGCTCTCTTTTTGCATTAAATAAAGTCTTATTTACGATATTATTCTGCCTTTTTATTACATTAATTTAAATTAATTACCTCTCTTTCTATTTATTACAGCCCCGTAATCACAATGACTCATATCGCTCAAAGAAACCACCAAAGCTCAATGCAAAGCACGAATCGAGTTTTGCACGCAGTCCCAACTCCAGTTTGGCTCAACTAGTATCATTCAAAAACTCGAGCACACCGAATGATACACTACTCACGTCTCGCGATACCACCGAATCATATTACGATCAATGCTTTCAGACAATTTCAAAAATTGGCGAAGGCTCGTTCGGTGAAGTGTTCAAAGTACGATGTAAAGAGGACGGTCACCTGTACGCGGTGAAAAAGTCTAAACAGTTCTTTCGCAGCGAAAGCTATCGACACGAACGTCTCGAAGAAGTTCGTCGATATGAAGAGTTCTCCGGGCATGAAAATTGTGTTACGCTGTATCGAGCATGGGAGCAGGACGATCGTCTGTATATGCAAATGGAGTTGTGTAGAGGCAGTTTAGAATCGTATTTGGCCGAGAGGCGAAATTTTCCCGAATCGACCGTTTGGTCGATACTTCTTGATCTCTTGTTGGGACTGAAATGTCTGCATGATAGAAATCTCATTCATTTGGACATAAAATTAGAAAATATTCTTGTAACGGATGACGGAACGTGTAAGCTAGCCGATTTTGGTCTGGTTGTGGATGTGGAAAGCGTAAGACGACTACTACATTCGTTTTGGGCAAATTTTGTTGACATATTTCCTTGATTGTTCACAGGCTAGGCGCGTTCATCCAACCGAAGGTGATAACCGTTACATTGCACCAGAAATAATGCAGGGACATTTTTCGAAAGCCGCCGATGTGTTTAGTTTAGGTATAACGGTTTTAGAATTGTCGTGTAATTTAGAATTACCACCGAACGGGCCATTATGGCAAGAGTTGCGAAGTAATGTTTTGCCCGACGAGTTTATCAAAGGTACGTGCAGCTGCATTTTCAAAATGCATTCGTTCATGTGAAAATAAAATTATGTTTTCAGTTCTTTCCGCCGACTTGCAATATGTGATACGATTCATGATGGCATCTGACCCATCCAAAAGGCCAACAGTCGATGAATTGCTCGTTACACCACGATTGCTCGCTTTGCAACAAAGTCGCAAACGATGGAAATACGTAAAAAGTTTCGTAAGTATTTAAAACTTCCGACCGATCTTCGAGACAGTAATTTACGTTTTATTTTTTTTCAGAAAAATTTTCTACGCAGAACACGTCGTTATCTTTGGACAAAGTTGTGCAATTTGAAGAATTTCGCCGTCAAAATGCTCACACCGGTTGTCCGAGTGTTTAAGCTGTCCACCCCGTCGACGTTGAACAAATCAAACTCTGACCTTACACTGGACCGAACGCTTGATTTATCGGATTTAGATAATACACCAAACTTAAGTGATTATGAACATTCCAGTCCAATGATCAATTCGACACCGCTAAATCATTTTGAGCTACGTAAATATCGAAAGGATGGCACCAAAATAAATTCACGGTATGTTTGGTGTTTGTAAGAAGATCCGCCTTTTACACATATTATATTTCATTGTAGATCTGAACTTATACCGCACGAGACTTCAGCGCTAATATGCAAAAAACTCTTTAGTAAACCCGATGAATACGATTAATGGATATATTATTAGAAAGCTCTTTTATAGTGCAAATGGAACACTAATAAAAAAAATTAAATTTATATTTAAATAATTTCTATTATACTTTTTCCATTTTTATAAATTTTAATTAGAAACGTCCTACGAGGATATTAACATTAGGATCATGAAAAAATATTAATAGTAGAATCGGAACAAAAGTAATGATATTGTTAATGTGATGTTCAATAATATTGGAATCAATAATCTAGTGTACGTAGTAAAGTGGTTGTAAAATCATTCGATTATATCCTAATGAAGCTTAGATCTGAGCAAAATAAGAATTGTGAATTTACATTATCAGCACTTGTGATATAAAACAATAAAACTAATAAAGAATGATATAATGTAACTTCTCTGTAGTTTAAATTAGCATGCTAAGGTAAATAAAATTTAGCTTTTCGTCATGCCACGCGCACCACAAAGAGATCGGCGTTTTTTTTTTCAAAATTGTACTAACCACGGATACGAGTTCATGCGGTTCAATCAATCATTCCACCGTCATTATACAGGAAACAGGCTTTCGGTGAGAGGAAGGAACTTGTCCTTTCATCTAGGGTGTTTTGGCACCTTTTACCGTATAGACTTGGTCGTTCCATACAGAAAGTATCTGCATTCCGATTTCGTCATACAAGTTTTGGTTGAAGTTCTCTAATCGGAAAGCGAAAAGATTGGGCAATATTGACGCGGAAGTTTTTCCAGTGGGTCACACAAAATTTGTCCAACTTTTGCAATGACCAAAAGTATTTTTCGAGGCCTATTACACTATGCGACAAACAAATGACCAATTTGTTTGGCTAATGAAAGTACCCGACTCTGGGGTATTTGTTTGACCAAGAACAATTGACTTATCACACTAGTATGACCGCTTCACGAAACGTTGACCATACATAGTTAACTTAGCTCCAATATGTCGAGGTGGAGATTTGTAATGTTTTTATTTGTAAAGGTTTAGTTGATTTTTTTTTTTCTTTAGAAAATCGGATTTATTTTGCTTAAAGTTGCATTTTTAATGTGGCTTTCCATCATGTCATCATTTAAAAAGAAGAAAAGGGACTGCACGGCAAGAGATTGAAAAGAAAAGTGTTGGTTCCCTGATGGTAACAAAAAGAGTATACTACAGAGAAGTTATTGAAAATTATAGAGCCGCAGCCAGTTTTTTTTACAAATTTCCTGTGTGTTTCAAGTCATAATTTTATTGGCATTTTAGAGTCCGTTCGTCAATTAAAAAAAGCCCCTATTCTGACCGAAGTAATTTCAGCACGGGTACGGTTTATCGTGACTTTAAGGCCGCGCACACACGGTCAACCCATGGATTCACCATTTTAGCTCATTTGACAGAACGAAAATCCATTTTATGGATTGCAATCCATGGATCGACCGTGTGTGTTCGGCGTTACCCAAATAACAATTCGTAGGCTTTTATGAAGCACTTCACCCTGTAGCAATCATATAGTAAAACAAAATCAGTTTATCGTGTGACATCGGTTAAAGAATATTTTGACACTATAAAAAATCCTTAAAACATTTCCCGGAAAGCTTCGAACATCATTATGTAATCAATTCACGATTATATCCAATAAGATTTCGATAACACTTTCTCTAAACGTTAACCTAAAAAAATACTCCATTAAATACTCCTCTATAGTGTTTATTGGATGACTTAACACACACATGCCATAGTCTCTCTCTAAATTAACACACACCAGCAATATTCTCCTATAGCAGAGAATCGGTTGTGTTAAAAGTGTGATATTCATCTTGTCATCCGAAAAATTGTTCGCCGTAGTTTTATAGAAGGATGGACTTAGTGATTTTTGAAAGAATTGAAACGTCAACTGATTGATATATAAAGTCCCACGTAACAATTCGTATGCTTTAAAGAAGCACTTCATCCTGTAACATTCATATAGTAACACAAAATCAGTTTATCGTGTGAAATCGCTTATATATAAGTATTTTGATCCGATAAAAACTACATAAAACACTTTTCGGAAAGCTTAAAAAGTTCTTATATAATCAATTCACGACTACATCCAATAAGACTTCGATAACACTTCTCTAAACGTTAACCTAAAAAGATGCTCCATTAAATACTTCTTTTATTTCTTTATTGAATGATATAAACACACATGACTGATATCAACACACACACATGCATATAATCTTCTATAGCACTGTCGATTTCATTTTTATAGTGTGACATTCGTGGGATCCTCCAATAAATTCCTCAGCGTAGTTTTATAGAAGGATGAACTTTGTGATTTTTTAAAGAATTGACACTTATGAAGTGCTCTGGAACACCACGCCCAAGTAACAATTTCATCCCTATAATACTTCGTAAAATATTCTCTTCTAACGACAATAGGGGCACTTTACAGGGTATAAACACTGAATAATAGTCCAATAATGGCATCTGGCGCCGTTTTTTGATCCAATAGAACCTGATTGTAGCACTGAATTACGCTTCGAGAAAGACATACATCATGTTTTATGTCATCATTATCTGTCATTATCTCGCGATTGCAAAAAAGAGAAAAAAAATAATTCCCGCTGCCAGCGTCGAACCAGCGACTGTCGTACGCCAGTCCGACGCCCTAACCACTCGACCAACCTCACATATAGATAACATTGCTCGTAAACACTACAAGTGCTCGACACTTCTTTATCGACCCTTCTCCTATGCACCTTCTTCTTTATATGTCAATCAGTTGAAGCTAATTAAATTCACACATTCTTCAATAAAATACAGACATTTTCTGCGCTGAGATTATCTTAATTGATTCATAAGCTAACAAGGAGTGAGGAAATGTTGGTTTCAAGCAATATTTCAATGAATTCAATTCAAGAAACGTGGTATTCCAGAGCACTTCATAAGTGTCAATTCATTAAATCACAAAGTCCATCCTTCTATAAAACTACGGGGAACAATTTATTGGATGACCATACGAATGTCACACTATAAAAATGACACCGACTGTGCTATAGAAGAATATAATGCATGTGTGTGAGTTAACTTAGAGAGACCATTGCATGTGCGTGCTGTATCATCCAATAAACTCGTAAACACAAACAAGAGTGGAGTATTTAAAAGAGTACGTTTTTAGGTTAACGTTTAGAGACAGTTTTACCGAAGTTTTATACCACCATCTTTAAAATTATTCCATAATGATGATATAAGCTTTCCGGAAAATACTTTAAGGATGTTTTATCGGATCAAAATATTACTTTAAGCGATGTCACACGATAAATGAATTTCGTGGTACTATATGATTGCTACAGTATGGAGTGCTTCTTTAAAGCAAACGAATTGTTGCTTGGGCATTTCTTGAATTGAATTCATTGAAATACTGCATGAAACCAACATTTCCTCACTCATTCTTAACTCATGAATCAATTAAGATAATCTCAGCCCAGAAACTGGCTGCATTTTATTGATGAACGTGTGAATTTAATTAGCTTCAACTGATTGACATATAAAGAAGAAGGTGCATTGCGGAGAAGTGTTGAGCATTTCGATAGAAGCAACGAACCACTTGTAGTGTTTACGAGCAATGCTGACTATATGTGAGGTTGGCCGAGTGGTTAAGGCGTCGGACTTGCGTACCACAGTCGCTGGTCCGACGCTGGCTGCCGGATTTTTTTTTACTTTTTTTTTGCAAACCCGAGAAAAGGACAGAAAGTGATGACATAACACATATGATGTCTTTTTCAAAGTGTAATTCAGTGCTACAATAAGGTTCAAGTGGATCAAAAAATGGCGCCAAATGCCATTATTGGAATATTATTCAGTGTTTATACCATGTAAAGTGCCCCTATTATCGTTTGAAGAAAATATTTTACGAAGAATTATAGGGATGAAATTGTTACTTGGGGTAAAAGGTTCATCGCAGAAGACTCGATAAAGAATTGATAAGCGTTTCTAAAGAAGCAACTAGTAATCATTTGTAGTGTTTACGAACAATGTAAATTAATGTTAAAAACTAAATTTCCTAAAATATTCCCCTAAACTCTATCCCGCGCAGGGTAGTGGCATGTGTGAAAATTAACTGAGTAAGTGTATTTTTTTCTATGGAGTTCGTTACTCAAAACTACTCGGGATTATCAACAAAACGTAACTGGCATTTTTTAATAAACCAATGTTCAAAGTTTTTAGTCAAAAAATTGAACATTTTTGATGGCATGTAAACTTATACTTCCACGTTACTAGACTAACGGTTGCACTTAAAACATGTACAGTACAGCAAAGTTCTTGCGGCATAGAACTCTAGAACTAAACTGGGATTTTTCTATAAGGAACAGTGCCTTTTAATAAGGTGCCTTTTAGGATTTCTTTTACTATTAAGAAAAAGTCAGAGGAAAACAAATAAAATTTTCAATTAAATTAACAACTAAATTTATTGTTTTCAAATTCTACTGAACGGAATAACTTCTATTATCCAGTATAGATATTGTTCGGTGGAGATAGATAAATTTGTGTAAAAATGAGCCATCTGCATTGTATAACAAAAAAGGGCAAAACATTTTACAATCCGCTTTTTTGTAGCATTATGTTATGTGTAGGTACTGTCCAATCAGAAAAGCCAAAGGACTTACGGTCTGTGGCGGCTTTAACACTGTGTGACCGTTTGTTTTCTACCGACATTGCCAGTGCCACCATGGCATCCGAAAATCATAGACGTAAACTGTTAAATCTTTGTTCTCTGGCTTGTGAAAAACGCGTTTATAATGCAAAACACAACTTTATTTTCAGACGGATAGAACAGAACTGAAACTGACATTTGACATAAGATAATGCATAAAAGAAAAACTATTGAGAAAAGAAAATAGGAAAGGAACATAACATTTCTTCCCTCCTTTCGATTGTAGTCTTCTAAGGAGAATAGATGATCGGTGGTCTTCGTGGCCTCGTCGATCTCCGCGGTATAGGAGGTGATGCTGGTGGTACCGTCGATTGTGAGTCCCAAGAGGCTTCGACAGGCGCCATCTCTTGTTGTTGTTCTTCTATTGCATGCTCCGGCCTGGGCTCTTCAGCGATTGGCAGGTCTGCGGATTCTGATTCTGGTAACTGAGATTCGAAGCTTAAATTTGGCCGGGATATAATAGGGTGCATCCACTTTCCAGTCAACTCGGATTTGTCCCTATTTGGGTGTGACACGTCGCGGCCTCGAATCTGATCGATGTGTCGTTTGAAGCGCCTTCCAGTGTACTCGATCTCATAATGCAAATCTCCTAAACGGTTCGATACTATGCCAGGTAACCACTTGTCCATACGAGGGTTTCCTGATAGAAAGAAAACCTCTTGTCCCTGTTGGAAACGGCGAAATGTTTTGTGTAGAACCTGCGACTGTTTGTTGGACATTTTCGTGAAGATACTATCCGGTCTCACTAGATCAAGTCGAGTGCGGGGTAATCTGTTTAGGAATAGCATCGCCGGGGGTTGGCCAGTTGTTGCGTGCGGAGCAATTCTGTATTGGCGCAAGAATGTGTTCAGATTCGTTCGGAGTGATCCTTGGGATGTGTCCATTGCTTTCAGAGCATCTTTTACCGTTTGGACATTTCGCTCAGCTTGTCCATTTGTTGCCGGGTGGTAGGGTGCAGTCAATTTATGATACTTAATTCCACTTCTCTGAAGGAACTCCTTAAATTCAGCTGACGTGAAGGAACTTCCATTGTCCGACACAAGGGTTGTTGGCACTCCATAGGCGGCGAATAACTCGTCCAATATTTGTATAGTCGCGCTGGACGTAGCACTGTTTGCAGGTCTTACCTCGAGCCACTTGCTGTAGGCGTCGACAACGACGAGTATCATGGTGCCTGCAATTGGACCCGCGTAATCAACATGTACGCGTTCCCAGGGTCCTTTGGGGTACTCCCAGTGATGCGTTGAGAATTTGGGAGGGTGATGAGCATGCTTGGCGCAAGAAGGGCATGACTTAGCCGTGCGTTCAATATCGGCATCGATCCCTGGCCAGTATACGAATGATCGAGCCAAGCCTTTCATCTTCACGATTCCCAAGTGAGCCGTATGAAGATCGTTGAGTATTGCGTTACGAAGTTTTGAGGGAATGACTACCCTGTGTTCGTGTAGGAGGCAGTCTGAAACCATTCTGAAGTTTGCTTCGGGGGACTTATATCCTTCGCGGGTTAGGCACTTATTCGCTTCCAAAAGCCGGAGAATTTTTCCAAGTTCCGGATCTGCTCTTGTTTCTCGGCCGATGTGTTCAGCACGGATTGGAAGTTGTTCGATTTGCCGTATGATGAATTGATCGAAGGGGTCGGGTGTATCTTCCTTGCTTCTCTCTCCCACTATTTTGTGGACTAAACTCGTGGTGGGTAGTGGCATTCGTGAACAATAGTCCGCGTTGGCATTGGCCTTGGTGTCCCTGAAGGAAACTTCATAGTCAAAATTACTGAGAAAGTCTGCATAATTGGCCATACGGCTTATGCACAAGACAGGTAATGATTTTTCCGGGTGCAATATCTGGGTCAGGGGCTTGTGATCCGTTATAAGGGTCCAGTGCCGCGCATATAAATAAAGGAAAAATTTTTGTGTAGCCCAAACAATGGCCAGAGCTTCTTTGTCAATTTGTGGGTAGCGTTGCTCCGTTGCTGACAGTGTGCGGCTAGCGTATGCTATTGGTCGTTCCTGACCGTTACTTAACCGGTGAGACAGGACAGCACCTAATCCCGTTTTGCTGGCGTCGGTTGCCAGAATAAGGGGCAGTTGTGGATCGTATGGCATCAGTACTTGAGGTGATGTAAGCAGTTTCTTGATGTCTTCATATGCTTCTTCGGCCTTCGGGTTCCATTGAAAGATATCGTCACGTATCATAGCCCGTAATGGTCTATCTCTGGTAGCCAGATCTGGAATAAAAGCGCTGTAATATGTTGCTTTACCCAGAAAGAGTTGAAGTTCCTCTTTTGTGCTCGGTTTAGGTGCGTTACTAACAGCCTCAACGTGTTTGTCAGATTTGTGAATCCCAGTGGCGTCAATTCGATGTCCCAGGAACTCCACGGAAGGAGTAGCAAAGACACATTTGGATCGATTTAGTTTTAGGCCGCATGCTCGTAATCGTTCAAAAACTAGTTCCATTGTTGATAGAAGGTGCTCGAAATTTATTGCATGTAAAAGAATGTCATCGAAAAATACACTTGTGTTATGAAGTCCTTGTAGAGCGGATTCTATTCGCCGTTGCCAGATGGCCGGAATATTAGCAGCGCCATATACTGCTCGTTTAGGGCGTATCAGCCCATGTGTCGGAGTGTTTAGTGTTAGCACCTCCCCGAATTCTTTATCAACCGGTAAGTGTGAGTATGCGTCGGTTATGTCAAGGTGGCAGAAAATCGTGGCTCCTTCCATTTTACTAAAAAGGTGTTCCGCTCTCGGTATCGGATGTTCGTCAATTATGATTCTTGGATTTAGGGTTGGTTTATAATTCCCTGTTATACGAATT
Source organism: Microchrysa polita (assembly GCA_949715475.1). Classification (NCBI taxonomy): domain Eukaryota; kingdom Metazoa; phylum Arthropoda; class Insecta; order Diptera; family Stratiomyidae; genus Microchrysa; species Microchrysa polita. The sequence continues at coordinate 37,430,377 of OX454416.1, forward strand.
TTCCCGTTCTTTTTTGTTACGACATGCGTGGTTGAAGCCCATTTAGAGAACTCAACGCGCTCATAGAGACCCGCTGCAATTTTGGAGTCGATTTCTTGTGCGTAAGCTTCTCTTAAGGCTAGAGGAATTTCTCTAGCTTTTGCGAAAATTGGTGAAGCTCCGGGCTTAAAGTGGACAGACGCTGGTGGTCCCGATAAGGTTCCTGGAGTCTCACTGAAAATTTCTTCGTAACGAGCGATTACAAGGTCAAGACGCTTTTGTTGTTCTGTGGAGAGCTCCGGTGTCGTGGAAGTTACAGCATCTAACTTTTCCGTTAAGGAGAAAAGCTTCGGAAAGTCAATTTCCTGAACAAAATGACTTATCCATTCTCTGCCAAATAAGGTGTCCAAGTCTCCCTCAACAACATATAAGTTTAATCTACGTGAGGCTTTGCCCAGAGATACTGTGACTGGGAGTCGACCGACACAAGATATGCGGTGTTTAGTGTAGCTCGCAAATTGTCTGGCTGTTTTTTTGTAGTTTAAAGTTGGGAATGATACCACGTAGTGTCTTGACGTTCACGATTGAGCAAGGTGCCCCTGTATCCAACTCCATGTCCAGGTCTCGTCCGTCAATTTTCACCGTGATGACTTTTTTTTTCAAACGCGCACATTGAATTAATTTCATCTATTTTTTCGAAGAGTTGAATTTCGTCGATTGATGCAGCTGGCGAAAATGAAGCGCCCTCCTCTTCTGTGACCTGTGATACCTTGCTACGACAGACTCTAGATAAGTGGCCTTTCTTGTGACACGTGTTACAGACAGTGTTTACATGTGGGCAGTTTGCACGATAGTGGTTACCTCCGCACCCATTGCACCTATTCTGATTTCGCGAATTGTTGTGAGCATTCACTGTATCTGTTGGCCCCTGACGGCGGTTTTTATCATTTTGGTTACGTCTCAATTAAGGGGGGCCATAGCCAAGTTTGTTCGCTGTTTCTGGTGCCGGTGATGCTCCTGCGGTTTTAACCTCGACTCCGGTGCTACGCGTGGCTTCGCGCTCTTGAGCAATGTCGTAAGCTGCTGAAAATGTGTCTGGTTTTCTCGAGATAATTTCATCACAGATTTCTCGCGAGTGCAGGCCATGTAACAACTGTTCAGTGAGCATTCGATCCAGAAAGTTCCCGTATTCACAATGAGTTGACCCTTGCTTGAGACGAAGAGTAAAATCGGCAATAGATTCCTCAGGATTTTGAATGATTTGACGAAACTTGATGCTCTCTGCATATTTGTTCTTTGCTCGATCGTAATGACCTATAAGCGTCGATTTTATTTCAGAATAAGCTAAAGATTCGGGCGTTTTCGGGCTGGCAAGAATTTTCAGCGCATTGTTCAATTCCGGTCCCATGTGGACACGGGCATAATTGTGGTGTTCGTTCTCGGGTATCTTGCTAAGTTGTAGGCTCCAATCGAACCGTTTGAAATAGTCCTCTACGGACGTTGAATCTGATACACGAAACTCGGTCATGGAAAATGGCGGGGGTCGGGAAACTATTTGTTGTGCAGGAGCTGCAGATACGGGTGCTTGCGGTGGCATGATATTCCTCAACGCGCCGGCAAAAATGGCGGAGAATTCTTCGATTTCCTCGGCTGTGAGCGGCATTGTTCCTCGCTGGGTTTTTTTTCTGTTCGACTTTATTTCGGGTCCTTAGGCGTCACTGTATCCCATCCTCGTCGCCACTGTTAAATCTTTGTTCTCTGGCTTGTGAAAAACGCGTTTATAATGCAAAACACAACTTTATTTTCAGACGGATAGAACAGAACTGAAACTGACATTTGACATAAGATAATGCATAAAAGAAAAACTATTGAGAAAAGAAAATAGGAAAGGAACATAACATAAACGGTGTCGAATGCTGTGGGCACATGCGACTCATAGGCACCTTGATGAACGCAGGATGGCGTAGATCGTGCATACAAAAATTACTGTATTCTATACTTCAAATGCCATTTAAGCCCGTTTCAATCACTGAGATGGAAGCAGATATCGCGAATAAAATAAATTCTACGTCGTCTTTGATATTCATTTTTATCTACTGGAAAAAAAAGGTAAATAGGACATCGTGCTTTTACTTTTTGGGAGATTTTCACTCAATATTTTTCAAAACGCAATATGGATGATAGAAGTCTCAGTTACTTTACATTCTCAAAAGTTAAGAAATGCGTTTTAGATTAGTATTTTTGTCACATTATGGCTTTGCAAACACAAACATGAGCGACTTTTTTTTCGCATCGCGGGTAAATCTGACTCGAAAAAAAAAAAACGATCGCGGGTAACATCCCGGTTAAGACCAAACAGTTGACATTTGACAATTTTTGCGCATCTTTGAATCGCCTTCGTCGGCTTATTTCTTAGATGTGGTGGATTTTATCACAAAAGATGATTATTTCTTTGCAAACTCTTTTCTCGTGATGAGAAAAACTCTCACATTTGGTTTGAAAAAACAAATTCCCTCAAATTTCCCCTATGCGTCCGCCATCTACATTTGAGCTCTATCCCGTGTAGGGTAGTTACACGCGTAAACTCTACCTGGGTAAGTGTCATTTTTTTTAAATGAACTTCTACCAAACCTGCACGGGATAAACACAATAAAACGTGCCTATGGTTATTATGAGAGACTCTAAAATTAACTTTTTATACGCGTAAGATTGAGATACCTGGTTATATGCGAAAACGAATTTAGGTGTAGTTTTTGAAGTGGGGAGGGGTGTGAAAAGTTAACGGATATCGAATGTCCTCGACGTCTCCTTTCATATGATATCGCAAATGCCCGTTCCGTGTGGACGATATTTATTATTTATTATGTCCTTTTTGGTCCGTTTTTCAAATAAAAATTTAAAAAAATTAATTAACCTAGCTTAATATTTAGCACCCAAAAGATTATAAAACAAACAAACAAAAAAACAAAACAAAATGGCCTTTGATTATTTTTTTCTAGCGGAAATTCTAAAAAAATTCTACTATTTAAAATTCTGTATAAAAGTCTACTTTTTATAACTTGGTAATAAATGATAACGGTAAAAAATGAGGTTATATCATTATTTAAATTATATGCAATAATGCCTAAATCTTATAAAATTTCGAAACTTATAAATCTTAAATTTACTAAAAACTTTGTATTCGATACTACATTTTTTGTTTTCATACCGCTCCCTACCTTAACTGATGCAGACTTATATGAGGTACGTTTTATTGTGTTTATCCCGTGCAGGTTTGGGTAGAACTTCATATAAAAAAAATGACACTTACCCAGGTAGAGCTCACACGTGCAACTACCCTACACGGGATACAGCTCAAATGTAGATGGCGGACGCATAGGGGAAATATGAGGGAATTTGTTTTTTTCAAACCAAATGTGAGAGTTTTTCTCATCACGAGAAAAGATTTTGCAAAGAAATAATCATTTTTTGTGATAAAATCCACCACATCTAAAAAATAAGCCGACAAAGGTGAGTCAAACATGTTCAAAAACTGTCAAATGTCAGCTGTTTGGTCTTAACCGGGATGTTACCCGCGATCGTTTTTTTCGAGTCAGATTTACACGCGATACGAAAAAAACGTCGCTATGATTTGCGGTATTGATTTTTACTTCTAACTTAGTGAGTGAGACGTGTTGAAAATTTGGTTAAATTCTCTATAGCGGTTGAAAAGATATTCATAAATACACAAAATTTCAATTTCACATTTGATTTTGATGATTTGATGGCGAACTTCAAGATCGATTTTCGGACCCATTTTTATACCCTTCGCTCATAGAGTGAAAGGGTATATTAACTTTGTCATGAAGTTTGTAACGCATTGAAGGAGGCATCTCCGACCATATAAAAAGTATACATGATCAGCATGACTTGGGGAGTCGATTGGGCGATGTCCGTCTGTCTGTCTGTCTGTCTGTCTGTCCGTCTCTCCGTCTGTCCGTCTGTCCGTCTGTCCGTCTGTCCGTCTGTTGCAGTGCGTTTTTCTCGGCCGCTATAAAAGCTAGACAGCTGAACATGTACACATGCTTATTATTGTTGCAGGCTGTTTGTATGTTTGAATCGCTTAAATCGGACGAGGGGGTCATGGGGCTGCCATACAAACTTAACCCCCAATTTAGGTTCTTCTGAGAAAAACTTTTTTATTTGTGTACCAATTTCAACCTAACTTCGCTCAAATGTGTTTCTATTAATGACACACAACATATGTAAAACTGGATCAAATCCGACCATGGGGTCTTGGGGCTGCCATACAAACCTAGCCCCCCAATTTGAGTTCTTCTATGTAAGAAACACTTTTTTATTTGTGTACCAATTTCAACCAAATTTCACACAAATGTGTTTCTAAAGATAACACAAAATATATGCTAGAATGGATCAAATCGGACCATGGGGTCATGGGGCTGCCATACAAACCAAACTCCCCATATTGGTTCTTCGAAGAAACATTTTTTTACACCAATTTCACAAAACCTTGAATTAATGTGTCTTTATCAAAGCAAATAAAAAGTTCAAAACGAATGGAATCGTACTGTGGGGTCATGCTCCGGCAAACCCAATAAAATTTTCCGAGTAAACATTTTTATTTGCCCACTTATTTCAACCTAGCCCAAAACTTTTGTCAAGACGGAAGAAAAAGAATGAGGAGGGGGATTAAATACAAGTCATAGGTACGCCCGAAAAATTTTTAGCCCAAGCGAAGGGTATCCGAATTTCGGCCGCGCCCGAAATTAGCCTCGGCCCCGGGGGTTGGCGAGCGTAGCGAGCAGGGGGCGAAGCCCCCTAGTTTTAATTTTGGCAGCTGCGGTTGCTATGTGGTGGGTCATTTGTTTCAATACCCCACTCTATCTCTTGACCTTACCTACTCGTAAAACGTTGAGAAGTGGTGTCGTGTCACTCTTTCTGCATCGACAAAATAGAAGAAGATCAAAACGGCATAAAGTCTAAGCCGAAACTATAGAAACCAATTCGGTCTTACGGTTATTTACGGAGCAACGATCACAAAATCGCTTGTGGCGCATAGAGAGTATTCCCGATACACACGCTTTGGCATTTACGAGGCCCATCAAGTCCGTGAGAATCAGGAACACTAGAAATTGTAATTACAAAGTATCGTAACTGGATAATAGCACCATTGCCCAGTAATATTGATGGTCATTTTCCCCTCCAGGACACGATATTGGTTGCGCCACTGTATAGTTCCATTCTATACACTCGCTGAGAGCTCTTCTCCTCCAACAGACAAAGTTCGGCGTAGTTCCAATAGAGCTGATAAGTTACCATTCCATAATACTACAGAGATGCACCGCAGTCGGTGTATAGAAAAGAACCATAAGTCAAGATTTCCACAATTAGTTAAAATTGTAGGATCTTCTAGAGCATCGTCTAATTTGATTCCCAAGGAGGTTCAATAGGAAGCTTATTTCAGATGTGGAAGAACAGATTGGCGAATAACAGTAGCGGTCATTTATCAGGATAAACCTGAGGGCAACTACGGCTCTACTGTTATAAAGACCTGATGGGACAGCCATCTGCCCCGTAGCTTCTTGGCTGGAAGACTTCGATTGTATGTTGTGGAGGACCTATAAATATACAGGGAAAATCGTTTGCTTACGCTGTTGATGTCGCTGATTATGTTACCATTTTTCCCGTAGGTACAGAGGCTTATTTCGGGTTCATATCCATTCTGAATTTCGTGTATTACCTTGTATTGTGTATTGTATTTACAATGGCTGATCTTTGATTTACATCTACATGATCCACATATTATTCGTAAGGTCTACCCTTAGCCACATCCTTTCTCCGCACCGGACTTACTATTGAAAAAACTAAATTATTTTTTGTTCAGTCATCATGTTTTGCACACACATTCCCGGTATCATTTCAATAGCATCGTATTATGAGATGTGGCTCATTTGTTAATTAAACTACAAAATGTATCTGGAATTGGTGCTATAGACGTGGTGAATCGAGGTTGAATAGCGGCAACCAGATACGTTCGCTTTTCAAGCGATAGTTGACTCTTGACTATACGCCATCATGCCATCGTGTCGTTATCAATTGCTTGTAGGTCTTTGCGCGCGAATAGCGACTAGAGCAGCCGCCAAGCAAGTAATGCAACAGTATGAGCTCCCGCATTTGCGGGAGAAAAGAAAAGTCCATCAAGCGGATGTGCATTGCATTTGTTGTCCATTAATTGAAAATTGTTGCAAGATGTGATGAAGAATGGTGACAAGTACTTGGTATATTTTTTTCTCGCATAATTCCATTGCATATCACATTGTTTATGCAAGAGATGGTTTAGTAAAATATTCACGGGTTTTCGTGTGGTTTTTGGTATAAATACTGAAAATCTTTTATGGTCGTACAAAATAAATCCAATTTCCAGTATGTGTTAACTTATGAGGCGAAAAACACACAAATCTCCAAGACGCTATTCAGACATTTTTGGGGTGAAACAATTAGAAGTGTACATTAATCTAAATCCAAAAAGATGTGTTTAATGTACAATGTAAAACATATGTACAATATTTTGCAGGAGGAAGTGAGTATACTCCTCGAATTTATTACATGAAATACAAGAGTTAGTTTATACTCAATTCTCATGTTTATCAACGAACATTCAACGCACTTCCCTAATATATGTATTTAATTTCTACAAGCGATATTTTGGTAGAAATCATAATATACTAAATGCCAACAATAAACTTAATAATGTACTATAGTTAACGATGCACTTTTAAACGTGAACATATCATAATGAATTAATTAGAGAAAAAGTTTAACGAAAAACAGCCTCATCATACCGGTTGTATATGTAGTTTAGTTTTTATAGCATGATTATGATCATGTTACTAGTTTTCTAAACATACATCATACACGCAACGGCATCGTAGACAGTATGAAAACAGAGCTCCATTGCTACATTTACTAAATTTCTTCCATATGATAAGTATTTCACGTAGAAACATAAAAATCATGACCAAATCAAACAATTAGCTTACAAAAAAAAATGTACAATTTTTGTTAAAACAGCTCCATACTATTGTTATCAAAATGTAATTTTTCGTTAATAACATCTTTCTCTGCGCTTTACTCATTGTTTCATCGTGTATAACTTATTTTCGCTTCGATAAAGACATAACGTGCTAACGTGCATAAGTATACTACCGAAATATGAAATAAAAATAAAAATGAAATTATTATTGGTTGAATTTTGTTGATAAATTGATTAAAAAAGCAATTTGGAAAGCAGCGAAAATTACTTTCGCTATTTTCGGACTGAAAATTTTGTTGCATTTCGTATTTTGTCTTTAGCGTAAAATTGTAAAGTGAGATATGATTTTCAAAACGAAAGATTTAGACGGGTAACTTTATTTTAAAATGTAGCTAAATTGTTTAGTTGTTCTATTCGGTGAGTTTTTTCTCACACATAAATTAAGGAGCTGAAGAAAGTGTTAAATGCATAAAATTTGGCAAGGATAAGATGAAGGATTTTATGTAATTTCATATGAAATTAAAACCATTTTCATAAAAAGATTCGATTAGATACTTTACCTTTTGAGCTTACGTATGCAACTGTATTAATGGTTTTTCTCCAGTCAATCTATAAAATGCATTCACTTCTGTTTAATTCAGTCATATTATTACTCACATTCTTCTTAAGTGCTAATCCAAACAAATTTAAGTAACTAGGTTACTCCATTAAATCATAACCTTCCATTATTTTTATTACTTAATGGTTACTACTTGTATTCGATTAAATTAAACTTTCGCCATTACATGCATACCTAATACAAGTTATTGTCCTAACATTCATCAAAAACAAAATCACGTGAACTGACTCTTCAAATTTGCCGGTTGCAATTTTTCTAGGGCCTAAAAATATGATTAGTCATAGATTGCTTGCTTGCTTTTATGATTAGTTCATTCCATTATTAAATGCTAATAGCTTTGTGCACGTTTTACGTAACATATATTTATGCTCGACAAATAGTGAGCATATGGTCTAATAGCCGGCTTAATTGAAAAATTCCTTACAAATCTATTGTCGTATACGTTGATCGTTCAAAAGTGTGTATATGTACTATAAGCGCCCTGAATAACGTAGTTTGAATCATTTTGGTTTGCGCCACTTTCACTTTCATGTGCGTCACAAGCTCGAAAATAATGTTCAGAAATTATGAAATACAAGAAGTACGAGTCAGTTATTTAGCGTGCAGTTGGATGTATTGTTGTGGTTCACGGGCTTTGTATGATATAATTTCAATTTATGGTACAAAAATATATGTGAATATTAATCAATCATTATTTATATATATACCAAAATAAGGTACGTAAATTGTCTTAGGTTTGATTTGAAATGAATTGAATTTGTTTTGTTTAAATTGAAATCATTACAATTTTTTTCTGGGACAAACACATACTATGGTTGCTTACAGCTGGCATATATAGATTCCTAACTTGTATATGTCCTTTGAAAGCTAAGACTTAAGACGTATACCTAATTTTCGACAATTTTGTCAATTTTCAGAACAGGAAACAATAGGCATTAGTATAGTGATTTTAGCTCTTGACCCAAACATCCAAAAAAAGAGCTGACTTTTGATGCCAAATTGTTCTATGGCCTGATCGCATTACGCAGTAAAAAGTTACACATTTTTGTGCGTCACATTGGGGGGGGGGGGCAAAGGGGTGAAATTAAGATTTTTCGCAAATATCTTGTTAACTGTAATATTTACAGCAAAACGTTCTGAGAACAAGTTAAACTACACAAAATTCCCTTTCTAATCATATAAAATATCCTATACTGTCTCTTGGCAGATCATACACTAGACATAAAAACATCCGATATAATTCCGGTTTTTTGATAGTTACATTTGTCTCTCTAGCTCATGCATTCTCAAAGTGGTCCCTACGGACCCCTTGGGGTCCGCGAAGCCGTGTTGGGGGTCCGCGGGAGGGGTGAGAAAATTTGGGGGTCCGTTCCGTTTAGGGGGTCCGAGAAAGATTTCAATAAAATAAAATATTTATTAACCATTTGTATTCGATTTCAAATTAATTTTTACAAGAGACACTATTACCTCAGTAAATGTGATCAAAAATTAAGGAACTTCGAATAAATTAGGGGAAAGCTGTTTTTTTGTGTGAGCCTTCCTTTCGGGGTCCTACACAAGATCCCGAAAGTCACCGTCTGTGCGAGTGCCATGGCGGTACTATAGAGGGTCAGACACCCTCTGAAAAAGTTTTTTTTCGAATATCTCGATGAAGGTAATATGTGCTGAAAAGTCGCGTAAGGCAAGTTTGTAGCTCATGTCGTTCCAGAACAAAATGTCAAAATTCGATTTCGATTCGAACATTCCTAACGGTGCCAGCAAACATTTTTAGAAGGAGATGATTATGACTTAAAACTCAATTTAATAAGTACATATTAAGCTACATAACCGACATATTCGGTAAATTTAATGAAATCAATTTACAACTGCAGGGTGATAAGTTAAATTTAATTCAAACTAAAAGTATTATATCCCCGTTTGTGACGAAGCTTGTATTGTTCAAGCAGAACATAAGGAGAGGCAAATGCTCTCAGTTTCCAAATCTTTGCAAATGAAGACGTTTTGGTTAACTGCGAGCACCTTGATGAACTTCATTCGGATTTTAAAACCAGGATCGAAGATATTCTTAAACTCAATATTCCTGATTGAGTGTTGAATCCGTTTTCATATAGTCAAGAAGAAGACTTTCTCAAGTAGGAGCTACTTATTGAGTTGTCAACGAATGAAGAGTTGAAACCTAAAGCAAGGGGATCCGCAATTTTGATTTCCAAAAACCATACCAAGTCTGTATCCTGAATTGTGATCCACGGTTGAGTTCCTTTTAAACGCTTTCCCACATCGTATTTAGTTGAACGTGGTTGTAGAGCCGTTATGAGGCTTGTAACTAAAAACAGAAACCGTCTAGACCTAAGTGCTCGTGGCGACTTAAGGATTTTATTAACTAACATGGAACCGACATCAACAAATTCATTTGGTCCCATCAAGTGCACACATGCCATTGAACATTATGATGCAACTTTTTGTTATATTTTTGGATATGATAAGTGTATTAATGTATGTACTACTAATAATATTATGCACAATAAAACATTTTTTAAAACATCAACACTATTTTTACATTTTTAAACAATTTGAACATTCACCGCTTGGAATTCAGTCGGGGGTCCCTAAACAGGCTTCTCATATGTGAAGTGGTCCGCGGTCAAAATAAGTTTGAGAATGACTGCTCTAGCTCCTGAAGTAATTTAATTGGAGCCATGGTGATTGGGATAACTATTTCTATCAATATATAGCTGGCCCACACGGAGACACAGGCTGCTCCGAGAAAGCATACCCATATTTCCCCTATTAATATTTTTCAAAAAGACATGCCTGTAACATATCTCCAATTCACAACAGGCTGGAAAAAATTCGGCAAACGTTAAGGCTACAGTTAATAGGGGAAATATGGGTATGCTTTGTCGGAGCAGCCTGAGCCTCCGTGTGGGCCAGCTATATATTGATATGAATAGTTATCTCAATGACCATAGCTCCAATTAAATTAGTTCAGGAGCTAGAGAGAGAAATGTAACTATCAAAAAATCGGAATTACATCGGATGTTTTTAGGTCTTGTATATAATCTGACAAGAGAAGGTATACGGTATTATATATCATTAGAAAGGGAATTTTGTGTAGTTTAAATTGTCCTCAGAACGTTTTTGCTGTAAATATTACAGTTAACAAGATATTTGCGAAAAATCATAATTTCACCCCTTTGCCACCCGCTCCCCCCAAAATGTGACGCGCAAAACAGTGTAACTTTTTACTGCGTAATGCGGTCAAAACATAGAACAATTTGGCATCAAAAGTCAGCTCTTTTTTTAGGGGGTTTCATCATTTTTTCAACTAAAGTCACTATACTACATTTGAATTTAATAAAATTTGTATTATTATTTTAACTTGCACAAAATGTGTATGGAGAGTTTGAAACGCAGCTATGCATAGGGTGTCATAAAAGTCAACGTGAAGCCGGAGAGGCATTCTACCGCATATGGTGTGTTTAATAAAAAGAAATACAGTAACCTGTCTTTACAATTATATGCAATCAAAAGTAAATCGGAAAAATGCACGCTTTGATGTTATTTTATTTTTGAACTGTATAGCAGCATATTTCTACAGGCAGCTCTATCTTGGATCGTGTCATCGCCGAGACCAATGCGTTGTTGTTGCTTTTTCATTTGACACATCCAGGTGTTCTTTGGTCTGCCTCTGGCCTTGGGTCCATCAAGTGGAACTTCCATTGATATCGCTCTCTTTGCGGGGTTCTCAGGCGGACGCCTTTGAACATGGCAATACCAATCCATTCGTCGGTCTTCGAGCTTTTCGGTGATTGGTTGGTCTATGGACAAGCTGCCTCGGATGTAGCTACTCTTGATGTGGTCCCTTTTGGTTACACCAACTGACATGCGTAACATTTTCATTTCAGTCGCTGTCATTTCTTTCGCGTAACCTTCATACATGGTCCAGCATTCTGATCCATACATGAGTGCGGGACGTACAACCGTTTTGTACAACTTGCCCTTTAGCTTCAGTGGCATTTTCTTATCGCAGAAAACTCCAGAGTTTTCTCGCCACCTCATCCACCCAACCTTTGTGCGATGTTTGATGTCATCATCGCATGTAGCTCCGCTGTTCACCATCGAGCCAAGGTACTTGAACTTGGTACAAGACTTAAGCTGCTCTCCTTTGACGTACATTTCTGGTATCGGTGCATTTGGGTCTGAGAATTGGCAGCATAAGAACTCAGTCTTTGTTATACTTACCCTCAGTCCATGCTCCTCCAGAATGTCACACCATTTTGTAAGCGCAGCTTGCAAGGCAACGATGTTTGGGCTACTGAGGACTATATCATCAGCAAAAAGAAGAGATATTTCTAGGCCGTCGGAGACACGTGTTAATAAGTAGCACATGATGATGTTGAAGAGCAACGGACTCAATACACTGCCCTGGTGTACTCCGACATTCACCGGAAATTCTTCTGATTCACTGGCTGTGCATCTAACCTTAGTCGTAGCTCCATCATACATGTCTCGTATCATCCTGACGTATGCCTCGGGGACATTAAGTACTCTCAAGGCCAACCATATCAGATCACGAGGTACTTTATCGAATGCCTTCTCCAAATCGATGAACACAAAATACAAGTCCTTTCGTGCTGCTCTATACTTTTTCATCGCAATACGAATGCACTGAATCGCATCGACTGTAGATCGACCTTCAACAAAGCCGCATTGATTGTCATTCAACCGCACAATCTTTCTCAATCGGTTGCAGACAACTCGCTCGTAGATCTTCAGTGTATGAGGTGGATAAACAAAAGGAAAGGATATATACAAAATTTCATAAAAATCGGTCCAGCCGTTTCGATAAAATCATATCCTTAAGCCGGTTCGATTTGATTTAGTACACGTATACAAATTTGAAGCGTATGAATCGAGTAGGTTTAATCCCTTACTGTACAAAATAGTAAAATAACGATAAAAAGAAGCGAAGGGCACTTCGGGGCATGAAATATAGTTAACGACCGATTACCATACCTAGCAAGGATATATACAAAATTTCATAAAAATCGGTCCAGCCGTTTCGAAAAGATCATATCCTTAAGCCTGTTCGATTTCATTTGGTACACGTTTAAAAATTTAAAGCGAATGAATCTACTAGGTTTAATCGCTTACTGTACAAAATAGAAAAATAACAATAAAAAGAAGAGGAGGGCACTTCGGGGCATAAAATATAGTTTACGACCGATTACCATGCCTAGCAAGGATATACATATAGAAACTTTCACAAAAATCAGTCCAGCCGTTTCGAAAAGATAATATCCTTAAGCCGGTTCGATTTCATTTAGTACACGTATAAAAATTTAAAGCGTATGAATCGAGTAGGTTTAATCACTTACTGTACAAAATAGTAAAATAACGATAAAAAGAAGAGGAGTGCACTTCGGGGCATGAAATATAGTTTACGACCGATTACCATACCTAGAAAGGATATATACAAAATTTCATAGAAATCTGTCCAGCCGTTTCGAAAAAATCATATCCTTAAGCCGGTTCGATTTGATTTAGTACACGTATACAAATTTGAAGCGTATGAATCGAGTAGGTTTAATCCCTTACTGTACAAAATAGTAAAATAACGATAAAAAGAAGCGAAGGGCACTTCGGGGCATGAAATATAGTTAACGACCGATTACCATACCTAGCAAGGATATATACAAAATTTCATAAAAATCGGTCCAGCCGTTTCGAAAAGATCATATCCTTAAGCCTGTTCGATTTCATTTGGTACACGTTTAAAAATTTAAAGCGAATGAATCTACTAGGTTTAATCGCTTACTGTACAAAATAGAAAAATAACAATAAAAAGAAGAGGAGGGCACTTCGGGGCATAAAATATAGTTTACGACCGATTACCATGCCTAGCAAGGATATACATATAGAAACTTTCACAAAAATCAGTCCAGCCGTTTCGAAAAGATAATATCCTTAAGCCGGTTCGATTTCATTTAGTACACGTATAAAAATTTAAAGCGTATGAATCGAGTAGGTTTAATCACTTACTGTACAAAATAGTAAAATAACGATAAAAAGAAGAGGAGTGCACTTCGGGGCATGAAATATAGTTTACGACCGATTACCATACCTAGAAAGGATATATACAAAATTTCATAGAAATCTGTCCAGCCGTTTCGAAAAAATCATATCCTTAAGCCGGTTCGATTTGATTTAGTACACGTATACAAATTTGAAGCGTATGAATCGAGTAGGTTTAATCCCTTACTGTACAAAATAGTAAAATAACGATAAAAAGAAGCGAAGGGCACTTCGGGGCATGAAATATAGTTTACGACCGATTACCATACCTAGCCAGGATATATACAAAATTTCATAAAAATCGGTCCAGCCGTTTAGAAAAGATAATATCCTTAACCCGGTTCGATTTCATCTAGTACACGTATAAAAATTTAAAGTGTATGAATCGAGTAGGTTTAATCACTTACTCTCACACAAAATGGAATTTCGATATTTACCACCACTTCCTTTGATATTAAAAAAAAAAATTTGGTCCATAAACCTTCTCCAATGTAAGACGGATAAAACAAAAAAAGAATCATCCAAATCGGTCCAGTGGTTTAGAAGTTTACTGGCAACAGACACAAATACACGTCCATTTTTATATATATAGATTATTGCCTTTCGCCTTACAAGGACAGGATCATTGTCCAAGAAAAACGCAAACGGATTAAAATTTCCACTTTCGGAGGCTGACTATTGTGTCAACACCATCAGTCCCCAACGCGATATTCGGAATTGAAATTGCATTTTATATTAAGCGGCGTGCGAAATGCAATTTAAAGGAAAAGTTTCAGAAAATATTAAAATGATTAACTCAAATAAAGATTAGAAACGAAAAAAACTGAAAAACAAAATGACATACGGGAAATTGTTCGCGTAGCCATCTGGGGGACGGTATTGGCAGATGATCAATGTCATAGCCTGGATCAATTTCTAAGATTGTCATTTTGTATATAGGATTTCCAGTAAATATGGAAATGGTTCAGTAAGTCGAAAGGCACTATTATCATTGCCTACACCTAGTAAAAGGGGAATCACACTTACGACAAGATTTATTAAATCCGTGATTTGATTAACAGTTGACCTACTTTCTCGGGGTATGTACGTAATCCCGCAAAACAAAATCCCGCCCGTCAATCCCGCTTTTTACAAAAAATTCCGCTTCACATTATACTGACATTACTAAATCCTGCCCCTTAGAAATCCCGCAATTACAAAATTCCGCCACATAAAAATCCCGCCCAATAAAAAAACCGCCGTTTTAGAATACCGCTAGTGAATAGTGAAATAATCCCGTCAAAATTTGGCCAAAAATTATTTTTATTGCTAAAAAAATCAATAGTTATGTTATGTAATTCCCAGCAGTTAATGCGATACTTTCTCTTAGCATAAATCTGTCGAAAAATTTGTTTAATTCGTCTATCAAGATGATAATTGAGCCTCTACAGAACACTACTGTCATACTTAAGGCTCAACTACCGGATGACCAGACCGCCTATTTTTCAAAATAAAGTCACTTGGCCTTGGCCCGTGGTTCTCCGAGACTTATAAGTATCCCCATGCGACGAGATCCATTATTTTAACGGTAAATTACAAAGAGCCATTGGGTGAGGTTATAAAACACAACGTTCGCACAACGTTCGCGCAACGTTACCTTTAATTTCAAATCAACCGGCCGTTACGGATCAGAAACTTCTCCCTACAAACAGATTCCCTAAGCGCTTAGGGGATCTGTTTGTAGGGAGAAGTTTCTGATCCGTAACGGCCGGTTGATTTGAAATTAAAGGTAACGTTGCGCGAACGTCGCGCGAACGTTGTGTTTTATAACCTCACCCATTATCCGAATTTCTTCACATTTAAAATGGGGGGGTAGTGTGTCGAATCCGAACTCATAACTTACTCAATCAAGTTCGTAATCCAATTACCGTGTTAAAATATAAAATTTGATTTAAACTTAAATAACCCATCCATCATAATCATGGAGCGGAATAGCTTAACTTCGCCTAAAACGCAACAAAGGCTTGCGCCGACCCTGTCTATTGTTTGGGAAAAATCACGTTAGCAGATAGGTTTTGTTTTTTCACCTCTAGGACAATTAGAAAATGGACGCATTCAATTCAATTAGATTCTCATTTCGCATGTTGACTATTAAGCGGAGAAAGGGTTCGATGGCGAGTAATTCTTGTAGAATTTCCAGTCTTTTTCTAGTAAATTTCGCGGAAAAAGAGTTCGGTAGCAGGTAATGGGCTGCATTCAGCAAACGAAACTCACTAGAAAAACACTGGAAATGATACAATAATTTATCCGCCTCCGAACCCTTTCTCTGCTGAATAATCTATACTATGTATATATGAAATGAGAATCCAATTAGAATAAACCTTTTCTGTTATATTTTTCCTATGCTGAACACCATTGCAGCATATCCAGTCTTTTTCCAGTGAATTTCGTTCGCTGAATGCGACCAATTACATTTCTATAGAAACACAAAGTATGAGGTTGCGCCAACAAGTATTTTCGATTTGTTAATTTTTTGTTTAAGCAATTATACCATTAAAAAATAGCCAGGATATCACAAAATGTAATTACAATCTCTATATTTGATCAGAAGGAAAAATTTAGATCAAGATTCTAAGATCAAGTCTTGGTTAGCTATTGATGGCCTACTTCACTCTACTTTTTAATTGTTTTTGACGTCGATTGACATTTTTGTGTAGTTATACGTACAAATAAATAATCCACGATTATTTCAACATGTAATAACTGAACATTTTTATATTTTATGAGGCACATATGACTCATACAGGACAGAGTTTTAAGCGCTATTTTGGATGATAAAAGTCCATGCCCTCTTCCAGAGTTCTTCGAATAGTTTTTAGACCCCATGCTCGTACCAGGTCCGTTATCAGTTTCAATTAGCACCTAAAGTTTGGACGCAATGGTTGGTTTCAATTCAGTTTTTCTGATGGTTTTTTTTTTGGAAAAATTACCGATTTTCGGGATATTTTTTTTTAATTAAACCACAAAACATTACTTCACGCTAAATTATTCATGAATGAATGAATAAGAAAATTCCTCCTGTATCATTTCGTAACGTTCAAATCAGGCCCAATGTCCAATTCGCTACAGGGTGTCCAATTGTTTCGGTGCCCACCGAAAAAAATAACGTCCCTTAAAATTAACTCGATATCCTTTTGAAATCGAGTTACATTCCTATTAAATATAATCCTTTCCTTTTAAATATATATCGCTTTAATTCAAATTCATTCTTTTTAAATTAATGGGAAATCCTTTAAATCCATATTTTCAATAGGAAATCATTTTAAATTAATGGGAAATCCTTTAAATCCAAATTTTCAATAGGAAATCTTTTTAAATTAATGGGAAATCCTTTAAATCCAAATTTTCAATAGGATTTTTTTTTTGTTTACACTCGCAGTTGGTCGGCAGTGTGGTAGAGCGATGTCACAATGTATGGTGTAAATTATAAACGTAGTCCCGTATAGTCTGTGTGGTGTAGTAGGTAGGGGCGTTAGTCTTCAAATCATAGGGTCGCGGGATCGAATCCCACTGTAGGTAGGTAATTTATTATGCATTTTAGAGCGTAAAGAGGTAAATGAAATGTCGCCAACACCTATAGCGAGGTTATACAAAACTCATTCATGAGTAATTTTCACAGGGAAAGAACACCCTGTGAAAATTACTCCTTTTGGTGTAATTTAAAGTATTCTTTTGGGTTCATGCATTTCGATAAATAATAAGAAAAATCCTTTAATTTTAAATAAAATGATATCCCTTTAAATCAAATAGTCCATCCTTTTAAATTAAAAGGAAATCCTTTCGATTTATGGTTGTGACCTGATTAAATTGACACTGCATCACTTTAATTTAAAGTGATTATAGATAGACTTTCAAAAGGAATATCTTATTAGTTTAAAGGGAAATCCGTTTGAAATAAAGGGATTATACAATGATTCAAAAGGAAACAAATTATGAAGCAAAATCATATTTGAATCTCTTTGAATCATATGCGTATTTTTTGAATTTACAGGATTTTTTTTCTCAGTGTAGCACAGGCATATCTGGGTAAGAATGTTTCACTTATGCAGAAAACCAGAGGGCGCGAAAATTGATCAGTAGTAGACAACATCATGCTGTAAGAAATGCAAATTGAAACGAGACCGATGTTAGTTTCGGGCGCGGCTTAAATCTGGATACACTTCATTTTCTTTCGAGCTTATCATTTTTCGGGAGTCTCTATGCTATGACTTGTTTTCCTCGTAACTTACGTTTTGAGTGCGGTTTTTATGACATATCCTTTATTTCCATTATTTTTCTTTCGTTTTTACATAAGTTCCGCGACGTCGATAAAACAATATTTTTGTCAGTTTTATTTGGAATGAGCGGACAATTAAAAAACATTTTTTTTATAAAACCCTTTTCGGGGTTAGCTTTGTATGCAGTGGCGGCTCGCCCATATGTGCACAAGTGCACGTGCACCCCTGAGAAAAAATCGTAAGAGCACGTAATTCACAAATTTCTTCAAATCCAAAATGTGCATCTCAAATCGCACATCTAGCCCGCAACGCGCCTTTATTCTACATCTGTACATATAATACCTATACATTCCGACCAACAACCTGCAAATATGATATGTGCATCTAGAAAGAGGAGCACACGCTCCAATTTGGATATCTTAGGGGTTTCCGGGGCCAGGGGGTAGTGCAAAATTTACACTAGAGCTTGTGCACAGAGCGAGCCGCCATTGTTTGTATTGTACATACAGGGTGGGCCAATAACAAGTTCGTTTTTAAAAATGCAATAAAATGAACAAAATTAAATTTTTTTCCATGTCTTATGGCTTTATTAGAAAGTAAGTAAGCTCCCATTAATGATAGAACACATCTTCATTCAAGTGGCTGCACCGGCTGGCGTCGCAGTAGCGCATTCAGTTACAACAATTTTCCAAGACCCTGTTGATGTTTCAGGCTGTAGCTCACGGTTTGCTTGGATGATATTGGCCTTAAGTGCTTGAATCGTTTCTGGATTGTTGGCATAACATCGGTCCTTCACGGTTTCCCACAAAAAAAGTCTAAATGGGCCAAATCGCCAATCCGAGGCGGTCAATTGACATCGCCAAGACGGCTGATAACACGATTTGGGAATTTGATGGGTAAAATATCGATTGTGGCATGGGCTGTGTCGCATGGCGCGCCATCCTGCATGAACCAGAGGTCGTCCAAATCCATGTCTTCAATTTCAGTAAAAAAAAGTCGGATAACATGGCTCGGTAACGAGCGCCGTTGACCGAAACGTTGTTACCAGCCTCATTTTGGAAAAAAAAATGGTCCAATGATTCCACCACTCCACAATCCGCACCAAACTGTCACTCTCTGTGGATGCATTGGCTTCCCGACAACAACGTGCGGTTTTTCCGAGCCCCAGATGCTGCAATTTTGTTTATTAACGTAGCCGCCGAGAGGAAAATGCGCCTCATCAAAGATCATCAAAGATAATTTTTCGCCCAAAATTGTTGTCCAATTCAAGCTGCTCTAAAGCCCAAACTGCGAAGCGATAACGAATTAATTGCTGAGTCAATTGGACCTTGTAAGGAATTAATCCGAGAACTTTGTGCAGAATTCTTCTCAGGCTAGTGCGTGAAATGTTTAACTGTTGAGATCGATGGCGTGTTGATGTTCGTGGATAGAGTCTCACACTACAGCAGCCACATTTTCATCTGTGCGCACCGTACGACGACGGGGACCTAGAGTGTTGTCCACTAGCATGGAGGCTCACGAACTTTTTGCACAAACTTGCGTACGTTACGCTCGGTGGGTGCTTCATTTCGGCCAAAACTTCTTTTCAATAAACGCACTGTTTGGGCTAGACAGCACTCACTTTGAAAATAAGTTTTCAATATTTCCCAACGTTGTTCAAGCGTAAAACGACTCATTTCGTTCCGCGGAGGTATGATACTGACTTTCTATCCAGATTTCTAGCGAAAAACAGCTGTCAGTGTCAAACTAACCTACGATTTAAAAAAGAACTTGTAATTGGCATACCCGTTACATATTTTGTGTGGTTTCGATAAAGACATATTTATATAAGATTTGGTTGGCATTGGTGCAAAAAAAATAAATTTTTAAGAAGATCCAATTGGGTTCGTAAGGCAGCCCCATAACAATTTAATTAATTTGGTAATTGAAAAGTATGATTGTTTCCCAGAAGATTGAAATCCCTTTTTCATTAAATTTACACATTACTTTAGTTGGTAATATCCAAAGGTAATATTTTTCTTTACAAAGTTGTTAGAGGCGCCACAGACCCTCCGATCGATCGGCCAGATTTTTTGATCGCGAGATAAATTGGAAGGTGTATGGGACCAACGGATTCAATTTTTTGATTTGACATGTGGAGCGTATTGCCAATGCAATTTTCCGTACAAGCTGTCATGACAATCATGTGTTCTCAGTCGCTGATTTTTTGACCTAAACCTGTGGTGGTTCTTCATGCTGTGGTTGTGGCGTCATTCTCCATCAAAAGTAGCGGATGTCCATCTTCCATCGTCAAAGATGCTATAATTTTCGCAATTTCGTGTTGTGTCTTGTGGACCGTGAGCTGTCAATTTCAGATTGCCCGATAAATTCCCTAATGTATGTGCTGTACGGGCGGCAGATCGATTGTGGGCAATAGATTGCCCAATCGATCGGCCGAGAAATCTTCAGGTTTGTGGCGTCCTTATATTATTTCAAAAATTTTAATAAAATAATCAGAATTGTGAAAATGCAATTTTTTATGCGGGAATACTAAATTTTGAATCTTTTTTTTTTCAAATAATGGTTATTATAAAAGTTATGTACCTACATATACACTCATCTCATATGTATTAAGTTTTGATGCTTGCTCACAGCTGACAAAACTGAACCACATTGTAATCGACGTATTACCTAATCTTTAATTTTCCATACTTCAACTAATCGAGATAATTATTTTTGCAACAATTTAACGGTTGTTGACTCACCATACATTAAGTTCAGGTGGTGGTATAAATCTTCTGAAAACTATTTGGCCATTCAACACAAATGACGTCTGCGACAACATTGCATTAGTGTAGCTCCGTTCAGAGTATGTATTCATACTAAAGTAATTTCGCTTGTAGGTATCCGTAAATTCATACGGATATAGGTACTGTTGGGGTTTGTACCTTTTTCAAAAACGGTTGTATTGTCGTCATTACGGAATGCAATAATCCGTCCAATTTCAACAGACATCTGACTTAGTTCATTTAAACTTGGTAATATTTGTGAGTCATTGGGCCTCCACGATTTCACTTTCACTTACTAAATTGCCTCTACGAGGAATGAGGTGTATTGCTGCGGTCGATGTACCTACTCTTTCATAATGTATGCTTGTTTTGGGTTCATTTAAATTGGTTTAATAACTGAGATGTTACTGTTTTTATTATTATTTTAACTATACGTATTAAAATGATGATCATGATAATAAAAACTGTTTATTTTTCGCTATTGGGTACAGTATAAGATAACAACTTACATAAAAATTTGACAGGAGTGTGGTTCCAAAGATATAGAACAGCAACACTCGAATTCGTATGGAAATTGTGCCGTCCTGCCCTGAGCCTGATAGGAAAAACAGAACTAATATATTCAACGATTTTGTATCAATTATTATTAGTATGTATTTTATTTTAAATTAACTCAAATGCGAACTAATACAGCCATTTATAGTCATTATCACGAAATTAATTAAAATACAGAATGGGTTGTGTATATATACCTACTTTCGGCTACTTTTAATAGGAGATATAAGTGATTTTAAATTTCATAGTACGTCTACAATTTATACGAATATATTTAAAGGGGCCATCAGGTTTCTATTGACACTCAATTCTCAAAGATTTGTCGGCAGCAACCGATTGTATTTTTATTATGCCCTCTTTTGACTATGTATTTATAATTAAAGGATTAAATAGAACAATTTTCAGGTGTGCCGCAATATACTGCACAAAATCAACAGGTTCATTTCTGATGCGTGTATGTATGTACATACTGCAATTTATGACTCGATAAGCTGCATTGATCCGCTTTATTCAAATCGCAAAATGATCTGAGACGAGGAGAAAGTTTTCGCTGGGCCTATTGAAAACGATAAATCACCCGGATAATTGGCTATCTTGCAAAGTCAATTCAAAATAATACCCAACCGAATGAGACGTTGAATTGGATCTTGGTAAAATCAAAATTAAATCCATTTCCGAATCAATACAAGTCGTACACAGTTGCAGTGAAACCTATATTGGCAAACGGTCTAGTGAATGATGCATGCCTCAGTAGGTACATATATTCAGAAGATAGTCACCATCGCCAATCCCAAACAGCCAATACGTAAATATATTTAATATATGAAAACATGAAAATATGATGACATTATGGGGATCATAAGCAGTAAGGAAGAGCTCGCATTCAACTGCCAACTGCCAAGCAACGGTTGCCGTTGTTGCGACTTGCAACGCACGGAGAAACGCATCGTTCGTTACAATGCATCTTCTTCGTTACAGTTTCAAGGTCACGTAAGTTAGATACAATTTAAACGATCTCTTCCAATCAAAAGACACAACCGACTCGATTTCCGGTTCATTCAGTATCAGCAACCATGGTCATGGTTAATGTTTATCTCTTGGCATCAACAAGACACAACGCCTCGCACTCGAGCCAACTGTATTGAATGGTCAATTTGGACGCTAAATGATGGTCAATTACGGTTGTGATGAGAGCCAATCGTGAAATACGTTCGCCAATAAATTGGAGAAAATAATATCAGCAGTAGTAGAATGTAAAAGTTGTAAGGCTGGAAAGAAGATTTGAGAAGCCAGTGCAATCTAAATAAAACCGATGTAATCATGTTTGAATATATGGTTTTGCAATGTAACATAATTCATCAATTCGGACATACTTGATCGTCTCTAACAAAAAGGAACTCACGGGATAAATTCTAAATTTATTATAGAATCATACGAAACAAATGTTTTTACAAAATATATATCCAATTCCATATACCCGTTCAAAATCCATTCAAAGGAGTTAAAGCATTCCGACTAGTTGAGACTATTGCATTGGAGGATTTCGTTCCCGACTATGATTCCATTTCGCGATTTCTGCTTGGGTCCAGAACCAGTTGTTTTTTTTTAATAGGCATTTAGGCGAAACGTACGAAATTTTCGCACTGCCAATACGTTTCAGCCGAAACATCCTTTTAATTGATATAATTTTAAAAATTAAACCGAAACGATTACCTTAATCGTTTCTCGCTTTTGAAGTGTTTCTACTCAGAAATAAATTCATTAACGAAGCTAGCGGAAAAAGTTTTTTTGATGGCAGAAAAATGAAGTCTATGAGGAAACTGCTCCGGAAAGTCCTTTCCAGTGGAGAAATTGCTTGATCCTTTTTTTCTGCAATAAAATTTGCTCAGAGTACAATTTTAATTTGAATCGCAAAAAATGCGAACCAGCTGATTTTTGGTATTTTTGTTGAAATATTATATTTCAATGGCCTCGCTTATTAGAACTTTTAAAAACGACAATTTCATAATTCCCTCCAAGGGGATGGGGTGGAGGTTAATTGATCGTCAAGGCACAGTTTCATGACACTAAAAATTAGTTTAAACGAATGAAAATGAAGAACCATAGAATTTAGTCCGAGTACATTTTGTTCATATTAATTTTAAGATAAGTTTTGCCGAAAGTCCCCAAAAATGTACAAAAATTCAGACAAACATGGTTTTGGCCGCTGTATGGCCATATTTTGATTTATTTTTCTTCGGCTAACAGTAAATTTGTTTGTTAAAATTTCATAGATCGGCTACTTTCGGGGACTACGGCAATTCAAACAGACGATTTTACATAGGATGTTCGATTAATTCTTCAATGTTCAAGAAATTTTTGAGTGGTTTTGCATACTCTGAAACCTATTTCCTTTTAGTCTAAGAAAATTGGACCGAAATATGGCCATCGAACGGCAAAAATCCTACATCGGAATTTTTTTGGATTATGGTTGGGGATAGTCCCCGGATTATGGTATTAAAAGTCCCAACTGATTGGTGGTCCGCAACCTTAAAAAAAGGGGGAAAGGGGCATTTTTTCGTTGTTTTAAGATTATTTCAAAAACGGTAAGTGATACAGGAAAATAGTCTGAGAACGAACAAAACTACACAAAATTATCTTTGTAATGACATATAACACATTAGAGTTTAATTGAATATTTCTAGACTTGATTATCAAAGCTATATTTATAAATTAGAGTCACAAGTTCCGTCCAACCTGAAATACTTCTGGAAACATGTAACCTCGTTAAAAGCTGACGACGAACTACCGAGTAGGTACAATGTATCTAGGTAATCAAAAAAGCTCTGATGATTCGATAATCGCTGATTTATTTTCTGATGATTTTTGTAGTGTTTATAATACGGATAATACTCATCTGAATCCACCATTAATTTATAATACTTTTTCATTATCTCATGTGTATATAACTGATGATATTCTCTACAACAAACTTCTTAAATTAGACATTTCTAAAAGTGCTGGCCCCGACGGAGTTCCTCCAGTATTTTTAAAAAGTTGTGCTATTAATTTAGTTCAGCCCCTCCTTACCCTTTTTAATAAATCTTTGGCTACTGGGAAATTCCCCCCACAATGGAAAAAAAGTAATATTTTACCTATTTATACAACCGGTGACAAAGCTAACATCAAAAACTATCGCCCCATAAGTATTCTGTGTAGCATTCCAAAACTTTTTGAAAGCATTGTCACTGATCTTATAACACCTCATGTACGACCTTTTATAATACCTAATCAACACGGTTTCTGCTCCGGGAAGTCCACTGCCACACACCTACTGTCTTACGAAAATATTATTTATAAAGCGTTCAATAGCTCTGATCAAATTCATTCTATATACACTGACCTAACTAAAGCCTTTGATAAAATAAACTTTGAACTTCTAATTAAAAAATTAAAAAACTTTGGATTCTTTGGTCCCTTTATTTGCTAGCTGGGTGATTATTTACAGAATAGATCATCATTAACGGTAAAAGTGGGTAATTGTTACTCACGGGAATTTGTACCCTCCTCGGGTGTTCCCCAGGGCTCATATTTAGGTCCACTTCTGTTCTTAATATTTGTGAATGACATGGGTTTAATTTTTGAAAACGTCGAATTTTTGCTTTTTGCAGACGATTGCAAAATTTTCAAAACTATAAAAAGTGATAGTGATATAGCCACTCTTCAGGCTAATTTGGATAAATTCCATCGTTATTGCATTAATAATAAACTTGAATTGAACTTGTCAAAATGTCAATACATTGTGATTAACCTTCAAGCGGGCGCGCATTTTTTGTGACATTACCGGGCGCGCTCGTCTTTCCCCCTCCATTTGCGGTCAACCGTACAACTTCCATTTTCATTATTATGGTAAATTGAACGAAGTCCCAAATAAGTTCATCATAAAAAGTATTATCTAGTGAACAATAAAACGAGTTCAGCAGTTTAGCAAAGCATGCCACTTCAGTGATATTACACAGAGCACACACATTTTGAGCACAACTATATACCAAGCTATACAATCCCTGAACGTTTGAAGACTGCTGGAAAGGTATGGAAGGTAAAATTTACCCAAAATTTTATTGTATCGTATCTATAACAGTATGACTTAAGAATACATACTTCTCCTACCTCGATCCGGCCAACGGGGGAAGAGCTATGCGTGTTTATATGATCGGGGCGGTAAATTACCGCCCGCGCGCCCTCTTGAAGGTTAACAGGAGCCGCACAATTTTTCAACATTGTTATTGTGTAAATAATTTCCCAATCAAACAAGTTGATCTTATTAAAGATCTTGGAGTTTTGTTTGACACAACCTTAAGTTTAATTAATCATATTAATGTAATATCGCAAGAAGCACGTAGAATGCTTGGTTTCATAATAAGAAACTCTTCTGATTTTAGTAATATACATGCTACCAAAACTTTATACTTCTCTTTTGTCAGAAGCAAATTAGAATACATGTCTATCATTTGGAGTCCGTATTACAAAACTCATGAAGATACCATTGAAAAAGTCCAACATAAATTTCTCAGATATGTAGCATATAAACTGCATATTTCTATCTTAAATATTAGTTATCCGGATATCAGAGCTTTATTGAATATCAATACTCTCGAAGCCAGATGATATTACAATGACTCCCTATTTTTATTCAATTTATAGTTAATGGTGTAGTAGAAGCACCAGACATTCTCGGCGAAATGTCCATAAGAGTTCCTTTAAGAAACACTAGAAATCAAGACTTATTTTGCTTATATACATTTCGATCAAATTTATTTGCAAAATTCACCAATCGAAAGATTCAAGGCCAATGGAAATGCAATATCTAAATACATAGACATATTCAACTCAGATAAACCAAAACTGAAAAGCTTCATTCTTAATTTGTTCGACTGAATTTTAGTTATTAAATTTATTTGTTTTTTAATTTATTTTTTGTTAATATATTTATGAATTTTCTTTTGCATTTTAAACATTTTAGTTTAGAATTGAAAGATGTAAGATCACATAACAGTACTCGTATTTTATAAATGAATTGTCAAAAGGACTTATGTCCGTTTATATTCAAATAAATAAATAAAATTTAATTTTTTAATTATTTTTTAAATTTTTAATTTTTTTTAAAGAAAATAAATATATAAAAATATAATAAATTAACATAAAAATAAAAAAAATATGTACGAAACAGCAACAAATATGAAAAAAATGTACCTGTTCGGTGTCACTTACATTTCAATTTCACATTATTCAACGCTATGTTTTTAATGTGCAAATCAAGTAAACTTCGAACGTGCCATCAATTAATGACTATACGCCACCCACTTTCTCAACCTTATTTACAGTCAATGTGTAGATAAATGTTAATTTACAATATTTACTAGTCAGCTTAAAAAAAGCACTATTTGTACAGAACACGGAATTTACCAATCACAAATATACATACAGTTGAGGAATATGCCTATACATGTAAAAAGTTTTAGTGCATGCTGATAGTTGCTTTAAATAATATCTCTTCAAATGGCCATACTTCTATCATAATGTACACGTTACGTACCTACACTACATATTTTTGTATAATCGTATTCTATGAATATTTTATTAAAAAAAAGAATTGTCAGTGAAGCGGTAAGGTATGTAGTAAACATTTCATATCGATTAAAGCTTAGAAAGTGTTCCCTATTTTTCGAAAATATGGTAGTGAAATCAAGAGTACTGAAATGTACTGGTATAATAAAATCCATTGCTGTATTCATGACAACTTTTTGTTTTTATTCTGAAGAAAAATTAGCATATTCTGCAATATTTTTAAGAAAAAAAATCTTTTTTTTTTGTGCAAACACTTTACCTGTTAAAATTTACCCTTAACCACAAGACTAATCCATAATCGCTGAAAAAATGTACATGGTATGAAGAGCGTGAACGAGTAGTTGAACAATCAATGATGCCACTAAATAAATCTTGAAAATTTTACTACATAATTGAAAAAAAAAAGAATAAAGTGAGACTAAACTAAACTAACAGACTATACGAGTTTAGTGTACCTATATAACAGATCTGAAGAAGTGTCAAATCTATAAAATCTTGCTTACAGGAACAAACAGCGAAATTTCTGAATTTGTCTAAAACGTGAAAAATCAGGTAGATGAATACAACGGTGCTGTTAAGCTGTATTCACATTGGCAGCCAATTGGCACCCCTATTCCAACTGTCAGTTGTCATTAAACAAATCACACGGCGGTCAACGGTCACACTGCGACCATCAATCCCATAATACAGCAGTACCATTGACCCATATGCTATAACGTAAGCATTATGGTACTTTAGCCAGCATTTCTATTTGAGATTAATTAGCAGCCAAAAGCAATAAAATTGTATTCATTCACATTGGACTCCCCCCAAACAGCGTCTACACTAGCTGCCATTTATTTGACCGTCCACGTCCAGTTTTGATATTCAATATGGAAACTGAATCATCTGCCAATTGACACTTTGACAATCGCTTAACGAATTCATAGTGACAATTTCACAACTTTTGTGTTTTTTTTTTGTGAAATTGTATAATTCTTGAATAACCTATAATAGTAGCAGAGTCCGATTTTTAATTAATTTTAGAAAACCTTCAAAAGGAAAGTTTGTGATGCCACTTACCTGAATTGGCAGGTTCCAATTAGTTTAGATGCAGCTTTAAATAATTTTCGGTTTAGTTATTATCAAAGACCTAAATAGGTGAATTATATATTTGGATCTCTCTACTTTGAAGTAAAAGCTCCAGTTATTTTAACAAAATTATCTGTTTCTTGACGAAATTATAGTTTTTTCTTAACGGGAGTACTCAGAAAATTTTCAATCTTTTTAACACACTTCACCTTCACACTTGCTTAACCATATTAGATCTAAAAGCAACTTCAATTCACCCAGGAAACCATACTTTGCGAATTTCTTCATCGACCCCATTAATATGATACTGCTTTCATACTCCCATTTTTATAGAAAATCCAATTCATGAAATCCTGATTGCCGCTTATTTCATTAAGTCATTTACGAATAAGATACTCTCCACAACTAAAAAGAAAGATTTCCCACAAGATTATTTTTTCGACTATTGTCAATTATCCTTTAATGCCCAAGCAAAATCAACACATTCAGAAAACATTTTTTAAGCTTCGTTTCGAAAGTGGTTGTCAGATTGACTAACTACCGTAGAACGAAATACGTTTAAAACAGGAGGCAACACAAAAGTTGCATATAAAAACTCAAACCCGGCAAAACAACACGATATCTCGCATTATAATTTTTATAGGATACAAGGAGAAAGCAATTTTTCGACCAATCGGCCTTTCAAGACTGGGTGCTTTGAAATATCGATTTGGACATCTAGTCCAGTACAATAGGTTCAAAATAGCCCCAAACCCAAACATCCAAAAAGAAAAGAAATTTTTGATGCCAAATTGTTGAATACACTGCCCAATATATGCAGAAGAAAGTTACACTAATTTGCGCCATGGGTTAAGGGGGGAGGGGGTTGCAAAGGGGAGAAAATTCAGCTTTTTGCAAATATCTGGAAAACTAGGAATCTGACCTTAAAATGTCCTGAGAACGAAACAAACTACACAAAATTACCTTTGTAATGATATATAACAGTCTAGACGTTTTCTCGGAAAATTATACCCTAGACCCAAAAGTATATAGAGAATTTCCATTTTTTGAGTTTTACATTTCACACTGTAACTCTTGATAGAATAGACCTAGGGTGACAGGATCTTGTTCATTATATTACCAACAAAATTTACTTGATTTGAACCAAAAATTAGAGTGCTCCGACCATTGACGCCCCTCTCACTCCTTCTAACATTTTTCAAAAAAGCATGCCCGTAGCTTCTTTTCAAATTGAGCCAACCAGATCAAATTTGGTGGGATGCCTACTCTAAGCCCCATTATGCTCCTTACCAAAAATTATTACCATCTGATCAAAACTAAGGGTACCCCCCATACAAACTGAACCAAAATTCTAAAAAATTTTACATTTTTTCACTTCTAAATTCTATCTAAAATGGAAAAATAAAATTTATCTCTTAGAACGTCATTATAACAGTTAATTGTAGTCTTCTGAATGTATGTTCAAAAGTTTGCATCAAAGCGTACACTACAAGTATCAACAAATTGGATTTGAAGGTCATTGGTACTAGTTCTAAGGCTATTTCCGAATATATCGAGTAACGTGTACTAGCAACCTTCAAACCCGATTTTTCGTACTTGTAAGGCACGCTCTAGTACAAACTTTTGAATATACATTCAGAAGACTACAATTAACTGTTATAATGACGTTCTAAGAGATAAATGTTATTTTTCCATTTTAGATAGAGTTTAGAAGTGAAAAAATGTGAAATTTGTTAGAATTTTGTTTAACTTTGTATGGGGGGTACCCTTAGTTTTGATCGGATGGTAATAATTTTTGGTAAGGAGCATAATGGGGCTGAGACTAGGCACCCCACCAAATTTGATCTGGTTGGCTCAATTTGAAAAGAAGCTACGGGCATGCTTTTTTGAAAAATGTTAGGAGGAGTGAGGGGGGCGTCAATGGTCGGAGCACTTCAATTTTTGGTACAAACCAAATAAATTTTGTAAGTAATATAATGAACAAGATCCTGTCACCCTAGGTCTATTCTATCAAAAGTTACAGTGCGAAATGTAAAACTCAAAAAATGGAAATTTTCTATATACTTTTGGGTCCAGGGTATAATTTTCCGAGAAAACGTCTAGAGTGCTATATATCATTACAAAGGTAATTTTGTTTAGTTTGTTTCGTTCTCAGGACATTTTAAGGTCAGATTCATAATTTTCCAGATATTTGCAAAAAACTGAATTTTCTCCCCTTTGCAACCCCCTCCCCCCTTAACCCATGGCGCAAATTAGTGTAACTTTCTTCTGCATATATTGGGCAGTGTATTCAACAATTTGGCATCAAAAATTTCTTTTCTTTTTGGATGTTTGGGTTTTGAGCTATCTGTACTAGACTAATCCGGAATATACCAAGAAACGAACAGTTTTGAGACGATTGAATTAATTTTTGGTGGAGCATACAAGAACAGATTTTTTGATTAGTTGTAAAGCACTTAACTTATATAGTAGGGATCTGTCTTGATGCTCAGCCAAATTTCACCGTCTTCCCTAGAAAGTAGATAGAGAAGTGACGTGGCAAGCGTGTCCTTAGTCGGATCACCTCCATTTATGGTAGAAGTCAACTTCGATTTGTTAGTAAAATATATGCTCACTAACTACACTGAAAATTTTTTTTGCTAAAAACAAGAAAAAGAATGCAACAAAAAACAGTCAAGGAATATTTTTCTCGATTTGAGATGTATTTTCTTGTTTCAAGAAAAGTCTTTGTTTAAAATAAATAAATAAGCATTATTTTAAGCAAAGACTTTTCAGGAAAAATTATTTCTTGGCTGCTTTTTGTTGTATTTTTTTCTTGTTTCTAGCAGATGATTTTCAGTGTATGCGTTTCTTTCTTTAACAGAGAATTTGAGCAAATTGTACAAACTACGCCTACGTCTTTGAAATTATAAAAGGAAAATTCGCTTGCGGAACACAGTGGCGTAGCTAATGTAAGTTGTTCCATGTGTTCAGGGTAAGCCAGAGGGACCCCCACATTCGAAACATAAAGAATTTTTCTTTTAGATCCTTGGGTAACTTTTTTTTAAAGACATTCATTTTTGATAGACTGAATGGAAAACACGCAAGCCAGCTGCATAAGCAACTAGCTAATAAGTGTTATTTTTCGGTCCTCCCAATTATGAATTCGAAGCTGGTGCACAGGTGAACGAGGTGAATGGCGCATCCGGTACAACCATGAATTGTATCAGCTGTATGATGAGCTACATGTGTCGAAAATCGTGAAATTGCAGCGACTGCAATGGGCGGGACATGTACAAAGGATGAACGACGATCGCAAGGTGATGAACGCGCAACGAGTGGACGGAGCCAGATTGCGTGGACAACCGAGAGCACGATGGGAGCATTCTGTATGTGAGGACGCCCACCAGATGCTAGGCTTTCGAAACTGGAGGACAAGGTCGCTTGACCACGACAATTGGAGGTCTTCAATCCAGGCGGCCAAGGCCCGACGTGTCGGGCTATCGTGCCAGAAAGAAGAAGAAGCTGCATAATACAAGATAATAACAATCCCTTCCGAAGCTACCAATTATAAGAACAGAGAAACTTCGACTTCATAGTATTGAACTGTATACCGGAAGGGAACAACATTACAATTAGCTTAATCTTGCGATAAAATAATCAAACCTAAATATTCTTCCGTAAAATTAAGCCATTATGATCCAGTTTATGGAGTATGTATTTGAATGTTGAAATGATAAAAAAAGCAGGGAATACATATATGCGCATATGTATACAATGTTGACAAAAGGATAACTGTTGATCTATTGCCCGAAATTGCTAACCACGGTTACTAAGATCGTTCGATAATGTCAGAAAAAGCCTTTTTTAAACTATTACTACCATGAATTTGATTTTAGTCGATTTAGTTTGCAATGGAAATGACATGCCAATGATTTAAGGTGATTTAATTTGGCCAGGGTCGTCGGAACTGTAAATGTAAGCCAGCCGATGTGATCTTCCGGGTAATTCACCTAGTAGTTTGACTCAACGAATGTTTCGAGATAAGTATGAATGGACATTTTTTAAAGTGGTGGCTTTTCGCCGCCTGTCTTGGATTTTGTGATGAATGGATGATATTATAAGTTATCCCACATATTTACTACAGTAGAACCTCGATAGTCCGGACCCCGAAAAATCCGGATATTCGATAATTCGAATTCAGATTAAGGCCCAAACTTTCTTTAATTTTGAAAAACCTGAGAATTTGAAGAAGGTTTTTTTTTTATTGTAGTCCGCCCTAGATTCAAAGAAACAGCTATTTCGACAATACAATTAATTATTTCGTTTAAAAACAATTGAATTTTGATCAATTCCAGCCATATTACCTTCTACCGGAGTCTTAACAAATGCATTTCAAAAATCCGGATGGGATCCCAATCAATCCGGATTATCAGGGCTCTACTGTAGTAATTAGTCGATTCGTAATTTTTAAAATCTCTCAAAGAATAAAAACAAACCTTTTCCTCTTGCTCATTTGTGGATTGCTTTAAATGTGGGTTCCGTAAATTTTTGCTGAAAATCTATCAACATTTTTCTTTTCGACCAGCTGTTAAATAACTTTCATTGTAACATGGCATTTTTGTCGATTTCCGATATCTGCAAACTGCAATAATGAAAAATCATAGTGCAAACAAAATAAGATACTTTCCTGGAAATTTTCAATTTAAAACTGAGAATGTGGCAAAATTAATTAAGGTTATATTTGAAGACTAACAATACTCCTAATAGTAGATAGCTTAACTCTCCAACTGGTAGGTTTCTTCAATAGAATTAGTTTTTTATTGATATCTCGAAAACTGAGATGTCCAAAGTCCAAAGCAACGTCTAGCGGGGGAGAAGAAAGCCTTCAGCACTCCCTCTCATTATCCGAAGCCCTGTTACGACATACACATTTTGTATATGCAGGGATTAATTAGCGGAAGCTATATACTACCATTACTACCATACTACAATGGTACATAATAAATTATTTAATTAAAGTCAAAACTGGATCACATTAATTTTTTTTTTCAGTGCATAAATTTTATCTGTTTGTATGTTAAAACATTTTTTAAATACAATGTAAACTCGATTGGTCGATATTCTTTAACTAGACAAACACTTCAAGTCGAAGAGAACCCGATATCCCATTTCATTTGAATACAAAACAAAGAAAAATCAACTCTTTAACTCAAACAAAAACTCTATAACTCGAAACTAAATTTGCGGTTCGACAGTCAACGAGACTCTAAAAGTCAAATTGTTCATACGAGATACCCTATAAAGCAAAGTTTCTCCAGGAAGAAAATATTTAATTCGCTAAAATAATGGAGCAAACGATGATTCCTGGAATTCACATGCATAAAGAAATTACTGGAAATTGACAAATAAGGCGTAGTCCTCGGTTTTTCTTGAGAAATTTCCTTACCGTATACGTGGAAATTATTGCGTGTATAAGTATTCACGAAAAGTAAATAACAAAACTCGTTATGTCGAAATTTCTTTAAAATGGAACTTGATAACTTGAAATCTCTATAACTCAAAGTAAAACACAAGACCCTTCAGCTTCGAGTTATCGAGTTTCCACTGTATAATGAAACATTCATGTATCAAAATAATTTCCAACAACAATTATGTTTTGGTTTCGCCTGATGAAGAAGCTAATCAAAAATGACACTCATACGCCATCAAAACATATTTTACATTCCTCCCATGAATGATTCTATCTACATAACTAAAATTTGTTGACATCACTCAACTTGCTACTGTGCATAAGCCGTATAGATAGTCTATCCAGAAGATTGTAGTTCATTCATTCGTATCCCATGAATGCCGCCAACACCCGCGACGGAGAAAGTGTCTTCTCTAATACACTTGCCGGCTCGGGGCTACGAGGTCACCATGCTTCGCACTTAAGCTTTATTTGCATCACCGCATCATCGACGCTACAATACATCATCTTCATTCAAGCTTAACACGAACCAAAAGACAAATGTCTAGTAGAGTCTTAACATTTTAACTTGAAGACATAGGCCTATAAGAATCCACCATCAACATAGTCAACATGACACTTGCACCATTCGCAATGGTGATGATACCAATCTCATTGACGGTGATGATATCTGTTGGACCCTTGGTCAACAAGCTAACGATTAATCCGAAAATAACTGACCGGCTTAATTCGATTGCTGCTTATGTTGACCGCACTGTTGTTTATTCATTCAATCCAACCGCGACTAGACCTTGACACGACCGGAATCATATGCATATACAAAGACTGTGTACATCGAATTTTTACAAGTTTGGCAAGGGTTCAACTTCTAACGTTCAGTTAAGATATCAAAAATCCACCAAATGGTTAAACACAAAAATATGCACATGCTACGAAGAGGTCGATCTCTCACTCTCTCTTTCCAGCGAGTGCGTACGAATTGGAAAAAGTTCCACACAAAGTGGAGAAAGGGGTCACAACTTTCACGCGATATAAAATCATGATATCGCTCAGAGACCGGCTCATTTTCATGTAAACCGCAGTGCTGTTAGGAGTGGTATAAACGTAAAACAAACAACAACTACATAGAACCGCAACAATAACAATATCAAGTTTTCGTATCCTACTACAACGGGTGGGACTTCATTTAGAACAATTTACTAAGAACATCCTCGGATCACATCACGGATTCCGATCATATGCTCTTTGGATTTATCACCTGAAATTCCATGATTGTGTCGTGATTGATGGAAACAACCAAACGTCCTGAATGAATTCGCATTGAGAGTTTCAGTTCCTATATAGTGTGAAAAAGTGCTAAAAACATAACCTAGTGTTAGGTAACCATCATAATAGTCACTATACACGACAAGGATATAGTAAAGTGTGTTAATCGGTTGACCATTTAAAGAATTTCAAAGAAACGTAACAATATCAAGAAGTGTGTACAGTGTGTTTATTTGTGCCATCTAATCGACATATGTAGTCGTCAGTCTCGCCTTTGGATAAATCACTCAGAGGCTTGTTCAGCTGACTAACCTAGAGCAAGTCCCAAAACTTGAATTGGATTAATACTGCGGTTTCCAGTATCATCAAGAAATAAAACCACCACCGGCAGCAACAACAACAACCGTAGAGGTATCTGCAATAGCAAGTGCATTAACAGGTAAGAGAATCAGTGCTACTGCTAAATTCCATGTGTGATCGTTTAAATATGGTGAGATTATGCGAAGACAGTGGTGGCGAATATAAGCTTCGCGTATTGTTTTGGTCAAGTGTTGGTTGACACATTGGACTCTTATTGAGTTTTTGCTAAGATATTTGTGGTAATGTTCTATCCCCTCCTCCTCCAAATGCTCAAATTAGCACTAGAAAAATATTTTTTTAAATATTTGTTAATAAAGTAGAACTTGCTTCATGAAACAAACCAATAACAAATAAATAAACGAAATCAAATTCAAATAGCGTGAATAGAACGAACTACTCCACTTTCCATCAACTTTAGTAATAATTGATCAAAATCCCAGATCGCTAGCTATATTCTGTCGGAAGATAAGGCCGAATTAAAGTTTGAAGGAAATGTAATTTGTACGGGAGATAGGGGATCGATACCTTGGTTCGATCTGGCGCATTTTTAATACTTATAGCTTTCATCAAAACAATAATCCTACCAAAATTTCAAACCGCTAATTTCATTATTTCGCTAATTTATCACTAGAACAGACAGACATAGTTTATTCGAAACAAGGACCGACCCTGATCATTTCAATATATATTGACATACCTCCGGTCGCTCTTTTGAGGTGCTACATAACATCAGCCAAACAAAAACAATGTACCCTATACCATCTTATGGATATGGGGTATAATAAATACAATAAACGAAAGAGTTGAGCGAGTAACTCGAATCAAATCTATTTATTTATATATCACACTAGCACACTAACGATTGACAACCACTGCCCTAATGTTTCAGCGAACGTGCAAGCCGGCTATCTCTGCTAGTTAGTTGGTCAGTTATCCATACGTATCTTTTCTGCTAATAGTATCTACAATAAACACCGCTAACTTGAGTATAACGTCACTTGAAGCGTGTGTTACAGTTCGACGCTGAATTAGATCACTACGCATTGGAGTGAATTCTATACAAACGAAATATAAGTTAAGATGAACTAAATGGTAATGATTGTCCGCCAACCATTTTTGCTAAGATATAATTACTAAAAGCGTGGAGATTAATTAATGAATTGTCTAGTATCGAGATGAAGATAAGTTGGTATAATGGTCCCATACAACATTGTTGCGAATCACGGTAGCTTAGGTTCTTAGGTACACGTTGAAATTATCTTGACTATACTTTTGGAAATTTATGTCTTACTCAGGAGCGTAAATAATCATTAATTTGGGGAAAGCGCAACCTTATCAAAAACTCAGTATTGCAAGGTTTGTTATTTTGTTTCGTTTTTTTTTTGTTGGTGATTTTTTTTATAATTTAATAATAATTTACAATTCAGCGGAGAAATTGGTTGTTGTATTTGTACAAACGTATGTGAGATATGTTTGCATTTGTTTTATTACTTAATATAAAAACATCAGCTAAGAAGGATTGGCATAAGTCCTGCCGGTATGAGTTTTATTGAAATTATTTTGATTTTGAGGTTAATTTATTTTCCAATGTAGTAAATCAGTTCAATTTTATTGAATTAATGTAGATTTTTCATCAAATTTTTAGTATTTGATTCATTTGGGTATAGGGTTCTAGAATAAGCATTTCTATGGCATTGTGATTGAACTTGTTTTTATTTGAAACGATTTAAAAAAAGAGTTGTATTCTATACGTGGTGAAAAATTCAAGGTTCTAGCTGTGAGCGTTCGGAAGTTACAGTCGTCCAAAGTTGGCTTTGAACTATTTGGATCGAAAAAAAGGTATCAAAATTTATGAGGAAATGGTTGATCACATCGTAGGTCAATCGTTGTCTTGGACTAAAAGGTTGGAGTGTCAATTGACCCAACTATAATGTATGTATTTGTATTACGCATCACTTTGTATAGGAATCTAGTTATGTTTAGCCCCTCATGAAATATTTCTTCTGCATAATACAGGATTATCCATTTCGAGGTTAGAAAAGTACAGCCCTGCCATCTGACAAATGTCAAATATAAGCGTGAACCAAACTAGTATTTGTTTAGTTGAAGGTTTGACATTTCACGATATGGATCGTTTGACCGTCGCACAACGCGCTAAAATTGGTGTGTCTTTTACCAAAATGGTGAATCTCCATACATACGACTAGTTTATGGTCCTCATAATCTGCCTTTACCCACCGGGAAACAATAGCCATCACAATACGAAAATTCGAAGAAACTGGGTCGGTTATCAACGTTGTAAGAACTATGCATCAATGGGTGAGGTTATAAAACACAACGTTCGCGCAACGTTCGCGCAACGTTACCTTTAATTTCAGAACAACCGGCCGTTACGGATCAGAAACTTATCCCTACAAACAGATCCCCTAAGCACTTAGGGGATCAGAAACTTATCCCTACAAACAGATCCCCAAAGCGCTTAGGGGATCTGTTTGTAGGGATAAGTTTTTGATCCGTAACGGCCGGTTGATTTGAAATTAAAGGTAACGTTGCGCGAACGTTGTGTTTTATAACCTCACCCAATGATTTGTGAGTGAGAGTGTTGACGAAAACTCCAATTTGTCTGTCACTGGCGCGCAGATCATTTAGGCACGTCATACGGCAACTTATGGCGTATTGTTCATCTGGATTTGCAACTTTAGCCGTAAAGAGTCCAGCTCACTCCGGTGGATCATCGTTTGCGCAGGGAATACACCGATAGCTGCACGAGCAACAGGCTGTTGATCCCGATGTGGCTTGGTCACCGTGGCATCGTTCGTCCAAACATTAAAATGAAATAAAAACCAAATCTAAACGGCTTATGTGTTTCTTTTCACTTCACTTTTACAAATTTAAAATGGCTAACGAATTATATGTATACACCTCCACAAAAAAAAAAACATTTGGTTGGTCTACATTTAGATAGTTAGGTTAGATATCCGAAGAGCACCAGTTACAGTGCAGTGATTTTAATTGCCTAAGAAAATATGGAATGGCAACAATTCGGCTAGATAGAATAAAGTAATAAGACTTTGGCCAATCTGTTTTTTGGAGGCTGTTGAAAATGTTTTAAGAGTAAAGGTCAAGAATAAATTCTACAGGCTCACTATTGATTGAATTTAACATTTAAAGTCAGTCTTTGGCTCAAATCGAGAAATACTTTTCGTTTACCTGCGGTTCTTAGACGTTAAAATACGGAAACCTTTTTCATCTGGGCCATAGAATAAGTAAGCAGCTCGAAGCACTGGTATAATGCTTAATTTAATAATAAAATTTGACATTGATTTGGTCTGTGAATTAATAAAATCATTGTAAATAACTTTTCATGATTTATCTCTTTCTCTCTTGTTTGTTTTAACCTATAACCGGGCAAAGCCTCTCCATCTCATCTGTTAGTCAACAATTTCATCTGTGCCTCAACAATTTCTCTTAATCTCGATAATCCTTTTCAACATGGTTTTAGATCTCATTTGGCGGATAGCGCTGGTTTCAATATTTGTTGGCTCTTTAAAAGCTCGAATGGAGGTGGTCGTGGGATATTATTTTCGGGCAGGGTATTCGTAAAACTGATTCGAAAACTAAACATTTTCGAAAGGGGCATCAGACTTCGCAAAGAGTGCAAGGACTGGAAAGGTTTGAAAACTACTGATCTAAGTGGTGTCCGTCGCGCTGCCGGAATTTTGCTGTATTGCAATCATTTTTTTTTAGAAAAGGAAGGACAATACAATCGAAACTTTGCTTCCCATACCGCGAAACCCATTACGTTATTTAAAATTTTAACATATTCACAGAAGATACTACTCTTGCACTAATCTGATTTTTCTTCGGATACCTACATAATATGGAAAGCGAAATCCCGCCCGTTCATAATCCCGCTTTACATTATCCAATATTACTAATCTGGCCATTCAAAAATCGTGCCCACTAAAAATAACGCCGTTTTAAAATGTCGTTAGTGGATAGTGAAAAAAACATCCCGTCAAAATACCGCCAAAAACGATTTCATTTATAACATATAAATATCAACTTTCATTGTTAAGTGTCCTACACACCGGCGCGGCGCGTCAATGAATACTCGTGGCGAATTTTTCCGTTTTCAGTTTTGCAGCAT
Source organism: Microchrysa polita (assembly GCA_949715475.1). Classification (NCBI taxonomy): domain Eukaryota; kingdom Metazoa; phylum Arthropoda; class Insecta; order Diptera; family Stratiomyidae; genus Microchrysa; species Microchrysa polita. The sequence goes on from OX454416.1 coordinate 37,469,568, forward strand.
TTTTTTCCGCCGCGAAAATTCGCTGCCTAATGTCATTTTATTCAAATAATAATTTATTTGACAGGTGCAGTGTAGTACAACTCGATGTTGGCGTACCCGAAAATATTTGGAATGAGTTGTTTAGGTATTGATCGATTAAGCATTTAAGTTTTGAATTGACAGTTTCATAGATCAGTCGACGAGTAAAAGAAGTAACATTTGTAGAAACATGCATTCCATTCAACTCTTTCGTGCGATATCGAAAAAGGAGTTATGGCATTTGTTTAACAAGTAACGATAGATGGAGGCAACAGGTGAACCTTGTGGAGTATGCATGCATAAAGAGAGGTACCATTCTAGGCCGGGCAACCCCATTTTTTTTTTTAATTCAAATTTTGAATCAGCAACAAAAACTTGCCTTAAGTATTTCCATTCTAACCATACTAACCATTCGACGGGACAAGATAAGATGTAAGAGTTTTCAGGTACGCGGTAATCAATTGAAACAATCAAATCGAACACTGCCGCAACTTTTTTAGGGTGCGGTACAACAAGGTTGTACTGCACTGCATGTTTCCATAAATTTACGCATGTTAATGATTTTATCCTTAGAATAAGTAAGAGGTAAAATGTTGAATTTCACGTTGATTTCTTCCGTTTACGCTTTTACATAAATAAGTAAAGATGCCGCGACATTTTGATATAGTGCACGAACATTGCAGCAAGATTATAAATGTTAAAATAATTGTATTTGGTCAGTTGTTGCCATTATTTACTTATTTATTTATCATAATGCCCAAGTTCTTTCCATACATTAATCTAATACCTTTTCTAAGGCAACAAGACGATATCAGCTGTGAGCTGACAGTACCCAGCAAATTATTCGCGCCGCGCCGGTGTGAGCACTAAAAAATGTGCCGCGAATTTGTTCCGCGTTGGTGTGGGCATCACTTTTGTCTTGAATACCGAAACACAAGTTTCAATTAAGTCACATGGTCCTTGGGTCTCCGAAACATCTGTATCAACATGAGGAAACCCATTATTTTACGGGATACTTACTTGCTTTGACGGGATATTGAAAAGCGGTATGTATTTTAAGTTAATGTGGGATTAATTGGCCGATCATTGAAATGACGGGATAATGAACGATGGGATTTTGAAAAACGGGAAAGTTATGGGCGGGATATAGTAGACAACCCATTATCCTTGAATTGAAATGATTACGTGCCAGTGCCATACAAGCACGAAAAATTCGCTTCGCGCGTTAATATTCGTAAATAGCCTTAGGTACTAGTGATTCTCAAACGCAATTTGTCTATATTTGTAGGTTACGCTTTGATATGATTTTCAGAAAATGCATTCAGAACTATTGTAATGACGATATACGAGATAAATATTTTTAGGATCTTTAGCGCAGTATAGACCTCGTGCGGAATGAAAATGAAATTTTTGTCCGCTGCGATTTTCTCAATGAAAATGCATGCTTACTGTCGTGGAACATGTCGGAAATGATGGGGAATTCCAAAAGCTACAATCCGAATATGGTTCCAACATTTTTCTCGGCCATTTTATGTATTATTTTTCGATTCCCCGGTCATTTCACCGTGGAAAATATCTAATGACGGGGGAATCGAAAAATAATACATAAAATGGCCGAGAAAAATTTTGGAACCATATTCGGATTGTAGCTTATGGAATTCCCCATCATTACCGACATGTTCCACGACAGTAAGCATGCATTTTCATTGAGAAAATCGCAGCGGACAAAAATTTCATTTTCATTCCGCCCGAGGTCTATTCAGGCCTTTAGATTGCATTTTGAAGTGAAAAATTTGAAATTTGGTAGATTTCGGGTTCACGGTGGTATACTTATTTATAGCAGGGAGACTAATGGGTTGTGACTAGGCATTCAAACAAAACTGATCTGTCTGACTTAATTTGGAAAAAAATTATAGGCATGTGCCTTTCTAAAAGTGTTAAGAGGAGTAAGGGAATGTCCTCGGTCGGAGCACTACAATTATTGATACAAATCAAATTAATTTTATTAGCAATAAATAGAGAAGATCATTACGACTGTACGTGCATTCAGAAGTTACAGTGCGAAATGTAAATCTCAAGAAATGTAAATTCATTATAATACTTTTGGGTCTAGGGTATAATTTTCTAAGAAAGGGTATCATACTCGTAAATGATTACAAAGGAAACTTTATGTAGTTTGTTCCGTCTTAAGAACAGATTCATGGTTTTCCAGATATTAAAAAAAATGACTTTTTTGTAGATAATTTTTAGCCAAAAATGTTATAAAAGTAATTGAGCGACGATGAATAATTGTAGCGGTAATAGAGAGCTAGCTACTGAACTGTTTTCCTGTAAACACATTATTTTCATACAAAGCAGATTCTTTTTGTTAGCAGGGGCGGCGCGTGGCGGGGGGGGGGGGGGGGGGCACGATATTTAGGGGCCCAAAATCCACATGAAAGATTTCATAAACCATAAAAACAGCACGACTGCGAAAAACAACACTCCAACGTAGATATTTTTTTGCAGACAAGAGGAGATAAACCTACACTTTTCGAGGTAAAAGCAATTGCTAAATTTATTGTTCCTCTTTGACCAGGTCCCTTCTCTTGATTTACGCTAACTCCTAGTGTAGCATGGTGTGTTGACGACAACCGTGTGTAGTCGTCAACGTTTCAACGACAACTGAATTTGGAGTGTGATGCGTTTGTCAGCCATACCACTTCCTAGCCGCATTTAGGTTTACTATTCTATGACAAAAATATTTGTTCCCATCTTCTGAATAATAAACTTGCGACTAGGTTCCCTTGGATAAACAAATTTAATATTGTCCTAAAATCTTTGATCCGGTTCCTCAAATGGCATGGCTGCGGTATTTGCTGTAACTGTAGCTGCGGTTTGTAATCCGACCCACCATTTTCCTTGCGAAGTACCATATGGGGTTATTTAAGTCCCTGCAAATAAACCATCTTAAAACATTTTTGTTGATAGTGCCTTTTCTTAACTTTTGGACTAAATTCCAATCCACTTTGTCATGAACTGCCAAACACGAACAAAATAGTTTGAGAGTAGTACTAAACTTAGTTCAAACTAGTTAGTACGACCTGTATATGTCGCTGAAGACTAAAATATTTTATCTTGCTTGCGATATACACGGTCATTATAGCTGTGGTGCAGAGGCTACATTTGATTTGAAAAGAGTCTTGACAAAATTGCTGTATTGAATTTAATATTAAGTACAAACGTTCTTAAAATTAAAGGATTTAAATTAAACACACTTAAATTTGAAGCTGAAACAAGGAATAGAGTTGAATTAATAACGTGTCGCTTTTTTCAATTGTCTAGCAAGTTACAAACATAGGCCGGCCACACGAAGCGTCCGAATACATTTTTTGATTCTTCGTTCTGGCAAATTCTTACATTTGACAGAACAAAAATTAAAAAAAAATGGATTCTGATTGACAGTGTGTGCGGCATTAGGGTAGATAGAGCGCTCGTCTTCAATTCATAGGTTCGCGGATTGTAGGCGCAGGTAATTTACTAAGCTTAAAAACAGGCACGTAGCCAGGTCCGGACCCCCTGGACCCCTCCCGAAATGTTTGCAGAAATAATCGGAGTCAGCGTTTTAATAACATAATTCTGAAAAAGATTGACGTCTTCTTAACTCCGCTATTTTTTCAGACTCATTCACCTAAATAGCAGTCGATTTCAGAGTTTAATCAATTTTCAAATTGTGAGCTTAGTTGAAAGTGCCGCTAGCAGTAATGCGGCTGAAAACTACTAATTATGTGTAGAAAATTACTATTCGCATTCGGTACAGAATTCTCGTTATTATTTATCCTAATTTGCCTAAGAGTTTGGTGTTTTGAACGTTCCGCTGCTGAGGTCCTAAATGTTGCTAAGAAATAATTTCAGAACGCGATGAACAATAGTTTAGCCTGAGCATTGCTAGAAAATCCAGAATGCAACATAGTAGAGATTTCCAGCTTACACCTATGGCTAAATTAATATATGTATTAGTCATTTGAAAATGTGCATGGGATAGGGTGGCCAGACATCTCTCTTTAGGTGGATATGACCTGCTTTTACTCTCTGTGCTCCCCATTGCCACGAACTTAAGTTCGAATCCCAGATTTCTTCCCATGATTCCTTAATAAAAAAAAAACAACCGCCGATAGAAAAAAATCCATTCGGAATTCAGTAAGCTTAAACTATATAAGTTTCACGGTGGTGTATTATGGATCAATCGACAAACTATATGCTCTTGGAAAGTATCAAGGCCAAATACAACCTTATACCACATTGGTGTCAGGGAAACTCGGCATTTAAATCATGCTGATGACCAACATTGTGAAACATGCAGCCACAATCAATAAATTGCCCTATTATTAGTTGGAGACAGTGGCGCAACAACGGGAGGGGTAGACCGAGAAACTGTGAAAGGAAAATATGAAAATAAGAACTACACAAGATTGAGTTTTTAATTTAGAATCTTTGCTATTAAATACTGTACCGTTCCAGCAAAAGAACTCCAGTAACACGTATTTTACAAAATCACACTGTTCATTTCGAAAAGGACTTCCCCTTAATTTCTTTCGGGGCACACGGAATATTGTAGTAATTGGTGTACTACCTTGTTAAAATTAATCTAATAACACAGACCATAATTTAAATTAAAAGGTTAAAATCGTTTTTTTTTTTAATATAAAAAAAGATTGATAAAAGCATTAATTTAATAAACGTTACAACAAAAACACTATTCTCAATATAAGAATGCAAAGAGTTAAAGTTGCTCACAGCAAAGTTATTTTAAGTACGACGTTCTTAATTTTAGTAGAAACAATGTAACATCAAAATCATGTTTCAAAAGAGTTGGTGGTGGTTGTCAGTTAATTGATTGACTAACAATCTGTCAATTTGTATGGGAAATGACTGTGGCTGATGACTGGAAAGTGTGGATCAACCTTCAAGAGTGGTATCGATTGATTTCACTCTGCTTTTTATCTCAGTGTAGGGGGCCCACTCAAGAAGTTGGCGGGAGGGCCTCGAGTGAAGTTGTTCCGCCACTGTTTGTTGGTATGAAAATTTCGATTATCTTGTCCGCTTCTGAGCACCGCTAAGAGTTATGTAATAATTGAAATTGTCTGAAATATATATTACATCATATGGGATCTAAGATCTAATCAACGCGTAAAAATTAATCTTAATTTTGTTTAATTTTTATCATAAATTCTACATATGAAAAATAATTTAAACAAGTGCTGGGAAAAAAACATTATTTTCTCAAATCTATATTCAAACTAGGATCCATACAGATTTGAACATACAAAAATATTGTTATTGATGTTCTGTCCAATACTTGATTTGCTATCGGAGTCTCCTTTTTCCACATTATTCCACTAAAAACTGGCCAACATGAAATAAGAAATTCTTTCTTCTTAAAATGAAAGCAACTATCCTTCAATTACCACACGCCTGCAGCCCTATTAAAAGGGAAATTTTTACTTTCCACCTTATCATTATTCCAACCATCCCTATAGGATATGCTTTCATTTTTGTGCATATTTTCACGACAAAACTTACTAATCTGTAATTCTAATTTACATAAAACAATTTTAAACTAATTAACTCCATACCCAAGTGAAATTTAATCGTGTCTTGCGGTGCTTCTAGCTAGTCACTAAGCTAGAGGGTTTAGTCGCTTGCTCCAAAGCACACCTTTTTCAATTTGCATATTACATACTCAATTCACGATCACACAACCCAAAAAGTGGAACGAATTTTCCATTTTTAATGCAAAACCGATAACGCCAATGTCTAATTTGAAGACTTCGCCGGCCGCATGTGACATGGTATTCGACATTGCATGTTAAACTGCACAATTGTGCTTCCAGGCAATTATTGGTTTCTAAAAGACACAAATTCTTTTATATTGCAAATAGATATCACTGTATGGTATACGGCGACATTGTTCGCCTTAGGGAAACTCAACATGAATACATTATGGGCATATTGGCAAACATACATAGAGAAGATCAGATCGGTTGATGCATTCAATGATGCACACAAATTGGTTGCATTATTCTCAACAGATAGCTCTGTTGGCTGGCATAGCATCCAACGTGTAACGTGTAACTTTTCAATTATACTATCTTTGTTGGGTATATTTTAATATGCACTCTGTAGGTGCAGTGACCTGCATAGGTTAAATAATTCTTGACATTGCAATCGTAATACTAATTAGAAAAAACAAGTTGGTCGACTGTATTGAACGAACAATGGAATTCTAGGCAAAAGAGTGGCATTCTTCTGACATGGTTTTTTTAAGGAAAAATTGAACGTGAGATCAGCTTGAAATCGTGTCTCTTTTTATTTGATTGTCTGCGGATTAATGCGTAATTTATTAGATTTATGGATACTTTTAAAAACTCTAACTAATCACACGCGGTTAATCTCCTCCTGCAAAGAAAGCCTTCAGTTTATACTATATATTACCGTAGAATACTTATACTTAACATGAAAGCATTCAATCGAAATCGAAAATAAAATCAAGAGCCTCCAACTTATCTGCATTTCGCATTTATGTATGTTATGAATGAACATTAGCGTATATGCATGAATAATAAACAACAAACTTTCTTCGATTCTCCGTTTACAATCGTTACTTTTTGCACTATTTTACCGCAAAAAACAACGGAAGTACGGACAACTGGTTGTATCGGATACTCGTTACATTTGAACATATATATACGCTTTACGAACGTACAACTGCAATAAAATATAATGTACATGCACATGATATGTGAAGTAGTTGTATAAGTTAAGAAGAAGAAAAAAATGATATCAGATACTGGGTATCAATATAAATATACATAGATCTACTTCTCCATTTCTCCCCAAGCCTTTCAAGTCACACTCTATAAGTAAAAATAAAAGTTTTTCGTACAGGTGACCAAGTACTTTCTTTTCATACGTACATACATACAACATAAAAGTTGCATATGCAGAAAAGGGGATTCTCCAGCGGAACCAAAATTAGGTCATGGTTTCGTAGCACACACATCAAGCAGCCGGCCAAACAACTGTCTAGCAACTACATGTACGTAGGTAGGACGACACTACGTCTTATATCTTTGGTAGGTTTACACCGCTTTTTTTTTGTATATTTGACTATAATCGCATATGTAAATTGAATATAGTGGTTGTACAGGTTACTTATGCAAAGCATGGTCCAATAACATGATATAAGCAAAAGCCAACCCTTTTGTGTTATATCGTTGGATTGCTATAGCTTTTACTTTCGTTGAATGGTTAAGAATCTGGGAAACCAGTTGAGTGCAAGACGCGATAGGGTTACCTCTGGGAATGGGAACAGCATATGAAAAAATAGAACTTATAGTGATATGTTTGATGTCAATGAAAACTTTTAGCTTATTTGCATACAATATGTGTTTCAGTTTCGGTATGTAGTGCAAACTGTATTAAATAGAGCAGGACAAGACTTTACATTAACACAGTGTTACTAAAATCGTTGTTCACAATTAGACCTTTGAAGCAATGCTGTAATTATTATGGGACCTGATGGATTACTGCGATATGGCTTACAGCTGTTGAAGCAGTTGATCGCGCATTGAAAAACTTCAATAAAAAAACGTAAGTTTCTGGCTTAAATCTTTTGTTTTACAGTTTTGAGGTTTTTTTCTTTACGAAGCACACCGCTACTATTTGTGTCTCTTTTCGTCTTCTTACAGTGATTAGTGATTTCCCGAAATTAATTGATAATTATCACCCTCTTCCTTTATAACTGAGTCCCACGTAATTTATAGCATGTCTTTGAAGCTGAGTTCGCTCATGGCTGCACGCACTGGTTGTGGATTTGCGCAAGACCCCAGCCTCCTGCTACCTAGTGCTGGTCACTCACAAGCCATGTGTGAGTGTGCTGTTTTATCAGCATCTTGCAAACGCAATCTGTATAAATCACATTCTGCTATTCTAATCATCTTCGTGTATAACTAAGTACCTTTGTAGCTTTTTATCATAGTATAGCCTGCCTACAAATGGTTAAGATCCGTCATCGTTGCCGATGTAAGGAGTCTATCCAGCTACATATGCCGTCTCCAGTCATGCCATTACCTATAGTAATTTTGGGTTCCGGTCCTTGAAACTTTTCGGCTAAACCTTCTTTCGATTAAGTATCTGCCCTTTGGCTCCTCGATACACCTAAATGTACTTTAACCCAGAACTTAATTAGCTCAAGCTAACGCATTAAGCTTCTGGACACATTCAAACACACTGAGAAAAGAAATATGTATGTAGATCGATTATCTAAATGTTTTTCATTGGGCGCGCGGGCTACGATTGTAGCCCACAGTTTTTTAAATGGCGATCATTTTCAGGATATGAACCGAATTCATTCGAACTGCTCAGTAGCTGTTAAAATGTTGCTTCTTAATCGAATAAGAATATTTTTAATATTTGTTGAGCCTAGAAACTAATATTTTTTTGCAATCAAAGTCCACTGGGCTACAAGTGTAGCCCGTGCGCCCAATCGTGTTACTTTATTGGTACTCATAGATATCCATCAAAAAAAAATATTATAATAAAATACATATTGTAGAAAATAGCAACAGTAAAATGTTTTACTAAAAATTGGTTTCAAGATAAATGTACAAAAATTAGATTACTATTTTGACGAAAAACCTAGAGTTGAAGTCAAAGTCAGTTCTTACAGCGTGGATATGTTACCTGTTGCTAACATTACTTAGTTTCTGGCTGAAATTTTTAGCAATTCTAGCGTAAATATTGCGAGAACAGTTTATCTGAATATTGTGAGTAAAAATTCAATCAGTTTGACTCACTTTACAGGGTGTCCGGAAACTGCCGCAAAAACGCACCAAGTTATGATTCCTCAGTTGATGGAACATACCCCCTCAGCTTAACCCTTTAGCTGCCACAGGCATTTAAAGATTTTTGAAAAAATCATTTTCTCGCACGACTTAAAGCCTAATCTCTCCAAAGCTAGACCAGCTAGAATAGTGAAATAAAATTATTATTACAGCCAACAAATTTACCTATAAAATAAAACTAACCACACTAAAATCGGATAAGAGGTTTGGTTTTTACAGAGCTTCAAAATCAAATTTGCGTGATTTGACCCAAAATCAATATTTTTTTCTATCTCAATTTTCTCCATCTTCTGCCAAGGTGAGGTGCTCTTTTAAAAATTGGCGCATAGTCTGACGATCATATCTTTCTTACATCTTTTTATGCTAGCTCAATTACTTCTAACAGTTTAAGTACCTTAAGTGCAGAAAACTAGGGTTAATGTTGGCTCGATTTCGACATACATACTTCGAATAGATTTTACCAATTGCAGATCTTTAGGGGCAGTGTGAATTAAATTGTATTGAATTCGAGCTCAAATTAACCCTAGTTTTCTACACATAACGTATGAAAACTGTTAGAAGTAATGGAGCTAGATTAAAATGATGTAGGAAAGATATGATCATAAGACTATGCGCCAATTTTTAAAAGAATCGTACAAGCACCTAACCCAGGCAGAAGTTGGAGAAAATTGAGATGGAAAAAAAGATTGCTTTTGGGTCAAATCACGCAAATTTGACTTTGAAGCTCTGTAAAAACCAAACCTCTTATCCGATTTAAGTGTGGTTAGTTTTATTTTATATGTAAATTTGTTGGCTGTAATAATCATTTGATTTCACTATTCTAGCTTGTCTAGCTTTGGAGATATTAGGCTTTAAGTTGTGCAAGAAAATGATTTTTTCAAAAATCTTTAAATGCTTGTGGCAGCTTAAGGGTTAAGCTGAGGGGGTATGTTCGATACATCTTTTTTGCTGGAAATCAACTGAGAAATCATAATCCGGTGCGTTTATGCGGCAGTTTCCAGACACCCTGTATAGTTAGCTTTCTGGCAAGACACTGTACTCCCAGTTTGAAAAATTGTGAATATTGGGTACCCAAAAATGGGCCAAGTTTGGAATTCCACAAACTAGGCATTTTTAACTGCACTCTCTCGCTCAATGTTGCATTTCGAAGATTTTTTGTTGATTTCTAGTATATCAACTTTTTTGGGGTGCTCATTATGAAAAGTAACTATTTTGTCCACCTAAGTAAGTTAATGTAAAAAAGACTAAAAATAGGACTAATCGGCATTTTGCCCTTTTTTATTATATATATTTTAATAAAAAACGAGACCGAGGCTAATTTCGGGCGCGGCCGAAATTTGAATACCCGTCACATTTGAAATTTAAACTTAAGTTTCTTTTGTGTTAATAATTTCTACCGCAGCCCTATGACGTGTTCCGATTCCATCTGTTCCCGGAAGCGCTAACCCTTAAATGCATGGGGTCTGAACCCATTATCGTAACTGACCTCCCCTTATGTAAAATCGGTCACTAAACACGGAATCAGCCTTTATATTCTCAGGAAATAGCCCGTTTTTCCATAAAAATAGTAGAATTTACATTGTGTACCAAATATGGTACGCCATGCATTCAGGCCGTATGTATATTTATTCTGCCTCTTACTTTAATAGGAACAAAAAGATAATGAATATTGAGAGTTTTGATCGAAATTATAGTGGAAACTCGATATGATGAACTCCTCTCCTCATTAGAGGAAAGGTGGTAATTTCTATAGAAAATCGTGAATTTTCAGTTTTGTAAAGGGAGTTCGGGTAGAGACGCTAAGCCCTGACCGGTGTGCTATAGAAAACAAAATGACAAAATCGATCATTCTAAATCAACTATGACAGCTCCGTTTCCTTAGATCCTGAACAGGACTGATTAAGCTAGCTTTCATAGAAAATGGCGGTACATGGCTAGATTTCTGTAAAAGTCTAGCTTTTATTAATTTTTTGATTTTTTTTACTTTTTCCCAAAGTAGACAAATCAAGCTTTTGCATAAATTCAATGGCTCCCCGAAGCTTTCCTTGAATTATCTGTGCGTCGTCAAAGTGGACCTATGTTATTTTTTGTGGAATTTTAAAAGCTATTCTTGAGAGCTAAAACAATTGGCGAAATTTACCGTTATTTGGGAAAGGAAAAATACTGGTGAGTAAATTGGACTGTTTTCTTGAGATTGTTTTGAGATTTTGACAAAAAAAGACACTAAAGGCATTGTTTGCACCAATTTTGCAACGTTCATATATGGTACACCATGTATTATTGGGGCATATTCAGAAATATCTATATACATACATACATTCCGATCGTTCTTAGTTGATGAAATTATTCTCCTTTAGTCTTAGGTAGGGTAGGATATGTTCATAAAATTGTAATTATCAGCTCTTTCAACATGATGGTGCGTTTTATTTTGCCCAGAACAGGTCCAAATAAAATAAATTTTCATACAAATTATATCACCGATCTATTTTTCCAGGACAATAACTGCCATTTTGGTACGCTACGCATTTAAGGGTTAATCTAGAAACACACCTGGATGAATTTTAGTTAAGATTCAAAAAGAAAATTTTTTTTCACAAGAACCTAATATTTTGTGGTTGGTTTGTATGACAGCCCTGTGACGTAATGTTCCGATTCCATCAATTCCTAGATATGTTTTGAGGCGTTACTAGAAACACTTTTGGGTGAACTTCGGTTAAGATTAGTAAATAAAAAAAAAAGATTTTCTTAGAAGAACCTAATTTCTAAGAGCTGGTTTGCATGACGGCCCTATGACGTAGTGTTCTGATTTAATGCGTTCCTAGATATGTTTTGAGGCTTCACTAGGAACACATTTGGGTAAAGTTTGGTTAAGGTCGGATTATAAAGGAAAATGTTTTTCTTGGAACAACTTAATTTTCAGCGGTTGGTTTGTATGGCAGCCCTATGACGTAATGTTCCGATTCCATCCGTTCCTAGAAATGTTTTGGGACTTTAATAGGAACACATTTGGGTGAAGTTTGGTAAGGATGGGTACATAAAGAAAAAAGTTTTTCTTAGGAGAACTTAATTTTCAGAGGTTGGTTTCTATCGCAGCCCCATTACCCCATGGTCCGATTCCATTCGTTCCGACATATATACAGCGTACACTTAAAAGAAACTTGTGTACAAAATTTCAGCCCGATAGCTTCAGAACTGAGGGACTAGTTTGTATTGAAACAGACGGACAGACAGACAGACAGACGGACATCGCTCAATCGATTTCTCTCAGCACACTGATCAATAATATATATACTTTATATAGTCGGAGGTGCTTCCTTCTGTGCGTTGCAAACTTCATGACAAAGTTAATATACCCTTTCACATAGTGACGGGTATAATTAAGGATTTTATAATTTTTATTCTGCACAGTAATCAAGAGACGACAGACGGAGCAAGAAAAATTAAATTAAAATTGAACAATATTTTTTATATAATTTTAAATTTGGGCTACAATTGTAGCCCGCGCGCCTAACCTTGTGACAAATAGGTGCGCGCCTAACGAAGGGTTAATTTCGGATAAGGTTCGTCATTTCATGAATCCTACCATCTTATACATGGCTTTTCCATAAAGGCAACCTGAGAAATTGCCCGGGCGGCAAATTTTCGATTTTAAGTTCTTTGAAAAACAGATTTTTAATCCCAAGGAGCAGTTTACATATTAACAAATAATCTAATTTCCTCTTATTAATTTATTAGGATAATTGGCCTGCGGCAAATAGTTAAATTCAGAGTGCCCAGGGCAGTCTCACTTTAAATAATTGTAATGCGACGGGGCCTTCAATAAAGTACTCTTGAACTATTATTTTATTATGCAGTTCAGTTGAAGCTCCTAGTTTAGAAGTAGATTAACAGCGAAGTTATGTTCCTTCAAACGTATTCAATTATGAAAATATGCTCCTTTAGGTAAGCAGATACAAAAAAAAACTTTTACTGAGAAAAATAAACATGAACAGGACATTGTAAAATTGTAAAATAATTTGTGTAGGGTATATACTCGTTAAAAATATGATACTTTCTATTTAGTCTACTTCCAATGCTAATCAGTGACGCAGGGCGGTAATTGTCTACTACCCAGGAGCGCCAGAATATCTAAATCCGCCACTGATCTTAAATGAGAGTAATGTGATTTCGACTACTCTACATCTACTCATACCATCTAAAGGCATGCGAGTCTTCCTGTCAATATTATAAGAAATATTTAGGATCCTGTTAAGGCCTTCGCTGCTACAAAAGGAATAGAAAGTGCAACCTTTTTCCATTCTTATTGATATAAACGCCGCACTTTTCTTTGTAAAAAGATCCAGGGGCGGTAATCCCTGCAGTTACTCTATAGAATAGGTTGGCATGGTTCAAATCGCCCCAAATATGCTTACAAATGCTATTCGTTAAATCCCATCTAGCCGCTGCCTAGTAGTTTTCTGAACACCGCGCCGCCACTAGACCACTGCTGCATATAGGATAGAATGCGTCTAATCATCATTGTATAGATCTAGTGCGCCGCTTTCGGTGAGATCCTCACTTACTGGCACACACTCTTTTACACTGACGTAATACATATCCAACGTTTCACGTTTGAATTTTTGAGAAATGTCCTTGAACTTACCACGGATCATGATGCCTAATTTGTCAGCATATCCTACTGTGCATATGCTATACGCCCATCGATTCCAGTTTCCAGAGAAGAGAGTCAACGGTGATGTTCCACAATAGAAGCGAATTATCCCCTTGCGGATAGCCCATGACTACCTGTATCCTTGTAATGGCACACCCATTACTAAAATGGAACGTTAGCGTTGTATTCTTTAGAATCTAGATGGTCCATTGTGTTCAATAGAAATGAGATGAAGCTAACCGGCCCGGTGCAAATATTTTCAATGTTTGCCCTGTCCTTTTCCAGACTCTCATGCTATAAAGAAGTGAATTCTGTTGCCGAATAAGTATTTTGGCATGAGTGTAGTACAGTCCATATTCCTTGGCACATCGTTTGTTTTCGCCACTCCGATTAAAGTCATACATAATTCCGAATTGAATAGCCTTGCGATCAGTCATAGTTAGTCTGTCCAGCACTCTCTAGCTGTGAATTCTATGTGGCATTGTGACAGAGTTCAGCGTAATGACTATCACCTCAGCCTTTCGTGCATCCCCGAAGGTGGAAGCAGAGCTGGACTAAGCCCCTATGGTAACCCTGTGTAGTAGCCAAATTGCCGCCCTCTACTACTGACTAAGTTTGCAAACAAATAGTAGTAGTAACATCCCAGCAAACAATTTTATCGATTTTTTCGAAAAATCACAAAAATTATTCGAAAGCGATATTATTCAAATGAAAAATTTATCGTAGACTTGTCTCCCCGACGAAAAATCATTTTATTGTCATCAATATGTCAGGAATGCGACTCCTATTAACGAAATATCGTCTTATTATTGCAAGGATGATAAAATAGTAATCCCTCACATCGAGAGAATGATGAAATTGTCAAAAAATAAAACGACTAATTTATTCCCATCCCAGCAAACAATTTCTATCGTCCGCGATACGAATTCAATTCGCCTGATAGAAAACATTTCTCAAATTTCATATCGTTTTCGGATTAAAGGCGTCACTCCCTTCGTACATCCTACACCTGAGCTATCTAAGATTACAAATTATGGGAATAAATTAGTCGTTTTATTTTTTGACAATTTATAGCTCAGGTGTAGGACGTAGGACTACGAAACGATAGGTGCCCGGTTCGATTCCCAGTAGAAGCAAAGTGTAAAAAGGTAAAGTTAAAATAAGGTAAAAAAAAGTTAAGGATAAAATAGAAGAAAAAAATTAGAAAAATAAAAAAAAATAATTTTTTTCACTTTTTCTATGTATTAGTCTATTATTGCCAAATTATCATCCTGGCGAATTAATATCGGTCACTATTCCTTCACGAAGGGAGTGACGCCTTTAATCCGAAAACGATATGAAATTCGAGAAATGTTTTCTATCAGGCGAATTGAATTCGTATCGCGGACGATAGAAATTGTTTGCTGGGATAGGAGGCGTAGGGAGGCGTATGGAGGCGTATGTGATATGAAAATTACATACATTGTTATGAGTAACCGATGTGTTTTGTTTGATTGAAAATATATTAATTCTCATGGCAGAGAAATTCCAATGAAAACTAAAATGATGCACTCTCATAACTTTCGCCTATTTATTTTTTCATAGCCGCTCGTTTTGAAATTTGTGGATTTTGAAGGGGATCACAAATTTCGAATAATCTCGTCCCACTTTTGCGGCTTACGTTGGCCTTCTAGTAAAATTAGCCTGTGAAAAAATAGCTTTAAAAAATGTCTTAAATAGAAGCGGACATTGATATTATTCAGCAAAAGCCATTCGCCGCCTACGATTTGCTGATAAAATTTATTACTGGCGGCGTTCCTGTTGCCAATTTAAAAAATGGAGAAAAAATAGTCACAGTAAAGGCGAAACTTGTTTGCCACCTTCTATTAGCTAGGTTTGCCAGTTTATCAATCAATCTAAATTTGTACAAAAACGAGCTTAAAAAATATAAAGGATCGATTGGGTCTGTCAAGAATCTTTAAAAAAAATCATCCTTTGTCTGTAATCTTTAAACTAGCACAGAAGCATAAAATAATCCGGTCAGTCAAGGAATAAATAGGCACATCAACACAGAGAGTGCTTTCTACTTCCAGTGTAACCGAACTACCGGCTAATAATAGGCAATTTAAAGTAGATGATCATATCCTATCAGAATTTTGCGCTAAGGAAATGTTTTGAAGGCAAAATCACATCACAATTTGAGATAGGGAAACGATCGGCCGCCCGGATTGAGGCTAAAACGCCTAACCAGAATAAAAAAGATAAAAAGAAAATCGTTTGTAGCTATGCCAACTGCTCCTTGAGATTTAAAAATGCATCTTTCAAAGAATTTAAAACTAATATAAAGTTTCAAAAGTGTCCCTTCCTTCAAAATCTACCACCCGGGTCAGCTGCCCATATGTTGTCCATATGAAAAATCCGGCCTTGTGTGGAAGCCACCCCTATCTTTCCTATTGAGCAAATTCCAGCAGCTGCCGTCCTCTGGTGGTGTCCTCTGCGGGGTTCCACACAGTAACGTTGAGCGTTGGCATCACATCCTAATATCAGTCCTACACCTCATTCGTATTACCAGGTTTTCCACCTCAATTGAAAGATGTGGTTCTGTCGTAAGCGAGTTACGCCGATGAAATAAGTAATGATCCTGCACGATTTCCAATCATTACTGCCTAGGTACAGTGTTTCCCAACAGGTGGTCCGCGGACCGGGGGTGGTCCGCGGGGAGAATCTGAAAACTTCTTGCAAAAAAGCTATATTTTCTTGTGACTAACTAAAGTCACATGCCAAACACGCGCTCTCATAATCATTTGTAACAGATTATCCAGTATTATTTTGCTGCAAGGTCCGTGATTGTGGAAAGGGGGATCGGTGGGTTGCTTATGTTTGTTGCTTATAGCGTAACTCCGAAATTATTCAAACTTAGCAAATTTCGATCCCAATTGGAAAAATTCAAAAGGTTTTTCGCGCTAAACAGTGTCACAAGTTCGAGTCAAAAGACCGAGCTATACCGTTTACTTGATAACTTTTAATCGAAGTTACCTCCAGACCAGAGACGCCTATTCTTATGGGAGAAGAATCTCAGCTGGTGGGACAATTGTTGACGCGAACAAAACAGTTTTTTCCCCTTCCCCCAACCTGGCAAACATGCAGATCTTAAATCATGCTTCCTGATGGTGTCAGTATAAAAATTCAAGCCCAATGACAATCGGTTGCGTCGGGAGTTTGTGGACTGCGCCTTCGAAGAGATGGAAAGACGAACCTAATTTTCAATAAATAATCTTTCTCAGACTAAAGCACCAAGATAACGTATGCAAAGGAACTTGTATGATCTGTGGAAAGTAAGAAGGAGAAATGTAAAAAAATAAAACATAAGATTCTAGCCAGAAACTTGCTATTTTGGAAATTGGTTTTATCAGCGATTTTTTTTTGTTAAATTAGTAAAGAACTACTAATATTAAAAGATAAAAAATCTTTTGTTTCACATTTGGGAATTGGAAATTTCGTAATTTGTACCTGAGAAAAAAATCGTCAGGAAAGAGTGAGATTTAATATGCATAACAAACACTTTATGACTATCATTATTATATTTACACTGCTTGTTATCAGATTAGCACACCTCTTCGCATGAATAGTTTCGGCTGATTTCCAACCAAACTAAAAGAGCTAACATTTCAAAATTATAACTGTTAATAGTCTATTCAATTCTGAGTTAATTAACACAAAAAGTATTATGTTTACATTTTTTAATATTATTTTATAATTGTTTTTCGAAAAAGAACACACAAAATAGCCATTTAAAATTAAAATATGCAAAAAATTCACAATGAGCTATTCCGAATGGGTTCTTTTTCACCTATTTCTGCGTGTATTTCTTTAATATATGAGCGGATTTCAGTAAATTTCTTCCACAGGATTGGTCTGTACCCAAAGTAACAGGACAACTATCGAGACATATGGAAAATTCACAATGGGGCACAATTTTGAAGACAATTCTTTTTCTTTTTTCTATCTTTCTTGCGCGAATTACAGGATTTCAGTAAGTTGACCCCCGCTTATGGGTCTACATAAGGCTCCGGCCAGAATGGTAGTATAACCATTGAAATAAGCAGAAAATTCACAATGAGCAACAATTCACAATGAGTTCTTTTTCTGAATATTTTTGTTTCTATTTCTTGAACGCCTTTGCGGATTTTTGGAAAATTTTCCTGCCGAATTGGTCCTCTCCCTGAATATCAGAATAACATTGAAACACGCGAAAAAATTATAATGAACAACATTATAAAGATTTATTTTTCGTATATTTCTTTCTCTATTCCTTGAAGGAACTGCCAAATTTCAGTCAACTGATTCCAGCGGATTGGTCTACCCCTCCTTCCTCTTAGAATATCGAATTTAGTATCTTTCAAATACACAATTCGTTTTGTAAATTTGCGAGCGGAGCGAGCTCAAGATGGGAGAGCGAGCAAAGCGAGCTCTCACAGCTTGTACTACATAAAAACATCTGATACGACACTACTCTATCTATGAATTTATTTACATACATATTAAATTTAATACAATCTTTGCGTCAATTTTCAAATAAAATTAATGCTATTTCATCTTTACGGCAACATTTAAAAAATCCAATAGTAATTGCGGAAAAAACGTAGAATTAACACACATACTCGTAATATATATCAACAACGTTGCGTAACTTTGTAACACCCACAGTACTCAATCACCATCATAACACTTTAGCCAATTTCGAAAATAAATTCAACACCTTAGGCCCAAAACTACATCATTTGTTATGGCACTTCATCCATTCAATACGCGTCAATAGGACAAGCATATCAAGAATAATTGCGAAAAATATTCTCCAACAAAGGTGTACGAGCTAAACTAATTCGCTATGGTAAGCTTTGACTGACTTGTTAGCTTACAAAATCAAAATACATCACAAACAAAAATAATAATAGTTTAACGACCCATGGTCAAGAATTCATCATAATCACTCTATGAACCTTAACAAAGCTATTGGTAGAAGTATAGTGCTGGCAGCAGAGAGCACTTTGTCGTTAAGCATGGCGCACGAGTTCATCTCTTTTATTTCTTCTTGTCCGTGTTAAAGCATCCGTTACGTATGAAGTCAAGAAAAGCGAAAGTTTAATCTCCGAAAAATACAACAACAAAAAATACATCGTGTGCACTTTAATATCTGAATGAATGAAGACGGCATGGCATTGGCCCATGCTCCCCATACATACTTTACTTTAGATTGTGATAATGCAATTTGTGAGTTAAGCGCGCTTACAGTTTGCAAAGTTGATTTTTTATTTTGGTAGATTGTGTATATACGAGTATAGAAGAAGGAAGCGCAACTTGTGTGTCTGTTGGTTGGATTCATTCGACCGTTACGGGAACTAGTCGAGTCACTTTCTATTCTTTATAAAATCTTTTTTTTTTCGGTGAAGACCTATTGTAGTGGCGCCGCCGATGGCGATAATTACGTATACGTATGCTTACAGTTTGGAAGATATATGGACGTGATATAAGAGTCTTCGAATTCAGGGAGAGTTCGTCACGGTTGTTGTAACACGATGAAGAGATTACTAGCACTTTTTTTCGTTTAGTTTCTTTTGATTCATGACAAAAATGTGCATCTTTAATTTTTTTTTGAGAAAAGTTGGTTGGATGTTGTTTGGGTGAGAAAATTTGAAACACTTTCAGTTTCGCTTGGGAATGAACATAAATAGAAGAGAATATCATGTTCATTCCCAAGCGAAACTGAAAGTTTTTTTTTTTTAATTTTCTCGACCAAAAGTAGATGATTATATTATATTGTAATTTATGATAAATGAACTAAAAAAATGTTATCGTCTATCGGACCACGCGACGTAAGAATTGCAGCACTCAAATCATTAATTTAAATGAGAATCAAGAGCAGGTACTCGCACTATAAAAAATAAACATAGGAGTTAAAAAATAAGGTACATAGAAGTATAAATACATTCTGTGAGTCACCTCGAAACTTTGCCAAAAGTATTTAAAATTCGTTTTTTTTACATTTCTATAATAAAGAATGATTTTTGCAATATTAAATTCAAGAAATATATACATATGTATATGCAAATATGATTCAAAAATGTCCACTAATTTTAATAGACATTTAAAAAAAACAAGCTACTGAATTAAGTCTTTCGTTTTTGATAAGTTTTGAAATGTTTAATCTGGCTGAAATATGGCATTAATCTTGTTTAAATTGTTCGCCAAAGAGAAAACGTTGATGATTTCATTAATGAGTTGATTCATGAAATCTAAAAAAAAAATAAAATCATCTACAATTAAAACTGAATTAAAATCAAAAAAATAAAATATTAAAACCATGGATAACACAGAGAATCATTAATTCAATAAGAGCACGCGACAAACTTGGCCAAAAATGTAGAAAACAACATTTAAATGAATTATTAAAATCTAAATACAAACAATACCGAAATAGCCTAAACATATCAATTAAAACAGCTAAGGAAAAGTTCTACAAAACGCAATTACAAATTTCATACCGCACTAAAGAACCACATAAATGCAATAAATTAAATATTTTAGGGAAATTAGTAGATTTCGAAAACAATGAAGCTAAAACCATCTCAAATGAATTCAATCATTATTTTGCAAACATAGGAAAAGATATTGCCAGTCAAATTAATTCCTCAACAGAGCCTGTTACATTTAGCGAGGTTACAAATAATAGTTCCGAATTGTTCTTCTATAAAACAGATAAAAAAGAGATTGAACAAGTAATTACCCAACTTAAAGGCGACAGTGCACCCGGTGAAGACGAAATATCAGTAAAAACAATAAAAGTAATTTGCAAATACATAGCAACTCCACTTCAAACGATATTCAATGCATGCTTTAAAAATGGAATATTCCCGGAAAAATTAAAAAAGAGCGTAATTGTTCGAATTTTAAATCTGGGGATGACTTATTAATCGGCAATTATAGACCTATAACACTAACGCGAATTGATTAGCAAAAGTCTTTGAACGAATAATAAAATAATAATAATAGCTTTATGTCAGAAAACAATATTCTCCCTGAAACACAGTTCGGATTTCGAAAAGGTAAAAGTGTTGATGACGCTTTTGCTAAATTGACTACTGGTATAACAGAGGCCTTCAGAAAGCAAAAGAAAAACTGGGAATATTTCTGGATTTTTCAAAGGCATTTGATACCATTAATCACTCGAAACTCACAGATATTTTAAGCAAATTAGGGATTAGAAACCGGTGATTAAATTTACTTACAAGTTACTTATCATATAGAAAGCAAATAGTGAAGGTAAATGATATAAAAAGCCAAGAAATTTCGAATACAGGATATGGACTCCCACAAGAAACAGTGTTATCGCCTCTATTGTACACAATATATTTTAAGTCTTTATTTAAACTAGCAAATTCATTTACAGAAATAATAGGCTTCGCTGATGCTACAGCAATACTTTTGACAGGTGTAGATTGGAAGGAATGTTACAACAAAGCAAACGAGAAAATGAAAGAAATTATTGCATGGACAAATGCCCATTCACTAAAACTAAATTTAGATAGAACAAACGTGAAAGGGAACATTCCTACTAATCAAACCGGATTACCTCAAAGCAATCTTAAAGTGAAAATAAATATAGGAGTTTCAGATTCAATGGAATTATCAAACAAAACAAACACAAAATATGTAGGTTTGATTATTGATAATAATTTAAGATGGAATGAACATATAGGAAACTTGAACAACAAATTAAGAAGTCTTTTATCGATATTCTACAATCTGTCGCGAGTATTAAATATTAAAGAACTGCTAGAAATTTACACTTCGTTATTTCAATCAGTACTAACATATGGTATAATTGCTTGGGGTGCAACTTATGAAACTCATTTGAACCATTTGAGTATAACTCAAAAAAGAGTGATCAAAATGATTGTTAAAGTCCCAAAAACGTATCCCTCAAACCATATTTTTGTACTGACTGATACCCTCACACTGCAAAACGTATACACTCTGAAGGTACTAACATATCTGACGAAAACAAATGGTTTTGTTCCAATAAGTCATCCATTTAACACCCGAACTAGATATACAGATATGTCAATACCACAAGCACACACTGAAGCTATACAAAGACATTTTACATACATGGGACCTAAACTTTATAATGATTTACCTAGATTCCTAAAAAATATGTCGGAAAATGAAAGGCACTTTAAGACACATTTAAAATTGCACTTGAAAAATAATCAGATAAATATTTTTTTATTGGCAATAAATTAATAATTGTCGAAGCCTCATGGAGTCCAGCCTTTATCGCGGTGTTAATAATATTCTTGAAACGTGTGTGTTTTCATCTTGCTCGGTACAAATCGACACCAAGTGGTATATTCAAATAAATCTCTTTAACAAAAAATCGGATCCCCATTCTAGCACCACTACTGTTGTTTTTTACTGTATTGCCCATGGTTCACCCAGAAAAAGACGCGTATTAAATAAAATGAAGTTTTTACTTTACTTGTAGTAAACATACAATTTCCTTAAACATATGAAGTTTGAATATAATTAATTAAAAATGCCATTGGGTCAAATACACTTTCATAGAATTCAAAATTTCAGTAGTAATAGAATTAAAACAAGCCCACATACAACTCATCCAACAAATGACTTAGAATGAAGTAAGTCAAATTCATGGGAACTATGATTGTTTTGCATATCCTCTATGTATATATAAACATTTTAATTTTGTATTGCACTGCGTATCAAGTAGTTAAGATTTTAGAAACGTTTTAGGCAATGTGCTATGCAAGAGATTAAGGTAAGCTGACCAGACGTACAGCATTTTGCTGTACAGTACAGCATTTTGACCTGTCGTACAGCATTGGGAAATGTACAGCAAAATGTACTGCATTCGCAATACCACACAATTAAACTTAATTCCCTAAATCAGCGCGGTTGGCATATGGCGTCTCGGAAGCGGCTCTTTGACTCATTCAGTGTGGTTTAATGAATCAAAGCCTTTTAAAATTCTTGAACAAATTACTCTACAACAAAAACAATATTTACCATTATCTGCTTAAAATATATAGCCCTGAATTTAGATTTAGATTTTAAAAACAACGGACACTTTATTGAGAAAAAAAATGTCATCCCGTCCCAACGTCCTCTATATCGACCGTTTCTTCACCGCTCTATCAAAAAAATCTAAAAATAGACCCCTAGTGCCCTTGGTACCCCTATGGAATTTTATTGGTTTTGGGTCGCATCTTTGAACGGCTGTAACTTTCGAACCGAGACGGCTAGGACTGTGGAATTTTCAGCAAAATGTGCGCCCCAACATCCTCTAAATCGCTCGGTACATCCTCGCTCTGTAAAAAAACGGATAAACGCTTCATATTCATCATTCAAGTACCACTAGGAATAAGTTGCAGTTTTCCGTACAACCAGGGTTGAGGACCTGTGAAGAATGCTGGTCAGTGAGGGTAGTGGCTTAAGATACAACACAAACTCAAAAATTATAATCACTTCTCTAACCTATTTCAAATTATCCAGCACGAAGAATGTCCTAATTGTTTACCTTTGGGCTCCAGGAAATTACTATTTAAAATTACATGAAATCGAATGCTGGTCAAATATTAATGGTGCTTCAGAATTCCAACACTTAAAATTATCATACTAGAACTTACCATTCTATTGCCATACATTTTTCATAAGGGAATTGTGTCTCCTCTGCTCTGTTGTATTTCGAAAAATTCATCTTGAAGCTCTACAAAGTCCTAGTCCTATAGCCTTCCCCAGATAATACGTGCCGTTATAAAAAAGAGCAACAATTTCCTCTTTCTTAAATCTTGCTCTTCTGGCTAATCAACCACAGCACTACATCATAATAAGCTGGTGAAGACTATAATCAGTCTTGTTTGCTTTTAGCCTGTAAGGTTTGGCCCCCTCCCCCACATACGATCGATATTTAGCTAGATAATAGCACTTTTATGTTTGACAATCGCTCATTTTCGATAACTCGGAAACCCTTTGACCGATTTTTCTAAAATTTGGCACGCTTGTAAATCAACTTGGCGCTCAAATTTTCTTATAATTTCAAGGTCCTCGTATCAGCGTCCATAAGTTACAGCGGCCCAAATCGCAGTTTTGTGTTTTCTAATTGAAAATTGTCCATAACTGCGAAATTCGTGAGCGCAGACTTGCAGAGCATAGCCCATATTTGGTAGAAATTTCAAGGGCGACATTGAGGACTTAGGGCTCCCTTATGTGTACAACAGAACCTAGCCTTCTTAAGGTTCACCATACATTTCCCAGAATATCGGCTACGACTCAATTATGTTTACAGAAATGAAGGTAGGATAATATTTTGCAGGGACGTAGCCAGGATTTTGTTTCGGGAAGGGTCCGACGCTCAGTTTCAAAAATTAGAATTTATAAACTATATTGCGCATAGGTATGAATCAACCTTACATAAACAATTAAATCATTACTGACTGTTGTTTGAGTAAAGAAATTTGCAAAGTATGCTTGGGCTCGCGTATTCAGTGGCCACGTTCCTGCCGCTTTTCCCTTGCCTTTGCACGGCTCTCAGAAAAGCGACTTTATTGTTACAGGAAAATATTTTATTTTATATTTTGAAGCCTGTATGAAGCCTTACGAAATTAGCCGAAGTTTCTATTATTAAAAACTATAACATTCTTGTGTCACAAGGGAGAGGAGGGGGGGGGGTATGGTTGCGGATTTGCTTGAAAACTTATTTCCGCAAGTGTGTGTACAGCATTGGTCCTTCAGGAGTCTGGTCACCTTAGATTAAGGCAATTAGTTTCTTTTTAATGAAAATAAAATTAAGGTTAAACTAAACGTAGTGTTCGATAATTTTTTGTTTTCCTAATAGGTATTGAAGATCTGAAAAATATGGTAAGAGCCACAATGGCCTTTCAAGCTTTGTTAATGTTAAAACATTGCATTGAATCATTACTTTTCTGACTAAAGATGACACACCCTGAGAATAAGTTGAGGGGCCAAATGAAGTCGAGAAAAAGCTCAACAATATTTGGAATAATAGAAAGATAAGTTTTGTAGTGTAGTGTAGTGTAGTATTATTATTACTCTTTTAATAGCTTAGTTTACACCAATTCCGCCACACAAACAGCTATGTGTATGTTCAATCAGAAAGCATCAGAGCCACAAATACCAAATTTCGGACCATTGTCTTGACATTTCTTCAAAAATACTAGCCGAAAATACATTGTTAATTTTTTATGCTCTTTTATATCCCTGTCATACTTGTAAATATTCTTGTTCAGAGTTCACCTTCGAATTGTCAGATTTGTACAGTAAAATAGAATATCGAATTCGAGATTCTTGATAATGAGTGCATGGAGTCCTAGTTTCGTGTTCTTGGAAAGTTATACACTAAGCCATCCTTTTCCAACCGGGTGTGACCATGAGTCTTCAAGGTAGTCGCAAAATATCTCTCTCTAACCGATTACTCAAACATGAGAATTTAGACAGAATATAAAACAGCGGTCATGTAACGAATTTCTAGATCAATATGTTAAAAATAATTAAATGGATTTAATAGACAACCAATGTTTGTATTTGCCGGAATCGGATGGATAAATGGATCGCAATAGGAACAACACAGCACATCCAACGAAGTCCTCGACCCATGTTAACAGTGAATTCTGGAGATCGCGGGATGTAATTGATTTTCCATTCTTCCTTTTCGTAGCGCGTGGCTATACGACTATATAGTGAATCATGGTGGTCACACCTAACGGACCAGTCTGAATCTTAGAAATATGCATACAAATCTCACTGGTCGGTCACTTTTATCTAAGAAGTAGCTCAAATCACAGACATGACCAACCCACCTCTGAGGATATTTATAGGCCTAGATGAAATTCCAGCGGAAATCACCTTGGCATTTTTCATCTCCAATTTTTTAAATGAAAATGCGGGATACCTATAATCACGAAAAACGAAATCCCGCCTGTGCATAATCCCGCTTTTTACAAAAAATCCCGTTTTATATTATCCCGACATTACTAAATCCCGCCACTTAATATTCCCGCCATTATAGAATCCCGGTACATCAAAATCCCGCAAACTAAAAACCCCGCCATTTGAAAATCCCGTCAAAATACCGCCAAAAATTATTTTCATGGTTTAAAAAAATTATATTACATGAAGTCCATCAGTTAATGCGATACTTTCTCTTAGCATAAATCCATCGAAATATTTGCTTATATCTTCAATCAAGATTATAATTTAGCCCCTACAGAACAAGACTGTCATACAGGGGATACTACCGAAAGACTAGACTCCCTATTTTTCAAATTATTTCACCTGATGTGGGTCTCCGAGAATTAAGTATTCCCTTGCGAGGAGACCCATTATTTTAACGGTAAATATGGCGGCGCTTTTTAATATCCCGATATCCCGTCGCGCGCGCGATTTTTGGAAGAATACTTACCTTCTATGGAATCCGATGGACGGGATATCGTATCCAACCCTGAAAGTGCATAGCTACTTACTATCGTGGAAATTTCATAAACTACCGTCTGAAAATTGTTTTATAATTTTTCTCTGACAGTTTTTGTATTTGTATTGTATCGCGGCACCATAAAAGATGTCTTAGACTATAACATAAATTAGGATGATTATATTTTTGACAATTTGTAACGGCGCGTATTTTATAAAAAAATGTAGCCGACAGAAAATAATTTTTGTGCAAAGTTTTGCTTAAAAAAAACTTGCATTTTTTCGTTCAATTGGTTATAACTTAAATTTGTTCTACTCAGATTGGAAAAATTTTACTAGTATAACAAAATGGGGAGTATATTGTCTACTGGTTGGTACTGAATGAATGTTGGTTTTCTATAGCCACTGACCATTCAATAATTTCAATTTATTTTCCAAACACATAATAACAGGCTACCTAAAAGAATAATGAAAGTTTCTTTCCCATCTTTCGTCCTCTCGACAAGATTTTGTTAAACTATATGGAAACTTTACATCCATTTACGTTTAATCCAGCATACCATAATGGACATTATTGACCATATCAATCAATATTATCGACTTTTCACATTGACTTTTAATTTTCATTTTTCTAACAACTTTTTAACACCTCTTTTCTCTTTCTGGTGTGATGATGTTGGTGACGACGACGACACAACGTTCGTCGTTGTTATCGTCAACGCGGTGAAAGCATATATGCAACCAACCTGTACCGATATACAAATGTTGCATTGCAGCTAACATGATACATATTTAGCATTATATCGAAACAAGTGCAGTACCAGAAAATCATTTTATTCGCTTCATCAAAAAATGAGGTGAAGTAGTTTCTTCCATGCAGTACACTTGCATGTAAACATAATTATACTATAAATATTATTTAGACTCGAAAATAGACGACACACACCGTCATGACATTTTGACACATTCTATGTATATTCATACGAGTTTGCATAGTCAAAAGTAACATAACAAGTTCACTCTCTGTCTCTAATTTTGACAAATGGATTTCAAAACGGCGGAGATTTCAGACGATAGTGAACGTCGAAGCTGTCAGTTTTCAGCCTACAGCAACAAAAATAGCTGCGTCATTGAAATTGGCTCCACAGAAGATTCCCCTTTTGTCGATGAATGTGGCGATCATTAGCAATATTGAAAGATTGATGATCTGAAATAATGTGAGTTCCTTCCAATTGATAACGTCAAGTCATGGGAGGGATCTTTTTAAAATAGAAAGTTTTTTTCAAGATACCTAGCCGCCTCCAACGACGGCTTCTTCTTGTTGTCCGATCTACAAAAACAATCCATTAACCAAGACTCCCCTTACTTTCGGTATTTCCCTTGCATGTAAACTATTTGACGGGATTTTCTATTTGCTAGATGCACTTCTATCGACAACCACCCGTACGGCCGTACGTAGTGCGGTGGCATTCATCACTATCAACAGGTGCAACTTGTAGTACTTCTTCTTCTTCTGTATACAACTAGTCAATATCGGTATACCTAGACCATTTCACACCAATCATGTTTGGCATCGGTGGATACACATGCTAACGTATGGAAGTATGGTGCAGATCTGCAATGTTGCGGTCGGATGTGTGAGATGTTGATGCTGATGTTGCTATTACAACAAGTTCATCAGTTATACCCATCATCAAAAACAACAGCATCAACGCAGCATCGTCTGCCAGATGCAACCGTCTATGGGATTTACCTAGAGCAACATAACAGCATAAGAGATATTGGTCACAGGCAGGCCTCAAAGAAAGCGAGTCAGTGTGTCAGTTAATTTACTTCCGGCCAGATAGATACCACGGCGGCGCGGCGCACTCAGTATGTGTTTGCAAAAGTTTATACTTAGCTTTCTTCAAACTTTTTGTAATGGCTATTATAAATTGAATGGAATATGCCATATTCAATGTACGCTTTGATATTCACTCCATATTAGTGAATAGTGAAAAAGTTTTTATTTCGAAATGCTGAGCAAACTGAGCAAAAAAACACGAAGAGAAATACATACGATGAAATTCCAAGAAGCAAGAATAAAATCCACTTAGAGAGCGCCCAAAATCAAACATCATTGCTTGAGAAAAAAAAATTTATAAATTTAAGACGGTAATGAAAGTTAACCCTAACCTTTGCTCACCGCCTCGCCGTTACATCGCATCGTCTCGAAATAGTCTCAAATTAAACCCTTTAGATGATCACATACTGAAATTTGAAGTCAGACCCAGCTACTATCCACACCACTTCTTAATTTAAGTTTGGACTATAATTATTTCTGTGAACAATGAACTCGAAGCGATGTTGAGTTGGTGTCAAGTTCGAATAATCATTTCACTAGGAACCTCCTGTCTCTCGAATTCTTAGAATCCTATATGCTCTTATATCTCTTCTATGTCAATGACGACGACCTAGCAAATAATAAAAAGAAGCAATAAGCTCAACGTGCTTCGATCCTAAGTATAATGAATCCCATCCTAATTATAATGAATCATTAATTCATTTGACATTCACTAAAAAACCTAATCTAATCTCCTAATCTGTTTAAATATAATAAATCCAAATAATACTCGTAATAAAACTCATTTAAATTGAAAAAGAAGAAAAACATAATGTCTTAAAAGTGTTCAGAAAGAGTTATTGATAAATGATGATCATTCTAAATCTGAATCAAATTAAATCGATTTGCCACCAACAATAGCCCAACGCTATATGACCTTCAAGGTTACATAAATTTATCAATACCTCCATTGTTAAGAAATCTCATCATTTATCGTCGTAGATAGCTCAATTCGTTCTTCATTTTCACTAAATACCTACTATTTATCGATTAACACTTTTACTTTTATTTGTGCTACACAAGATTCATTCCATCTATATGTATCTACAATCTACATTAATCATCAGACGATGTTATTACCTTTGAACGCAGTAATAATAATTAGAAGATCATTATATTTGTTGTTATGACTAAGAAATTTATTATGATTTTACCAATACCCTACCTTGCATAAAAATAAGTTAATCATTGTTACGGGAATTAAAATAAAACAGGTTACTCGCCAAAATCTTTCGTTTTAAATCCTCATATACATAACACGGGGGAACAGCATTTTGTTTATTTAGATTTGATATGCATTTCTAGCTAATTTTTGGTCGTAGATTCCGGAAATGCTGACCGTTTTTCTCCTATACGTCCAGTTTTTTAGATACAGGGGGCTCAAATTTTGGCCCCCATACAAATCTTCCCTTCATTGAAATCAAAACAAATGAAACTCGTTACTATTTTTTTATTTATAAATATTGATTTTACATCTTAACAACAATATTACCTAAGAGTTAAAAACAAAACTATGGCAAACATTTTCGTTTGTACAGTTTTCTGGAGTGTTCAGTTTCAGGACAGTCCTGTTTTATGTCCCAGCAATAGTCCTCCATCATATTCGCATCCCATCTGCCTTGATATCGAGTTTCCATGATTTATAAATCTTGATGAAATTGCTCTCCCTACTCATCACTCACAGCTCCAAGATTTTCCGGAAATTCATCTAGATGACTGTGTAAAAAGTGGACTTTGATGTTCATGTTGCAGCCAAGCTTATGAAAACTGTCCAATAGTTGCTCGATTACTATCTCATAATTTGATGCACGTATATTGCCTAGAAAGTTGTTGACTATACTCTCAAATGCCAGCCATGCTGTTTTTCAATTTCTTCTATTGATTCAATAAAATTTGTATCTCTAAGAAGCTGCCGAATCTGTGGACCGTCAAATACACAAGCATTTATTTTCTCGTATATGTTGTCGCAGCAAGTGCCGACAGAATATATTTACAACAATTTCCTTCTGTTGGTAGAGCTTTTACAAATTGTTTCATCAGGCCTAGTTTTATATGCAACGGCGGGAAAATGATTTTTTTGTCGATCCACAAGCGGTTCATGAACAATATTCGGATCACCAGCCTTCAGATCAGATCTCGAGGGCCAATTCCTTTGTGTACAATGTTTATCGCGAGCTCTGCTTTCCCACATACATAAAAAGCACGGATATTTTGTCTATCCACGTTACACACTTTATAAGGGACCCACCATTTTTCCTGATTGCAAATTGGAGCTTTGAAGTAGGCAAGATATGTCTGGTTGACAAAGGGGCCTATTTTTGCCCTCTGACTTTGAAATGTATAACTGCCACATATACAGCAAAATGAGTCCGGGGTGTTGAGACATTTTGACGAGGGATAGTAGAGGCTTCCATTGCACAAATTAAGAGCACAATAATAGGGTAATCTACTGGAGCGAGGCTTTTAAATGCATTTTTTTTCCATAAAAGAGCCTTAAAAATGGCCGAAGAAATTTACAACTTTTAACAAAAAATCCAGTTAGCGACAAATTACTTTCTTTTATTGTTTTTAATTTTATTGTATACAAGTACTAGAAGGTCCTGTACAAGGATGCATCCCCGTAGCTTTTAAAAAAAATTGTTTTTTTTTAAGGGGGCCTTTTGTAATTTTCCGTAAAATTAAAAAAACCCTGATATTTCAAAAACCTGACGTATAGGGGAAAAATTAATTGCATTTTTGGAATCAGCGAGGCCGTTTTACTATAAATTAGATGCAAAATTCAAGAAAACAGAAAAAAGTGTAAAAATTGTTCTCCTGTGAATCGTACACATTCTCAATAGATACCGAGTATTATTGACAATACAAAAATAAGATTTTGACAAGTAACCTTTTTTTATTACAACATAAGTAAATTATAAGAAAAAACAGTCACATATGAATTTCCCGTTCATGTTCGATAACGTTCTTGAACGGGCAAATACACTTTCAATTTAGTTATCACATCGTTTATCTTTTGAGTTTAAAACCAATTACATTGGGCAACAATAGGTTAACATTGGATTGTTGAAATTATTGTCATAACTCTTCAGTACTGTATCTATTGTCATGCTAACGGAAGCATGTCATAAATGATGTATATGCATGAATGTGTAAGCTTTGACAACAATCAGCTTTTGTTATGATGTAAATAATAATAATAAAAAAAATATCTTTGTTGAAATTCAGTTGCAAAATTACATACTCATATAAACGAATTTTATTGCAAACGCATAAATCTTTGCAATGTCCCCTAGAAAACAATAGTACAAATATTGCATGTATTATTGTTTAGTAGGCATCGTAGCATAGCATGAACAACTGACTAATTCCTTACAGCTAGATTGCACCATTGAAATGTATGGTGTTTTCGGTAGTTCCGCGTTACGTCAACTTTATTGTCAAAGATTCCGTAGAATCTTTTTATATTCGTGTCAATAAAATCCAAAAAGCTGAAAAGCTTATTGGGTAAGCAGAATGTACGTTTTGGGACAAAGTTCGCGAATAATATCTTACTTCCAAAGATAAATCGCATTCGCGAATTTGTTCTGCGTATATAGTCGAGGGTCTTTGCTATCCCAATCACTACATAATACTCACGAGACTTAAGAGAACGGTATAGCCAATAAGAGGAAAACATATACTAGCAGATATCGAAGAGTAAATTATTCCCGGATGTTGTAGGCGGGTGTCAGTCGATCCTACGTAATGATTTTGGGGGTTCAAATCCCCTCTGAAATTATTTGATGTTTGTAATAATTTTTGAATGTTTGTAGTGATTACAAGTATCATGATGTTTGGTTGACACTTCCTGGTAATAACAATAGCAATAGCAATTTTAACCGACAGACCAGGACATTTTTAACGACAGAAATGTTATAACCAACCAACCAGCCCAAGCAACAATTCGTTTGCTTTAAAGAAGCACTTCACACTGTAGCAATCATATAGTACCACGAAATTCATTTATCGTGTGACAGCGCTTAAAGTAATGTTTTGATCCGATAAAACATCCTTAAAGTATTTTCCGGAAAGCTTTTATCATCATTATGGAATAAATTTAAATATAAAATAAATATAACACTTCGATAAAACTGTCTCTAAACGTTAACCTAAAAAGACACTCCTTTAAATACTCCACTCTTGTGTTTATTGGATGATACACCACACACATGCAATAGTCTCTCTAAGTTAACTCACACACATGCATAATATTCTTCTATAGCACAGTCGGTGTCATTTTTATAGTGTGACATTCGTATGGCCATCCAATAAATTGTTCACCGTAGTTTTATACAAGGATGGACTTTGTGATTTTTTAATGAATTGACACTTGACACAGTTTTCTGAAATACACAATTTCTGCATTAGAAATCCTTAAAATCTTGCATGAAACCCACACGTATGCACTCATTGTTATCTTCGAAATTAATTAGGGTGATCTCTGCGCAGAAATTCACTCTATTTTATTGATAAATGTATGATAGGGTGCAGTGCAAAAGAGTCGATAAATAATTGTCAAGCATTTCTATAGTAGCAACAACCATGTAGTGTTTCCGAGCAATGCCGACCATATGTGAGGTTAGCTGAGTGGGTAGCGTTTAGGACGGGCAATCAACAGACATTGGTTCGATGCCAGCTGCGGAAATTTTGTTTTTCTATTTTTGCAAATTCGTTCAATGACAGAAAATGATGATATAAAGCAAATGACGTACGCCTTTTTAAAGCATAATTTAGTGCTACAATTAGGTTCTATTGGATTAAAAAACGGCGCCAAATGCCATTATTGGACTGTTATTCAGTGGTTATACCCTGTAAAGTGCTCCTATTAATGCTAGAAGAGAATATTTTACGAAGTATTATAGAAATGAAATTGTTACTTGGGAGGTGCCCAGCTAATTGAAAGGTCCATTCCGAAATGATTTAGAAAATCATTAAAATTTTAGTAATAATAATATGAAATAATAAAGGTGAGTGCACACTCATTCAATTGATGACTTTCTTTATCATATATTATTTTCTCCGTTGGAGGTGGTGGCTGCGATCCCACTTAGCCAATGATGAAAATATCGTTTCGGATATCAATATTCAACAAAACAGAACAGACACTCAGAGCCAAGCAACACTAAAATATGGTGAACTCTTGTAGCCTTTTAAATGCATTTGTTGTATGAAATATTGTTATAAAATGTTTAAATTTTATAATATATATATTATATAAAAATATTTTTTTCGCTTTTGACACCTAGTGGTAATGCAATTGTTTTTAGAATTGTTCATATGCGAACTCGTCCACTCTTAGGAGACGAAATCAATAAAAGTGGTTGGGTGTTTATACACAAACAAAAAATCATATCATACCTATTTTCTGCCTGGGGTCATCGGTTGAAAGTTAGAATCGCCCAAAGATACCACAAAAATTGCAAACTTTGACCCACTGAGCTGCAATAATAAGCGAGAAATTTTAGATTTTTTACAAATTGGGCTTTTGAGACCCGGTGTAGCAAATTAAACGAGACCGAGGCTAATTTCGGGCGCGGCCGAAATTTGAATACCCTTCACTCTCCTCGGGCTAAAAGTTTTTTTTGGCGAACATATAACTTGTGTTCAATCCTTCCCCATTCTTTTCCTTCTGTGGCGTCGATAAAACAATATTTGTGTGTTTTTGGTTAAGTGGGAAAATAAAAATATTTACTCAGAAAACTTTGTTGGGGGGATGCGGGAGCATGGTCCCATAGGCCATAGTATGATTCCATTCGTTTTAATTTTTTTTGACAAGGATGCATTAAGTTTTTTTGAAATTGCTGTGGAAAAAAAGTTTCTTAGAAGATCTAAAATGGGAGGTTAGGTTTGTATGGTAGCCCCATGACCCCATAAACCAATTGCATTCATTGTTACACATGTCTTATGGCATCAATAGAGATGCACTTTTACGAGTTTTGGTTGAAAGTGATGCACAAATAAAAAAGTTTTTCGTAGAAGAACTCAATTTGCGGGGTTGGGTTTGTATGACAGCCCCATGACCCCATTGTCCGATTCCATTCATTTTTACATATGTTTTGTGGCATCAATTGAAATGCACTTTTATGAGGTTTGATTGAAAATGGTGCACAAATCAAAAAGTTTTTCTTAGAAAAACTCAATTTGGGGGTTGGGTTTGTATGACAGCCCCATGACCCCACAGTCTGATTCGAACCATTCTTACATATGTTTTGTGGCATCAATAGAAACACACACACAGAAATTTGGTTGAAATTGGTGCACAAATGAAAAAGTTTTTCTTAGAAGAACCTAATTTGGGGGGTTAGGTTTGTATGGCAGCCCCATGACCCCATAGTCCGATTTGATCTATTCTTACATATGTTTTGTCTTATCAATAGAAACACACTTGTGTGAAATTTGGTTGAAATTGGTGCACGCATGAAAAAGTTTTTCTTAGAAAAACCAAATTGGGGGGGGTTAGGTTTGTATGGCAGCCCCATGACCCCACGGTCCGATTTTAGCGATTCGAACATACAAACTGCCTGCAATAAAAAGAAGCATGTGTGCAAAATTTCAGCTCGATAGCTTTTAAACTGGCCGAGTAAAACGCGTAGCAACAGACGGACAGACGGACAGACGGACAGACGGACAGACGGACAGACAGACAGACGGACATCGCCCAATCGACTCAGCTCGTCATGCTGATCATATATATACATATTTTATATGGTCGGATATGCTTCCTTCAATGCGTTACAAACTTCATGACAAAGTTAATATACCCTTTACTCTACGAGTGAAGGGTATAAAAATGCATACAAAAAATAGACTCAGCTTGTTCTAAAAGTTGAAAGATTTTACATAAGCTCTTGTTGCCAAGATTGAAGTCATTCTAAAAATGTCGAGGAAGATTTAATTAAAATCAAACTGACCAGCCAATTTCACCATAAAACCATGGTTAGCGATGTCGATCTAGGCATCTAGGGCACTAGCCACGATACTGCTAAAGGAAGGCAACAAGATACGAAGGATATATATTGCCCATCTTCCCTCGATTTGCTGAAGACTTCAACTTTTGTTTGCACAATCATGTGGTAGTTGATATCTTTCATATCCCCGTTCAATGTTATCCTTGCGGTATCCCAGACCCAGCGATGTATCATTATACCATACACGTTACATCACATTTTTTAAATATGTAACTCCAATGAGAGTTTATGATAGTTTAAAATTACTATTGTATCGTGAAATAACGACACCACGGACCTAGTAGCGCAAGGGGGCCCCTGGTACAGTTGATACGCCATGGCGAGGATCTGTACAAAGACCATTCGGGCGTTAACGGTCCCGTGCTCCTGAGTTATGCACGGGTGGCTCTTGGCGTGCCTACCTCCCCCCATAGATTGCGGGAGGGAAGCACTAAAGGCCTAGCACGATTTTGATGTCCTCTGGTGGGGGGGTGCATCATACGGAAGTCGTGTGAGCTTCGGAGGTGACGGCTCCGCATGACCCGAGTCCAGAAGGGGCTAGCTAGGGAGAACGGCCTTGGTGGAAAATGCCTACGCGCCTATATCTAGCTAGTTTGTGGATTGATGACCACACTGCCTGAGTCGCATTGCTGACTAGTAAACTGAAGGGGCCGCCTGGATGTGAAAAGCAGCGCTACGTTGTCTGCACAGGCGCGTAGTCACAGGTCCAACGAGCCTGGGGTGTGCATGCCCGAATTCGACGTAAGGCTTAACCAATAGGGGGCCGAAGGAGGATCACACCTGCTATGGAGAAGTCCATAGCGAATAGTGTACTACGGGGATGGGTGTGCCCAGGGGACCATGGTCCTTGCCCATCAAGGTGTTGGACTCGTAGTGGCTGGAGGTTGTTACCCAAGTCATCCAGCTAGTGATGCAATCCCGGGGTTGGATTCCGGATGGTGTGTGCATGCGCCTGATGGAGAAATCTCCGTCTGACAACAACACCTTGTCAGTAAAAAGCCGAAGGTCCAAACATTTTAGCGGGACCGGGAGATAAAGGCCGAAAGGCTAGGTGCTCCCCTGACGGTATACATGTAGATGGTTAGCTTGTATCGTGAAATAGTTACTGCGTTTATTCATCAATGTGGCAAGTCCGAGGCTTATGGCTGACATTTAAAAAAATATCACAGAAAATTGACGACTTTTTTTAAGGGGCCCACTCAAGAAGTCAGCGAGTGGGCCCCGAGTAAGTTGTTCCGTCACTGACTTTGATAGAGTTCTAAAATTAGTTCATTCTCTATTGAGCCATAGTCGAAATTGGCTATTGAAGCTGTTTTTATAGCCAGACAAGTTCAGCTGCAAAGATGAGTTTGTGCTGCTAAATGAAATGAAATTAAATTCTAAATACCAAGTTACAGTTACTTTTTTTGGTATCATGAAAGACAAATTTTCTTAGATGAACCATGACTAAGAAGCATTTTCGTAGAAAGGTCAGATTATTTTCATCTCGTGTACATTAAAAATCAAAAACCTTTTAGGCTTCTGGCGAGTCAGAAGGGCGAATGGTCTCTACTGTCTCAAGGTTATCGGTGCTTAAAATTAAAATAAAAATATTTTGGAATAGAAATGGGGATAGTCAAACAGAGTGTTGCATGATTTGAAACTATTAAAAGAAGTTGTAGTACATTTGTCAATCTCGTCATCTAAAATATCAAACCACTAAAACAAGTTGTCATGTAAAATTACAAAATTTTCTGTACTAAAAATACCGAGGACTGTATAATACACGGAGAAAAAAAATGTGGAAACGCATTTTTTCGTTTAAGAAAATTTCTTATCGTCTTCTTAATTATAAACGTGCGACGAGCCATGCGGAGTATCGAAACTCGTTTTTCTTTGAATCTTTATATGAAATAGTGGCGACTGAACGATCACGGCCGTAGAGCACGACATCGCGCATAGTTAATACCCGTTAAAAATAATCTGCTAGCCGATAGTGTTGCGTTGTTATACTATTTTAGGTTAGAAGAACATCACGTTCTGCAACAATAAGCCAACATCAGAAAAAAGCCCTCTTTTTGGAGGAGTGCTTACATGGGCCTAGCCAGGATTTCGGTCAGGGGGGGGGCAAGCCCGAAATTTTTTCAATATCAAGATTTTCTTAGGATTTGAAATCGTTGGTCGCGAAAATATTGTTAGGCGAAATTTAGAGTATTTTAGCTGGTGTAATGGTTAGTGGCCGCACCTTCTTTGCACACGGGTTCGAGACTCACCGTGAACGAATTGAGTTAATTTGTTTTTCGAACTCACGCCCCTTGTGACGAACTATGAACTCACTCAAGATGTTAAACGAGTACCCATTCATGATTGTTTTTTTTTTTTAATTTTAGGAAAGGACAGTCGAGAATGATTTTCAAGACCATTTAAAAAAAATTGCCCCTGAAAGTGTTTAGACCAGGGATTTGGAGCGACACATTTTTTCGCTCCGCTCCGCTCCCGCTCCGACCAATTTGAAACCGCTCCGCTCCAGCGCTCCGCTCCGACTAAAATTTTTTCGCTCCGCTCCGCTCCACGCTCCGCTCCGCTCCATTACAAAAATACAACAAAACTTCATTGTTCTTAGTAAATATTTATTATTTTCCGCGAATTATTCAATTTAACGTATATCTACTCACGTATTATAGAATATGACTTAACAGGTGCGTTTTATTCGATCAAGTACAGAACAGGATAGCACCAATTTCGTTATCCGGATCAATTATTGCAAGGGGTAATCCGGATCATTGGAACATCCGGATTAGCGCAATCACTTTTTTCTAGGAAAAACAATCCAAACAAATAAAAAGGCGGAACAAAAGTCGATAAATGTTTTATTTGTTAGAAATTAGCCAGCATCATGTCAATTGCTAAACAGTCCCGTAAAAAAGTACGAGACCAAATCTACCATTTCACACTGAAAATCTCAAATATCCGGATTTTAGAGTCAACATTGCTGCCGAAATCCGGACTATAGAAGACATAGTGGAAATATTTAGTCGTCCGGATTAGCGTGATATCTGGATTAAAGAAGATCCGGATTACCGAGTCAAGACTGATTATTAATGTCATTTCCAGCAAAATAGGTGCTGAATTCTTAACTCCTTAGCATTTAAAGATTTTCCAAAAATGCTACCACTAACACCTCCGTGGGACAAAAATATATATGCAGTAAGATCACAAAATTTTGTCTTTGAAGCTGTGTAAAACTGTAAAAACTAAACTGATTATCCTATTTTTATGGGGTTTATTCTTAGGAAAAATGGTTGGGCCCAACCGAAAGAAAATATGTACAGTGCGTACTCGATAATCCGGACTAATGAAAACCAGGGTCGATCCGGACTACAGAGGAATTCGGACTAGTGGAAACCTTTAATTTGCTCTAAATTTCGAGGAAATGGACGAATTTAATCAAATTGTTCGAAGAATCTGTTTTCTATTTTTGAAGAATTTCACTCTGTTATTCTAGATTTTGTTGTTTCCAAGAACAAAGAAATATTTTGTTTTTATTTCGGACGATACTACCACTGTTATTATGAGAAAAAAGTCAGATTCGGATTAGAGAAGCTCTTGAAATTCGGACTACAGAGTGTACAATGCAATCTTTGAGGTGATCCGGATTACTGGAAATTCGAGGTTTCGAGGCTTCGGATTATCGAGTACGCACTGTATATGTAAAATGATAAATTTTTGAAAAATATTTAAATGTCTGTGGAAGCTGAAAAGTTAATATTTTTTTATACTCCTTTTTGCTGGAAATATCACGAGGAATCATATTTGGGTGCTTTTATGCGATAGTTTCCGGACATCCCGTATAGAACAAGATCTCTCAAATGGTTATGAAAGCTGCGCTGTGCTGTACTCCATCCAATAAAACGCACCTAATAACTAATTTAAATTAAAAAGGGCGTTTCATTTATCGAGTACAGGACAGGACTTTTCTGTGCTGGATGATCTTGAATTTCTTAATAATGAAGAGTGATGATTATGACTAAACGCAAAACCTCTTTTATCACAATAATACGAAATTTTGCAAGTCTCTCAGCGAATTCTTCGCCTTTAAATAGCCCAAAATCATCAATTCGTTCCATAAAATGAAAAATTTCGTCGAAAAAAATCCTTTTTTTTTCTCGGAATTTTTTGATTTTTTACATCGGAGCGGAGCGGAGCGGAGCGATCTTCAAAACAAAATTCGCTCCGCTCCAGCCTGCAAAAAATCGCTCCACGCTCCGCTCTTTCGCTCCGAAATTTAAGGTCGCTCCGCTCCGCTCCATCGCTCCGCTCCGCTCCGCTCCAAATCCCTGGTTTAGACTTTTACTGGTTATTCTGATTACATTCAAATGGCCTCCGTTTCTGCTTTTTAAAACGTAACTCGTTTATATTCAGTGCTATTTTTGGCTTTTGGGCAGCATATTCCACTTGAGACATCAATGTCCGTTTTGAAATCTGGCTTTGCGTGGTTCTACAGGATTGCATCTCCTGCTGAAACATACCGAGAAGCCTCTTATCTCACATCCACAGCATCCATAGAAAAAAACATTATCCGACAGTCGGCTGGAGACATTTAGGGCTACATGCTTTTCCACTTCCTTAAAATAGGAGCCCAATGGAGCTCTTAAGCTGTTTTTCCTTTTCCAAATAGGAGCCCAAGCGCTCAGTTATTCCACTGAGAGCCCTCTTTAGCTGCTCAACTCAGCTGCTCCTCTACACTTCTACAATAACATCGGGTGTCCTAGCTAACCCTCCCCAGAACGGAATCCCACAGTAAAGTTTAAACCGAAGTTGGGCAGGATTCCATTCTGATGGTAGTTTTTTGCTCATTCGACTTAAGTTGACGGGACGCCGTGGAGCTTGCATGATGAAATTTTGA
Source organism: Microchrysa polita (assembly GCA_949715475.1). NCBI lineage: Eukaryota > Metazoa > Arthropoda > Insecta > Diptera > Stratiomyidae > Microchrysa > Microchrysa polita. The sequence goes on from OX454416.1 coordinate 37,509,382, forward strand.
CAATTAAGTACTCTCGCACAAAATCCACGATCTGATCGTTATAGCTCTGGATCTCGAGAAGGAGTCAAATGCAGTCGACTTAAAGAAAAAATTAAACAAGACCAAAGTGCTAAATTTGAGTCCAGCTTACGTACGTTGTCCTCGACGCGGCCGCACGACAGCGACTCGCTCATTCCATAAAAACTCGTTTCTCTCTCATTTTAAAAACGAGTTTTCATATGGAATGAGCGAGTCGCTGTCGTGCGGCCGCGTCGAGGACAACGTATCTTTAGTCTGAAAGGGAATTTAACTCCCCCATAAATATTAATTCATCTATTTAGACAATATCGTTGCCGCGGATGGCGGTATCAAGAGCATTCCACAGTCAAGTTCTTGTCCAAAATTTTGGAAACCAAATTGTAAAAACCAAAGCTGTTGAAAGGGAGCAATACTTGGAGAGCGTACCTAAATTACTGGTCGATGCAAACAGGCCGACAAAATTTCACGCTAGTTCTCTGAATGCATAGAGTTCGACTGAAAAACTGTGGTCAAATTAGGAGGCATTGCGAGAAACCGTATACGGTATGGGACGTAAGTGCAGTCGATTCTCTATTTTCCACAAGTGGTTTACAGCCCTTATACACCTGCAACTTGGTTGCCAACCTAAGTTGGTAACACGCAAAAAAAAACCGGAAAATAAGTGATTTGTAGGCATGGTGTAGGTTGCAGTACCAGGTTGCAAGAACGTGAATGGCGTGGTTGCCGGAATGTTGCAAGTGTGTAGTTAGGTACCTGCAACCTAGGTTGGCAACGAAGTTGCAGATGTAGAAGGCCTGTAAGGCACAAGAAAGTCGTCCACTGCACTTTTAAAGCTAACAAAATTTTCTTTAGTTTGAGTGCAACGCCAGCTTTGTAGGTACAAAGGATCCCAAGATACAGCATTTCGAACTTTTTTTACAAAAAAAAAAAACAATGTTTAAAGTGCTGTACGAGTATTTTGAGATCCTTTGCATCTACAAAGCTGGACTCAAATTAAAGAAGGTTTTATTAGCTTTGAGAATCAAGCAGACGACTTTTGGAAATCACAAACCAAAATATGAAAAACCTTCGAAAATTTTTAGGTTTTTTCAGGGTCACGGGGTTAGGATAGGTTTTCGAAGTTGCAAACTTGGTGGTACACTTCTGGTATCTACCCTAACAGTATCCCAAAAAAACAGAGCCGAGCTATTTTTTGCGACCTAAAATCATAAATTGACTGACCTATAAGGGAATCCTTATAAATTTTACAGTTCATAGTCCCTCGTATTTGAAAAATAAATTTAAATTTTGCAGCTTCTAGATACTTCTTTATATTTTATTTGTCAGTTACTTTAATTAGGAATTAAATTATTTTATTGAATGAGGTAATGCATTTAAAAGTGACGTTTTGCCCCAATAAGCATTCCTTTATAATTATTCCTTAAGGGAATCCGTATTCCTTAAGTGAGGACTATGAATTCCTCCCTTAATGTTCATGTTTTAGGGCTTTCAAGACTTGTTCACGTTTCAGAGTAGTAGCTCACATAAAATTGTTCACCTTCACGTTTGGCGAAGTACACGTTTATCCGAGTCTACTGTATAGACATGAAAAGAGCTATCCATAGCGCTCAGGATTGCTGTAAATCTGGACGAAATAGAATAGAATTAGGTATGTCCATATGCATCTATGTAGATGACTATGTAAGGAAGAAGAACGGCTTGTAATAAATTGATATGGAAATGTTTGTGTGGTTTTCGGAACATGGAAACTGCAAAAGAAAATGCGAAAAAGTGAATCTGAAAAAAATTATCCCTGAAATATTTTTTTTTCTTTCAGTATTATTAATATTCAATTCAATAAAAAAAGTTTCACCGGCCAGGGAGGGGCAGTCGCCCCCCCTGCCCCCCCCTGACTACGCCCATGAGTGCTTAGTTATTGTCGAATGAGGAGATCGACCAACCGAAGGACAGTTTTGAGACCGCGTGTCGGTTCAATGTTGCAATGTGTTTTCGGAATAAATGCTGAAATGAGGAAGATCCATTTTTTTCAAAATAAGTTTGCGTTATCCAACACGTTGAAGAAGCTTTTGTCAACTTTGCAGATTCAAGTTCAAAATACCGTTATAAAATTATGTTTGAAATTTTAAAAAAATCAATTTGGAAATCTTTCTAAAGTTTGTATATCTGTATCTTGGCAGCAACATTATAAAATGGCGAAATGTGAATGTGAAATTTTATGTCGTTCCACAAGTTGAAGTCAAATTTTTCATTCATTGATTAGAAGAGTAGTAAATTTTAATTCAACAAATTGTCCTTATCGACACTTATAGTACTGACCAGGAAATAAGTTACATCCTATGTTATGAGCCGCCCATAGATATAGCCAAAGGAACCTATAGACTACTCACATCACATACTTTTTCATAAAGTCACTTGCTTTTCCTGATCATTTAGGATGGTTATCTTCAACAAAATACGACTTCTTTAACAAATGGATAAAAATCAATCACTGGTGAACAGGATATCCAATTTCCTTGATTTTTATCCGCGGAATTTGTATTTGAGACGATACGAAGAACAGGTTCTGCAGGGTTTCTTGGCCCATTAATGGATATTCATGGAATTATGATCAGAATCCCGCCAAAAATGTCTAATTGTCAAAAACCAACATTATGTGTGTTGGAGTTTAATAACACTCGCACTAGAGAGTTTGCACTGTATGGAAACTAATGCGCAATATACTACATATATTACTCTCACAATCTGTATATTTGAACGAGTTAAATTTAATGGTTCAAATATAATCGAGACAAAAGCTGTAGATGGCGCGCATGTCTGTTTTGAAGGTCGTGGCTTGAGTATATGACAGCTGGGTCCCTTACGAACGGAGTGGCATAGTTTTCGTCGCGAAGGGATATTTTACGCTCGTGCTACGACCATGAGTGAACATCAAGTGCCGACCGCCATTGCGCAACGTATTGCCATTCGTTTTTTTAGCGAGGGAAGGCATTAGGAATACGGAAATTTTTCTGCGTTTGCACAATCCGTTCTGTAGTGAGTGCCTGACCAGGACTGCTGTGTTTAAATGGGACAAAGCGGATAAGGATGGCCGTGAAACCGTCGAGAATGAGCCGCATGATTGTCGACCGTCAACCAGCATCATACCAGACAACATTCGCCGCGTAGAACAACTCATTTCGGAGGACCATAGCATGAATGTTCGAGACAATTCGGTTGAACTCGGCTCTATCGTTGGTAGTGTCTCTCGTCCACGAACACCTTCAATATCGCAAAATAACGGCGCGAGTCTGACGATACAATATCGGAATTGGGGTGGGAGGTACTGGAGCACTCCCCCTACAGTCCGGATTTATTACCCTGCGATTATCATATGTTTGGACCTCTGAAAGAAGCCCTCGGAGGTAAAAAAAAATTCAACACCGACGATGACGCAGAGGAGTTTCTGCGCACATGGTCACATGGATGTCCGAGTTATCCAAGGAATTTTTCGATACCGGCATCAAAAAGCTTTCGGAGAGGTGGAAAATATGTGTAACTAGTGAGGGGGAGTACCTAGAAGAACTGTAAATTTTTGTAATTTTTTTCTATATATAATAAATAAACGTTTCAGAGCATTTGTCTCGACCATATTTGAACCGCCCTCGTATTTTTGTATCTTACCTCAGTCTTTACAGATCACTTTTTGTTTCTATTCCGATATCGCCCATTTAAACTCACTTTCATTTCCACACAACATTTACATTACTAAAAAACCGGAGTCTGGCATTAAACAAATTCATTTCATTTGCAGTATTCAAATCACCGTAATTCATTTTTACACTTCTACAATACGTTACCTTCCCAAATAAAATTTTATCGTCTCCCATTCATCAATAATAATAATTATTATTATTTTTTTACCCAGGCCGCGTATTCAAAAGACATGGTGATCAACAGTACAATCATTTTGATTTAACGAACTACAAGATTTGATTAAAACTTATCTCTCACAATGAACGTTAATCAATTAGTTGCGTTCGTATCCCAATAGCTGATATAAACAGGTGAAAATGACGAGAATGCAGAAATGAAAAGAGAAAGGCCAACCATGCAGCCACTGGCTAGGCTCTACCTATTCAATGGGATGATAATACTTTGTACGAGTAGTACATATATTTCCTATGCAGACGAAAATTACAAGTTATCTGGCCAAGCAATTTCTATTTCTTCGGCAAGTCGACGTTAGACGTGCGCGTGTCGATTTGCATTCGGTCGAAACTATCTGATCTTGTTGATCAACAATCTTAGCTATGCACATGCCAACTACGTATAACGACAACTGCAACAGGTTCAATAAGTTGTTTCCGAAGAGTTAAATCAATTAATCTTAATCAAACATAAGGAGCTTTGTGTCGCTCCCTTTACACCACAAAATCATCAATTCTTAAGATTGATACAAAGTTATCAGCTTTATGGTTACTTAGAGCATGTGATGCATTGCAGATGGATTTGCAAAGCCACCACACCACTCACATGCCAATCCTGCCAATTCTAATAGTCACATCATCGCGTATGTGCTTTGAAAACCAAGTGTAACTTGCTCACCTAGTTTTCTCAATTATTGGCGAGAACGTCGTCGAATCGATCCAGCTATGTTATACTCAGCCAGCCACCGCGAAGCATAGTTGATGAAAAGAAAATTGTATTATCGCGTGTGTAAGGTGGTAGCTGACTGATTCCGCCATCAGGCTCAAGTCTCGATAGTCGATATACTATATGCTCGTTATTATTGTAATAACGATCAGTCACTCTCTACTCTACTCTCTACTACTGGATCTACAGGATCTTCCAGATCAGATCACTCGGCCGGACTGTCGTCGTCGTGGTCGTCTTCGTCATCATCTAAAAGCAAACAAGTCTAGCATACTTGTCGAGATTTAGCCATAATCTGGTAAACATTTATCTTCGATGGTGATATTGTCATGTTAGATGGAGTCATCTCTTGCATGCATCGCACTCATTCAATTGTCGTGCGCGGGTACTTTCAACTTGCATCAATGATCGGCATACATAAATAATGTCCAGATAATTGGCTACTTTTCCAATCTCCTGTCTCCTGCTGTCGATTGAATTTTTTTTAAATGTGTTCAAACAGATTTCGCTGTATGAATGTTTAAGGAAAGTGTTGCTTTTTACAGTATGCGTAAAATGGTTGAGATATGAAGGTAAATGGATAAACATTTTATTGGACTTAGTACTACTGGAGATTTTGTGCTCTAAGGGCAAAATTAAACTGATGGATCGAATGTGTTCGACATACACATTATCAATTCATGATTTGACTGCAGGTTTTCACCCAATTAAAATAAATGAGAAATTGGTTTGTAAAAAAAATAGTAGCAACAGGTCTAAATTATATTAAAATTGCTCTTAAATTTTGACCGAAATCTAAATAATCTAGAAATTTGAACAAATCAAAAGTGAGAAGCGTCTAAGACTATGTTTACACGACGAAACAAGAACAAGTATGGGTTTTCGGACCTCTGTAGTTCGGACCCTGGTTGGTCCTGAGTGTTCAAATTCGGTAGACGTTGTTGCTCGCGCCGTCTTACGAAGTGTGGAATATTTGAAGAAGATCCAATGAAAAACACAGGCAATATAAGAGTTTAAAATCGCATTTTTCGAAAGTCTCGTTCTCGTTGTTCTTGTTGTTTATTGCCAGGGCTGCAGCCTCGTTGAAAGCATCTCTGGATTCGCTCTCTTTTTCCATTGATAGGATCAGTCCTGAAGGTGTGCATAAGCTATCATTTCTTCTGACCCGTGATGTAGAAAAAAAGATACAGTAAAAATGTGAAAAAATGCAAAGAGTTTCTCGCTTAAGTCTTTTTATATGTTTTAAAGGATGCATTCTGTAAAAGTCGGGGATAGGCCCGAAAAATGCCTAGAAAAAAGTCGTATAGTTTTGTGATTTGGCAGAACTGTTTAGAACAATCCTTTGTATATGTGCTCCAAAATTTCCAGTTGTAGATCGTCTCCAAGAGCAGGGGCAAGGGTTCAAAGTTATTGTTTTGGTTCGTATCATTTACGAGTACGTACATATTAATACAATATCGGATGAGCATATATGAAGCGTACTGTTCAATACTCTGCTGCATTTTGGTATACCGGCTAAGCTAGTGCGACTCATAAGGGCTCTCGTCTACTGCAAGCGTCAACTTGAGCGGCGCGGCGCTCCAGCGGCAAAGCTTTCACAAAATGTGTGAAAAAAAGCTTTTACTAGTAAAAGGTATAAGCACACACAATATTTAGAAAGCTTTTCCATTGTATTGAATGAAATTTTTGTTTATTTTGCATAGTTACGCCATATTTTGCTTGGTTACGCCATTAAAATTCGGAAAAGCTTTAAACGCGGGAGCGCCGCGCCGCTCGAAGCAGGTAATGGACGGCAGGCGTAAGGATGACGATGACTAATACCGTCTCGCAGGTGAGAGTTCAGAACAGACTCACTGACCTATTTGAAACTCGTACTGGACTCAAGCAAGGCGACGGGCTGGCACCGACGCTCTTCAACCTGGCTCTGGAGTATGTGATTCGAACAATGAATCTGGACAGCAGCGGAACGCTACTCATTAAATCGACTTAACTAGTAGCCTACGCCGTCGACATCAACATCATGTCTCGAAGATTGGGTGATGCAGAAAGCCTTCTGCATAATCTCAATAACGCCGCCAAAGAAGTTGGGCTACATTTCAACGAATCTAAAACCAAGGCCATGATGCAATCAAAAACTAGAACGCCAGTAAATGCAAGCATCACAGTGGGGGACCTCAATATAGGGTATGTAGACAACTTCACTTACCTGGGTTGCAATTTGTCAAAGGACGCCAACGAAACACATGAGGTAAAGCGGCGGATACAACTAGCTAATAAGTGTTACTTTGCGGTCCTCCAAATTATGAATTCTAAGCTGGTGCACAGGAACACGAAGCTCCACGTGTATAAAACCATCATCCGACCCGTGCTATGCTATGGCTGCGAGGCATGGACCCTAACCCAAAACTCTGAACACCTGTTGGACACATTCGAGCGAAAGGTTCTCCGAAGAATCTTCGGGGCCGTTCGTGAACGAGGTGAATGGCGCATCCGGTACAACCTTGAGTTGTATCAGCTGTATGATGAGCTACACGTGTGACAATTGGAGGTTTTCAATCCAGGCGGCCAAGGCCCGACGTCGGGCTATCGTGCCGTAAAGAAGAAGAAAGAAGAAGAAGATATATAGTGCCATGCATACGCACTGTTTCGTTCATCCGGATTATCCTAAAGTTTCCACTAAATCAGTAGCGGTAGCGGTACGCGGTACACACAACACACACAGCACAACAATTGAGAAGTTCTCCGTGGTGTAACGCGGCGGAAACTAGTGGATACATTCTGACACGTACCGCTACCGTTCTGCGCTGGTTTGGTAGAAGCTTAAATATGGCGCTGGGACACCAAATCGATTTTGACTAGACTAACCAGAGTTACCTACATGATGAAGGCATTTGGAAAATCGATTTTTTAAGGAATTCTGATGAGTTAATTTTAATAAAATTTGGCATGTAGGTTTATTCTTATAATTCCACTCAGTTCGATCCTGTTATGGTAGGCAAAAAAAGGACACTCTTAGTTATATAGTGACTGAAACAGAGACTGATCCTGATACCTATAGCTATCTCTGATTGCTGGTCATGAAACCACTTTATTATTGTAAAAGGAATGCTTGGTAAACTCGTTTAGTCAGGACTCAACAGGTTTTCGGGACCTTTGATAAAGGATACTAGGATTTTTCACATGTATATGTCTTTTCTCTATGGGTTTGATATAGTACATTTTATAACGCAACTAACGAGCGTAACGTAACGAAACGACGATTAAGATCAAAAAGCCAAAATTACTAGATAGTAGTATTTTAAAAGGGAGAATGATGGAACTTGGATTTAAGGACTGTATTGGATCTGCAGTAACAGGAATCGTGTCTTAACCGTTTGGTGTTGATAGTCCCAATGTGGAACTTGGGAAATATGGATGTACATAATTTGAATCACATATTGAGTCCACAGTGAGACCTAACGGTTACATTAAAAATTAGATTCAAGATTAGGATTAATGTTATAGGGTTCGGGATAGAGATGGCGTAAAGGTTCAGACTCAAGTTAGAGCTAAGATTAAAGTCAAAATCAAGTTTAGGGTAACGTATAAGGTTAAAGTTATTGTTAGGTCGCAAGATAACGTTATTTTTAGGGTTAAATATAAGGATAGGGTTCGGGTTGAGGTTGGGTTTGGGGTTTAGGCTTAGGCCAAGGTTAAGGTCAAACTTAGGGTTATCATTAAGTTTAATGGGATGTATAAAGATACCAAGGTTAGCGAGGTTGCAGAGGCTACCAAGGCCATCAAGGTTACCGAGGTTACTAGGGGTTTCCAAGTTCACCAAAGTTGTCAAGTGTACTATGGTTACTAAGGTTACAAAGGCGACCAAGATTACCAATGGGACCAAATTCACTAAGGTTACCAAAGAGACAAAGGTTAGCGAAGGGGTTTATCATTATTATAATTATTGTTCTCAAACAAATTCTTGACAATAGGGTAATGAATATCGTCTGCGTCATTTATTGATAATATGTTAAGTCGTTTTTGTAAATCGAAAACTGCAAAAAAAATATGATACATATCTCACAAAAGAGGTCTCCGCCAAAGAAAAAGTCGTCAGCCGCAAAAAGGATTGATATAAATGCAATCCCGCCAAAAACTTGCATGTTGTCGCAATGATACGCATATCCAAAAGTGAATGAATTAGTTAATAGCTGCCATCAAAACATCACGGTGCGGTAGCGGTACGCGTCAGAAATAATTTTCGCCGCGGTAGGCCACACCGAATTTGCCAATTCGTGTGGTGTGTTGTGTGAACCGCTCCTGCGCTGGTTTGGTTGAGCAAATTTGCGAAGATGCGGGTATTTTGGCGACTGACAACACAGTTGTTTTTGTGAGATCTAGACTTCATCCTTAAATTTATTTGAAAATTTATTCTAAAATCCAATAAAATGTAAAAAAAAAAACACATATTTCAAATTTTTTTTTTATTTCAGACTCAAAGTGGATTAAATAAAACACCAAATCTTGGTAAGTACACGGATGTAAACAACCCCATCAAATATGGTAAAGACTCAAACGTTAAACCTTGCTTAGATTTGATTAGATTTCAAAATTAAACATTGTAACAAAAATATGAAGCTCCTAAACTTTTCACACTAACAAACGACAAAAAATCAATTCCGATTTTCTGACAAAAAAAAAACATCAGGCCGATTTTTGCACAAAAATGTTCCCTCATATCAGAAACAATTATACAGTTTTACAGATTTGCCAAATCCTAAATTTGACATAGTATATTTTCATATAATTGTCACTCCGTTTTTATTACAATACGAGTGTCTACACTTTCATTATATTTTAATAATCCTAGTTTTGCAGAAAATGTATCCTATAACTTTTGCCGAAGTCGAATTTCCAGCATATAAAACTGCTCTAATCGAAAAATAAAAACCAGGTCTATAAAATAAATGCACGGGAAACATTCCGGAGTCCAATGTGAGTGATTTGACTGCACTTGTATCGGACACGTTGGTAATCCATTCATAAAGAGATTCACTATATATATTAAGTACAGATCCTAGAAAGAATCGTTCAAACCGTAATTTGGGCAAATATTAAATGCCCGATTGACGACATGCGTCTTTCGTTGTTTTGGGTCCACTTGGTCACCCTTAATATGCAGAAAAACCGATGGAATGGACTTTTTGATGGCTATTTCAAAATCGATATGCGTTCGATTTAATTGTTTTGTATTGCAAAGGGCATAGACAAGCTTCAGTGTACAGTTGAACTCTCCAATTACAAGTTGAACTTCATTCTGAAAAAAAAAAATAAAAACAACATTTTTTTTAATTTTTTGATATCTGACCCTTCGTAGAGCTAGTAATTGATTGAAAATTAACAAAGATGAAACGAAAAACCACACTAGGGGTTTGAAATACATTTTTCACAAATCAACTTAAAATTATGTTGGCTTTTAGTATTGACTGTACTTTCGGACTCAATGAAGAAGAAGATAAGGAAGTATTCCAAGCAATAAGATGCACTATCGAAAAGGTGACCAATTTCAGTGTTCTCCTTCTCTTTCTATCCTACCATATGTATTGTTAGTCTCGTTTAGTACGGCTGTCATCCCAGTATATTGGTTGAATGAATGAATGAGATAGAAAATGGTCCCACATTTTTGGTCTAAGCTATGACTCTGTCCTCTATTTCCTTTGTCTGTGTTCGGACTACACATTGAAATGTTACTATTAAATGTTATGTTACATTCGTGTTGTGCAAAATATATGCCGTAAAAGCTTTTCCATATAGAAGTTATTAAATCAATTGAATAATTTATGACCCATAACATTTTGAAAGTTCCGCATTTTACCAATACGTATTTATTAATTATGTTCTTCATTCTGTAAAACTAATAATTAATTCGATGTTGTCACCCTTTTTACGTGCCGGAAGAATTCATTATTGTTAAAGGGCTGCTCGATTAAACACAACTATTGTTTTCACGCATAGTCGAACTCGAACGTAGATGTTTCGATAAGTTAATAAAAAAACGAGACCCAGGCTAATTTCGGGCGCGGCCGAAATTTGGATACCCTTCGCTCGCCTCGGGCTAAAAGTCTTTTCGGGCGTACCTACGACTTGTATTAAATCCCCCTCCCCCATTCTTTTCCTTCTGTCTTCACAAAAGTTTCGTTGCGGCAAAACTATATTTGAGTGGGGTTTGGTTGGAATAAGTTGGCAAATAAAAATATTTACTCAGAAAATTAATTTTGGGGATGCGGGAGCATGGCCCCATAGTACGATTCCATTTGTTTTGACCTTTTCGGTTGCTTTGATAAAGACACATTAATTCAAAGTTTTGTGAAATTGGTGTAAAAAATGTTTCTTAGAAGAACCAAAATGGGGGTTGGGTTTGTATGGCAGCCCCATGACCCCATGGTCTGACTGGATCCATTCTTACATATGTTTTGCGTCATCAATAGAAATAAATTTGAATGAAATTTTGTTTTAATTGGTGCACAAATAAAAAAGTTTTTCTTAGAAGAACCTAATTTGGGGGGTAGGTTTGTATGGCAGCCCCACGACCCCATGGTCCGATTTGAACCATTCTTAAATATGTTTTGTGATATCAATAGAAACACATTGACGCGAAATTTGTTTGAAATTGATACACAAATAAACAAAAATTTCTTAGAAGAACCTAATTTGGGGGGTTTTGTTTGTATGGTAGCCCCATGACCCCATGGTCCGATTTGATTCATTCGTATACATATTTTGTATTATCAATAGAAACACATTTGTGTGAAATTTGATTGAAACTCGTACACAAATAAAACAGTTTTTCTTAGAAGAACCTAATTTGGGGAGTTGGGTTTGTATGGCAGCTCCATGACCCCAAGATTTTGTGTCATCAATAGAAATACATTTGAGTGAAATTTGATTTAAAGTGGTGCACAAATAAAAAAGTTTTTCTTAGAAGAACCTAATTTGGGGGGCTAGGTTTGTATGGCAGCCCCATGATCCCATGGTCTGACTGGATCCATTCTTACATATGTTTTGTGTCATCAATAGAAATACATTTGTGTGAAATTTGATTGAAAGTGGTACGCAAATAAAAAAGTTTTTCTTAGAAGAACCTAATTTGGGGGGTTTTGTTTGTATGGTAGCCCCATGACCCCATGGTCCGATTTGATTCATTCGTATACATATTTTGTGTTATCAATAGAAACACATTTGTGTGAAATTTGATTGAAATTCGTACACAAATAAAACAGTTTTTCTTAGAAGAACATAATTTGGGGAGTTGGGTTTCTATGGCAGCCCCATGACCCCATTGTCCGATTGTACCGATTCAAACATACAAACTGCCTGACAAAAAATTAAAGCTAAATGTTCTAAAGCTAAACTGTCTGAACTTTACGAAGAAAAAGCAATTTGTGGAAAAATTCATTATGCCAATTAAATGATAAAAAATAAATTTTGGTGTGCTACTGATTCGTTAAATTTTATAGTTTTTCTTTACTGTTATGTGAAAGTCGAAGTAATTATTTAGTTATAAAATCTATGGACTAGGTATACTTTGACATTAAAAAAAAAAAAATTTTAATACAAAGTAGGTGGTCTTAGGTAAACGTCAAAGTACATTTTGAGGGGTTGATGTCGTATGTATTTAGTTTTCTTTTTTGTTAACCCCCAGTATTTTTGTATACGAGCCGCCACTGTATGTATCCAGTTTGGATAAAAGTACTCAACGGCAAAACTACAGACATTTTTTCGATTTTTAATTTCTGATGAGCTCTCGAAAAAAGAAACTCAGGCAAACGTAAGGATGGCTACGCATATAAACTCAATTTATTAGCTGTAAATCCGTTACCGTTTCTCTGAATCAAGAAAAAGGAACTTATATCAGATGACTTCTTTGAGCCCGTTGATATGAGTATCCACATACACCTTTCCTATAAATATTGAAAAAGTAGACTTTTGCAGCTACTCAGGGACACCCTGTTAACTTGGTCCTACAAAATTCAAATTCAATTCACTAATGGTAATAGTATGCATTCCCACCAAATGTCAGGTTCACTGTTTGATCCAGTCACAAGATATGCAGTGAACAAATGCTTATAACGCTGCGCTACGTATTGTAAAACGCCTTTACTAAATATTAGATTCCGGTTTGGATAAAGTTATTCGAATGAAAATTTGTAGATATGTTATTTATGTCATGTCCTAAAAACCCTCATCAAAATTTTCATATTTTCAGACAAAAGAAGGGCTAGAGACGCATAAATTAAAATTTTACAGATTTACTGTTGGTAACTTTTTATTAGCAAATGACAGTCTTAGTTGTATTTAACATATTTAAGCTCATACTAGCCAATCTTTGTGCAAAGTTTCATATCGGTACTTATAGTTTAGAAAAATCGAGGTGATAACGTAAGCTTAACTTCAAACGCCCATAACTCCGTTACCGTTACTCGAAACTGGGAAACTGATACTGATATCGAATGTACTTGTCGAGATTTGGTACCCACATGTTCGTCTCGAATAAAAAATAAAAAAGTTCTAAGGTATTCGTGCCAAAGACTGTTACCATTCTACACATTCCAACCAAATTCCATGACGATCGGTTGAACCATTCACGAGCTATTTAATGAACAGACGGACGGACAAAATCGTTTTTTTTTTAAATTAAAAAAAAACCCTTAAAACGAATTCGAAGCTAACTTCGGTCGCGGCAGAAATTTAGACACCTTTAAGGTTTGTGTTCGTAGAGGCGACTCATGGGATGATCGCTCGGCGATCGAAGTTTAGCATCCTATTCCAAGCCCTATTTGCATATTTGCTGAATTCCTTGTCTCGGCTGTGACCTAAAGGAACATGTCTGTATAATAAATGTATGCATATAGTGCTTATAAATGGTGGTTTAACTGCGATCGCTGAGCGATCATCCCATGAATCGTTTCTACGAACACAAACCTTTACACTTTATTTTCACTTTCTAATAGTTTCTCGGGCGATCAAATGACTAGTATTCAGATTCCTTCCGTTCCTACATATGTAATTCTTTGGACTTCTTAGGAGAACCTAATTCAGGGGGATGGGTTTGTATATGAGCCCGGCAACCAAAAGATTCAATTGTATAATTTTTCACATATCTTTTGTCGCATCAATAGAAATACATTGAAATACATTGTGCGAGGTTTGGTTTCAATTGGTCACAAAAAAAACTTTTTTTAGAAGAAACTAATAGCCCCATGGTCCGATTTCGTTTGTTTGTACTTACTTTTTGTGGTTTTAATAGAAACACATTTGTGTGGAGATGGATTGAAATTAGTCCCCAAACAAAAAAGTTTTTCTTAAAAGAACCTTTTTTGCGAAGTGGGGCTTGTATGTCAGCCCCATGACACCATCGTCCGATTTTGGTGATTCAAACATACAAACGCAGCCTGCAACAGAAATAAGCAAGTGTTGAAAATTCCAGACAGACCGACAGACAGACGGACGAGAGACACTATCGTCACTTAGAAAATTTTAGAAAAATGTTTATCTATAACTTGAAGTTGCAAATCCAATAAGCTCAACACTCAAACAATTTTCCCAAAAAAGAAAACAACAAATACTCCAGAATGTCTCTTGGCTATTTAACGTTGTTTGTAATACTGAGATGTGTTCATAGAAAATTTATCTATACAGGGTGTTTGAAAACTACCGAATAAACGTACTGGAAAATTATTCCTCATGTGATTTCCAGAAAAAAAGGTGTACGGGATATACCCGTGAATAATGATGGCCAACAAATTTACCTAAAATTAGATAATGAGATGATTTTTACATATGGCTTAAAACTCAATTTTTTGTGCGATTTGACCCAAAAACAAATTACATACTTAGTTTTCCATCTCAACTTACTCTAATTTCTGCCAAAGTGAGGTGCTTGCTTGTCATAGTCAAAGCATAGTCTCAGGATCTGATATCTTAAAAACATGATTTTACTTTTAGCTTCATTATTTAACACTTTTAATGCCTTAAATGCAGAAAACTATGGTTATTTTTTGCTCCATAATTTGCAGGAACATTACGCTATCAGCTCTCGCAAGAAGAATTTTCTTGTTCTTCGTATCGAGACAAGCGACATCCTACCATCCGCCATATACCGGAAAATATCGGAAACACAAGAGTTCCCCCTATGAGAACGGATAGCAGAACAAGCCTTTTTTTGATAGAAATATGGTTTACGGTTTTGATAAGATTTCCTCCAAATTTAACAAAATATTAACATTGGTTAAATTTCATTGCTGGTATGATTCAGCTAGAAAATGAATCTTGATAAAATAACTTGAAAGACACGGAAATATGAGACTCCTTCTTTACAAGGTTCCTAATTAGGCAAAGCTCTATACAATTTGCAATTATCGCATCTGATATCTCAGATGGAATGAAGTTAAATTGCACTACCTTCCCGGAGAGACCTTCAATTGACGTTTAAAATTGTGTTATGCAGGTCAGAAGCTATGAAATGAAACGCATGAAAATATGGAATTCACGCAAAAGAAAAAATAGTCTCTCTAAGGGAAAGATTTCTATTTCTGATCTAATTATGTTATCGATTGGGGGAAAGGGTTACGATGGTATTTGCAAGTTTCAGAATTTTAGGATTCAGAAAAAAAAGAAAAAGATTTTTGCAAAAAAAAAACATATCTTCAAAATATGTAGATGCTTCGCAAAAAAATCCGACTACTTCCATAATTTTTACCGAGCTCCAGATTTTTTTTGACTGAAACTTGTGATATCGACTAGAAATTTTTATTTTTCATTGAATTGTGGAAGAAATTACGTTTTGACAAAAAATTGAGTCATTCACAGCAAAAATTTATTGGATAAATTCCTGACATTGCTTCCATTGTCTATTTCACCTCAGAAGAAAAGGTTCCCTGAACTGGAGACATTGGATACGGTCCAGATTTTGTTTTGCCTAATTTATTATTTTCATCGTGTAGTTTTGAAGTTCACAAATGCTCTAAGTGTGGGGGCCATTTTTTAATTAAGACTCCTGAACGTGTGATATTGACCGCTCTAACAGTATTCCACGGAACGACTATTATGGAATCGCTGGTGGTGTACTTTCCATCCGCATCTGAAGTCTTTATGTTTTAACATTTAAAAAATAAATAAATAACAGGCGCGACAATCCAACATTGGACTAAGGCCGCAGGATGTGTTAGTGACATCCTATTTCCAAGATCTTATCTGCTTTTTGATGAGGTAATGAGATCAGCATCACGCTCAGCAGTGTTATTTATCCCCATAAATGGGTACTCGTTTAACATCTGAGTGAGATCATAGTCTGTCACAAGCTCGTGAGTTCGAAAAACACAATGGAACACGGTGAGATTCGAACTCATGAGCCTGTGCACCGAAGGTGCGCGCACTAACCGCTCGACCAGCCAGACTACCATTTACTTGGTCCCTAAATTCCGTTAAAATCAGGAACATGACAAAATGTACATATTACCTTTTTCTAATCTATGGAAAATACGTTTTTAATTAAATGTAATGTCCATATGCTTGTATCAAAATGAACCGACTTTTGGTCTATGTGCGCTGGCTGCTTGACTCCTGGCGGCTCCTATACCTAACTTGATGTTCTTATCGATATGCTACAAAAAATGCACGTCGAAAATAAGGATGAATACAATGGGAGCTCAAAACATCACCGTATAGCTTCATCTTCTTCTTCCTTGCCTCTTTATACCGCTCCGTGTAATTGTGTCGCTCAGCTGTGATTTAGGTACATCGCCCGTTCTGGAGGTAATGTCTATGTAATAGGATCCAACTAGCGAAGGTAAATTCCTAAGTCGTTAGCCCCCTCTAGGGCTAAATCCTGGTTGCGCCACAAATGGTAAGACTATGCGTCAATTTTTAAAAGAATCGTACAAGCCGATCACCTTGGCAGAAGTTGGGGAAAATTGAGATGGAAAAATAATTTGTTTTTGGTAAAATCACGAAAATTTGACTTTCATGCTCTTTAAAACAAAACCACTTATCTAATTTTCGTGCAATTAGTTTGATTTTTAAGGTAAATTTTTTGGTTATTTTTAAAGGTGTTGAGCCTTTGTCGTGTAAGAATATGAATTTTCCAAAAATCTTTAAATGCCTTTGGCAGCTAAAGGGTTAGGAACGCATTTTTTCTTGGAAATCATATGAGAATCACTTCTGGTGCGCTTATGCGGTAATTTCCGGATACCCTGTACACAAGGTGTCCCACAACTCAACGTCAAACCGAATGCAGATGATAGCGCATATTTGTATTACCCGCAACGAAATTTTTTGATTTTAATTTCAGTTACCTATGTTTTGAGTTATACGCAATCAAAGAAAGTCGAAAAAATGCACGTCATGTCCTATTTGATAATGCACTCTAATTGCTAACCTCAATATTTTCCTTTTGCACTATAACAGCATTTTTTTTTTTTTAATTATTGCGTTTCAAAACGAAAAGTAACTACATATTTTAAAGAAATCAGATCTTATTTGTGGAATCGAGAGATAAAACTCAAAGTAAAAAAATGCGCATTTTTTCGAGAATCCCCGATATCACTTTTGCATCATTGGCTGCAGTCAGCGAACGAAATTCACTGGAAAAACACTGAAAATGCTACAAGAATTTTTTTTTAATTTTGCTAATTAAAAAAAACAATTCACAAATGTTAAAAGAAAGGAAATTATTTTCGAAAGGATGACGAAGCATTGAAATGAAATGGCTAAAAAATAGTTTGCGAATAAAATAAAACGCATAAGCAACATTTCTCCAAAGATGTCACAACAACACCTTGGCAAATTTATTAAAATTCAAAAACACAACTGAAATGGAAGTCGAACTTTTCCCCACAAATATTTCCAATGCATACTTCCGAAATTATTTTTATTCAGTTTACACAAAAAAAAATCTCCCAACTCACTTATTTGCATACAAAACCACCACCACCTAGAGGTCATCCATAAACCAGTTTGCAACTGAAACGTCATTGACCTCCAAGTCTCAATTGGCCCCAACCTATCAATGTTCATCATGTTCGATATCTGGTCACATGGTTAATAAATCTTAACCATCAGCGCCGAGCGGAGGAAAAAAAACAGATTAAAAAGTTATTCCGAATTCAAAACTGAGAAAGTAGGTCCGAAAATTTTAATTTTGTCAGTTAAGGCAAAAAAAATCAGAAGACATAAAACACCAAAACCATAAAACGACGTGTACGGGGAATGCACAATACAATATGATGAGCAGTCAAGACTGTATAGTAAAGATGTATTGATTGTTGACTTTTTGGATTGCATTGAAAACGTATTCGACAAACTATCATGCATCATTTGCCACTTTCTTTCCAAATGGACAAATATTTGATCGCGACAACTTGTTTACATCTTCATATCACATAAAATCTTCAGGTAGCGTACGACACGTATGATTTCAATTTCTGCGGTATCTTCAATTGCCCTCTATAAATCGCCGGCTTACTGTCTAAAAGAAAAAGACAAATTCTGCGTCTGGTTGTGCCATGGTCGAACTTGGGTCCTCTATTCTAGACCAAACATAAATCTACTGAGAGACATTTGTATTAGCATTTTTGACTACTTAAAATTGCAAACATGTTTTCTTCTTTGCTTTTTTTTTGTGAGGTGACTCCCATATGATGCAAATAGTTTTCACTTAAAATTCTTTCGTTGGTGTCTTGAAAAAAAAAGTTGTACATGGCCTTTTTATTTGGGAATTATAATACGTTTTTTACACGTTTTCCTTTCTTGGTCGTTGTCGAATATATTTGGATAATCCCCAAAAAAATTGCATTTTTCTTCTAATTTAGTGCATTTAGAATTAATTTCACTTTCAAATTGGAGAATAAATTGGATGTTAGCATTTGGTTTTTAGTCTATTCAGATCTAGTCAAGATTTGGTTCAATAGGACAATTGTATCAGTAATTAATGCATTTACGAGAGTGAGTAGAGTTCCTGGTGTTACTTTGATCTACATTTTAACAGCATTAATCTTAAATTGAAAACCCAAAACCAAGAAATATTGAGATAACACTTTGGTTTATTGATGAATTTATGAATTCTATTATGACATAGGACAAAATATCACTTAAGGTTACTGGCTTAAATTTTTCGATTTCTTAAGGCAAATTTCTATAATATCCGTCCCGAGCCAGGAAACAAACAAAAAGTGTTTTTTTTTTTTTGGAAAAAGAAATTTTTTTCTAAATTAAACGAAAATCGAAAGATATAAGCCAGTAACCCGAAGTTATAATTTTGACATGAATTACGACGAGTGTCATACCAAATGTTCTTTGAAACGAAACGTGGTAGGGTTTTCATTTCATTATCGGATGGATTACAAGGAATAGATACACCAAGTCATTGAACGTTGTTTGCTTTTATACATTGTTTATTAATGATCACGAATTATCAAAATTTATAAACCATGAAGGTATAGTTAAATACGCAGATGTACTAACTAATTATTATTGATTAAGGCAATATACATTAGGTTACAATGAATGATTCGCGTGCTTGACTGTCTTGGCGCGGACGAAGAATAGAAAGGAAGTAGTGTCTAGAATCACTAAACGCTGTGTAGAATCACTGAACGCGTTTTAGCATTGCCATCGTGTATAGTGCTGCCACAGTACTCTGCCTCTAATGTTGGAATCGTTTTGGGAAGCGTACTTTTCGTCCGGATCGCGTTGTTTGCTGTGGTTGTACCTCAGGATCGGGATCCGGCTTTAATGCTGTTGAAGCCCCATCGCTTAGGAGAAACGCTGGCTTCAGACGATCGATGCTGACTGTGTCCAATTTTCCTTCAATGTCGATTTTGAAAACTTTCTCTCCGTTGCGAATGACTTTATACGGTCCCTTGTACGGAGCCTGTAATGGTGCTTTATAAGCGTCATCTCGCACAAAAACATACTTCGCCTCCTTTAATTCGGGATGTACAAAGTATTTGGGTTTGTCGTGATATTTTAGCTCTCGTGGTCGAATATCATTCATGTGCTGTTTCAATTTATTTAAGAATTCAGTGTCAACAGAATTCTTACAAAATTCGTTGAAAAATTGACCTGGCAATGTAAGCGGCTTTCCATACTTAAGTTAAGCTGGTGATGCGCCAATATCGTCCTTCACTATCGCACGAAGTCCCAGTAGAACTAAAGGTAGCTCATCCATCCAGTTGCTCGAAAATATCGCCTTCAATGCTGTTTTCAGGGCGCGGTGCCATCTCTCTCGCTTGCTTGCGGGTGATATGATGTTGTCCTCAAATGGCGAATTCCCAATAAGACGTTGAGCTGGTTGAACAATTGACTTTCAAATTGTCTGCCTCGATGCGGCGGGGAATTCCGAAACAAGATATCCATCCATGTATGAGACTTGTTGCGACCATTTCAGCAGAGGTGTTCGTTAGCGGAATCGCTTCAGGCCAACGAGTACTCCGGTCGACAATGGTTAAAAGATACGAGTAGCCACGAGACTCAGGCAGGGATCCAACGATATCCATCCACTCCAAATTGTTGTGCGCAAATGGTGCGCTCGAATGTCGGTATACTTTGATTTTTTGGCATGGGATGCAACATTGAACGAACTGCTGACAAGACCTCCTTTTGTTTGGCCACACGAAACGGTGTCTTACAAGGTTGGTGGTACCGCGAACACCGGAATGATTTAGGCAATGCATCTGATCTATAACGACGGAACGGAACTCATTAGGTATGTAAGGTCGAATATTCTTACCTGAAACATCGTAGATGATTGTGATGCTGCTGTTCGGTATCGTGACTGATTTGAGAACAAGGTTAGATAGTTTCGTTCCAGACATCAAATTGTTGAGTTCAGAGTCAGATTTTTGTGCTGCTGCTAATTTATTGTAGTCAATCCCTTTCATGTCGATCTGCTCAATCCTTGAGAGAATGTCGACAACCAATTTCTCCTTTCCGGGTAAGTGTATACTGGCCTATAAAGTACAGTTGTCCGATTCGTCGAGGAATTTCCTTCTGCGGCTTCTTTGTGAATGCATAAGAGAGTGGTTTATGATCACAGTAGACTTTGAATTCTCTTCCTTTAAGAAGATATGCGAAGTGTTGGATTGTTCGGAATATAGCCAATAATTCGCGGTCGTACGTTGGATACTTTTGTTCGGTTGATTTCAATTTTTTCGAGAAAAATCCTAGTGGCTTTAATTGTCCGTCTTCGATTTGATGAACGACACCTCCAATGGCTGTAGCGCTGGCATCCGTTGAGACAACAAGTTCGGCATTCTTGGCTGGATGAACTAGCATGGTAGCATTAACGATTAACTAGCATGCGCTTATACTCTTCAAATGCTAAAGATGCGTCTGCGGTCCAAAGAATCTTCGTTTTGTCATTCTTTTTGTTACCCGGAATTAACAATTGTAATCGATTTTGAATGATGCTGCATTTGGTATAAATCGACGATAAAAGTTGATCATCGCTAAAAACTTTCTTAGTTCGCATACAATGGTTGGTTTCGGGAAATCTGTGATGGCATCTACTTTTTCTGGCAAGGGTTTGATTCCTCCTGGAAGCACCGAATGGCCCAAAAATTGCAGTTGGTTTTTTGCGAACTCGCATTTTTCAGGGTTGGTACGCAATCCATACTCGCTTAATTTTCTGACACTTCGTATGTGCTGGGTGTGTTCGTCCATGGAACTTCAATATATGGAAATACGAAATCCAGCCCACGTAAGACTTCGTCAATTAGCCGCTGAAGAGTCTGAGCAGCATTTCGTAATCCGAATGTCATATACACAAATTCATATACATAATCCGAAAGGGGTTGTAATCGCCGTTTTTCTTCCATAGGAATTTGGTGGAATGCTTTTCGCAGATCGATACGTGAAAAATATTTCATACCATGGAGATTGTTTTGAAAATCACTTATATGAGGTACTGGATAATTGTCGGGAATGGTTTGTGCTTTTAAATACCGAAAATCACCGCAAGGTCTCCAGTCACCATTCGACTTTTTCACCATGTGAAGAGGCGATGAGTAGTTGCTTCTCGATGGGCGACAAATTCCCAGCTTCAGGAGCTCGTGAAACTCTGCCTTCGCAGCGGCAAGCTTACTAGGAGGCAATCGTCGAGCTCGAGCTGTCACTGGAGGACCAGTTCTTTCAATGTGATGTGTCATTTTGGCATGGTGTTTGATCTTGTACGATGGTTTGTCGTCTAGAAGGTCTTTAAACTCCTCGAAAAGAAAGGAAAATTTATCAGAAATACAGTAAAGCGATACCTTGGGAAAGTGTATTGTTCGAACACTTCCTCTCGATGTCAAACCAGTATGGCTGTCGATCAGCTGTTTCCCTCTTACGTCGACGAGTAGTCCATATTCATGTAGGCAATTGGCTCCAATTATTGAAGTAGTTACGTCGGCAATAGTGAACCGCCATACAAAATTTCGACGGAGGTTTAAGCTGCATTCGATGACTTTCGTTCCATACGTTTTGATACATCGTCGTGGTCGTTCAAATTTACATGATAATTTGCCTTCATCGCACTAGTTGGTGTCAATATGGAGTGATCTGCTCCCGAATCGATTAGAAACTGTCTATTTACGAGCTTATCATAAATAAACAGACGTTTTGCAGAGCTGCTATCAAGTATCGCCGCCTGCTCCGAAACTTGATGAACTAGTTTTTTGGTTTTTGAATTGGCATGGCTCACGACACTTGTGCGTTTGGACACCGTACTTGTGATGATACCAGCAGTTTTCAAAATCGGATTTGCTAATACTTTGCGAGCGACGACGATTGGTCTGTGATAAATCTCTATTTGGGGGGTATTATCACGGCGCGAAGAGCGAGTGCGTTTCTCAATATTATCGATGCGACTAGACAATTTTTTCAAGGCATCAACGATTTGATCGAAACTCGAAGATGTGCTATGGTTGTTGATGCTCGGATACACAAAATCTGTCAGACACTTCCCACATTTTGTCTGCCATTGTTGCTAGATTGTCCAACGTATCATTGGATGAAGACAAAACGGCACGCGACGATGACGGCAATCTGGATCTATAAATTTTTGAATAAACCGTCCGAAATTGTATGGGCTGCCAACGATTTCATATGATGCAGAAATTGAGATGGCTTCTGATCACCAATTTCTGTAGCAGAAATTAATTTTCGAAATATTTCAGTGGAGCTCTCGGCGTAAATTGAAATTAGCGCGGATTTCAATAATGACGTCGGCAAATTGAGATTTGAGTAGATCTTTAACGAGTGCTGCGGTGGCACAATTGAGATTTGCAACCACGTGGAGATATTTAGTGTTTTCGTTCACGATTTTACGCGCGGCGAACTGCGATTTGACTATCGTAAACCACAAATCCGGATCAGTCTCATAAAATGCCTGCATTTTAACTTCGCTCACGGAATGCAAATTCATATCGGGCGAAAAGTTTTCGGATGGATTCGGATTTGTTGTTTGAAGAGAATTAAGCGCGGACTCTAAATCGGCCATTTGGATTGGACTTTTAATTGTTTCACATTTTCTTCGTCACTCATTTTGTTTTTCGGACAACAAACAATTTAAATCACTTAAGCACCGTCGTCGGGGTCACCAATTATAGATAAATACGCAGATGTACTAACTAATTATTAAGTCGATATACATTAGATTACAATAAATGATTCGCGTGCTTGACTGTCTTGGCGCGGACGAAGAATAGAACGGAAGTAGTGTCTAGAATCACTGAACGCTGTGTAGAATCACTGAACGCGTTTTAGCATTGCCATCGTGTATAGTGCTGCCACAAAGGCATTACATATTTTATAGGGTACTCTATCACAAATGTACGAAAGTGCCTTTAAGCAGACTGTTATGGAGTTTTCCAGCTAGAATAATGCGTTCATATTTCTGAAAGCATAAGAATAGATTTTATCTGAATTAAAATTCTTTATTTTATAAATTATCGTAAAGAGTGCAGATAGAAAGAGGCACCTTATATCTCCACAATTGATACAGAAAGTAGTTTACTTTTTATTTGCAAATGCCAATCATAAAAACAAATTTAACTGAAACTCATAATTTCATACTTGCTAATTAATTTTGTATGTATTAAACCAAACTATAGAAAGTAACATCGCCAAATGCAAAAAAAAGAACCCTCACATTAAACGTAAACTATCATTGACGATTTCCCACCAAACTAACGTGAAATATTCATCACTTGCAGACAATTTGCCAAATCACTTAGCCAGAAAAAAGTGTACATTAACACTCTCCCCGACACAACATAACAATCCATTAACATCACATATAAGAAATCATAAAACCTTGACCCGATTTCTTGTACATGTCGTGATCTTTTCATGATGCTGATCATCATCATCGTCATGCTGGACCATATTAATGATGATGACGACGTTGTTGATGGTGATGCTATAGCTCGCAAGTGATGTATACTTCACTTATCTTCTCAACTGTTTTTTGCCATCATCGAACACACTGGTCTTGGTGCTTTTATTTTGATAAGATAAGCATCATCGTCATTTGTTCACCTGTTTACCACACGTAATTTTCGTCAATTTGCCAAATAAGAGTGAAATCTGTAAAATTCTTTAGATACGCGCGATTTTGTCATTTATTGATGATGCAGTGTCGACCGCGGCTGCCTGTTGTCTTCTTTTGATTCTTTTTATATTTGCAGTGATCATACAACAACTTTCCAACATATTTACGCGTACAAATGGTTTTTCTTTTTTTTTTGCCGAACACGAATTGAGACGAGAATGTTGAAAAGTTTCAATTGAAAGTGTCGAAATTGAAATGCTGCGACTTGTCTGATAAATTGACCTGGACCGATATTGTAATAGTGGTCAATTTTTAGATGGATGAGTACTTTTAACTTGTGAAGACAAGTATTTATTTTTATCATTTTGAATGATTTGAAATATGGTACCGCACATGATATGGGCAAAAATATTATTAATGAGGTGCATGTGAGGTAATGGAAACACGATTTTGTCCGGTGAGGAGGACACGATAATGATGACTTGATGAATTTTAGTCCGGTTCATAATGATGACTTTCACTATGCGTCTTCGATGAATGGTTTAGTGTTTTAATGTGAAAAAATTTATTATCTTTTTGTAAGTATGTATATACAAGTAATAGAATCTTTATAGGTGTTATATTTATTCCGTCATGTGCTGAAAGTGACGTGAGTGATTAATGATTGAGTTGTGCATTGAAATTTTCAAAATATGAACAAAAGTGTATTTTTAGAGCAAGAACTTAGTATTCAGAGGGATTAGACATTCCTAACCGTTCCATTCCCATTATGTTAATTACAAGCTAATTAGTATGTACTCGTACTACATAAACAAAAGCTCTCAAATTTATAAATCTCAACGAACGGACAAGGGCGCCGGAACAAAGGGGCAGCGGCGGCAACTGCCCTTACAATATTTTGGCTAAGAGAGCAATTAGTACCACATAGATTGAACTATATTAAAAATTGCGAATAATTTATTTTAAAGGGTTCCCCAACGTGAATGCACGAAGTTAATTGTTAATAAAACAAATAGTTTTTAGAGAATTATCTAAATTTGTTTTTATTATGATAGAAGGATCTATGGCAATTATGTGTGAAACAAAATATCGACCAAATGCTCGCCGCGGCATACTTCTATCCGATGGTCCATATTTTCAATGACTCTGAGACATAATTGAGATTGAATATCGTTAATGTGCTGAATTATCTCATCCTATGGCTCTTGAATTGTTTTTGGCTTATTGACGTAAACTTTTTCTTTTAACTATCTCCAGAGAAAAAAGTCCAACGGTGCCAAATCACATGATAGTGGCGACCAATTAACATCGCCAAGACGAGAGATAACACGGTCATTGAATTTATCGTGCAAAAGAGCCATTGTTTCGTTGGCAGTGTGGCAAGTTGCCCCATCCTGTTGGAACCACATATCGTCCAGGTCCATATTCTCAATTTCTGGCCACCAAAACTCCGTTATTTGGTCGATTATGTTGATCAAAAAAATCACGAAGTGCACGAAAAGTATTTTAATTTGAACGTCCATTTTCGGAAAAGGCTTCAACGACCTTAACGTCCTGCTCAATTGTGTACTTCTTCATGGTTGAATTTACTAAGCACTGAAGCAAAGAAATGTCTAAAAAAGTTGGGCGAGAAATTTACCGTTAAAGTGTGACACTCAATTGACATCGTGCATTCTTGTTGGACCACCCGTTATATTTTTTATACATATGCATTCAAATTATTCTAGTGGATAATTTTTTCCCATGATGGATCGCAGAAAGTTGCATAAAATTGACGTGCATGTGTGTATTAGTGACGGTTAGTCCGAAAACCGGTACTTTACGAACGGTTAACCGTTTTTTTCTTTTCGGTTTTCATCATTCCAGTTTAAACCCGGACGGTTGTTTGTCCATCCGATTAAAACCGGGAAAAAAATACTCTCAAAATTCATACAATTTTTTAAATTTTCATGATTTTTCAGTCTGCAATTCTATTACTCGTCCCTTATAAAAAACTTCGTTTTCAAATTTCAGTCCTTAAACATAGGTAGGTAGGTAGGTAAAAGTGGTGGCTTAGGTCAAGCAGACCAGAAGCCCAATTAGCGCAGAAGGCGCCGTTTTGAAACCACATATTCCTTTAAACTAATAAAGAAGGAGGTTACAGAAGGTTAGATGTCATGAGTGGAGAGGCGTTTAGAACCACGCAGTACAATTGAGGAACTGAAGCAGCTCCCCTATTTTCGCCTCCGACGCATCCTCTAGACCATCAAAAAAACGCACGACCGAGCGTTCGATAGCGGGATCTAGCGAGACCTGGGCAATTGCAGAGAAAGTGAGTTAGAGTTTCTCTCTCATTTGCGTTATCGCAACTACGACAATGCGAGTTGTGAGGTATACCCAACCTGGCCGCATGGTCCCCTATTGGCCAATGGCCCGTAATAACTGCTGTAAGTCTGGCGATATCCTTCCGCGGTCTTGTTAGAATCTCAGACGTCCTTTTCCAGTCATATGATGGCCATAACTTCCGTGATATGGCACAGGTTCTTATGTTTCGCCAGTAACCGCCTGCAATCGTAAGATAATGCAAGGAAATCTGTCCCTTGACAGTTGACATCGGAACGTGTACGCGCTCCTCATAGGAGGTGTCCATAGAGGCCCCTTTTCTGGCCAACTCATCTGCCAGCTCATTGCCATCTATATTTGTATGTCCAGGCACCCAAATTAGTGTGATTGAGTGCTTTCTACCAAGATTGTTTAGCGTCTCCTCACAGCATTTGACAAGCTTAGAGGATATCTTCGCAGAGTTAAGTGCCTTAATAGCCGCCTGACTATCTGAGCAGATGGCTATGTTTTGGCTGTCTTGAATATTTCCGAGTGCGAGGCAGGCCTTCATGATTGCAAACAATTCCGCCTGGAAAATGCTAGCATGATCAGGAAGACGGTAGGATTCAGAGATGTTAAGTGTATCGCAGAAGACTCCTGAACCTACCCCGCAGCTCATTTTAGATCCATCTATGAAAATAGAGATTTCGTAATCCCCTACTGCCTCACCCGTACCCCATTCGCACCTAGTCGGAATCTTGACAGCAAAGATTTTCCCAAGACTCAGTGTAGTCACTGCAAAGTCTGTTGTAGCCTTGATCTCATCTAGTGGCAGCTGGTTGAGGATATCAGCGTGACCATATGGCTTGGAGGTCCAGCCACCGGACTCTTTAAGCCTTACCGCGCTACATGCCACCAGTTTATTAATAAGAAGGTTGATTGGTAGAAGATGCAGGATTACATTCAACGCATCCCTCGGGCATGTTCGCATACCCCCTGTGATGCCAAGACATGCCGTTCTTTGCACCCTACCCAGTTTCGTTATATTGTACTCTCTGCTAAGCGCTGGCCACCACACAAGTGCTCCATACGTCAGCATGGGATGTACCACTGCTGTATAAAGCCAGAGTACTACATTTGGTTTAACGCCCCACCTTTTATTGAGGGCTGTCTTACAGGCGTAGAAAACTACGCAGGCTTTCTTAACACGCTCTTCAATGTTCAACTTCCAGCTGAGCTTCGGGTCTAAAATGACTCCCAAATACTTCGAACTAGTCAATAGTGTGAGTTGCTGTGCCGTTAAGTTTTGGAAGGGAAAAAGATGGTATCTTGGTTTTTGTAGTGAACAGCATCAGCTTTGTCTTGCTTGGGTTTACACCAAGGCCACAGCTTGTAGCCCACTTGCTGACTAACCCGAGCGCTCTTCCCATGATCTGACTGATCACGGCGAGACACATTCCTGATACTATGATCGCTACATCATCCGCATACGCCACTACTTTTATACCTTCCTCGTCGAGTTTAGTTGAGATTTTATTGATCACTACTAGCCACAGTAGCGGAGAGATGACACCACCCTGAGGTGTCCCTCTACAGACGAATTTTGTCATCTGGCTATTTCCTAAGTCCGCATGAATTACCCTGGTCTTCAGAAGACTCACTATCCATTTGCTGAGTCCCACCTCCACTCCCGAATCCGCAAGGGCTTCGTGAATAGATTATATGCGGACATTGTTGAAAGCCCCCTCTTTGTCGAGGAAAGCGGCTAACGTGTACTGTTTGTATTGCAGACTGTACTCGATGCTGCGCACTACTTCGTGGAGAGCCGTTTCTGTGGATCTACCCCTTACGTATGCATGCTGCGACCTAGAGAGTGCTGAGCTTCCCATGCTTTGCCGAATGTAGAGATCAATAATACGCTCCAGTGTTTTCAATACGATGGAGGATAAGCTAATAGGCCTAAAATCCTTCGCGACCTCGTGTCCACGTTTGCCTACCTTTGGTATGAATACGACTCGCACGCGTCGCCATGATTGGGGGACGTAAATGAAGGTCAGAAGACTCCTGAAGAGTGGCAACAGCATCGGAACTACAAGATCCTTAAACATATTTTCGAACATTCTCCTTATAGCAATTACTCGTTGAACGCTTCGTCAAATACCTTTCCTAATCTTTTTCAAGGCAGGTTTATGCTTAGAAATTGCAAATCAATGAAAAGACTAGGTTAAACGGAAAACCGGTACTTTGAGCCCGGTTAAAACCGGACGGTCTAACCGGCTTTGCAAAAAAAAACCGAAAAAAACGAAAACCGGGTTATGGACCAGTTCTCGACATCCCTAGTGTGTATGTATACTACGAGTATGTACATGATCATTCCATTTTCGTCAACAAGATTACCTTAAATTAACGAAAAGGCCAACGAGAGCAAAACCATTGATCAACGAAAACGAGGAAGTTTTCATTCTCCTTGTCAGAAAACCGTGCCGGCGGTAGATCGAACTTTTACCGGTGCCGTGAGTTTTGGAGCCATTTTTGCAGCAAGAGGGAAGTTTTGATGCCAATCCCCTTCTATTCGCACTAAAATTTACACTAATTCGCGCATCATGTTAAATAAATAACATACATACATTTTTGGAAAATTATACCCTAGACCCAACAGTATTATATGAGATTTACATTTTTTTAGATTTTCATTTCGGACTCTTACTTTTAATAGAGTATATGTAGAGTTACAAGAATTGGTGCTAGTATTACCAGTTAAATATAAAGCTGGGAAAAATAAAATAGAACCACCATACGGAGTCAGGAAAATCATTTTTAAAGGGAAACTGGCAGTTTCCAATCAACTTCCAAATACATAGTAGAATATGTAAGAGCCATTTAACAAAAACAAAAAATATTTTTTCTCATTTGTTTGAATATATTTCACATTTTGTTCAAAACGATAAAGAAACGGCGCAAAAAACATAGCACCAAACAAAATTTGTTCTTCTAAACTATGGAAAAAACTAATAAAACCGAAAAAATTCATTGATACAATATAATTATCTTAAATTTAGCCTTGTTAATTAAATTTAGTATTTTGTAGTAAATCCTTTGTTTGCAATATCTGCACGACAGCGTTTTGTTATAGAATTTACCAAATTCTGGCACCTTTCAGTGGAAATATTATTCCATGAGTCCCTAACCGCCGCCCATAATGTGTCATTACTGTTCGGGCTGATGTCTGCAACCGCCATTTTAACGTCACCCCACAGATGTGCAATGGTGTTCAAATTTGGCGATTGGGATGGCCACTCCATTGCCGTCACACCATGGTCTTTGAACCCCTTTTTAGCTTTCCTACTTGTATGTTTGGGGTCGTTGTCTTGCTTGAACACCCACGATGTTGGCATATTCTCCTCTGCAAAGGGAAGCATAACCGTATCCAAAATATCGACGTAGACATCTTGATCCATAGTCGTTCTTATCCAACACTATAGTATGAAAGGCAACCCCAAACTAGTATACTAGAACCACCGTGTTTTATCATCTTTCTTGTATAATTTGGGTTGTATTCTGTACTTGGTGGCCTTCTTACATAAGATCGAGAACCTTTGTTCCCATTTAAGACGATTTTGCTTTCGTCCGTCCACAAAACGGTTCTCCATCTCTGCTGGCCAAGCGACATGTTCGTTTGCGAATGCCATACGTTGCTTTACATGCCTTGCATTTAAATGTGGCACTTTTCTGGGACTATAGGCCTTCAAATGATGCTCCCTAAGCCGGGTTCGTACTGTTTGGATGGATGACATAATATTCAGGTCCTTTTTGAGTTCGCTTGCAGGCTTGAATGATTCTTTTTTACATTGTCGGACCAAAAGTCGAACTCTTAAGGGTGAGATAACGCGCTTTCGTCCGCGTGTTTCTGGTCTTGGCTTAAAAATGAAAGCGTTTCGAATCATTTTATTGGAAAAGCCAATTAAACGACAAACTTCGGCATAAGTATGGCCTTGCGAATTAGTTTTTGGATAAGTTCTCTTTTTTCAACCGTGCAATGTTTTCGGCGACCCATTGTTCATTAATATAATACAGTATAATAAAGTATTAATTATTATTTTCTTTCAATAATAACACTAAGCACAAACTAATACACTTTTTACTTTTATATTAGAAAGAAATTAAATACAAAATTACTTTAAACCCCGTATCACTTTCACAGTGCTATTATTTTTTTTCGCGAAATTTGTACTTCTTTGTTTGAATTAGCATGGCAAAGGGGAACCGTTACGCTGTCAAAAGCAATTCTGCTATTTCCAAAAAGCTAACATGTTGTGTTCTTTGCTGCAAAGGGAAATCTGTTAAAATTTTATTACCCTTCTGTTTAACAGAAAGAAAAGGAAAATGGGTTCGTTCAGTTCTATTTTATTTTTCGGCACTGTATTTAATTTATACCGAAAATGAGCTTGCTCTGGCCTAGGACACCTCGCTCCTGTTGTTCTTTCTCATAAATTCATGCCTCTAACTTTCCTCTAAATTTTGCCAGGAAAAGAAAATTTTGTTGAGTGCCTAGGTCAAACCTCTGATAATCTCGAAAACTAAGGGTACCTCGCATACAAAGTAAACACTAAATCTGCCAAATATCATATTTTCTCGCTTCAGAAGCTTTCTCAACAGTGGCGTAACGTACGGTGTTCCATGTGTTCTATGGACCACGGGCCCCCGTAGCCGAAAGAGCCCACACATCTCGAGAACCATATTTGTCTGAAATATTAATGATAATTAGTCAATTGCACTAGAACCTAGTCAGAGGTCCCGAACTACTACCGCCAATGTATGCCTTAAGCTAAAGTTCAGAGATATACTTTTAAAATATTGACACAAACACATTCCAAATTGACGAATTTTCGATCATGATGACGAATTTTTAATTCAAATTTATCAATTTCAGAATCAAGTCGATAAATTTCTATTTCTAATTTACGAAATTCCATGTCAAATTGACGAACTTTAAAATAATTTTGACACATTTTCCTAAGGAATTCCCATTTTAAATTAGCGAATTTTAATGTCAATTTGATGAATTTGTAAATCACGTTGACGCGTTTCCATTTCAAAATAAATTTCCATTACAAATCAACGAATTTTAACTGAGGTAATTTCATATAAAATACTCGAAAAATTAACGAATTTCAGAATCAAGTTTACGAATGTCCAAATCAAATTTAAATGTAAAATTAATGAATTTTCAATTAATATTGACGAATTTTTCAATCAAGCTGTCAAATTTTCATTTTAAAAAATCCATGACAAATTAATTCTAAGTTTCACTTCTTATTGGCAAACTTGAAAATCATGTGCACGAATTTCTGTATAAAATTTACGCACTTCCAAGCCCAAATAATTAAATGTTGCAATCATTTTGACGAATTTTCATACCAAATTGACGCATTTCCATTTTAATCTAATCTTTACTTTTCGGTTTGCCAGACATAATTACTCTAGAAATGTATATGTTAACTGTCGGTACACCTACAATGCCGCAAAGTCAGAAAATTTAAATTAAAACAATTAAAAATCAAATACCTACGACTGCTAGCAGGAGGTATCTGAACTGACGCGTGGTGCATGAAATAAAGATTACAAATATGTTAAATGCTGGCTGGGTCTTGATCATTTTTTTCAAATTACATACAACATACAAGTATGTGGAAAAAGAAGTCAAGGAGACATAAAAAGGACTGATTATCTAATTCTTAGATCTTTTAGCACATTTCCAATATTTTGTGGGCCGATTGAATTGTCGAAATTAAATCTTAATTTTTTTTGCATTTTTTAATTAAATACACTTTGCCCCTCAGAATATTCCTGGCTATGATCATTATATTAACAAAAAATCTGCGATTGAACCCCCATTCTAAACGAAATCCTGGCAACTTCCAGGGAGGAAGGCAAGCAGTGTTGGGTTGAAGGTAAACAAGGTGCTACGCCCGGTATTGAGATCGCTCCGATTGCTATCAGTACTAAATGGACAGCCCGTAAATTGTGTGAATTGAGCGAACTAGGGAAATTAGCGGTTGAGTCCATAATTGTCGATAGAACAGCATTTTTTTTTATTTCTTAGTTTATTTGCCTCGCGAGCGATTAGTTGAACTCAGATGGTTTCATGCTCAACGAATCAGTCTCTTTTTTTTAGAAAAAAACGACTTATTTCAGTCGTCATTCTCACGTACTGATCGCCATATTCCATGATGTAGGCTGAAATGTAATTCTTCCATCCTTTCACATCTCAACACTATTATGTTTGTCTATATAAAAACATGCATCTTCCAAAACATGATTCGATTTTAATTGGCAGTACAAGATCATTTCTCCATCACAAAGGAAAACCTCCTACAAATTTTCCTTTGTACTTGAAAAATTACTATCACACACTATCTCAGACAGTCAAAACACAATTTCGTTTTCAGAAGCACAAGAAACATTTTTCATATTCCCCCGACAAACAAACCTTTGGAATTCATTAATAATTCACCGACACATCACATCATGACTTCCCTCTGAAATTAGAACAATGACGAAAACATGAATCCTTCCGACAAAAGGAAGCTCTAATTTGTATGTAACTACCCCGCTGGTAGCGCATATTCCTTTAAGTCAATCTTCTCAAATCGGTATGATCAAAACTCAAAGTGCATTTGTATATTTTTTTTACACTTTTCATTGATAACAAACACCCCATCACATTAGGGTACTCACTTTTATACTACGTCATGGCAATTGATGTCTAGCCACTGATGATTTGTTTGACGAAGATCCCAAATTACTACATATACAGCGTCATCATCATCTTTTTCCTACAGTCATCCTTTTCATAACCAACCATTATCATCATCGATGTACAGTGCAGACGCATCACGGCGTCAATACAACAAATAGATCAATGTGCTGCTTCACTCTGCATCCTATATAGTATCTATGGATCAAATGTGTATAAAAAACGAACACCTCAAACGATCCTTTTCAATTCTATGTACGCGTATTTCATAAAATGTACATATCGATCAAATTGTTTTAGAATACTTGTTAATGGATATGGTGCGAAGGAATTAGAATTAATTTGACTGATGTGAATGGAAAAGAATGAAATTTTGATTGAAATTTGAATAATGATTAATGGATTTCAATAGATAAAATAAAAATGCTATCGGCATCGGGTAAACTAAAAGCCTTCTATAGATGAATTATGCTTTCTGAATCTTAGCTATCATTTTGCTATTAACCAATCAATTCAATGCCAGGATTATAAAATTATACTGATTGCCTGGCTGACTGTCAGACAAAATTATTGATGATTGCCCAGAAGGCCTTATTATGTATTATATAAAAAAAAAAACGAGTGTACGGCATTTAAGATTCTCAGTAAACGCTATCTACGGTGATGGCATTTATAAATTCATTATTTAGCCTAACGCCTCAATCGCAATACTCCGTTCTGTTCAGCTGTCAAAAGTAGACCTTACGGACTGCGCATGTAAACGCACACAATGGTTGTAACGGAACGGAACGGATCGGAAGAGTTGACCAAAATTCAACTTTTACGGATCACATAACCTCACTTTATGGAAAATGACAGTTCAGGAGCATAACAAACTGATATGGATATAGATGACAAGTAGTACATCGAAGCCGTACATTAGGTAGGTACAGTAAGTATAAATGAAAAAACAATTCTAACATTTCATGAAACTCCAACAAAAAACTGCTATACGTATTCGTCACGTATGACAACTGCCAGAACGGAACGGAGCATTGTGCTTTGCACTAATATTTTGACAAAACGGAACGGATTGGATGGTTGACGGAATGGAACGGAACGGAGTATTGCAATTGAGGCTTAAGGCCTTAGATGCTAGTGCTATGAATTAAGTATCATATAATACTTGTTGTTGACACGCTCTGTGGCTCACTTGGTTGAGTCCCACTCTACGATGCTAGTAATCTAGAGGTCCGGAGATCGAATCTCGGCGTTGTTCAGGAAATATATAGTGCTTGCAACATTATATACACTCCGAAATGATATGCAATGTAACGTTGCCTCGAAATTGCCTACAAACGGCTGAGTTAACGCACCATGGCCCCACATGGGGCTATACGGTACTGAGAAGAAAAATACTTGTTGTTACATACTTCTTTGATAAACAAATAAATTCATTTAATTACCCGAAATGGGACCTTGGAGCAACACTGTTTAAAAACAAACCCCAAAACTATAAAATTCAGTCTTTCTAATTTTCTTCCAAAAAGTTCCGCATAAAAATAAACGATAGTAGCATCAAATATTTCAAAAAATTGTAACAACCCTTTTCCATCCAGAAGAGTCGAATTATCTGCCACATTAAATACAGAGTAAACAGTAAACCAACATTTCATACAAATTTTCGACCATGCAAGACACTTTTCATAATCATTTTTCATTATTTCCTACTCTGATTTTATGCTCATCGCCATAATTACACGGAATTTATTGCATTAATTCAATTGGAACATAACTTTCACATGAAAACCACCGGCAAGAGCCGGCAAAAAGTAACAATAAAAATAAATATAAATAATTAAATGTCTTATGCAGCATACAGAGAAAGAAACAAGAAAAAAATCCACAAGTTTGGCTTTATCGACTGCTGCATCAACACTCGCTGAAAATGCATTTCTGCACGGTCATTAGTTAAGAAATGGAATTGTTTGCAAAGATACATACTCGTACTGGTAGTTGCACATAAATATCATGGACAATGAATTTTATTTGAGATTATTATTTCCTACTAGCGCCTATGCAATATACTCGTACTACAATACATCGCAAATTCAAGGAGAATTTCTCAAAAAAACGCAATGGTGTTTATGTACACCGAATTGACTTTTTAATAACCGCTTTCTCTGCGCGCCAGACTATTCAGAGTGGAAAGTATATTTTCTATGCACAAGTGCATTTTGCAATCATATCATCGTCAACATCATATGCTTGCAGTGGATAGATTTATTCGTCATTGCTGCAACCAACCTCTCTATTATGATGGCTAGAATGCACTTTATACAATTATTCGCTAATATTAGATTGTATACAAGACAACTATAGAAAAAGATCTCTCCTTGTCAATCGACCTTTCCTCAGCTTGATATTGTTATTCTCGAACAATATTAATTTTATTAATCTGGTAGCTGTTATTTGTAATTGGAATTAGGGTGGGTGGAATTCATAACTTCAACGTATTACAATAAAGAAGAATTAAAGGAAGAAAAAACAAAATGAAGTATTTTTTTTAATTACAGTAGGCTTTAAAAAAAATTTAACATAAATAAAAAACTATTTTTTTCTTTAAACCCTTATTTATTGTATTGTATGTATACAGAATACTCTCCCACTTTCCAGAACCGTACGCAATTTTTTCTAGAAATCTAAGAATCCCGCTAAAATGTGACAGCAAGATCATCTGATTTAAATCTCCCTGACTTTTTTTTAACTACTTGAAGCCGCAAAATTACGGCACATAAATACTAGATTTCATTTGCAAAAAAAAATCCACAAAATTTTAATTCCCATTGCTCAATTTTTAATTTTAATGTTCAATGCTCTAGTCTAGGCATTAAGTGATTTGAGATTGTCAAATGTGGTGGTAATTATTTTATTTTCAAATTCAAAAAATTTACTATCAGTTGTAGCAACTGCTCAACACATTTCAAAGATATACGCCGCGTTTTACCGGCAGTCATGTGCTCTCTAACATAAAGTACAGTTCCTCTGCTATAAGCAAAAAAAAAACGATAAAATATCGAACATTTAGGGGTTTTCCTCGGTTTTGACCATGTTTCGATGGAAAGCTTCGGATTCATATGCAGCTCCCCCTCGTCGTTATTGAACCAATCAATAAACCCTATCCAGAAATACTTATTCCGGTCCCTAGACTCGATATGAAAAGAGGACAATAATCAACCATGTTCCTATCAGACCAGCTCAGGAACCCGTTTTAACTGCTCACCATGTGCTGAATGCTACCAATTTCAACTGATTATCAATTTAGCCCAGGGGCGTACGCCGCAAAATATTCCGGAAGGGGTTTTGGTAATGAGGTTCGCTTTGGCAGGGAGACCAGCAGCTACGCGCGACCAAACTGTTATTGCCAAAGAATAATAAGAAATGTGTTTAAGAGCTTTATGGATCATACAATTATTGAATCTTCATAAGCAAACTGATCCGTAGTCATTTGTAGATGGAAAATTGTAGACTTGTTTTTTTTTTTAACAAATTTTATTAGTCTTGATTTTCCAAATTTGTTGACTGACCAACATGTTAGACAATTTGCACACTAATAAATATCAAAGTAAGGTCCATTGATTTCCGGAATGTTTCAAACTCACAACGTTAATCTAGACTGCAAGATATTTCCGACGAAGTGTATGCATGAAATCCCTATAAAAGAATTAGAGATGTGTTAGTGCTGGAGTCGATATGAACTGCGTCATTAAAAATTTAACACGAGAAACATAATTGCGCTAATGTCGTTCTGTATTTTTTGTGAGAAAACCACACAAATATTATTTTACTAAAAGAAACTCGTTAATTAAATTTGTCGGTCAACTCCGGTCATAGGAAAACCTTCCTTCCAATTTATTGTCTTAAGAATTATATGAATATAAAATAACCGAAACTGTTATTTTACCCCATTTTTCTTCAAATTCCGTCAGTTTCCGATAAATTCTCCAAAAAATTAAATGTTTATTTCATTCCAACGGGCCACTTACAACAGCATATATGCAGCGATTTTACCTATATCTCTCTAGTTCCTGTCGACCCCTTAGGGCATAGGGCATTAACTACGCCTACGGCGCTAGCTGCGACCATGTAAGATTTAGCGTTTTCCCCTCGCTTGTTACCGATCTTCTCCATATGTTCCTTGGCCGTCCAACCCGCATTACGTCCGGAATCCTGTGGATTCCAGTTCAGGGCTTTTTTGCGACGTTATTGGGCCCTCTTCGGAAGGTGTGACCTATCCATTGCCACTTAAGTCTTTTCATCGAAGTGCCTATCTTTTCTTGACCAGTTATAGTGAGGAGATCCTCGTTCGAAATGATCTCCGGCCAACGAATATGTAGGATGCGCCGTAGACACTGATTTACAAAAGTTTGCAACTAATCAGTAATCTCTTTAGTTACCTTCCAGGTAGAACAGCCATATAAAATAAATAACAGGCGCCACAATCCAACATTGGACTAAGGCCGCAGGATGTGTTAGTGACATCATATTTCCAAGATCTTATCTGCTTTCTGATGAGGTAATGAGAACAGCATCACGCTCAGCAGTGTTATTTATCCCCATAAATGGGTACCTACTCGTTTAACTTCTGAGTGAGATCATAGTCCGTCACAAGCTCGTTCGAAAACCACCATGGAACACGGTGAGATTCGAACTCATGACCCTGTGCGCCGAAGGTGCGCGCACTAACCGCTAGACCAGCCAGACTACAGCCATATAGCAGCACGGATTTCACATTGGAATTGAAGACTCGAAGTTTGGTGCGTCTGGAAATATTGTTGTTTAGCCAGAAAGGAGTCAAATTGAAGAGCCTTGAAGCCTTGTTTATCCGTGATTTTACATCAGCATCCGCTCCACCATCTGCTGTAACTACGCTCCCGAGATAGCAAAATTCATCAACTTTTTCCACTGCCTGTCCCGAAATACAAATTCCGCTTTACCCCCCTGGATATGTGCTCAAGAACTTAGTATTGGCAGCGTTGATTTTCAGCCCCGCATTACTACTTGCGCAATTTAGAGCTTCTGTCATTTGAGCGACATCATCCGTATTAGTTGATAGAAGGCAAATGTCGTCAGCGTAGTCAAGATGTTGAAGGTGATCAAACAATTTCCATCTGATACCTTTGTTACGATGTAATTGAAGTGCGGAACCGATTACATCAATAATTACAATAAGGAAAAGAATAGGTGACAAAATGCGGCCTCACTCCACTGTGCACCTCAAAAGGATCTGAAAGCTTGTCCTTGCCTTGCTTGCAGGACGTGACATTGGGCTTCATTGTAGGACTCCTTAATGATGGAGATTATCTTATCTGGGATATTTCGTCTTCGTAAGGCATCCCAGATGTACTAACGATCAACACTATCGAAGGCTTTTTCAAAGTCGATGAACATGAGATGTAATGGGGATCTCCACTCCGCGGATTGCTCGATGATAATACGGAGGGTGTTAATGTGGTCGCTACAGGAAAACCCTTCGCGAAAGCCAGCCTGTTCATTGTTCAATGTGCTATCGACTTTTTCCTTGATTCGTCCTAAAACAATCTTAGCCATCAACTTGGAAATAGCGGGAAGTAGACAGATCCCACGCTAATTATTACAATTCTTCAGGTCACCTTTCTTCGGAATTTTAATAATTAGGCCCTTTTTCCACTCACAGGGAAGAGTTTCAGTTTCCCAACACTCTCGGATTAAGGGAAGAAGAATATCCGCTGTAACGTTAATATCCGCTTTTAAAAATTCTGTCGGAATTCCATCAATCCCCGGGGCTTTACCGGCGTCTATTGATTTGATAGCGTCTGTTAGTTCCTTTTTGGATGGTGGACCGGAACTAATGTCGTCTATTTGAGGGACGTCTTCTGCTGGCAACGAAGATACACTTGCAGGCCCGAAAGTATTATTCAGGACCTCTAAAAAGTGTTCTCTCCATCTTGGTAGCTGTTGTTCTTCGGTAACGAGCAGAATACCTTCCTTATCTTTCACAGGATGTTCCGTTAATAAAGATCTGCCAGTTAATGGTTTTATAAGTTTGAAGAGTGTTCCACTGTCACCGCGGAGAGCCGCATCCTCTGCTTCCTTCGCAAGTGCGTTGATATTGTTACGCTTATCACGTCTTA
The DNA here is from genome assembly GCA_949715475.1 of Microchrysa polita. Taxonomy (NCBI): domain Eukaryota; kingdom Metazoa; phylum Arthropoda; class Insecta; order Diptera; family Stratiomyidae; genus Microchrysa; species Microchrysa polita. Next base: position 37,548,809 of record OX454416.1, read on the forward strand.
CACTCCTCTGAACGCCTTTTTGGAGCGAACAGTATTCAGCTCTGTATCGTTCTTTAGCTGAATCTTCAGCAGCTGAGTTAATCTGCTCCTTAACTCTCTTGCGTGCTGAGATAAGAAACCAAGTGGAGTCGCTAATAAATGGTCTCCTACCGCGATCCAATCGTCCTAAAATTTCTTCGCCACATGAAATAAATGAATCCTTAGCAACTTTCCATCTATCTTCAATCGTCGGATTCTCATTTGGTGGTGGTCCATTAGCTTTTTCGTGCAAAGCGGTGGAGAATGCACGCTTGGTTGATGGAGTTGTGAGCTTCTGCATATTATACCTAGGGCCAATAATTTGGTTTCTGTCGCCTAACCCATGATTTCCCATAAGATGTTCCAATCCGTGGTTATCTGACCCGACTTTAGCGTTGAGATCCCCCATTATGATTTTAATGTCACCTCTGGGAGCCCTATCAAAGTCGCCAAGTCGTTGGTAGAAGACGTCTTTATCAGCTTGATCAGCTGGTCCGGTTGGTGCGTAACACTGAATTATCGTGATATTTCGTACTCTGGATTTGAATCGGGCGGTGATAATATGGTCGGAAACTGGTTTTCAATCGATAAGGGATCGACGTGCGTCCCTTGTCAAGAGGATTCCGACGCCTGCCTGCCGAGGAGCATTTTGGTCATAATTTCCAAAGTACAATAAAACAGTATGAGAGTGATAAAGTCGCTCCTGATCCGAGCCATCTTGTTTCGCTTAGTCCTAATATAGCGATGTTATACGCGGTCATTTCCCGTTCGACTTCAGTGAGTCTCATGTTGTTGCACTCGCCCCACATCGTTCGAGCGTTCCAAAACCCAATCGTGGTCCGTTTTTTATAGCCAAAAGCAGGGATTTGGAGCGACACTTTTTTTCGCTCCGCTCCGCTCGCGCTCCGACCAATTTGAAACCGCTCCGCTCCGACTAAAATTTTTTCGCTCCGCTCCGCTCCATTACAAACATACAACAAAACTTCATTGTTTTTAGTAAAAATTTATAATTTTCCGCGAATTCATCAATTCAACTTATATCTTCTTTCGTATTATAGAATATGGCTTAAAAGGTGCGTTTTATTCGATCAAGTACAGAACAGGATAGCACCAATTTCGTACAAATTTGAACATAAAATTGAGTTGTTCTAGATAGGGTGTCACGAAACTAAACTATCGCATAAGCGCACCGAAATATGATTATTAATGTCATTTCCAGCAAAATAGGTGTACCGGGAATATCCCGAATTCTTAACTACTTAGCTACCAAAAGCATTTAAAGATTTTACAAAAATGCTACCACTAATACCTCCGTCGGAAAAAAATGTATATGAAGTAAGATCACAAAATTTTGTCTTTGAAGCTTTTTTACACAGCTTAAACTGCTTACCCGATTTTTATTGGGTTTATTCTTAGGAAAAATTGTTGGCCACGACCGAAAAAAAATATGTACTAGGTAATATGAGTATTAAATTTTTGAAAAATCTTTAAATGGCTGTGATAGCTGAAGAAATAATAATTCGGGCTTTTTTTTATACTCCTTTTTGCTGGAAATATCACCAGGAATCATATTTGGGTGCCTTTATGCGATAGTTTTCGAACATCCCGTATAAAACGAGATCTGTAAAATTGTTATGGATGCTGTCCTGTACTCCATTCAATAAAATGCACCTAATAACTAATTTAAATTAAAACGGGCGTTTCATTCAGCCAGTACAGGACAGAACTTTTCTGTCATGGATGATCTTGAATTTTTTGATAATGAAGAGTGATGATTATGATGACTAAACGCAAAACCTTTTTTATCACAATGAATTTCACAATAATCCGAAATTTTGCAAGTCTCTCAACGAATTCTTCGCCTTTAAATCGTCCAAAATCATCAAATAGTGCCATAAAATGAAAAATTTCGTCGAAAAAATTCAATTTTTTATCTCGGAATTTTCTTGATTTTTTACTTCGGAGCGGAGCGGAGTGGAGCGACTTTCAAAGCAAAAATCGCTCCGCTCCAGCCTGCCGAAAACCGCTCCACGCTCCGCTCTTTGGCTCCGAAATTTAAGGTCGCTCCGCTCCGCTCCACCGCTCCGCTCCGCTCCAAATCCCTGGCCAAAAGTCGTTGACGGTGAATCAGCCCGAGGTAGGTATCCGAGGCTTGTTTAATGTTCCGATTGTAAAGAAAATTCCCCAAGTCGCCTTTTACGACAAGCCGGGAACGCTGTGGCATAATTCTAACCCCAAAATCCGCAGGGGTCAATTTTTTGTTTAGTTTCGTACATATCTTAACCCTTGAGCGCACATAACAGAGTCGCTGCGCGCACAATTGTAGAGATATGTTCGAAACTCAGGAGAGTTTTATTCTCTCCTATCCCTTTAGCCGCCTCTTACGACACGTCGGGAAAGACGGAGGAACTATTCTTAAAAGTGCCAATAGCATTAAATGTGCGTTGCATTATGTGCTCTATTCTAAGAACTTCATTTAGTTGTCAGTTAATTTTTCGTTTTCGAGTTACATGATACCAATTTAGTCATTTCGAAAGTGATTCCTTTCGAATCGAATTACATGATAGGGCCCAGGTTAAGCCAAGCAAACTGTGAGTGAACCAAACATCTTATTGGTCCGAATGTTGTCTAACATGTTGGTCAAATTGAAGCTCTGGATTCTTGAAAATTTATCTGGTTTGCTGAAGCACCGTAAGAAACAGAAAAATATCATGCTGTAATTCCACTTTAAAAATATCATCAAGAAGCTCCACGAACTGTAGGTCCTTAAAAACAACCATATCTATTAAAAAACAGTTGGGCTCTTTAAAGGAATACTAATCCGTAAAATCCTAAATTTGGCTCTTCTGGGCAATAAGTTAGCCGACCATTGGACTAGGCTACTACACAATAGAAATATCCATGGATGTATTGTACGACACGGACGATGATCCTGTTGTTTTTTTTTTAATAGACAAATTGTACTTAAGGATTCGATTGAGAGTTCGTAATTTATTCTGAATGCATTTCGGTTGTCAAAATGGAACAACCATCATCAGCAAAGCTTGATGTGCACATTAATCTTGATCAATCTTAACAAAACTTCAAATATATGTAAAAATTGCTGGAATCAGACAATGGGATCATGGGCCATACAAGCCAAACCCGCCTAATTAACTTCTTTTAAGAAAAACATTTTTTTATTGGTGCTCCAATTCCAACTAAACCTAATAAAAGTGTGTGTCTATTAATGTCACATAACATATGAAGAAATATATGGAATTGGACCATGGAGTGATGGGGCTCATGTGCAAACCCAACCCCAAATTTGGATCTTTAAAAAAATTATTTTGCACCAATGTGTCATTACCAAAATCACAACAAAAATGTAAAACCAAATGGCATGATATGGGGCGAGTTAAACACAAGTTAGAGGGACGCTCGAGAAACTGTTAGCCAGAGGAGAGTAAAGGGTATACAAATTGCGACCGCGATACAGTAGCGTTAATTCTCTGAACGCCTAATCAACCGAAACAGGGTCCCAGTCTTTATTAAATGCTTTAATTTAAATGAAAACCCCACCGAAAATGAAAGTGTCTACAGTAAACCTCTTTTCATCGGCACCTCTCAACTGCTTTAATATCCTTAAGTCGTTTTGTCCATTTTCAGTTTGTCAACGAATAATTTTTTAACCATTGTGTATTTTTTTTTTATATATGAAAATTCTATTAACCGAATCCTCGGTTGTCCGAACTACCTCTGGAGACATTAGTTAAAATAATGGATGCTCTACTTTACTAGCAACTTTAAATTAATAAAAAAAAAATTTATCATACTTTTCAAATCAATTAATAAATATATTTTTTCTATTTTTTAGGATAATACCTTTTCATTCTAATATGGTAAGTAGATGATGCTTGGTTAGAATCTTCATTTTCTAACTTGTATAGATTTAATGATGTTTGACTTAAATTTTAATGGAAATTGTTTTGGTTTAAAACAGCATATTATTTACATAGTGTAAAACATTATCTGTGGAGTTAGTATAGTCAAACACAAAAGATAGTTTGATATAGCAGTAAATTTCTTGAATAATTCTTCATCTTCTTCTTCTTTATCTTTAAGTCATAGATTCCAAGACGAAACGCTTGTTGAATTATTGTCAAATAATTTCTTAATCAACACCACTTGAGCAAAATCAATCTAAACTGTTCATTTCTTTAATCAGAACGGCTTAACACGTCTCAATATTACTATCGTATATCTTCTATTGCGAGAACACACGTTATGTTAATATAATAGGTCATCAAATATGTATGAATCTATTCAAAAATACTCGGTTAAAATAAATTTATTGGGACAAGGCCGTTAGCTTATACTAACAGCTTCTTTTTAGTTTTTTCTTACTAGCTGGCCGGTTATTTGATAGGAGCTCTGATTAAATGCAGAACTTTTCTTTTCCCTGACACAATTTGATAAAAATTATGCACAAGAACGATGACATTATGAATTCGAAACACATGCACAAATCTAGGATTTTTTTCAAAATTCGTTTTGTTCTTAATGCATATACCGTTCCCATTTCCTATTGATCTATTCTATTTCTCTACCCATGTTTGCCTGATTAAAAATTTAGATTCGATATATAGGAATGCCAGTCAAGAATTTACACTTTCATTCTATAATATAATATGCAAACGTTACTTCTATTATGTTTAGATTAATATTTAACATTTTTTAAATTTACGAAAACTTTCACTTCTCAGGATTAGGATTTATTTATTTTTTCTTTGATCACTTTCCTAATTTCCATACTTATGTATCTATTGTCGAAAATACATGTTTCTAAATAAAAATTGAAATTACTATTATGGGAAACCATTAATATTAAGCAATGTACAACCGTCAAAAGAAGCTTAAATTTATTAGAATGACTCATACAAGTAACTCACTTAATCCATACTGAGCAATAACCTCATCAATTCCATATCAAACTGCAAAATCCGCTTTACATATTTATCTAAACCACCAATAATAATGTTCATACCATTTTTGCTCACATAGCAATTCACTTTCATGATACTCCATCTATATCTATTCATATTCTTCGCTAACTTTCTCCTCAATAGACTGATTTAAAAATTTCATAACCAGTTTCAAAAGGCACAATAATACGCGTATACGTACGTATTATCTCAAAAGGACAATCACGCATAGAAATTCATATTTGGCCTCAGAATACATAATCTGGGATGTTGACATTGTGTTCACCGAACTCATAATAAGTACATATCACACCAATCATTTGATCAAAAATGCTCCATCATAATTTTTGATTAGTTTGCAGAAAGTCCAAAAGTATCCAACAAAACCGCAGTTAGTCTAGTCTAATTCATCCAAAACCGCTACAAAATTTTCGAATTCAAATTGACCATACAGATTTATCTTTCATTGTTTTCGCTAAATAAGCGATATGAAACGATACTCGTATTCGCATAATAATATAAACTATGAAAAGTGATGAATATCTAACATCAGCTGGGGCAGTAAGTATATATGACTTTTGAATACGATTTCTCGCATTGGAGGATATTATCAAACTTCTGCATGCACTTCAGCAGCTACATTCAAGTAGTCGTACTATACGCATACAGAAATGGCGAGATTTTCTTGTAAAGAAAAGTCTTTTACAACAAAAAGAAGCTGTTACAAGACAGTAACAATATCGTACTTCAACAATTTCCAGATATAAAGAAAAAAAATGAATCGAACATTACAACAATATTCCCAGTGAAAAAAAAAGACGAACATTCGAAACAACAAAAAACTTTCTCCCCATTCATAGAGTTGTTGCTTGTTGGATTTAACTTACATTACAATTCTGCATTGCACTGTGTCTTGTACAGCATCAAGTATCTTCTCTCCGTATAGTTTTGTCACGTTAGTGCAGTATGCAATAAACGAAATTCCTTCTGCTACACGATAATGTAGCGACATTATGCTGACGACAACCAGAATGGGTGGTGCAATAAATAATACCTGCGTGATGTGTACACTGTATTATACGTACGTTTGGTGAAAATTTGTCAATTACACTTTTCTATCTAAATGTTTGCGATATGTGACTGCATAGATGCGATGACGAAATTCAACACCAAGTTCACTTTAAAGTGTCGACGGTGCCCCTATAAAAAGCCATAAATTATATGGGTACGCCAAGCTGACTACATACATAGTAGTTACTATCCAGAGAGTGAAAAGTGAATTTTGCAAAGGTATCAATCAGGTAGAAACATTGAATGTATAATTTTTCACTTTTTAATGTAATGTAAAGTAACGAGATAAAAACTTGACGTTTTCATATCATGGCACTGGTACTGTAATTTCGTTTTCTATAGAATTGTTGCTTGAAATGACTCCCGCATTTCGCAAATGTACGCGCTTAAAAAAGAAACGCAATTTATTGTGGTGTCTAATATGGGAGTCACCAGCACCACTGAAGTAGAAAAGTTATTTCAATACATCATTGATCAAGCTATCTATAGAATGATGGATTTAGGTTTAGGGGTGTCGGCTCCGTACAACAGATGAATTATAAGAATGTCACATTACTCTACAATTTAGGAAAACTTACATATGTATGTATATACAGTAGTACATATACATATGGTCGCACTTTAAGTTTTCCCAATATTTAAAGAATGAAAACACGTATGAAATTTTAGTCTTATAGCTGATACAGACTACCCATAAATCCTAGTGTAGATTAAAATTAATCTAGCCAAAACAATGGACTCCATAGACCAGAAGTTCAGTCTATTAATTTTTTCTTTCCAAAAGTATGGCATTTCGATTGAAAATTTTATCAAAGTCAGACTAAATTATTTTTTTTCCTCTCAAAATTGTATTGGTTTGGATTTTTCATCTAAAAAAAAAATATTCAAGTGAACATATTTATGGGTGTCACTTATTTTAAAGTTTTACTTTATTTCACACGAAATGTATGCTGAAGATGATTATAATGATTTTAGGCGATAGAAATGTTTAATGTTCCCGTTTTTTTGTGGATATTTGTTTTTTTTTATCTTTTATATTTGGCACCATTTTTTACCGTTAGTTGTCGGTTTAAAAACTTGCTTTTTTAAACAAAACCTCTACAAATATCAACATTTTTAATTAAATTTTTTTTTATTTTTTTTTTTATTTTATTTTTCGATATCTGGAAACTAATATCCCTCGTTTTCGTTTAATATTAAAGAAATATAGCATTACGTAGACTTCACTACACGTTAACGCTTAAAGCCTAGTACTGACTTCGAGAGTGAAATTTTTGTCCGCTGCGATTTTTTCAATGAAAATGTATTCTTACTGTCATGGAATATGTGGGGAATGCTGAGGAATTCCATAAGCTACAATTCGAATAGTTCCATAATTTTTCTCGGCCATTTTATGTATTTTTTCCGATTCCCCGGTTATTTCATCGGGAAATGTCAAATGACCGGGGAATCGAAAAATAATTCATAAAATGACCGAGGAGGATTATGGAATCGATCTCGGATCGTAGCTTATGGAACTCCCCACGGATTTTGACATATTCCGTGACAGTAAGCATGCATTTTTATTGATAAAATCGCAGCGGGAAGAATTTCACTGTCGATTTTAATTCAGCCCTTAGAGTAACATCGTCAGTTCACGTGAAATCTATGCAAATATGTACTGTCAAAATTGTGATGATCGTGAAATCGAATTCGCTTGGTGGTACTCACTTCACACGAAAGTCTCCCCACCGGATTTTGACATTTCGCCAGCGAAAACAATGCAGTTGCACTTTATTTCACAGGGAAAAGGTGTCATCGAAAATCAATCAGAGCGCGAGAGCACATTTATTTTAAATTGAGTGAATAAAAGACAAATCTCCACGGCATATTTTTCGCGGGAGACATGAAAGCAAGTTTTTCGCCCGGTGAACATAGTATACATACCTTTAACGGAAAGGGATTGAATATGTATAAAAACTCGCGCGTGTGCGGTACACAAAAATAAGGAATCGAAAATTTTTAACTTTAAAGGTATGTACTGTGTTCACCGAGCGAAAAACCTGCATTTATGTCTCTCGTGAAAAATTTGCCGTGGAGACTTGCCTTTTATTCACTAAATTTAAGATAAATGTACACTCGCGGTCTGATTCATAATCAATAACATCTTTCCACTGTGAAATAAAGTGCAACTGCATTGATTTCGCTGACGAAATGTCAAAAACCTGTGTGGAGACTTTCGTGTGAAGTGAATACCATCAAGCGAATTCGATTTCACGATCATCAAAATTTTGACAGTATTTGCATGGATTTCACGTCAACTGACGATGCTAGTACCTACTCTAATCGCGACATGACCCGAATGTCTCCATGATTTAAAGTACGTCAAAAATAACTTATGCCTACTTTTGACAAGCTACAAGTATGGTATACTGTTTTGTGAAGATTTTTCCTTTAGAATCGCATAGACGTTGCGACGTTGCGACTTGCTAAAACTCTCTATTGTCTAATTTAAATCCAAATTTTGCATTCAAAATTTAAAAATTAGACATTAGAGGAGTAATGAAGTCCCAATAAAGCACAATAAATTATTCACAAATTTTCTTGACTTTAATTTCGAACGGAATTTAAAGATTCTCCATACATATATTTCGAGCAAATCGATAGCGACTCTAATGACAAAAGCACCATTAGAATAAAAAACGAGACCGAGGCTAATTTCGGGCGCGGCCGAAATTTGGATACCCTTCGCTCCCCTCGGGCTAAAAGTCTTTTCGGGCGTACCTACGACCATTTGTGTGGGGTTTGGTTGGAATAAGTGGGCAAATAAAAATATATACTCAGAAAATTTTATTGGGGGATGCGAGAGCATGGCCCCATAGTACGATTCCATTTGTTTTTACCTTTTCAGTTGCTTTGATAAGGACACATTAATTCGAGGTTTTGTGAAATTGGTGTAAAAAATGTTTCTTAGAAGAACCAAAATGGGGGGTTGGGTTTGTATATCAGCCCCATGACCTCATGGTCTGACTTGATCCATTCTTACATATGTTTTGTGTGATCAAGAGAAATTTGATTTTTTGAAATTTGAGTGAAACTTCTAAGAAGAACCTAATTTGGGGGGTTAGGTTTGTATGGCAGCCCCATGACCCCATGGTCCAATTTGATCTATTCTTACATAATGTTTTGTGTTATCAATGGAAACACATTTGGGTGAAATTTGGTTGAAATTGGTACACAAAGAAAAAAGTTTTTCTTAGAAGAACTTAATTTGGGGAGTTGGGTTTGTATGGCAGCCCCATGACCCCTTTCTCCGAATTTACCGATTCAAACATACAAACTGCCTGCAGTAAAAAGAAGTATTTGTGCAAAATTTCAGCTTCATAGCTTTTAAATTCGCCGAGTAAAACGCGTCGCAACAGACAGACAGACGGACAGACAGACAGACGGACATCGCCCAATCGACTCCCCAAGTCATGCTGATCATATATGTATACTTTTTATATGGTCGAAGATGCTTCCTTCAATGCGTTACAAACTTCATGACAAAGTTAATATACCCTTTCACTCTATAAGCGAAGGGTATAATAACCGCAAATAAAGCTTTGGCCAAAAACTATAGTTGTACAGTGCATAACAGAAATTTAATAGAAACTAATTTATCTGGTTTTCAGCTGCAATATAGGTAAAATGGTGTGTGCGCCCTTACGTATATTTATACACTGTACACACTTATAAACATATACAATGGAATAGTTCCACCACTCGTGTAAAATATGTTAAAGAAATTTTTGAAAAAAAAAATTATAGACTTGCGTAAGGTATTTATCAGAGAAAATTGCATCTGAGAACAATGCAATGAACCCTATAATCTTGACTTAACACATAACACATAACACCTACGCCTACTTGGCACATGCAAATTGTGGTATAGTGTTTCATATGCGGTACGCAAACGAATTTTTCTACAAATGACGTGGAACAGTGGTGTCGATAAGGAAGGGAGACGCGGGTATCAATCCCCCTGGTTATGTGGTTAGACCTTGTGTACAGATTTTCTACAACTCATTTGACTTTTGAATAATCCGAACGTTCCACAATTTATTTGTTTTTTTACTAAATTATATAAATTCAGTTCTTCAAGATCTTACATCTTGATACAAATATCTGCCGAAGTTTCTAGGAATTTTTCAAAGTTAATCCTGTTTTCAGTACATATTTTCGATGACATAACGGCTTCTATTCGGACGAGCCTTAAGATTTGTGTAGCTAGAGACGACTCATGGGATGATTGCTTAAACAATCGGTTTTGAGTCCTATATGCGTATATTTTTCATTTCTGCAATGTGGCCAAATTTAAAAATATTCAAATAGGGCTCAGAATTGTTTAATAAAATACGATCGCTCGTCTCTAGCAACATAAACCTTTAGTGGTCTGGTCAGGGTGAATTTCAAATATGCTCACAATAGAGTACAGTTCGATATCAAACAAATTTACAATTGCAAAACCAAGTGCTAAACAAGGTTTGGCATGCTAGACTTATGTGCTTCAACCAAGAATCCGTTATGTAATTGTCTATAGGAAATCTGGTACCCATTCAGTGATCCTTATTTAACAAACTGATAAAACTGATAAAAGCATTACTGGAACGGAAACGAACAATTTTGTCTTATGTTATCCAGTACGAATCTTTATGCTTTTTGAAGCATTAATTCTTTCAATAATTTAATAGTGAATTAAAGTATGTTAACAGTGGCGTAACGTACGGTGTTCCGTGTGTTCATTGGAACATGGGCCCCTCAAGTCAGTGGGCTCCCAAATCCGTAAAATGGGTATACTTTTTAGATTTTTTCTCTGGTTTGAGACTTTTTGTGCAGCCCCTACAAAGATTTTTGGAAAACATGACGGGTACAGTTCACAATTCTAACAAATGTTTGGAGAGTTCAAATTTATTAGCACACTAGCAATGGCCCAGACTGTTGATCGTTACACTATAGAATTGGCTTTCGAAATGTAAGCAACTACGATCGCGATTTGTTTGGTATTGGGGCGCCTCTTTAGCCGGCTGTAAGGCTCTGAAATTTACAACAAAATATGCGCCCCAGCGTGCTATATATCGGCCTTTTCATGTACCCATTTAAAAATTTGCACAACTACTGTACTCGTAATTGCCGCATTTCTCTCGAATACTGATGATGTATTAGTGTGAAATCATATCCAAAATTTTGGAATTATGTGGAATTATGAAGAAACTGACTGATTTGGACACCTTAGTCGTTTTGTATCGAATTGTAGGGCACCTTATTATTGCCAATAAGTGTCCCAGTGCTAAATTTTGTGAAACGTAAAAAACTATATCGGGTTTGCGATTATACTGTCAACCTTAGCACTCCTTCTTCTTCTTCCTCTTGAAATAGACGTTCAGTAATAATTTCAGTTACCTACATCTTGGAACTTTGAAAAGAATTCCATTAGCAGCAGCAGTACGCACACAAAATGATTGCCCAGAGATGTCCTTCCAAAATAAAAATCGTGGTACAAGGGCCCCCATTTTGATTTCGAAAACGTTACGCCACTGAATTTTAGCATGAAGACTATCGACTATTTCGCACACCTAGAAGAACAGTGTCACAACTCAAAGAACGGCAAATTTGAGTTAGGTATGCTAGAGTGTGAATATTTATGGTATCTACATACATACATGTGGCAGAGTGTAACAAGTCGCACTCCAAAACTGACCCCTAGAGGTCACCTTGTTGATATTCACTTCACAATTAAGAAAATAGTAATTAAAAGTATGTTTTTTGCTTCTCCCGAAAATTTGCATTTTTTTAGTTGTGACAGTGTTCTTCTAGGTGTGCGTTTATCGAAATTAAACTTTCGAGTGTGTTTTTACTTAGTTCCTTTCAAATCTGGATTTCTTGGTGGGACATACGAGTGACTTCGTATTATTGAAGAGTCAGAATGATCAAGGTTTCCACTTGCAGAAGGCGACTGTGGCTGAAGAAAGTCTGATTGTGCAGAAAATTTCCTTTCTCGTGGTTGATGGCCGAAACTAATATTTTCCTCAGCATTAGCCATGGCCATCAGAATTAACCATCCCCTCTTTGGTAAGCTTAGAGCGAGAGCAAATTATAAACGTAGAGGGAAAATATTAGAAATGTTTTTTTTTTTTTAATTTTTTGATGGAGTTAAGGTCACCTTAAAAAGTCTACCTCGGAAACGGGCTTGCAAAATCATAGCGTCTATATTTTGTGTATGTAAATTTAGTAAATATCCAAAACACAATCACTTTAATTGTGTTTTAAATCTGCACAACTAAGTTACTGGCCTAAGTCTTTCGTTTTAAAAAGGCAGAATTGAAGCTTTTTTTGAATAGAACCTTGCCAGACCCCAGTACAGCGAGAATATTGAAGAATACTGCTTCAAATTGATATTACTATGAATTACATATATAAACACATACCGTAACAGCCTGTCCATTACACTAAAACATAATAAAAAATAAAACTTTAAAGAAAAATGTATAAACACTTACTTTTATTAAGTACTTAATTTCAATACAACGCGGCTCAACTGAAATAAAGGGTGGTGCCATTTAGGATAACTTAAATTTCGATTGTTCCGAATCATCTAAGAAATTAACCCTTCCATTTTCAATAACAAACTATGAGATATTTTAGGAGTTACATGACTTTCGATTATCTTCTAAGCTGATTCAAAGCAGTTTACCCCAGCTAACCATTTCGCTTTCGATGACTTCGACAAAAACAATGTATTGCAATAACGGTAAAAAAGAGACAATCTAAAAAATGTATTCCGTCAAAAACAATTCCCTCTTCGCGCTTCATCTTCATCAACAAATGTGTGAACAAATGTGGTAATTGATCGATTGAGTTTCTACAGTTAAATAACCTGTTTAATTTTGTTTGTATTATTGCCAGGTTTTCATTAAATCATATCAAGAAAAGGAAAATGTATTAAGGAATTTTAATTACTTTGTAATTGATAATAGGAAATATTAAGAGAGGGCAATTTTTAAATAAGTTAATATATTCAAATGACTTTTTATAATTACAATATTAATCAGCCAAGCAAGTTATGCGCGATAACTGTTAAATATATTGCGCATAATGAAAAGAACATTCACTTTCTTTTGATAATTCGCCCTAAATCAACTAATATTAAATCAAAATTTCTGTCATAATACCAAACAAAAAAGAAATACCCAAATAAATTAAACTACTCTCACACAAAATTCCAAAATTAAAATTTATGACAGCATCTTAATGCTGTCACATATTTCTAATTTATCTAATGTACCCGATCTGATCACAACTGCCCACATAGTCGGATAAATGCCCAAAAAAAAAGAATTAATTACAATGTCTGTTACGACTATAAAGCAAACAACTAGCAAAGTAACATACTAAAAGGTCGTTACACATGGAAGAAAAAACAACAAACTTCACAATCGCGCAACTGGTGAGTTAAACTATACTATGTGAATACGTATGTATAGCACGACTATCATATATCGTGTCTTAATTCAACCAAATGAAATGAAAAACGTTGAAAATTACTACGGCAATCATCGGTGAATATTAACTTTCACTCTTACACTTACCACTCCAGATCCGCTCCAGTGTAAAAGCCAAACAGAGCGCCATAATCTGCCATACTATAAGCGGAACTGCTGCCATGCATGGTTGAAGGCCAATGCAAAAACGAAAGATATATTCCATACCAGAGATCAAGCGTCTATACATCCGATGGTATAGGTTGTGCTTACAACTTAAAATGTGTGGTGCAAAAATACCGGGTGAAGCAAGACCTTAGGCTAAGGACCAGATCGCGTTATAACCTATTCGTATACAACATTAACAAACTTATAGCTACATCGCGTGGTCAATGGAGATCGACATTGGTAGATCTCGAGCATCTTTACAGCGACGGGCAAGAAAACGTGAATGAAATGCGAAGCTGGATAAGTCTGGAGTAATGTATGACTATGTATGGTTGCTAGTAACTAGATGTCGGGAAAGCCGTGCGATGCAATTCATAATATATTGAGATGGTTTATTGAATCAAAGATAGTTTCAGTGATGGTGGATAACTATGTGGAATATGCATCTATATAAATAGGTTTGGCGCAATATAGGTAAATGCTGTGAAAACGAACCCAAGAGACAGTTGTGGAGATATTACTGAATCACCACTATAATAGGCCGTAGTGCCGATAATACGTACAATTGAATGAATACAGAAAATAGGTGTCAATTTGAATCAATAAAGTGATATCTTTTCAACAAGCGCATACAAAACGTTCAGTAAAAGTTTTGTCTAAAAATAATATAATAATAATAATATGTATATTTATAGCCGATATTCCTAAATCTAGGGAGTTTCGCGGATGATTTATGTATATTTTCCAATAGCACTGATAATGACCAGATCATTTAAAATCTGGAACACCAACTTGAAATATTATATCAGTTCTATTTCAGGTGGAAAATTAAGCTAAATGCATCAAAAAGCCAAGCTATTTTTTTTTTCTAGGAAAAGAAAAAGAACAAACTTGCTTAACGTTCCTCTAAATTTTCTAGGCGACAATATCAATTCGACTAACGAAATCGCGTACTTAGGATTAGTGTTTGACAAAAAGTTAACAGGTCAAGCCCATGCTCAAGTAACATCCGAGAAAATGATGAAAGCCTTTTTTTCGTTATACCCTCTCCTAAACAAAAAATAAAAACTCTCACTTGAGAATAAACTTTTAATTTATAAGATGGTTATTCAACCAAACGCGACATATTGCTCCTCCGTTTGGGGTCTTTATTCAAAAACAGTAAAAAAGAAAATACAAATCACCCAGAACAAGATCCTTAAACACATTTTTAATAAACCTTTTTGATACTAGACCAGGAGGTTTTAGAGAAACTAAAATTAAAACTATCGACACATTAATAGCACCCCCAAGTTCCTGGCAAGATGCACTGAATGTGTAATGTTATACTTTAAGACCCATGGATAAGTAGATTAAGTTTTTAGGTTAAGTTTTTATATATACACATTCTCTCATAAGGTTTTTGAAATTTTTCCTTAAACTATCAAATTTCTACATGCATAAATTGTTTGTCTGAAATAAATATTGATTGATTGATAATATTAATCGATAAATCAATCATCCCTATCAAATTACCTATTTTACAATAATTTTAAAGCATTATTTCGTAATTAATTGATATTGGAATACATGTAAGCAAATTGAGTAAGAAATCCAAAAGTACAATAGCTTTGATTGGGATTAAACCATAAAGTAAGTAATTGGAATAGAGATGGAACTCCATATAACATTAAAATCTACTGAAAAACATTTTACCTTTGAGTGTGTGCTATAAGTAACGTGTATATACAGGATATCTTCCTGTATGTACACGTTACTTACAGCACACACTCAAAGGTAAAATGTTTTTCAGTAGATTTTAATGTTATATGGAGTTCCATCTCCATTCCAATTACTTACTTTATGATTGAACTACATTTAAACAAAAGTTACTGGCCTAAGTCTTTCGTTTTAAAACGCAGAATTGGATTTTTTTCGGCTAGAAACAATGCCAAAAGTGCAGAAAATATTAAAATGCATATTAATAGAAGATGAAAGCTAATTATAAACCGAAATTGCTTTACTTTTGTATAGAAAAGGAAATATTATTATATAAAACTCGTGGTTTCACACATATATCCAAAACAAAAATTCAGTTCATTTCTATCCAGTTTTAATTCCACCCAAATTCTAATTTACCTAAACGACCTTCTAGAAAAATCAATCAACAAAATTCTAGACCGTAAAACATCTGAATTGATTACACTAATTCCACAAATTAGAAAATATCGAGACTGTATTTTTTCCTCAACGATCACGAATTTGTATTTGTTTTTTCACTTTTCTGATTGTCAACCAAATACTCAAAAATATATTTAAATTTGAGGTCATCTTGTGAATGGAAGTCATTCGCAACACATATCGATCGATAACATAAAATCAACAATATATCCCCATTAGTATTCAACGAAAAATACCAAATTAAAAAAAAAAACAGACGACAAAACTTTCATAAATTCTTCGTCTTCTTATCGAAAAAATTTGCATTTTCTCTTATATCTTATATTATATATCATCCGATATATTTATCTATTCATCATGCATGGTAATCTGATTCCATAAAACACAATTCTATTTCCTTCAATCTGGCAAAATATATTTCGAGACAAAAGTAAAAATTAACACCGATACCAGTGTCAATCACACATCTCATCTTCATACTCCCCTACAAGACGTATAGAGTACGAGTAGAGTATCCGTGCATTCCATAGTAAGCATGCCTCAGCCTGCCTATATTAGCCAATCTAGTATGTACACAAGTTACGTATATGCACTTGGTATGATATCTGCATTAAAGAAAGATCTAGTGTAAGTAAAAACTTACGCGAACTGAGCAAATAAAAGAGGCAAAACCCACAAATGATGACGAAGACGACGACAACGATGGCGAAGAAACACTTAATGAAAATGCCCATAAGAAATACGAATTCTCTCGCGCGTCAAGTTTTCAAGCTAATATAGTTGAGTGGTTTCATATCAGTAGGTTAATGGAACAAAATTCTTATGTTATATACGTTTAAAGTTTGTGGTCGGGTTGAATCGAGTTAGTAGTCTCAACGCATATACGACACAGACTAACTAGAAAGACAACAGAGTTTATAAAAGAGTCTATACAACTTGTGCCAACTAGAAATCATTTACGTGTGTACACACAAAACACCAACATCTTGTGGTAGTGCTGCGTGTGATTTTATGTCCAGACTTAAACACAGCCGCGGCGACTAAACAGTTTCTTTTACTGACTACAGAGGAGTAGCCATACGGTCGTAATAGCGTATTTGCAGAATCTCGCTAATCTCTCCGTTGATTTCTTCTTTCCACGGCTATAGATAAGAGAGTTGTTGTGGTAGCCAATATGCCGATGGCATGGCATTGACTATGAAAGTTGCATACAATCCGATACGAGCGGTACAAGTGTGAGTATGTATGGCTTTGGTATGGAAAAGAACGTGTGCTATGCTGCATCCTGGTAATCAGCACTTTCGGGCATTTATATGTTTAAAAACATGATTTACTCAATTCTATCTGGAATTGTAGCTGTCATAAGTGTGAATTTTTAAGGAAAATGTATATTTTGGATAGATTTATTATTAAAACCTCTCACTCTCAACTTCATGTCGCAAACGTCATGGCATTTGATTGTAAACGCCCGGAAACTATACAGGACATTTTCTTCTCCACAAAAATGAAAGTGGTTGGTTTGTTAAAATGTTTCCTCAGTGTTAAAGAACTATAGTCTGGTTGCTGTAGTGGTGAGTGCCCTGGCCTGTTGGTGCACAGGGTCATGAGTTCGAGTCTCACTGTGAGCGAATTCAATAATGGCGTTTTTCAAACTCACGGCCTATATGACGGACTATGATCTCATTCATATGTTAAACGAGTACCAATTTATGGGTATGAATAACTCTGCTGAGCGTCCTGCTGATCTCAACACCTCTACGAAAAAGCAAGTAAAATGTTCAAAATTGGATGCCACCAGCATATTTTCGGTCTTGATCCAAAATTTTCTCAGATGTTTTCAGTTGGTCATACATATTAAAATTCTTTTTCAATAAACAATTTTGAAAAAAAAAATCATCAGCATGTCTTAATTTCACTCATCATTTCAATATAATATAATGAAGTAAAACGTTTACCTATTTTTTTTTCTTTAAAAATGTACCGTTATAATAACGGATTAGTGTATTTCGAATAATTGTTTTACCTATATCACGAGATAAGGCTTATATTGTTCCTTTTAAAAACAATAAAAATCAATGCTCCCCAGAGGTGCCGCCCTGAATTCAAGGCCGAAGAACTCCATGAAAACATTGACGATTTGGCAAAGCAAGCTGTCACCGCACCGGGCTCAAAATACCATTCGTGTTTCAGCGACTATGCTATGACTACACCAACAAATTTTTTTTCTGCAAGGAGGGCCTTCTTATAATATATGGTCATAGGCATTGGAGTATTTTCTGTATAATAAATAATCTACTCAGGCTTGAACATTTATGTACGAAATTGTGTATAAAGTTTAAGTTTAATATTATTATTACCTTTCTTTATAAAAATTTTGCTAATGTGTATCGTACGATAATTCAGGCAACGATAATAAGGCCTCTCGATCTTTGCGCGTTGGAGCATTTTGCATATAGCTCCCCAAAACTGTTAACGCTGCAAGGCACCTAACATTAGCAAATTTTTGTATAAAAATGTGGCTACGAAACTTTGTACGTAAGAGATCTTTACTTTTGATGCCTGCTTCTTTTTGAATAAAATATTTTTTTATTAAATGAAAACAAGACGTTCGGTAAATATTATCAAAGCAATCGGAAAAAACGTTTTTTTTTTTTGCAAAACTCCATCAAGTAGTACTGAATCTTTGTAACAAAAAATATTTTGCGAAAAATTTTTGGGAGGAGTTTAGGAGTATTCAAATTTTGTGGTACATTTTAGAATGATTTTTCAAAAAATATTCAAAATGGTTCAAGCAAATCTAATTAAAATTATAGAGTAAGTTCCCTTTACCTTTTTCCCACTCAATTAAACTTTTTCAGCCTTAGAATTGATTCAATAGTGTATGGCCAATCTAATAAGTAGTCGATTTACCTGCTTTTTTCATATCGACAATGGGAAATCCCCCAAAAGAAGCAAATTCTGCAAAGGAAATTCTTGCCATAGCCAAAATGCAGGGAATGATATTCTAGGTCTAGTCTTTGTCGTGAAAGGGGTAGGGCACTCGATATTAAATCTCTGGTATTGATGTTTTCCGAATAGTTTTCCACTATTTATTAAATCTTACAGGGAGTTTTAGAGTCATTCCAATTTTTTTACTGAACGTATCTTGTGTTTTTGATTGCCACGACTTTTAGAAATTCACTCCATGGTATGTATATGGATTTACGCTTAAGTCAAGCCGAATCTCACCAACAGCATTGGTCATTAAGGCATCTGGTTACCTTATGTTTACTTCTTATAGTTGCAATTCATCGCTGATATAAAATTAGGTTCTTTTTGTTGTGGCACCGCAAAAAAAAATTTCTGAAATGTATATTATTCAGCTGGTCTACCGACCATTAGTTGAGTATATTCACGTCCACTTCGCTAAGTACATAAGTACATTTCGTTTAGAAAAATATCATCTCTCCTAGCGGCGAGAACTGTCACACCGTGTTTGAGTTAAAAAGCGCCAATTTCCTAGGCCGCACACTCATGGTCAATCCATGAATTCGAATCCATAAAATGGATTTTCTTTCGGTCAAATGAACCCATTCACGGGCGAATTTGGATTTTAATCCAATAAAATACATGTGAAATCCATAGATTGCAATCCACGGATAGACTGTGTGTGTGCGGCCCTACGCTTCTCAAATCAATAGTCATATAGCAAAATAGATGACGAGAAAAATAATTTGAAAATGATTAAGAAATATTTTGTTTCAAAAATGTAGCACCATTATGCTTATCTACATATTTTTGATTTTTTTACTCTAACTTTTAATAAAAGTGCCCAATTTTATTAAAAATTCACCTTCAAATTGTTTTCCTTTAAAAACTAGGCAGAATCGTACTTATTACTAGGGAACATTCGTCCAGATAAACTGAAACTATGCTAAGATATTATACTGAAGCCATTTATGCTTACGTTGGTTACTCCAATTCTGAGATAGTATTCGCAAATTTATCTCTATTGTACAAGAATCGAAGTCAAAAAAATTGCCTTTTTTTAATTACGTAACGGCTGAAGTTTGGTGTGGACATTAAGGTGCATGTCTTTTATCTAAAACTGAGTTTTCGTATTCGAGGGAGTGGGGGAGTTATAGTGAATTATATATTATATAAACTTGTAGACAACACTTTTTGCAATTTTCTACAATTTCCCCAGCCCCGATGATTACGAAAACTTAGTTTTAGGACTAGGGTTTGTCTTCGAACATTTTAAAATAAAATATCCTCGTTTATTGTACTACTACGAGTTTTTTTTCCGTAGATGATGCTTCTCTTAATGTTTGCCATGCACAAAATGCAACGTTGGTACTGCAGTTGCTCCAATTCACCAAAAAATGTTGGATGAACATCACAACCAAGCGCAGAATATTGCAGAATTCAACCATTGACACAATTTGCCCTGTAAATTTGTGCACTTTGAATGCCACAATTTTGTACATTACTAAAACATAAAAAATCACGGAAGCAACTGTTTTAGTGGGTTGTTCTTTACAAAAATTAAAAACCATATGAAGAGCACTTATTTCGCCCGAGATATTTGTGCTTTTGAAACATTAGCCCAGCGGCCGCCTTACTTTTTGAATGCCCTTAAATTCATACCTAGCTACCTATAAGACATAAATCTACGTATACGTATGGTGATGTGCATGATGTGTTTCAAGAACCTTGGCCTTAGATTGGGGTGTCCGAATTTATAATTAAAAGGGACCCATTCTTTTATGTCCATAAAGTTTGCAATGGAAGCAGCTAAGATAGTAACTTGACTACACAAAATTTGATTCGTTTGGTTCTAGATAAGAATACATAAACAAACTCACTTAGAGAAACTAAAATCTGGACAACTGAAAAGGTGGTCATGTTTTGGCAAATTGAGTAGCATAGCCTTTGGTTTGTCAAGACTTAAGTATTCCCGAGTGAGGAGATCCTAAGACTGGGAGAAAAATTGCCCTTAGCAGAGCACTGCAGTGCACGGGATACAACTCGAAATCGAAAGTACCTATCCCAACTTCAGCCAACCGATCCGTGTCTGTGTTGACACCCATAGACACGGACCGGAAAGGCTGAAGTTGGGACAGGTAATATTACTGTTGAAACAACGAAAACAATTGGGTGGCTTACTTTCACTGTGACATAAAATTATGCACTTGTTTTGTTTTCAAAGGATTTTATAACTGTAAACTGGTCCATAAAGGAAAATTCATACTGGATATAAAAGAGGACACTTTCCTGAACGTTAAGATTCTAAAAATTTGCATTTCCCAAAACTAATTAAGTAAATATTTGAAAAGAAAAATTTATACTGATGGATGGCTTACTTTGACTGTGACTCACTGTATATAGCGCTAGCTCAGAGAACATTTTCTTTTTCTTATTTTTCCTGCCCTAATTTGCTCTTCCCATCATCTGTATAATAAAAATCTAAATGTGTAGGTGGTCAAGGCCCGATGTCGAGCTATCTTACCGCATTGATGATGATGATAAAAATTAGATCTACAATTTTTAGGACTACCAAAGAATCAAGCATTTTCTTCTATTCATCGAGACGCACCACGTTGAAACATAAATCCGTCAAAAGTCCTACTCACTGCAGATCTAAGTTTACTAAATCCCTCACAAAGTTCTCTGTATTTCATGTTTCTTATCATTTAAGGAATCATAAATATAATATTTTTTATTCATCCTAAATACAAATTTTAGCTAATAATACATTCAGCGAATTCATGCAACATACAATACAACTGTTACCATATTCATTTCAAAATCCAATAGTGAAAAGTGCGTCATTCAACTACTAAGACTAAATTATGTGTACACTAATATCGTTTCACAATCAGCTGAAATTGCCCCAATGATCCACTATTCAATATTTTTTATTATTCAAAAGCTCCCTTATAAGCACAATTTAAATTCAGACGCATTACGAACCTATGATTCACGCTCCTCAAAATTCCGGCATGTTGCAACCCTTTTCAACAGTCCCGGATTCATTTAAAAATAAACACACAAACTGTGTGTTGTAATATATCCAAATATGCTGCCGCATGACGCGTACTATAAGTGAAACTGAAATTCGCAACATGCGACGGAAATAAACACAAAATGTGGGACACCAACATCTTAATGTCCGTACGTGACCTTGTATATACATTAAAAAGATGTGCGTCATTTTAGTAGGATAGAAGGCTGCCTCAAAAATTGACGACTTGTAACATAAAACCGCGAAAATTGATAGTGATTAATAAATCAATCTACCTAAAAATTCCAGGCCCTAATCGTAGGCATTACATAATCTTAGAAAAATACTCTGATTCACACGAAAAACAATAATCAGATCCGTCAGAAGCTGACTTTCGCTCCATATAATCAAAAACTTTCACACACAAGAAAGATGTAATAACGATTATTATTATGATGTAACGCACAGGAATCATCTTACCAAATAAAATTCTTTATTGTTCAACGCACAGCCTAATCCCACCTCGTGCCATAAACGGTCGTCTATTCGTTGTGGAATTATTATGGAAATTCCGTGAAAATATTAATAACGGTCTCATATCTTTTTACCATATCGGGCAATATAATAAAACGAAAGAGTTAAGCCAGTAACCTGCACATTTAAAATTTTCGCTACTATACAATGAAAACAACACAAAACAATCTCTCCATTGTAATAATCGACTCATTTCGCTTAAACACCCTGAACTAACGCCCAAATCATACATACGTACAAAAATATGTGTACGCTTTCGATTTTTCTCCCCAAAAAAACGACTTGCGATATCGAACACATTACTAAAAGATATCACTCTCATGAGCTAATCTTTTCAGGTGCATTTGTTTCTTAACTTCTTTTTTTTTTCGTAAAATCATAAACCCGCAGAGCTGACGGCGAATAACGATGATCCCCCATTTACTATTATTACAACCCGTCATCATCTCACCATTGCCGCCACTAGACTACACTACACACACTCCATGCTCGCTCGCTTTTCGGAATGGTAAAGTAAAAGACATGAAATGAAGAAACAGGTGGTGGTTACCGGGCATATCCCACCGCGTTTGAAACTGATTTCGATATAGCAAGATTGCGACCACTTCACTTGCGGCAAACACGATTGGAGTTAGTGCAGTTTGAATTCGAGATCGCGACGGTTAAAACGTCTCTGGTAAATCGCGCGCGCGTGTGTGTAATGAAGATCAGTTAGCGCGAATATACTGATCTCGATTTTTTTCGACGTCTTGTGTGTTTAGTGTATTATCCATCCGTAACCAACGAGCCATATAGTCGTCAAGAAGTAATATCACCCAATCTTGTTCGTATATGTCTTAAAAATCAATCATCTCGTCAGTTTTTATTTTCTGCGGTGGACTTTATCGCCAATTGTAGTGACCAATAAGTGATTTTATTTCCCATTGATCGGTTTTCGTTATTTTATTATCAATTTTCTTGTCGGCTAAAAAAAAGATTTACGGTAAAAGGACACTTATTGATCGCTACAATAGCAAAAACACTATCGTGGATTTTCTTTTCGGTTACCGTTTAATTGACTTGTCTCATATATAATAAAATTATTATAAAAAAATTGACGTGATCGGTTAATAATCAAGATTTTGTTTTTTGCTTTAACAGCGATTGAATTGAAACTATACATATTTGAGTTGTTGCTTCCGTTTCGTATAATAAGAAAAAAATCAGAAAAATTTTGATCATGTCGTTTAGATAATGATCGAAAAAGAGAAAGTTACACGTTTATAGTGAGTGAGAGATTATTTTGTTGTTTTCAATATGTACACGCCACAGTGATTGCAAACGATACGCGCGACACACTTAATTAGGCATTATTGGAATCTATAAATGCCCGTTGTTTTTTTAATACAATTTTTGTGCAATAGGATCAAACAAAACTGAGTTTAAAACATTTTATTTTAGAAAGCTTTGTAATCCATACTTCGCGGTGGTCGCCATCTCCATACACACGTACGTGGAGGAAAAAAAAGTTGATCTGGTGAAAATTTATATCGTCTTATGAGATTTTCTTGCAAGCAGATTTTGCAAAAGGTAAGAGTGTTATTCGAACGTAACGAGAATTTTTGTACAACTTAAAAAAGAGGACTAATTTCGTACTTGCTGGTGTCATAAAATCCTTGATCCCTTGATTTTTTCCAAGGGAAATTTATTATTGTCGTGCTCCCGGATTTACTCTTAAGTGTGATTAGTGGTGGTGAAAAACATTTTTGACCTTGTGACGTATTAATAAGTGAAAACGAAGCAAAAATGTAGGGCCGATTTTAAAACAATAGCAACATTTCGTTTGCCCCAAAACACTTCAACTTCCAAAGTTGACAAGAGTTATCCTAATCCAGGACACAGTTTGTTATGGAACGTTACGTTATCCTGTCATGTTTTGAACCTAAAGAAATAGAGCTAGCTGCATAGTGCTCTTTTGTTCTGTGAAATAAAAGGTTAATTTTAATTGAAAAAAAAATGAAAAAATGAAACTGAACAAAAGTCATTCAGGACCCAAAAGCAATTTTCTTTACAATAAAATGTTTGACCTTTTTTGTTTCGCCTCAACTAAAGAACAAACGCAACATAAGAGCAAACGAAAGCAGCACAATGCATTTTAAATGAGTGACGTCCGGTTGGCAGCAGCAATTAAAATGCATTTTGCTGTTTTCGTCCGGTGTTATGCTGCTTTTTTGTTTGTTCTATGCATTATAGTGAGTTTTCAGTGAGTCCTTCCTTCCAAAAACTTTTGACATCCTGGACAAAGCGACCAAAAATAATTTAAAAAATATATATATAAAATGGTCAAGAAAATCAGGGTGATAACTGAAGTTGACTCTAAATTGAAAATGAATCGAATCATTGAAAGCGATTTATTGAAATCTCTTTTTTTCAGCTTTCAAAAAAGTGTACCTAAATAATTAAAAATATTGAGACTTTGCAATTAATACGTTATCCTACAGATTAACGAAACTGAGATTCGAATTTTTAGGGATATCCCCGAACCTAGAGGATGTTAAATTTTTTCAGACCAGAATATTGTTTTTCTTCTTAATCCATTCAATATTGATTCAACATGCCTGACTTAAAATAAAGCCTATTCCCGGGAATTCGGTTTGATAAATTAATCCTCGATATTTTCTGGAAATTTTTTTAGAATCGTCTTCGTCCGTGATTGAACCTTTCTGGACGTAATCTTACATAAGGCCTTGTGGAGTCATGAAGGTATCCAGGGATATAAACATTTACAGTGTTTAAGACTAGGCCATCCATGCCCAAACCTGGGAATATCTTTGGAATATTTCGGTGATTTGGTTTAATTAATCTGCAAACGTAAAGAGACGTACCAGTGGGTGCAGATGATTATTTTTTAGTGCTTTCACAAGGCCAAAGAGCCTTTCTCAAAATATCCATTGGCACGCAAGAGCAGTGGCGCAACCAGGATTTTGTCCTGGAGGGGGCTAAGTTCATCCACATTACTGTATATTTGAGGTTACTGCTGCAAGTTGGGGGATGGTGCTTTTTTCATAGAATTATACGGTAGTGATTCAAAGTACCGTTGCATTCACGGTTTTTTTTTTTCGATGTAAAATATTTCGTAGCATCACATGTTAAGGCAATAACACTTTGCCAAGTTATTGATTCATTGGTCATGGTCCACCGCAATCAGACCAAAATTAGTAAATGTACAACAAAATAGGAATTTAGGGACAAACCAAAACCGGATCGTAGTTGGGCTAATGGCTGCAGATAACCTTTTCTTCTCAGGAAAAATAGCAATGGAAGCTCTTAGAGGAATCTATTTTGCAGAAAACCAATTTTTGGATGTAATCCGATGGCGACTGGCGATATAAGATCGAAGGATGCAACACACAATTGAATCCAGTTCAATTTTTTACGAGCATTCATTTTAAAAAAGTTTTTTTCTTTTACAAGTGTTACTTCAGACTGTGTGTCTTTTTTTTGCACAACGATGTTTCTAAAATTCTGGTAAGGATGTTGCAACCTGCACAGACCATCGACACCATCGTAAAAGTGGAACTAAGTACAAACGAGGTCGATATTGTGGGACTTATTTTACTGTAAATTTTAGAGTCCTAGCTGTCTGTTTTAAAAAAAATTACGACCGTTCACAACCCCAAGGATAAAAAAATGCGAGCGCAAATGGGGTATTTTTTTTCAAAAATGCGGAGCTAACGGGACATTTTGACTGTTTCGCGGAACAATTTCGGGAGAATGTTCAATGAGGTTGTCCCCCATTAAAAATCCTCCGGAAATAGTCCCGAAAAAACATCCAAAGTGTCACGCAAGCTCCGCATTTTCGCACTTGTAAAATGCGAGACTGTCCAGAAGCATCCGGAATAGTGAATCGCTTTAGCCTAATTGACAAAATAGGCTAAACCGCTAACATCTTGGGAAAAATAAAGAAAAATGTGCAAAACACTTTTCGAAGGAGAGCAAAATTTTATAAAAAAGATAATTTGCTTTCGGACTCCATTGGGTGCATATTCTGATTTGCTCCGGACATACGAAACTCTGCAGATCTTCCCACAGTTGAGTGCATCAATAGGTATTGAACCAAATTTCGTAATTTTTTAGGAAAATGTATGTACAAGCTGTTTAAGGTGTCATCTTCTGATTATGGTAAATTAATCGCAAGAAATTTTACGAAGTTGCCTGACATATCTGATTACTAAATAGCTGCATGACGAATTTGGCAGAGCTAGTACCGTTACGACAGCTAGGGGTGCCATCTTGAACACGTTTCTCGCCCGCCACCCAAAAGTAAAGGGAAAACTGGACAGAAAAAGGCTTTCCCTCAGAAGTATTTGCTCTTGGGTCGTTGCCTGATTTAATCTGATACAAGCTTGAAAAATGTTCTCCTCTTCTTATATGACGCCTAACAAATTTCTAGTAGGGACTTTCTCGATTTTTTCATAGAGCATAATGTTAAGCTGCTCTGAGAGAGTGTAATTACGTAACGCGGCAATCCGTTTATGTATTTAGAAAGAACCATTTTTCATAAAAAAAATCTGGTCCTATGAAAATAGACAAGGTACGATGACTTGGTAACTATAACTCACTATAGTACCCCAACAAACTTGATCTCATTCTATGTGAATACTATCAGTACAAAAATAAATATTTGGTGCATGATTCCCTACTACATATATCAAGTATCAAAAACCACCCTTGTTCCGAGCACAATGCCGTGGATCTCGGCCTTAAACATTTTGGCCCAAGTACCTATTTCAATTGAGGTTCAACTGTACTGTATTCATATTCCCAGATGTATCACACTGTTTATTCTAATACCTTCTGGGTCCCATTCTTGGTTTGAATGGCCTTTTTGATTGCCAAGTCTAACTCCGTTGCAATTATAATCTGACCTAGGGGAGATTTTCGTGCTCCGTGGCTCACTTTGTTGAGTCGCGATCTACGATGCTAGTAATCTAGAGTTTCGGAGATCGAATTTCGGCGTGGTCCAAAATTTCCGTACATGTGCGGATAGGAAATATATAGGGCTTGCAACATTATATGCACTCCGAAATTATATGCAACGTAACGTTGACGCGAAATTACCTATAAACGGCTGAGTTAACGCACCATGGCCCCACTTGGAGCTATACGGTACTGAGAAGAAGTGGAGATTTTCAGGCCATAAATCTGGTTTTGAGTGCACTCAATACCCTGCCACACGCATTTGACGTATGAAGCATGAAAACATCATCGGAAGCTGTGGTTTCTTGATGATGATATTGAACTTAGATCTGAAGACTAGTTTAAATTGCAACTTGCTCTCATTAAGTTAAGGGCTTTATCCAAGACATTATTAAATTGAAATCGCCAAATCGGAGTATTACTGGAACTAAACTTTCATGAAATACTGTCAGACCATTCTACTAAGTGACAGAACCCGAAGGTAAGGTTTTTAGGTTGCTCCGGGACCATAACATTATAGAACCGGAAGCAGAAGAATCACCTTTTTTCATAAAGACAACACAAACAGCCCTGGTCTAGACTAAAAACGTGAGCACTCAAAAGCTGCTTAGCAAGTTGCACGCGAATTCGAGTACCACAATAATTCGCTTATTATTATCGAGGCATTCTGTAAAATGTCTACAGCTGTGCACTTTCAGACATTTGACAAATATAATTCGTAAACCGTTCATTTACTCAGAGTAATCTTTTAGGGTTGAACGTGCATAAACGCTTCCGGATATTATTGAATATATGAACAATGAATCAAGTTGACTAAATGGTCATTAATAAGTGTCCTCTTCCTAACGAGTACGATAAACAGCGGTGGAGTCTTTCTAGCAGAAACATTTATGCAAATAGTGTGTTGAATTTGGAACCTTTTAGCATAATTTTTCTGTCATCCACTGTTACAAGTAACGTTTTGTTTGAAATGAGATTAACGACCTTAACATAACTCTATTTAATGAAACAATATCAGGAGTTTAAAAAACCCTGTTCTGTCTTGCACTGCCCTTGGTGCCGAAATACCGGAGCCTTTGGAATCGAATCCCACTGTAACCAGAGCTGTTTGTGTTGTCTTTATATCTTAAATAGCTTACCTTCGGGTTCTGTCAATTAGTTGAATGGTCTGACAGTATTTCATGAAAGTTTAGTCTGAGTAATACTCCGATTTGGCGATTTCAATTTAATAATGTAGTCATAAATAAATTTAGCATAAATTCTAATTGAGGCATGCTCATAACCACAGTACTACACACATTGTCCTGCAATTGTTTCTAATTGATTAAAAAATTCGCTTTCCTTCTCCTAACTTTTCTTCTTAAAGCAATTAAGCTTATATTTCCAGCCACGCTAAAGAAACACGAGTTTTGCACGCTTTCTTCTTCCTTATAAGTAAAAGTAGCTAATTTTACTACATCTTCAAAATAAACGATATATAAAAATAATTAGGCTTCAATAAATATAAATATATGCGTACACTTCGTTTTGCAAAAATGACTGAACCATTAAGTGAAATCGTATAGTCAAACTCTATCACGTTCAATGGATATACATACATCTTGTATTTACAGTAAACACTATTTAAACCCCAAAAAAAATCAACACAAACTTTTCACATACGTATGAATGAATATCTGTTAGACTCTTAATTAGTACCAATTAAAATGCAACTAAACTCCCCATATAACCGCGTGCACTTCAAATTAACCATTACCTCAGCAAATCGCATTGCCGCTACATTTTTTAAACAATATTGAAACAAAAGCGAAACTCATCGCTAACTTTCACGGAATCGTTTTCTTCCCATCACAAACGCAACTGTGCGGACAAATTGTATACAACAACAATAACACCCATGGCAAAAATGCCGAAAAAAATTACAAAAAAAAACTCGAAATATTAATTTTTCATTTTCAAATTACTATTTCCGTTTATATGTACATTTAACATTTCTTGTCTTCTGTACAAAAATGTTGTGAAGATGCGACCATTTCATATTTTGTGTGGATGTATGTATATTTAAAAATGGAAATTAAAAATATGCGCAGAGGCCTATCCAATATGTTGGGTGCATATATATGAGACTCGAGACATTTCATCTGTGTTTTATGGAAGATGTTTCGGTTATAGTGTATACGTAATATGTAAACGAATAGGTGAAAGTGTTTTCATTTATTTATGAATATTATATGTGAGTGCACATCATGTTGTAGATGGTGTTTTTAGCAATATTGAAGTATTTTTTTTGTGAAAACTACATATTTCATACTTCGACGCAAATGGTTTTCTATTAATCATTTCGAATTTGACTGTTTTTTGTGAGTTTTGCAGAAATTCATCGACGAGCATCCACTTGGTTTTATTGCAAAAATTAAAGAAATATTTCTTATTAGTTTTATTGTTTTGACATAATTTATATAATGAACGGTATGTTTTCGCGTACCTTATTATATTTTTATTTGTTCTCATCGTAATGAAATTAATAATAAATAATGTTCAAAATAATAAGAAAAATTACAATTTGACAGTGTATTGACAAATTTTATATATATATATACCACAACTGCGAATTTCAATCAGTAGTTCCTTTGTAAGAATCGTAGAAATGACCTCTCGCAATCCTTTTTTCTTCTTCTTCCTTGCCTCGTTCTTTATACCGCTCCATGGCTTCGCGTTGCTCGACCCGCGGTGTAGGCACATCGCCCGTTTTGGCGATAAAATCCCAGCATATTTCTACAGGCAGCTAGAAATATGCTGGGATATTATCGCCAAAACGGGCGATGTGTCTACACCGCGGGTCGAGCAACGCGAATCCTTTTTTAATCTCTCGTAATTTTTATTGTCTATTCAGCCCACCCAGTGCTACAAACATCTATTTGTTGCAAAAATATTGTGAAAATAAAATGAAAATTAATTAACAGTTTTATGCCTTTTTCCCCATATCCGGGAAAAATATCATAAAACGAAAGAGTTAAGCCAGTAACCTGCATATTTAAAAGTCTGGCTATGTTCCGCGAAGCATAGTTTGAAATAAATATGTGAGCCTGTGAAACGTTGGTTTTATGCACCAAATTTATGGCTGAGTCAACGCGTTATCTTTTAGGCCGCCCAAACATGGTCAATCCATGGATTGCAATCCATGGATTCGAATCAATAAAATGGATTTTCTTTCTTTCAAATGAACCCATACACGGGCGGAATTGGATTTTAATCGAATAAAATCCATGTGGAATCCATGGATTGCAATCCATGTATGTGTGTGCGGCCTTACAAGGGGTTGAGACACACAGATTTTGAGAATTAACTCATTTTACTTTATCAGTCCGAACAAACCCCGCACTTTTATATACAGTAGAGCGTCGATTATCCGAACGTCGATTATCCGAACCAGGCAATCAACTTTTTATCATATGACAGACATCGAATTAAATGAAAACTCAAGTGTTCGAAGGACGCAATCTCTCATCTGCATTGCTTAATTACCTTGAATTTTTTATTTTTCTTCAGTTTTTGTCGTTTTAAATGTTTTCAGTTTGCCGCTTCATTTCATATTTGGGCTATTTTCTAATTTGTCTATGGAATTTCGATTAACCGAACTTTCGTTTATCCGAACCACCCTTGTCGACATTAGTTCGGATAATCGACGCTCTACTGTACTTACATACAATAATGAGAGCACACTTCTTCTTGTAAAATCCTTTTTAAATTTGGAGAAAAGCAATGGTGTGCATTGAAGTGTTTGGCGTGAGCCTGCATGGAGCCGCCATTGCCACAGATCTAAGCAGCTTTTAACCTTTATTTTTCACCGCATTTTCTTTTAATGAAATTACGTGGAATATATCGGAAACGTTGGGGAATTTCAAAACGGTCATTGAACATTTTTTTTATTAGTTAATTGCGGAGATGGAGGAATTGAAAATAAATACTTACAATCGCTGAGACAAGTTGTTGGACCATTTTAGGATTATAGATTATGACATTTACCAGCATTTCCACTCATATCTTTTTTAAGCGATTTAACTATATTTCCCAAGAAAATTCAAAAAAAAAAATTTCCAGAAGATCTTGTGCTGGACCCAAACTGTCATGATACCACAAGAAACTAAAAAATATGAGTCAAGTTAAAGCACGCCCCACATTAACCAAATTGTGGAAACATTTTTCAGTAAAAAATTTTTGTCCAAAATTTGGAAGAAAAATGCTTGTACAAAAATTAATATCTACTCAAATTTGAATTGTGAATTTAGGAAACCCTCGGAACAGTTTACTGAGAGAAGAAACTAGTGAGAAAGAAAAACACTTTTTATGAATAACAAAGATGAAAGTCTGCATGTCTCTTGCCACACACTCATAATACACCTTCAGAATATTTTTCCGTTGTAAAATCGACCCCAATCTCGTCAGTAAACTATGGCATCTCATTATATTGATTGTTTGTAAAAATAAATGTTTTTTACCGGAAAATTTAGTACAAAGGTTTTCCAATTGCTATAGGATATAGGATTTATTTTGTTAAAACTCGCTAACGAGTTGAATTGTTACATCAAAACTCGTGTGGGTTTATCAGGAAATTCTCCAACAGGTAGGATCCCGCAACAATGTTACCCTTTTCTGGGTACCTATACTTTCAGGACTTCGGCAGGCCAAGCTTTTCGTGCGCTACTACTCGAGCAAACGCACTGTAAGTTTAATGAAGTTGAATAGGAACAGGGTTAGGATAATTTGCGGGCACTGCCGTTTGAATTGCCATCTAAAAACGCAGCGCATTGTCAACGACACGAGCTGTCACTTATGCGAGGCAGAAGATGAAACTACTTTGCACATTCTTTGTGAAGCTATGCGCCGAATGTTTTTGCATTGCGCTACCTCTAAAAGAGGATATCGCCTCTCTTAAAATAGGTCAGCTAAATCGTTTTATTGCGAGACATAGGTTAGATGAGTTCATCTTATCAACATTAGGGGCAATATCACTATAGACCAGTGGTCGTAGTGCCTATTGAATTCAACTTCCTCAATCTTAATCTTAAACACTTAGTTAATGCTTGCAGAAATTTAAAAATTTATATATTAGCGTTTATAATCGCGTTTTATCGTCATTCACGACCGAGCTAATTTTTGGCTGCTTTGGATTTGCAGCCGTAATTAGATTGCAGTAAATAATCTCACGTTGGGCCAATTTTGCGTACATCTTATCGGCTGGTTAGTCTTATCGCACAGAGAAGACACACACAATATTTAGTAAGCTTTTTCATTGTATTGAATGGAATTTTTGTTTATTTTGCATAGTTCTGCCATATTTTGCTTGGTTACGCTATCATCTTAGATTAAAAAAATCATTGCGCGGTTTCATACAACAGCGTAAATAAGCAAAAGATAACACAACTATGCAAAATAAACAAAAATGCCATTCAATACAATAGAAAAGCTTTCTGAATATTGTGTGTGTCTTCTCTATGCGATAAGACTAACCAGCCTACAGGTACTGAATAAGAGCTATCAGAAACCCGGTCGTAGTCTTGCAATCAATTGGCAACCAAGGCCGTGTAATTCGACCCAACTATACAATTCTACGTGTTTAAGTTTTTCTTTTAATGAGCCAAGCTTTGAAAGACATACCGGCTGAAAATGGAACAAATGTAACGGGTATCAATTATTATGTGAATCCTTACAGAATCACATATTTCCACATTTCTGCACACTTTTTTATTGTTTGTGACAATTTTCAGTGACGGATTTACCATCCAGACAACATGAGCATCGTTGTCTGGATGGTAAATCCGTCACTGAAAATTGTCACAAACAATAAAAAAGTGTGCAGAAATGTGGAAATATGTGATTCTGTAATGATTCACATAAAGGAAGGAATATAAATAACTGCTGATACTTAAATATAAGACTATTAAAAACTCTACGAAATTGAAAACTCGAATATAATAAAAGATTTTGTAACATTGCATCCCAATGTGGTAAAAATTCCTTGCAGATGTGCAACATTACAACCTGCGAAATCTTTGTCGAAATGTCATACCATAGGGCAGGTGTGCCAAACTTGCCGCATGCAGACCTCTTCCTTATTTTCTGCGGTCCGGATGAAAAAGCCGTTGTGCCTACACTCAAATCATAAAAAATGGAACAAACCGAAATTAAGTTTAACTGCGTTAAAATTAGCCGACTGATATTTGTTTGTTCAGAAAATGAGTCCTTCAAGGATAGCCAAGGAGACAAAATGATTTTACTTATCGGATTTCTAGTATTATTAGGGTGTGATGACTTATTATAAGAAAATCTTTGAATTTATTGAATTCAACTGAACACAATTTGTTTAAATATGTTTGTTTGTTTCCAATTTTACACATTAACAGAAACTCTTTCATACGCAAAATAAATGTAGTAATCGATCAAACAGCTATATATAGTCCTCAGCCTGAATTTAATTGATTGTGGATTAGCGATTGGTGTAATAATATGAGTTGTTTCCAAAAGCCAAAGAATTTATCGTAATGAAAGTCCTAAAAATTAAAATCAACATCTAACTAATAGTCTAAGAAAATTGGACCAAAATATGGCCATCGAACGGCAAAAATTGGATTATGGTTGGGAATGGTCCCCCAGATTATGGCATTAAAAGTGTCAACCGATTGGGGGTTCGAACCCTTAAAAAAAAGGGGGGAAAGGGGGGCTTTTTTTTTTTGCGATTATTTTAAAAAGGACAGAAGAGATACAGAAAAATGATTTGAGGACAAAAAAACTACATAAAATTACCTTTTCAATTATATATAACACATTAGAGTTTAATTGAATATTTCGGCGTTAGACTAGAAAATAAATTAGAATATTTTTATTTTAGACCTTTTTCAAAAGCTCCATAACTTTTGAAAGAATGCTAGTTCAGCCGTAAAATTTTGTATAAGTATTCACAATAAGTTCAAGATCATTTTAAGGTAATCATTGAGTCGCTCTGGTCAAGGACCCCCATTATCCCCCCATTTCAATTTGCCAAAACTGCATGTTCATAACTCCCCCCAAAATTGGAGCAGAGTGCTAATTTTGGTTTGTTGCGATTGGAGGTCATAGTCCACCCACCAAAAAGCAGCTCATTCGGATAAAAACGAAGGGTATCTCCCATACAAAGTGACTCATCAGCAGTTTGTTCTATGTACTACTCATTTTATAAACTGTAGAGCAAAGTTGTCTTGGGTCACTTTGTATGGGAGGTACCCTTAGTTTTTATCCGAATGAGCTGATTTTTGGTGGGTGGGGTGACTATGAACTCTAATCGCAACAAACCATAATTTAGTAATGGGATAAAAAGGTTTCCTTGCCATGGGAAGAAATGGTGCGTTTCAGCGGTGAATCTTTGCATCGTCAGAAATGTTTTTTCTGTTTTGATTTCATAAAAATGTTATGGCCTAAAATCGCTTAGTCAAGAATGTTTTCTTAAAATCAAGATGGACACCCCTTTTATGGAATAAATTGCATTAAAAATTTAATGGAACGGAGGTACAATATTCTACCACTGCACCTGAAAGAATACGAAGAGAGAGATTATTTTTGATCTCAATATGACCGGAATCGATTGAGAAGCAAAATAGTAAAACGAATTTATTTTTACTATTTTCATTTTTTTTTCTTGAACAAATTAACTAGGATTCAAATGAAATTAACGATTGCGCAAATTAAATTAACACTTTGAAAAGTCAAATCAACAATTTCGCAAATGGAAGTAACATTTAACAACTCAAATTAATAATTTGACAATGATTTGCTGAATGATTATCTCGACTTGTGAAACAATTCATTAGATTTGCAAAATCCTTAATTTGATTTGTTAAAGCTTTAATTTTATTTATGAAATCGTTTATTTCATTTGATGTATAGTAAATTCGGTGAATTTGTTTTGAAAATTGTATATCATAACGTTTTATAAGAAAAACCGCAAAACTGCAGCAATAAGTTTTGAGTAGAGTTCAGAAAATTGATTTTTATATTGCCTGTTCTTGGCTATAATATTGACAATTTTCCTTCGCCTGATGTTAGAATCCTCAAGCCACGGAGGCGCACTATATTCCGCCAAATAGTTATAGTATTGCTCGAACTATGATCATATTCAAATAAGAAAATTCGATAAATCAGCGTTCTGACGATCAGAAGATATTTGCTATCTCGTATATATCGATTAACTGTTGGATCAGTTATTTTTATACCCTTCGCTTATTAAGCGTAAAGGGTATATTAAATTTGTCATGAAGTTTGTAACGCATTGAAGGAAGCATCTCCGACCATATAAAATATGTATATATATGATCAGCGTGACGAGGTGAGTCGATTGGACGATGTCCGTCTGTCCGTCTGTCCGTCTGTCTGTCTGTCTGTCTGCTGCGACGCGTTTTGCTCGGCCAGTTTAAAAGCTATGGAGCTGAAATTTTGCACACATGCTTCTTTTTGTTGCAGGCAGTTTGTATGTTTGAATCGCTAAAATCCGCCAAGGGGGTCGTGGGGCTGTCATACAAACCTACCCCCCAAATTTAGGTTCTTCTTAGAAAAAACTTTTTTATTTATGCACCAATTTCAATCCAATTTCACACAAATGCGTTTTAATTGGTAACACACAATATATGTAAAAATCGATCAAATCGGACAATGGGGTCGTGGGGCTGCCATACACACATAGTCTCCAAATTATGTTCTTCTGAGAAATTTTTTTTTATTTTCTTATCGATTTCAATCAAATTTCGCACAAATGTGTTTCTAGTAATACCACAAAACATATGTCAAAATGGACCAAATCGGACCATGGGGTCATGGGGCTGTCATAGAAACCTAGCTCCCCAAATTAAGTTCTTCTAAGAAATTTTTTTTTATTTATACACCAATTTCAACCAAACTTCACACAAATGTGTTTCTATTGATGACACAAAACATATGTATAAATAGATGGAGTCGGACCATGTGGTCATGGGGCTACCATACAAGCCTAGCCCCCCAAATATATTTTTTCTAAGAAAAACGTTTTTATTTGCACACCAATTTCAATCAAACCTCAGAAAATTATATTTCTATTGATGCCACATAACAAACGTGAAATCGGACTATGGGGTCGTGGGGCTGCCATACAAACTTGACCCCCAAAATTAGTTTCTTCTAAAAAATACTTTTTTATTTGGACACAAATTTCAACTAAACCTCATGGAAATGTATTTTTAGTGATGGTACAAAACATATAAAAAAATGAATTATATCGGACCATGGGGTCATGGGGCTGGCATATAAACCCAACCCCCAAATTAGGTTCTTTGAAGAAAACCTTTTTGATTTGTCCACCAATCTGAACCAAATGTGTTTTAATTGATGCCACAAACATACGTAAAAATTGATGGGAAGGCCATAGGGCTGCCCTACAACCCCTTCCCCCTCTTTTTGGTTCTTATAAGAAACCCACGTCCCGCTTCGCCCAATAAATCTTCGCCACGGCACTTATGAGAAAATTCAAAAGCATGGAAGCGGGGAGGACTGAACACTAGTCATAGGTACGCCCGAAAAAACTTTTAGACCGAGGGGAGCGAAGGGTATCCAAATTTCGGCCGCGCCCGAAATTAGCCTCGGTCTCGTTTTATTATCAATCAGATAATTTGTAATTTTATTACATTTTAAAAATTTTCTGTAATTGCAACTTTTCCTGTTTTGATATGCGGAATTTTACATTGGCCAAGGCATGGGTGTATTGTGGACTCCACACCCTCACATCACTAGTACCAAACATCTAAATATATATTATTTCAGATGTTTGACGCGGTATCTTCCATTTGTTTACTCAAATCGTGCATTTGTAATAATTTTCATTGCATTGCACCTAAAGATCGATCTACTTCTGCACTTCACTTTCTATACCTATTCAAATTCTATGCCCGCAAACTGTTTAACAAAAATTAACATTATAAAAAAAGAAACAAGTTTATCGTCTACTTTAACTATAATTTCTAGTGTAATTGTATATTCTAACCATATCTCTATTTTTTCCTATCTTTCTAGCTCAATTGACATTCACAGCGTATATATGTAAGACGTTGACAAAAAAAAACGAAAGCCAGCAAAACACAGCGCGGATACTATAGTATTACTTAGCATACCAAAATTTCAACGACAATAGCCCCACACACACATTAATAATTCAACAAAATGGGACATCACAGGCGACAATTGTTCGCAACATTAATTTTAGTTCTATTTATTTTTAAGGTAAGTACTCTGCGAGTTGTGTAAAAAAATTTACTTTTATTTTCTTGCTTTCTTAAATTAAAATATGAATGGATGTAATACCATATTTTCTGGGGTTTGTTTTGTCGTTCGATGTTTTTTTTTTATTGTTGAGGCTAAACTTAACAAAAACCCCACTTGTCTGTCATTGCAACCCATTCGCGAGTCAAACAGACAAGGTAAATAGAGATCAAGACAGACAACTGATTTTTTGTATTTGTGCATGAACTTGCTACTCATCACATATGCATAATATTTTTAAATGTTTTTACATATAGTTACAGACAGTTCCTTATGAAGTTCAAGGTCCCTGGTCATGATGCCAGTGTAAAGCAAAACATATTAATGGTGTCTAAAAATGGAACTTCTAATCAGATAAGTTAGATGAGAATTACGGGGTTAATAGATCGGTGGAGCGTGCTGTTTATCACACGCCTTCTACTTTTTGTATGGAATTGAGTATAGTTATAGGAAATCCAATTTTAGAGTAAATTGTAGTGCTTGCATATTTTTGCAAATTCTATCTGTTACAAAATAGAATGATGCGTTTTATATTTTGGTTTCTCAATTATATGATTCTATTTTTTTATCTTTTATGGATAAAACTACTAAATGAAAAACTTTTCCATTCCACTGTACCATCTCATATAATCTTGGCTCCAAACATACCTTGGCAATGCACCATAATAATAAATATAGAGTACAGTACACGTTTATTAACATGTACATTACAATCAGAAATAGTTCACATTTAACGGTTATTAAACATTTCCCGGCCTCATACGAGACCATAACAGACCAGTTATGAATCACTATTACAAAAATTCATTAAAAGCAGTAGCAATAGTCTCTCAACACATACCCACTATCCACTAATCCGTGTCTAGTTCTGCACATAATCGCGAACCTCAATTGCACAGATATTTCTTTTACATTTAGATATGCGATCTGTTTCGCACCGACATAGATGAAATATTTTTTTAACAATTTACAATCAAAATTTACTACCACCATAAGAAAAGGTAGAAAAAACTTGCAACCAAATTTTTACACTAATTTTATGAGAACACAACTCATAAAAACGTTTTTAACTAAAACTAGACCAATAAAAGAACTTTCGTATAAACACACTCCCCTTATGAAACTGAAAGGCTGAAAACTACACACTTGTATTCTTGCATATTTACCAAGAGAAATTACTTACTTCTTATGACTATACAAGAAATCACTTCCAACTTCCAATCCAAATATGAGGAGGAAAGCATATAAAATTCGCACTACATATATCGAAATTGATAATGTAAAAAGATGTGAGCAGCAATTCCAATGCTACCTCATTTTGGATGCAAATAAAAAAAAAGTTTAATAGATTCCAAATTACTGTGAACTGAAATAGATAATGCTCAATGTGTCTATGGGAAGTGTTGAATAAGCTTATAGAGAGAAAAATGCAGATCGAGATCGCTAATCGGTAAGATAAGCTACATGCACATTTTTTTTTTTCGCGAATCAATCAATATATGACGGTATTGAGCTAAGTTGAACCGTTACTTATCTTAAATCTACCGGCATTAACGCGCCAATTCACCTGGGATGATGATTATGTGTGGAATGTGTATGGATTTGAATTTTCTTAAGATTATTTTAGAGTTGATTTTTCTTTTTACTAGAATAGTTATAGAGGAGCGACCTTTATTGCTGTAATAGAGTTGAAGTTTCATATTGCTTCATTTCACAGTGTTTGTTTGTTCGGTCAAATAAGGAAAATATGCAGTGGCGGATTGACACATTTGCTGCTAGTAGACTGTTGACATTTTACCGCCCCTACCAAGCTCTACGACAGACATGTCAAACTCGCGGCCCGCGGGCCGCATGCGGCCCTCCTCACAGTTTTGTGCGGCCCGCGGCCAGGTCGTAGAAAACACAATGTATATCAGCACAACACCATAAAAAATTGCACTTGTTGAACTAAAGTCTCAGAAATTTACTTAAACTCGTCAAGGAGACGGTGGCCTATGCAAGATTTAATTATGTATTTGAAAAATCTTCCTCTCTATTCTACAAACAATTTGTTGACGTTTTTTGAGGTACATTGGTTTAAGGTAGTCTTTTTTGTGCAGAAAAATATTAAGCCCCTTCGTGAAATTGTCTGGTCCCGAAATTTGGATAAAAAAGAAGCTTTTGGCTTTGCCTGATAGTTATTTGCCACGGATGCATTATAATTCGCGTTCACATTTTCAAGTAATGGGAGGCGAACATCTTGTATTGAGATATATTTGAAAAGAACGCCAAGCTTTAAAGACCCCGAAATCTGGTATTTCATGAATAAATCACCTGAATGTGAATTTTTGTAAACATAACAATTTCAGTCACACCACATCACAAAATAGTGTAAATATTTAACCACCTTTCTGCCCGAACTTAATTTATGTTAGCAAAGAACTCCGGCTATCAAGGTTATTTCGCGCTACCTGAATGTTTTTGATGCTTTAATGTTTTGATCAGCTGACCAAAATTTGGCGGAAATTAATTTACATGTAGTGTCTACGGATCGATCAAGCTAACTTTGGCACTTTAACTTTTTGCTCAAAGTTTCCAAATTTGCTGTAGTTGAAATAGATTGGATGCATCAGCATCGGCGGCAGCGGCAGAAGCATTTTTTCTGCTTCTGCTGTCAATGTGGGTCATCAAAGGCAAATGCGTTCTAAATTGAAATTTGTCTGCTGATGCCGATGCCGATGCTGACGCGTCTAATCTATTTCAAGCTTTTGAGGAACATTTTCAAAAAATTACTTTTCCAAAAGTAATAATCCCGAGGTAAAAAATAATTTTCTTCAGGCGTTTTCGAAATTTTGATCCTACGGCCCGCTTAATCCTGAGCAAAGTTATATTTGGCCCGGGCCAGGTTTTGAGTTTGACACCCCTGCTCTACGAGGATATCGCTGAAGGGACGTAACCAAAATCAAGACGTTTAGCTTTTTCATTGTTTCCCAACAAATCAAATTGTGCAAGAATGTGCAGAACACTATTGGTATTTTGTGTCGAAAATTAATACTCCAGGACCTTCATTTATTCTAAACCTTCCCCTTTGCACTTTCATAGGTGAGTGCTTTCCAGTTCTTGGGTCCTGAGCATTCTTTAATCTTTTTGTGATAGATAAACATAAAGAAAAAGCGATGCAATAATAATTGGTTGGAGTGTCGGTTTTAAGGGTATGGTCTTCCTCTTCATAGTGTCCCGCTTTTAATGCACAATTGAGCAATACTGGTAGAATCGATGGTACAATTTATTTGAGCAAAAACGCCGTCAATGAAATTGATTTCTTCTTCTTTATGGCACGATAGCCCGACGTCGGGCCTTGGCCGCCTGGATTGAAGACCTCCAATTGTCGCGGTCACGCGACCTTGTCCTCCAGTTCCGAAAGCCTAGCATCTGGTGGGCGTCCTCACATACAGAATGCTCCCATCGGGCTCTCGGTCGTCCACGCAATCTGGCTCCGTCCACTCGTTGCGCGTTCATCACCTTTTTGGGCATGCGATGGTCGTTCATCCTTTGTACATGTCCCGCCCATTGCAGTCGCTGCAATTTCACGATCTTCGAAATGAAATTGATTTACGCAACGAAAAAATTTCAAATCAGGTTTTGAAACTACTTGAAATTTTGCATACAGCATTTTTTTCGGTTTTTATTACTTTTATATCAACGTCACTTCTAAAGTACAGTTTCAAATTTGATTTTAATTGAATGTTTTGCAAACAATTTTATAACGGAACTTTCTACCAACGAATCTGCAAAGATGATTTAGTGTGATTGCTTTCCAACGGCATGTTATTGCTTTTGACATTGACTTATTGCGCACTTTAACTTGTGTACAAAATTGTAACTATCAGTATTTAAGAAAAAAATAAATATTTTCGT
Source organism: Microchrysa polita (assembly GCA_949715475.1). Taxonomy (NCBI): domain Eukaryota; kingdom Metazoa; phylum Arthropoda; class Insecta; order Diptera; family Stratiomyidae; genus Microchrysa; species Microchrysa polita. The sequence continues at coordinate 37,590,382 of OX454416.1, forward strand.
TTTAAACAACGATTGAGTTACATATTTTCGAATTGGAATGTAAAATTTAAATTTTCAAATCAACCGTTACTGAAGGATCAAAATACAACAAAAAATGACTCTCGTCTCTCTGATATTCAGTTGAAGTGTTGCACTTTTCATGGTTGAAAATCTTTTGAAAATCGGTCGTCTCAATTTTAGTATAAGGTGATTATTTTTTTGGATTAAAAGTAATCAATTTATGAGATTTATTTTCTTATAAGCGTCTTCCCTATCTGGACTTTAAACATTAATCTGCCCTTTGCACATTTGGTGGAACTGACAAGAAACCGGGATACTCAGTGCAAAATTAAGCTCTTGGTGTTTTTCAATAAAAAATATCTCAGACGAAGAGACAATAAAACGAGGCTAATTTCGGGCGCGGGCGAAATTTTGATACCCTTCGGTCCCCTCGGGCTAAAAGTCTTTGCGGGCGTACCTACGTCTTGTATTTGAACTGGGGGGCCCCATTCTTTTCCTTCTGTTTTCACAAAAGTTCGGTTGCGTTGACAAAACAATATACATATTTGTGTGGTGTTTGATTGGAATAAGTGGGCAAATAAAAATATTTACTCAGAATATTTTATTGGATGATGCGGGAGCATGGCCCCATAGAACGATTCCAGTTGTTTTGATAAAGACACATTAATTCAAGGTTTTGTGAAATTGGTGTAAAAAATGTTTCTTAGAAGAACCAAAATGGGGGGTTGGGTTTGTATGGCAGGCCCATAACCCCATGGTCCGATTTGATCCATTTTTATATATGTTTTGTGTCATCAATAGAAATACATTTGTGTGAAATTTGGGTTGAAATTGGTGCACAAATAAAAAAGTTTTTTCTTAGAAGAACCTAATTTGGGGGGTTGGATTTGTATGGCAGCCCCATGACCCCATTGTCCAATTTGATACACTCTTACATATGTTTTGTGTCATCAATAGAAATACATTTGTGTGAAAATTGGTGCACAAATAAAAAAGTTTTTCGTAGAACAACCTAATTGGGGGGGAGGGTTTATATGGCAGCCCCATGACCCCATGGTCTGATTTGATCCTTTCTTAGATGTGTTTTGTGTTATCAATAGAAGCACATTTGTGTGAAACTTGGTTGAAATTGGTGCACAAATAAAAAAGTTTTTCTTAGAAGAACCTAATTTGGGGAGTTGGGTTTATATAGCAGCCCCCTGACCCCATCAACCTATTTTACCGATTCAAACATACAAACTGCCTGCAGGAAAAAGAAGCATGTGTGCAAAATTTCAGCTTCATAGCTTTTAAAATGGCCGAGTAAAACGCGTCGCAACTGACAGACAGACGGACAAACAGACATCTCCCTTCAATGCGTTACAAACTTCATGACAAAGTCAATATACCCTTTCACTCTATGAGCGAAGGGTATAAAAAAACAAAAATGTGCTTGGTTTCGAATTTTAGCTTACAAGCAATTGACTATAAGAAGCATTTTCGCAGATTAGTCTTCAATGATAAATCGAACCTATTGTTGGAAGCTTTGAGAAAAAAGTGATAAACAGTTCTTCATTTATGTGTCTCACTGAGGTACAAGCACAATTCACACAGTGCTATCAAATCGTATCTCATGAGAATGATAAGTGCTATATCTGGCTTTGAAATTCGGGTTTCCACGGTATTAAATGTGTATGTAATGTTTTTAACTTACATAAAATAATATTTTCCCCAAATTTGCCACCCCTGTAAAATTTGACGCCTCTTGGGTACTATACCAGGCAGCTCGTGGTCGCTGTCGCAGCGAGTAGCTCCGAAACGATTTACATTTTGGAACCGACTACCGTATTAAATGCCGCATTTTTATAAAGACAACTCGAGCCAATGCTCTATTAATTCAGAGAATAGAATCTCTTCCTGCACTGAGGTTATCTAAAGGCTCAATTAGCATGTAGTAGAAACATATTCATTAAGACTCTTAAGCTCACATAATCACAGTTCAATAAGGCTTTGTAGATTGTTTCTTTTAAATTCCAAAATTAGGGCTTAGTATTGAATTTCTCCAACCAGGGCCGGCTCTACTATATGTGCAGACTGTGCACTTGAACAGGGCGCCAACCGAAAGGGGCGCCAAATTCATTATGATGAAGACTTTCTTTAATGACAACTGCATGATGATCACATCAATTCTCTTCTCTGCTGTATAGCATTTTTTTTATACATATTTATATTGATTGATACAATCATTATCTAAGGGTGTGTTTTCCCAAAGATCCGCTGCAATCGCGACTCAATAAATTGCATAGAATTTCCACTAACAACAAAACTCAATTCGCAAGCTAATCGTATTCCATTTGACCGACCCATCGACGCAGTCGCGACTCGTGAAACCTTGAAAGACACATCTTCAAACTTTTCCGCATTGTATCTACACGAGAGGAAGAGCGAGAGACGTGTTTCATCCTTCCGCGTTCAAAAATGCTTCGCATATCTCGTACTTGTGCATCACTGCAAATATGCTCCAATTAATCCATACACTTTATATGCGGGATGGGCGCCCTATGGGCGCTAGATTTCATAGATTGTATGCTTGGCAGAAGTGAAGAGTTGTGCATTTCAGAAATTGTGCACATAAGAAATTGTTGTAACGTACACCCCTATATTCTGCAAAAGAGGGAAACAGCTGCTTTGCAGGCTCGTTGTAGGTGAGATGCTGAGATGTGCTTATTCACTTGATGGCTCATTCTCGTAGTCTCAGCTCGTAGTACATGTTTCAATTGTATGAGAGTGGGCGATAGAGGTGTTTTGTAGGATGTATACTGTATAGTTTGTAGGAAGAGATTTTACCGCGTAAAATGTTCTATGCAATCCATATTAAGCGCAGGATAGACCTCGAGTGAAATGTTTGTCCGCTACGATTTTCTCAATGAAAATGTATGCTTACGGTGAAATATGCGGCAAATCCAGTGGAACTCCATACGCTACAATCCGAAAATGGTTTCATAGTTTTTCTCTGCAATTTTATGTATTTTTTCCATTTCCCGCTCATTTCATCGTGAAAAATATCTAATGGCCGGGGAATCGAAAAATACTTAAAATGGCCGAGAAAAATTATGGGACCATTTTCGGATGTAGCTTATGGAATTCCCCAGCATTTCCCACATATTCCAGTAAGTAAGCATACATTTTCATTGAGAAAATCGCAGCGGACAAAAATTTCACATTCGGGTCCTATTCTGCGCTTTAGATTTGAATTAAACTTTCCCTGCGGTGCGGACAACGGTCAGTTTCATTTTAGGTGGCAACGGTTTTTATCGTATTCTGCGTTTTAAAATGAAAAGTGAACCATGTTAGGTAGGAATTTAAAAAGAAAGTTGTCAGGAGTGGATAATATGAACGATTATTTTACAAAATATATTTAGACCTCGTATATTTTCTTAAAAATTACGTTTCTATCGAAATCTGACATCAAACACAGTTCAATTCATCTGCCGGCCATAGTATCGTTACACAATTTGACGATCGAATGAGCACCGGCTCTAAAAATTACTATTTTATCACAAAATCTAGTGATCGGTCGCACTGAAAGCCATCTTCCATACAAATTCAAAGTGTCAGTCATACAGCCACAAAGCTCGTATGGAAAATGACCATGGCAGATTACTACATTCCATTCCTGATTAATATATAGAAGGTCGACTTTTTAGTATATGAACAGGGCGCCATAATACCTAGGACCGGCGCTGTCTCGAACCAAATATGTTTTACCACCGTAAAAGAATATTTATATGGCATACATGAAACTGCCGTCTTTTATTCAGCAGTTTTAACATGCCTGGTTTATTTTCAAAAATGCATCATCACGAAAATAATTAAATAATAAGATCTCTTCATTTACCGTAACTCCTAGTGGAGCCTGGTGCGTTGATGACTACCGTGTGTAGTCATCAACGTTACAAAGACAACTGAATTCGGAGTGTGATACGGTTGTCAGCCATACCACTTCCTAGTCGCATTGTTAGTTTATTATTCTACGATAAGAATATTTCTTATCATCTTCTTCTGAATAATAAACTTGCGACGAGTCGTGCCGAGTTTGGAAACTCGTTTCTCTATGAGTGTCAATTTCACAGAGTGGCGACCGAACGTTCACGGCCACAGAGCACGACATAATAAGATCAGTGCTAGTTAAATGGGAAAACCTAGCTAAATCGCGATATTAGCATGTCCGCAACCAGATTAAAGGTACGTTGTGCTAGACGCGGCCGCACGACTGCGACTCGCTCATTCCATATAAAAACTCGTTTCTCTCTCATTTTAAAAACGAGTTTTTATATGGAATGAGCGAGTCGCAGTCGTGCGGCCGCGTCTAGCACAACGTACCTTAAGGAGGACTGCTTTCGCTCTGGCAGTAGGTACTGTGCCTTTATCATACTTATCTTGCTAAAACCCAAATCCCCTTGTTTCAAATTTGTCCCGTCAATGCTTGATGAATCAATGCAATTAGAGCATAACTGAAGGAATAAATCCGCTCAGAAATAAGGCGGTTTTAATTGAATTGGTATGCTAAAATATAGATGGAATTTATCAAAAACGAAAATTAGTGATGAAAACTGTATCCTTGGGTATGACATTTTTCAGAGAACAGTTTTTTGAAAAGGCTCTTAAGTGCCGAGTGTTTACACGATTCCATATTTTTCATTTGATATGAATTTCTACTATAGGGTAGTAAATTTAAGCAAGAATTGGGAATCATGCAGGTTACAATCCTTAACTCTGGCGAAGATTAACTAAATATTCAGTTGGAGGACGAAATTACCAGATAATTTTGCAATGAAAATTTCCTGCCTTCCGGCATTTTTTTTCGTCCCATTTAATTTCTTCTGTAGTTTCAATTGTTTCCTTGCCACTAAATCGAAGGTGATATTGAATTATTCTTTCCTCATTTTTATTCGAGTGTTAATGAAAATATAATTGGCGTCCATCGTGTATGAAGAACACAGAACTACATGCAAACAATTAACATAATCAAAATAGACTAATTTCGGGCGTGGATACCCTTCACTTTCATTCAGATTAATAGCTTTTCAGGCCAGACTTAGTGCTTCGATCTCGTTCGTTTCTATATACACTGCCTGTCAAAACTATAGCCGCACCATAAAACAGACTGATCCTTTAAAATTGAAAGAGAGCCCAGTTATTCCACATAGTATAAACATAAGGGACATTAAAAAGACAAATAAATTCCCAAGAAATTTCCTTAAATTTCAAACCGTTATTTCTCTGTAAAGGAAAATATAAATTTTCCGTATGTCATAACTATAGCCGCACTTGAAGCTAGTATGGGAAAAACTGATCAAAAAGCGGAAATTGAGGAAGTTAATAATGGGAAAAATATTTTTTAAATAAAATTGATACCGAGGGATGATTTTGTTTATTTCTCAATAAATAATTATAACGTTTTTTGGGTTTTTTGCATATTGACCTCTCAGTATCGATAACCTTTTTTTTACATAGAAAACTCTTTGAAATATTATTTTTGTTATGAAATAATGTTCCTTAAAGATTTCCTGTCTAATTTTGATGAAGGAGGGGCCACCTCCGTAACATTTGTTACATTAAAACCTTCTTGAAGTGCAATAATTGTTGGGAGATGATGCAATATCTTGCTACAAATTTCGTTATGTGTCATGTCTTCTGTATTAAAACGAAATCAGTTTATCGTCAGGATATTCCAGAGAAATTTCTACTGTATTACAGGGGGTTACAACATCTTTTAAATGCATAAACCACCCTAATTAATACTATTAAGGAACTTTGACCGAAGTTTGTACTGAGATCTATGGAAATCTAGCAAGTGCTCATTAAAAGTATTAGCCAGGATAGTCGACCTAGAGAAGAGTTGATTTCGTCACTTCCAGCATAGGAAAAATTCTATGGGAATGTCCTGGCGATATACAGCTTCCATATAATACAGAAGATAGGACACATAACGGGTTTTGAAGCAAGAGATTGCATCATCTCTCACCATTCATCGTACTAAAAGTTGGTTCCAATAGTACAAATATTAGGGAGGGGGCTATCCATCTATCCAAATTAGACAGCAAACCTTGGAGAAACATTATTACGTACAATTTATAAAAAAAAAAAAGAAATTTCGAAAAGTTTTTTATGTAAAAGCAGCGGTTATCGATGCTTAAGGGTTAATAAGCAAAAAACTCGAAAAACTGTTAAAATGATTTCTTGAAAAATAAACAAAACAATTCCTCATAGCCTATTTTATTCCAAAATGATCTCTCCCGTTATTATTTTCCTCAATTTCCGCTTTTTAGTCAGTATTTCCCATTTTTGTTCCAAGTGCGGCTATAGTTATGACAGACGGGAAATTTAGATTTTCTTTTACAGAGAAATAACGGTTTGAAATATAAGGAAACTTCTTGTGAATTTATTTTTCTTTTTATGATCCCTTATGTTTATATTATGTGGACTAACTGTGATTGCTAAGAATTTTAAAGGATCATCCTGTTTAATGCTGCGGCTATAGTTATGACTGGCAGTGTAGTCTTGCGAGCTGCTGATTAAAACATATAAACAGTCTGCAACAGGATTTAGCGTCTTTAGGGCTCCTGGGCAGGAGGTAAATCGTCGCCTGTCGCCATTGGTTATGATTGGAAGTAAAAGTAGATGTAGTCGCATACACAGGGTAGGCAAAATGTAAGCGGGCGTATGTGATATTAAAATTTCAACCGAAGAAGAGGTTAGGGGTGTGTGCATCCCTCCCGATTTTTTTTTCAAAAAGCAATTGAAATCCCAATGATGACAACAATTATTACATTCGTGTGAATATTTTCTTCAGGATGTGTTCAGAATCTTTTCTAAATTCTATATCAATTTTTGAGGTTGATTTTCATTATTGAGGACGGACTTTGAAGGTGACACTTTTCGCGGTCTCCATTGTATGGTGTAATTGAGTAGGATCCAATTTCAAGATTTTCTTTCTTTTTGGTGAAAAAGTTAAGTTAAAAAAAGTGGAGAATGCAAGCACTCATTTAAGATCTTTATCAAGTCGTACAAATGCTAAAACGACAAAAAAAAATAAAATATTTCTTTGTTGACGTATCCTACGACACATTGATTGGTGTGTTTTGCTTAATTTAAGGCATCAGAAAAGATCGATTCAATACCAATTGTTAAACGTTATCGCTACCGATTTAGGGACGTATACTCCCGATTCGTATACGGCAACGACTTGTCAAAACTCTCTAATGAATTAATTTAGCAAAAGTTATTCGACGTCTAAAAGTTTCTAATATCAAAGGACCCCTCCTGAAATCAAATCCTGGCTACTTCCCTGCCGCTTCCTAGCCAATTGTCTAATATTTGTAGGTTTAGGACTTTCTTGGTTGTTACATCTAAAAGCTTCTCTAGGCTTTCTATTAAAAAAGACATTATTAAAATGTAGCCATTGGGAGTGAATAATTCTAGCAGAATTTTGCGTAAAGGATAAGTCCCAAATTTTAAAATCACATTACAATTTGAGGCGAAGCTACGATAGGGCGCTCTTAATTGAGGCGATTACACCTAACTAGAATCAATTTGGGAGTGGAAATTATTTTTTTTTTGTCAATTGCTCCTTAAGCTTTCCAGATGCATCTTCCACAAAATTTTAAACCCCAATAGAAAGTTTAAAAATTTTGGGTGCCCATTAAAATCTGCCGCCCCGGCCAGTTGCCTGGGTTGCCCATATGTAAAATTTGGCACTGTGCACGTGTGCAAAATTTCAGCTCAACTGTTTAGCCTGAGATGCTTCCTTCATTGCATTATAAACTTTATGTCAACGGTTTGTAATGTGTTTGAAAAATCCACTACTGATTCTGGAATAAGCTACTTACTTATAATAAACTAACAAGTAAGTTCTACCAAAAATTAAAATAGCTTAACATTTTCGATATCTGTTAAAAACTGTTTATTTTTTTTTCATTTCGATATTGGTCGCAGATTTTGCATACAGTCCACGACGACAGATGATGATGACCTAGTATCATCCATCGTTTCCAAGCTTCGGATAATAAATGATTAAAAACGAAATGAAATGTTCTAAAATATACGAGTGTATCCTCAAATCGCAGAATTCAAACTTTCACTGAATTTAAATAAAAAATATTAGACCTTTGTTATATTTCTCGATCTTCTTTTATCGCATACTAATCATGTGTGTCCTATATAGTGAATTCATTATAAAAATACGCGTGCGTGCGTGTATTTTATCAAAACACAATTTTAATCTACATATTTTAGAACTTCAATAAAATAATTCAATGTAGTAAATTAGCATATTGTATTTCATCTTGTGATTTATTTGCAGTTTCTCTTTTTTGAAATTTCAAATATTTTCGACACATCTTTCTTTTGGTTAAATAAATATGTATGTGTAACAAAATCAAATCAAACTATTGAGGTTTCTAAATCGTGCCGAAAATGCATAAAAATATTAGAAGATGATGATAGGTGCGCGATATATGCGAATGCACATGTAAAATATTCGCATGCCTATTATAGAGTTTTTGTGCAGTTTTCAATGAAAATTCGAACTCAAAATGTTTTCTATCGGCTGACTATGTAAAATGATAGCAATACATACGTTAATGGGAACAGATCACGCTTGATGTGATGGTAGAGTGGAACAAAAAGTATAAGCGAGAAAATAGGTGAAATAATTAAATTAATGACTATACAATTTATGTTTATTTACATAAAAAGAATTTCGTGTGAGTTTAACATACGAAATGGTGCTATTGAGCGCGTGGAGTATTTTGCATATATGTATTTGTTTTAAAAACGTTTCCAGTCAATAAAATTTGATTGTAAATGATCCATATAAAATTTTCTACATTTTACAAATGATGAGCGGGGAGGTTGGTTTTTTTCGTGTTTTGTTTTATGACGAATTGATCGCTAGTTATGTTATAATACTGGCTGTTGTTTGTCAGTATAAGAGTTCCTTCATCACATTCATAATATGCAAACTTAAGAAAATCAAATAGAATTCGAAATTTTCCTACAATATTCCCGTTGGGACAAAAATAGTCTGCAAAGTAAACATTTTTACAGTTTTAATTATTATTTGCGTTTAATGCTGTAAAAACACATGCATACATACCACTTACCACTTGTTCCACCAACCATAAACGGGTTGGAAACTATCTTTTAAATATATTTTCAAATTAAAATCTATTAAATTCAAGTTTTCACAAAAGTCTTCGATAATGCGGAATTTTGTATTCTGTCTCTTTGGATTCGAATTATGAAGAGTCAGATATAATATGCTTGTCACACTGATTTTCAAATGACGAAAATGCGTCATAATTTCAAATATCTCCCATAATTAGCACGAATTCTACATTACGCATTTGGGTCATTATTTGTCAAAAAATTACAGCAAATGTCATTTGTGATAAAATAGAAAAACAAGATTTTTTGCAAAAATATTTAATTTGTTATGAACTTTTACACATATACATAAATATTCAAATTCTTCAACTCAAATGTGTCTTCAAATTATTAAACAAAATATTCATCAAAATGTTGCTATTGTGAGCGACGTTTTCACCACTTACACTTCAAAAGTAAATGACGAAAACATATGTGAGGCTCCAATTTTGGACTTTCATCATCATGGCGGATTTTCGTCATAATGATTTTACTATCTGCCTATGCCTTTATTATGGCAAAGGATATTTTAGAAGAATACATGAAGAATGTTGGAGTCTTCGGAATCATTACATTTTTTGATCTCGACGCGAAGCTTGTTTTTGCCTGATTGATAAGTAGAAGGCTATTGACTCCGAGTGTCTATATGAAAGGATACAGTCCTGATCGTGATACGTATACTTTACAGTGAATTTACTACAAAATGAGTTCAAATAAAAATTGCCCTCCTATCGAAATGCTCTAACAATTCAAAAACCTGACTCTTAGTCCTAAGGAGAGTGGCTCATAGGGCGAAACTCGGGCTCCCATATTCCGAAAAATATCAGACGATTTGTGGACAAATTGTGAGCAGCGCCCGCTCTAAGGGGGGGCAAGCCGGGCGGTCGCCCGGGGCGCCAAATATTAGGGGCGGCTTTTTGGCTAGCACTCGAATAAAAAAAAAATTATAAAAGCCAGAAAGAAAAATTCAATATCAATTTCCAATAAATGGAAACGAAACCTACAGATGAAATAAAAAGTTGAAAGTTGTGTTTTGAAGATGCAAAGTCCTTGAGAGGCTTTGAAGAGCCCACAATTGATAGAAGGATTTGCGTAAAATGTGATGCACTTCCGAAGTTATGCGCTATTCAAGTTTTACTTAAAAACAGAAATTGGAGATTTATGTGCCAATTTCGTACTCCAATTGTGCATTTAATACCTCTTCTTTTGCTGGTCAAAAGTATTATATTTGGTCTTTCTATGCATGATCCCTAGTGCTTACCAAAGGGGAGATCCACCTAATTTTTAAATATAGAAGACGAAATTATAGAACGTAATCTTATTATTGAGTTTATATGCGGAACGTCGCACTTTCATTTCAGGAAGTGAGGTCTAAAGCTTTATTTTAGTCTATTGAATCGGAGGAGTGCACGTCATACCCATGCAGGAGTTTTGAAAACTTCTATAAACCTTTGGCGGCAATTTGACTTCAATCCCGAACCCAATCTACTTGTGGATGGATCGCCTCAGTTGGTTCCAATTGCATTGATTCAACTAGCATTTAAAGGACAAATTTCGAACAAAGATGAGATGAGGGATGGAATCACAGTACACATTACCAGAGCCGCAGTAGCAGTACCTCCTTTTTTCGGACATGCTAAATCAGGACTTGGCTTGATTCCTTGATTTAGCTAGCTCTGAACGTCTTCTATATAAAAATTCTCAATATGGGCGTAGGCTGGATTTCCTCAAGACATAAACATTTTGTCAACATCATGCCCCTATCCCGGAAGTTTTTTAGTGGGTCGGAGGGTATGTCATTCTCATTAAACATATGACAACAAAAATATTTTTAGAAAAAGGGTTAAACATTTGGGAAAGGTAAATCTAGAGCGATCTTTGTCCTTTTAACGATAAATGGCGTCTACATGAGTATTACTCTTGAATACATCACATGACCTTTGTCACAAAATTTATCCCTTGCAGACGAAATGTTTTTAAATCCATTAACTTCCCAAAGAAAACTTCAAGTGAGGAATCCTTTATTATAACGGTAAAACATGGCGGATAGCAAAAACTGTATAAAGTATACAAATTTAAACCTAGAAGTCATGTAGTGATGAAACACGGACAATGTAGGCTTTTTGGTGGCGAAAAATTTTCTTGAATTAGGTTGGTTGGGCAACACAATCGGAATCATAGGTAGTTAGGATCCTCACAAAGAGAATTTAGGATGTCACTTAGGGCATAATTTAAGTTTCGAAAGGCTAGGTCACGCGAACGCGGATAGGATATGGATATGATTATGTTGATGACACCTACATGCGGGTGATCAAGTTTCGGATATCAAATGCCTAAAACTGCAGTCTCAATAGAATTATGCGGATGATTTACTTTTATAATCCCTGTCTCGGAATAACCGAGACCACTAGACTGAAATCTTTCTTAAAATTGCGATTGAGACCAGGCGCCAACTGAACACCACACTCAGAAAAATTTCAATGGGAAATCCCATTAAACCAATCATTTTGTTCCATTATTTTTAGTCAATAGGAAAAATCAGATCACTTCAAAAATATTGAAACCATTACACTCGATAAATATCCGTTTGATTTAATAGTTGAATAATTTTAAAATAAGCACACGTTTTAGTTATTTTCCAATAGGATATATACCGTTGAATTAATAGGATCAATCCTTTGTAATAAAAAAAAATCGTTTCACTCCTAATCTGATCGAAATATATTTTTTTATAAGTCCCATATTATTATACCAATCACGCTACGTCATTGTACATTTTTTAAGAATCAACATATTTGGCCAGGCCGAGTATTGAACATCCGATTTGCTAGTACACTTTAAAACTTACCAAGTCACGGGAAGGCAGGCGAACGATCTCGGCCACGGAGCATGATGTTGGTTATCTTGCAAAATACATCAATATGCTTGAAATTCAATTAAAAGGCCTACCCCATTAATGCAATAGGACGCTATATAAAACAAATGGGATTCATCCTATTTATTAGTTAATCATATCAGATCTTGTTAATTTAATGGGACAAACTGATTAAAATACAATCTGATGTCCCATTGGATTTACGGGACACATTTCATTCCATACAAAATATCTCAATAGGATTCGTCCAGTTATATTAATTATTGCATCTGTTTACTTTTGTGAAGAAATCTGGTAAATTTGACGTCCAATTAAAATAATGGTACAAAAACTTTTAAATTTACGGGGCCCATTTTTCTGAGTGCACCAACACGCAGATTTGTAGTACTGAAATTTTCATTTAGAGAGCATCGATTTTTTATGAAAAAGCAGTAAGCAATAAGAAAAAAATGTATCCTTGATCAACCGCCAGCCAGGGGGAGGGAGGGTCAAGCGCCACTCTCTGCCCTGCCTCCCAACCTCCTGGGCTACGCCTGTGATTCTCAAGATGTCGCATTTATGAAAATAAACCACGCACGCTCCACACTGAAGAAATCCAGCTAATTCGAGTTTATCGGCTGCGCAGTCTGCAAGGATGTTATGGGGAACTACACATCTACTTCAACGACGTAAATATTACCTACTGTAAATCTGCCTGGTATATCACCTAAGGGGCGACAATTTGTCCTCGTGCCCGGGGCGGCGTAAGTGCTAGAGCGGGCACTGATTGTGAGTTATACTGCGTTGCAAGACCACGGATAGGACCCATTGTTGGACTCTCGTCATCCACCCGATAAATAAATTTCAAAAAATTCTAGTTTTGTTTCGACCCAAGCCCATGATATGATCATTTAATTTTGATTGTTAATTCAAACGCATTTCACAAAAGCCCCACATTTAGCTCCCGGCTTGGTTACAATAGATGCGTTTCTTAGTATCGAATATAGGACACAACACCCCAACTTCCATACAAATCTGGCAGTTGTGTTCTATATGGGGTGTCCGGAAACTACCGCATAAACACACCGGAAAATGATTCCCCATGTAATTTCCAGCAAATAAGAAAATGCAGACCGCATCATTTTACCTGTTGTTTCTGCAGTCGTTTTATGTCTGCCAATGGGGTGGCACATACATATTTGACATTTTTCAAACGAAAAATGGGGTAACAGGAAAAAAATGCCTAATCAGCTGATTAATGCATGTTTGGGTATGTAAATGGCAGCTCGTGATGTGATTTGGCCAGCTGCCTATTGGATACCGCCTAATGGTTAATGTTGTCTATATAGCCAAATTGTCTTATAAAAATTATATTACAACTTCCAGCCCATAGTAAATAAAAAAACTAACTAAGAAATGATAATAAAATACTTTCTCGTTTCCCCTATTTTCAGAATGCCAGCTGTGATGCTCCACACGTTGATTCCGCATCCCTACCACTCGAACACAGAGCTGTCTATGGACCGCCAGCAGCTGCACCCGTCTACGGAGCACCTCCAGGACTTTTAGGATCTGGTGCTAGCAACGATGTCGGCGACGATCCTTGGCCCCTATCGACATCCAACGATAGTCCACAAATTAAAAATCTGCAGGTGCAATGCGAGAAGACACATATGCGAGTCAATATCGAGTTCGATAGACCCTTCTATGGTATGATCTTCTCGAAAGGATTTTACAGTGATTCACATTGCGTGCACTTGAAACCGGGAACCGGTCATCTGAGCGCTACCTTCGAAATCTTCTTGAACAGTTGCGGTATGTCGAGCTCGGCCAATCATAATGCTGTTGCCGGATACGGAGCACCAACGCCATCGGGAAGCTATGTAGAAAACACAATCATCATCCAATACGATCCCTACGTACAAGAAGTTTGGGATCAAGCACGAAAACTTCGATGCACATGGTACGATTTCTATGAAAAGGCCGTCACTTTCCGTCCGTTCCAGGTTGATATGTTGCACGCTGTTACGGCCAACTTCTTGGGTGATAATCTCCAATGCTGGATGCAAATTCAAGTCGGCAAGGGACCATGGGCCTCAGAAGTTTCGGGTATTGTAAAGATTGGACAAACCATGACTATGGTCCTTGCCATCAAGGACGATGAAAACAAATTCGACATGTTGGTAAGAAACTGTGTTGCTCATGATGGAAAACGTGCTCCAATTCAACTCGTCGATCAGCACGGATGCGTTGTCCGACCAAAGATTATGAGCAAATTCCAGAAAATCAAGAACTTTGGACCGTCAGCGTCAGTCGTGTCGTTTGCTTACTTCCAAGCCTTCAAATTCCCCGACTCCATGAATGTTCACTTCCAGTGTGTGATCCAAGTGTGCAGATACAATTGTCCAGAACCCAAGTGCGGTCATGGTTTGGGAATTGGTGCTGAATATGGTGCACCTCATATTGGAAATGCCATCTCATCTGAATACGGTGCCCCAACATTGGGCGCAGCCTTGGGCGGTGACTATGGTGGCGGTGCTGAATATCCTCCAGCTTTCCCTGATCCACGACATCCAGCCGATGCTACTGGCGCTTATTCGGAAAATCAAGCTGATGTCGTGCCATCACCACAAGCTCAAACTTCATCGGGAACTACATCGGACAATACAGGAGCCAGCTCACCATCACCGAAAATTTCAAGCCAAGGACCCAACGATATCAACTTGCCGCCACCACCACCACCAGGTCACTCCGGCTACAGCACTGTCAAGAGGAAGGATGATCTAGATAGTGGAAATCTTGTGTCATTGGGCGGCCGTCCACGATCGGTTGAAGGATTGGATGATCTTCGTGGTGTTCGCCGTCGTCGTGAGACCATGGAAGTTGTTGTCCGACCACGAATCTACAAACGTGACACACAAGAGATGACCGATGTTAACACGAGCCGTATAATTCAAGTAGTTGCTCCTGGCGATGTCAATTTCGCCCTGAACAGCAACAGTAACAACGAAACAGTTGTAATTCAGTCTGCCCGTTCCGTCGATTCCGAAACGATTTGCATGTCAGTTCCCAGCTTTGTTGGGGGTCTTGTCATGCTGCTCCTAGTCCTTGCAATTGCTTCCCTGGTGGCCGCTTTCCTCTTTGTACGAGTGCGACATTTCGACAAAAAAGGAACAGCTATGGCGTACGGTCACTGAAAATAAGTTTCGCCCTAGTTTATTTTTATGTACTGATTTAATTTAAAAACAATGCTTAAGAGCCAAAATTTTATAATTTTATCAATGCCATTAAAGTGAATACGGAAAAAATATCAAAAACCAGTGAAAAAATTAAATATCCTGTATCCACTTTAATATGCAACTTTGAAATAGAGCGAAAAATCAGTTTCCTTCCATCAATTTCCTTATCATTGCTTTATTTATTGTTATTTATTTTTATATTATGTATCTATATTTAATGAAAGACCTCATCCTAACACTGAATGTCATTGAAAATCAAACTAAATAGTTTTTTATGTTTCTCTCTAATTAATACCTGTAGTTTGTCAGTTTAAAACAAGAAATATTGGAAGAATTAAGAAACCACAAAATATAATTTTTTAGAAAATGGTTTGAATGGTAAGCGTACATTACGTGTCAAGTCAGAGTGGCGCAAAAGAGTCACATTTATGTAAAACGTACGTTATTGGGATTTTTTTTTTGTAGTTGAAAGTATCGGGGTAACGAAATAGAGTCGAAAGACAACTAAAATGTTCGATAAATTAATAGAAAACCTTTACTAAATTCTATTGTAAATATTTAAAAAGAAGTATTGTTATATTTTGTAATAATATTTGTCCAAAATAAAGATTATAAAAAACCAGAATTTTGTTTTCACACCCTCACCCTGCCTCAACAGACCTTCTCCATGTACATATGGCTTGCATCGGTTCTCTGCGATTTCCAATCGAAAGACTGTTTTGAAATATTTTTGGCTCTTTTCGAAGTGTATGACCTATCCACTGCCACTTCCGCCTTTTAATATTGGTGCGTATCCTAGTTTGGCTAATTGTGAGTAGGTTGTCATTAGATATTATCACAGGTCAGGAATTCGTTGGATGCGCTGTGGGCGATGATTCACGAAAGTTTGCATTGTACGACTCCTTTATGATGGAAATTATTTTATATGACTTACCTCACCTACGTAAGGCTGTTTCGATATAAGCCCGGTCAACGCTGTCAATAACCATACGATTTAACAGGGATCTTCATTCGGCGGATTGTCCAATTGTGATTCGCAGGGTGTTTATGTGATTGCTACAAGTGGACCCTCTCCAAAACCACCTTGTTCATTGTTCAGAGTGCGGTCGACCGTTTTCTTAATCCGGTCCATGATTTTTTTTTTTTTTGCCACAAGCTCAAAGACTGACGGGAGCAGAGGAAGTGGAGGAGGAGACATATTCCATGCCAATTATGTATTACAATCGTTGAGATTTCATTTCCTTGGGATTTTAATGGTGGCGCCCTTCTTCCATTCTTGGGGGAAAGTTTCAGTTGTCCTACACTCTTAGATCATGGAGAGAAGGATATCCGCTGTAGTATTGATTTCCGCTTTTAAAAGTTCTATAGGTATTTCATCTGTTCCCGGGGCTGTATCCAATGATACTGATACTGATCCAATATACATGTTGTAGGGAAGCTTGAACTTGAATGACCAAAGTTGGTATTGTAGAACTCCATGAAATGTTCCTGTAACTATAGCAGAGACCCGTCATCATCCTTCAAAGGATGCTCATTAGTTAAAAAAAAAATTGCCAGTGAGTGGCTTAAAGAGAGCATTTGGGTAGGTTTCCCCAATTTAACCCTTAAATGCATAGCGTACCATATATGGTACATGGCTAGATTCCTGTAAAAGTATAGCGATTATTAAATTTTTTGCTTTTTTTTTACTTTTTGCTAAAGTAGACAAAACAAGCTTTCACATGAATTCAATTTTGGCTTCCTGAATTTTTCCTTGAATTGTCTGTGCGTCGTCAAAGTGAACGAACGTTATTTTTTGTGGAATTTTAAAAGCTATTCTTTAGAGCTAAAAAAATTGGCGAAATTTACCGTTATTTGGAAAAGGAAAAATACTGGTGAGTAAATTGGAATGTGTTCTTGACATTCTTTTGAGATTTTGACCAGAAAAAGTCACCAAAGGTATTGTTTGCACCAATTTTGAAACGTGCCATATATGGTACACCATGCATTGGGGCATATTCAGAAATATCTATACATACATTCCGATCGTTCGTAGTTGGTGAAATTATTCTCCTTTAGTCTTGGGTAGGGTAGGATATGTTCATAAAATTTTAATAATCAGCTCTTTCGATATGATGGTGCGTTTTATTGGGCCAGAACAGGTCCAAATAACCTAAATGTTCATACAAATTATGTCGCCGATCAATTTTTCCAGGACATTTACTGCCATTTTTTATGAAAGCTAGATTAATCAGTCCTGTTCAGGATCAAAGGAGACAGAGCTGTCATAGTTGATTGAGAAGGATGTTTTTGTCATTTTGTTTTCTATAGCACACCGGTCAGGGCTTAGCGTTTATGTAGCTGCTTCTTATAATCCCAGTCTTTTTAGCTTGCAAGTATACTGAAAAATTGTCTTTTGTTTTGTCCTTAGGACACGTCACTAAAAAACCGAGCTTCCGTACTTAACGTCTTAGTAAGATACTTGGACTTTCGCCAGGACTCAAGCAGCTGCGCATTGATATCCAATTTCTTCAATCATTTGATTTGTCTTGGAATTTCACGGTCAGGATCCTGAGAAAATGTGCTTCTAGGGTCAACCATTTCATATGGAAGACTATGTGGAGTACCAGATTCGATAAGCAAAAAATTGATGTAGTTCTTGTGGACATATCCTGGGAGCTGCACAAATTTGGGTTATAAAGCAGGCAGCAGTTCATTTCCATATTCATATCCTACCAAACTCAATCCAATCCATAAACTTTTCAAGAAAAGAATCCCATGAGCTATGATAAGTCAAAAGAAGTCTCTAGGTATACGTTTGACAGTGGAACATGTTTATAACGAACTATTATATAAAATATTTATTTTATAACGAGACCGAGTTCTAATCGCGCTAATAGAATGATGAGCATACATGGGTACAGAGCTAGACGTAGACGGCACGCAAAGTCCAACATAATCAATTCCATGTTTGTTTGTAGGGGAAGAATATATACCCCATATGAGTCGGATCTGGCGAACTTTTGATATTTTATAAGGACGTCGAACAGCTACCACTTGACACACATTTGAAGATTTTCCGGACATTCTGGCAAAAGATATGGCTGAATTTAGGTTTGTAGGGGCAGTAAGACCTTCTCGACTTTCCATCAACTTCCAGGATATGTCACAAATAGACATCGATACAAATTTCAATAAGGAATAGGAAACAAATCACGCACCTACCCGAGGTCCCTTTTAAAAAACGGAATATTCGCGATTTTCAATAGAAATGTCCACCTTTCCTTTAATGAAGAGGAGTTCATTATATCGAGTTTCCACTATAATTTCGATCAAAACTCTCAATATTCATTATCCTTTCTTTTTTGCACTGTTCCTATAAAAGTAAGAGGCAGATTAAATAAAATTTGAAAAATGTCTTTCATATGCAACATATGGCCTGAATGCATGGCGTACCATATTTGGTACACAATACAAATTCTACTATTTTCGCTTTTCTGGGAAAACGGGCTATTTCCTGGGAAAGTAAAGGCTGATTCCGTGTTCAGTGACCGATTTTACATAAGGGGAGGTCAGTTACGACAACTGATTCAGACCCCATGCGTTTAAGGGTTAACTAGCTCTGGTCTAATTTCGAGATCTCGCATTTATGAAAATTAGCCATCCACTTTGAAAACCCTGAAAAAAATCCGGCTAATTGAAGTTTTTCGGCTTTGCATTTTTTAAGGAATATATGGAAACAAATGGTTAGTAGGAGGTTAGTATAATGAAAGCGAGCAAGATTTTTTGACTCAACGTTTTTCAAAGCAGAGTTTTCTAAAAATGTGTTGAGTGTTTTCGTGGAAAACAAAAGTCGCATTAATTTTCTATTTCCAGCTGATTCCACTATACAAATCATTTCGGAGGAACGACCATGAGCTGCAACAATCACTCGATTCAAGTGGAAAAAAAATGATTCTATCAATCTTCCTGGTACTCATGCCCAGGGCGGCATAAGTTCTAGACCGAGCGCAGCCGAGAACTAAGAGGCTTATACGGTGCCATTTTTGCACTATATGCTGATTCCATCAGGTGGGTTGGGAAGCCCTGACATGTATAGGTTGAACAAGGTGGGGGAAAGTACCCCGCCTTGTGGTATTCCTTGTTTTATCCTTCTTAGTTTTGATTTCCCATTTATAAACTCGGTGCTGGATTGACGTCCGGCAAGGTATAGTGGTCCATCTAACGTTTGCTTTTTGAACTATCGATAATTTTGACTTTGATATTTCGAATGTCATTGTCAATGTGTCAGATATTTAGTAGAAGGTTTGCGGTTTACGAAATGGTTAAGTTTAAGCAAAAAAAAACTTTTTCTTTCCCCGAATGGAAGAGGAAGACATAGACGACTTATGGTTCCAGCAGGACGGCGCTACGTGCCACACAGCCAACGTCACAATCGATCTTTTGCGCTGTACGTTCGAAAATCGCATAATCAGCCGAAACGGCGATGTCAACTGGCCGCCTCGCAGCTGCGATTTGACCCCGTTGGACTATTTTTTGTGGGGTGCCGTCAAGGATAAGTGTTACGCCAACCACCCAGAGACGATTGACGACCTAAAGCACGAGATTGAAGTCGCCATCAGGGCCATTGAGGGCCATACCATCGAAAATGTGCTTAAAAATTGGGTCGACCGAATAGGCTACTGTAAAGCCAGCCGAGGCAGCCATATGAACGAAGTGGTGTTTCATACATAAACCGCAATGTTAAGGCTATCCAATAAAATAAAAAAAATTGAAAAATATATACTCGTTGTTTTTTTATAGCGATTTTAAAACGCAAATCTTTCGTGGGCCACCCTATAGTTTGCGATCCATTTGACTATATGCGACGGTGTGGATAAATTACGGAGATCCGTCAATAGGAGCGAGTAGTTCACCGTGTCAAACGCTTCGACAGAACTAAAGCCACAAAAATGGTACGCTTAAAACGGCTGAGGCTGGTTGATCCCATTGAAGACCTTAAGGGCCCAATAGACTCAGCAATTTATAGGCCAATCAAAGCTAATTTCTGTGGAGAAACCACAATTTCTGTGGGAAAAGCTCATTCGAATTCGGTAGTGGAACCTAAAAAATGTGCTTTCTCCACAGAAATGAGCTTTTATTGGCCGATGAATCGCTGAGTCTATGGGGCCCTTTAGACATGATTCGGTTCAGTGCGTGGTGGTGCTGTGCATTTTTCTGAAGCCGTGTTGGTGGTTAGCGAGTTGTATATGCTTCGCAAGAGTCTTGTGAATCAGCGATTCCAATATTTTTGCCACAGGGGATAAAAGCGTGATTGGTCGGTATGATTCTCCTAAGGAGTGTTGTTTACAAGGTTTGGGTAGCGGCATGATGCGGCCTCTATTCCGAATTTCTGGTATGATGAATGTTCGTAACGAAAGGTTCATCGTGGCAGTGATATACTCTAAGACCTCTCTAAGATCGAGGTGTTTGAGCATGATCATTGCTATATCGTCCGGACCAAGTGCTTTTGAATTTTTGGCATTCTTTATGGCCATGACAACTTCTGTGGTGGTGATGTGGAGATGTTCATCTACCTTAGTGTTTCGGATGTCTCGTGTGATTTTGGTGCTTGAGTTTATCCTTAGTTGGGTCCTCGACGAATTGTTTATTGAATAGATTTGCGCATTTCTCGTTGTCGCTCACGGTAGAGTTGCCAAACTTGATAGAAACCCTCCCTTGAGTTTTAGTGGGGTTTGATAGGTTTCTAACAGTGTTCCAAAGTCTGCTCACACCAGTGTTGGAACTTAGTTTTCTTTGATGTGAGTGCCATATGCCTCTCCTCTGGTTGTTGAACTGTTTGACAATGATGTCATTAAGGTCGTTAATCCGTGGGTCTGCACTTCTAGGTTGATCGCTTGTTTTTGCCAATTTAGCCGCAGATGTTGGGAAGTTGGGTTTTAGGCTGGGAATGTATCTCTTAAGGGCCCCATAGACTCATCGATTTATCGGCCGATCAAAGCTCATTTCTGTGGAGAAAGCACATTTTTTAGGTTACACTACCAAATTCGCAAGAGAAAATGAGCTTTCTCCACAGAAAATGTGCTTTCTCCACAGAAATGAGCTTTGATCGGCCGATAAATCGCTGAGTCTATTGGGCCCTTTACGTACATCACTTGGGGGGTGAGACTATCAAAAACCTCGCTGGTGAACCTTTTAAAGCTGTCCCAGTCAGCTTTGTTGAAGTTGGTGTACGTCTTCTTGTCGGATGGATGAATTTCGACGTCATATCCAGAGTGAGTATAATTGGCAGGTGATCAGATGATATAGTGACGATTGGCTCCCATGAGATGTTATTTATAAGTCCAGGGCTGGCGATGGAAATGTCAGGTGAACCGATGCAGGATCCAGTGATACGGGTCGGTTTGTCGTCATTTCAAGGGCAGAAATCCGATTTATTTCGTGATTGAACGCCGTTTCGAAGTTTCATCCTTTCTTGAACTTGGTATACCTTTCCCCCTTGAAGTGTTGTTGTTTTTTTTTTAATTTGACGTTAATTTCAGACAAAAATGATTAAAAACCAATCCCTACGAAAAGTTAGAACCTGTTGTGGGCAAATGCAAAAAACTGTAGCGTACTTATAGTTTTCCACTTCAAAGTTTATACCGGCGCAGGGACTGGGAAAATGGTTTGGGTTCATCTTCGTTTTCGGGTCTCTTGGCATTGTTGTATCCGAATTGTTAAACTAACTAGATATTTCGAGTATTACAATTTAAAAAATGCTATGAAAATTGACCATGACGGGTGTACTTATTTTGTTGTTCATATGTGTATACATACCTACATAGACCTACCTACCTACCTTCCTAAATATATTATACATACATGCATACTTGATAAGACTGAACGTTTTGTAAAGTAGATAATAATTTTGTGCTTCTACAGATTAGGTACTAGCTGCCTCTTCCATTTTGTCCAAATGTGATACTGAGTACAGGGTGACACATTTAAAGTGAACTAGTGTAACTTTTTTATTTTTTAATATTTTTTTCTGAAATTTGGTAAGAATAAACTAGACACATGGGAGATATGTTTACACTTTCCGCGTTGAGGAAGCGTCGATTTAGGTAGGTGGAGATTTTAATGGACGTTTTCCGCGAAAGAGTCATTTCCAGAGGATCTGCAATTAACTGGCTGGCTAGATCTCCAGACTTAACTCCACTAGATTTTTTTTTCTGTGGGGATAATTTAAGCTTACAATAATAAACCAAGGGATATTCAGGAATTGAAGCAAAATATTGTAGCGGAGATCCGAGGTTTGCAGCCAGAAATATTGCGAAAGGTAATGGAACACACCGTAGAACGATCCCGTCTTTGCGAAGCCGCCCGCGGTCATCTAAAGGATACAATTTTCCGAACATAGTGTAAACATATCTCCCAAGTGTCTATTTTTTTATGTGAAAATTTAAAAAAAAATCAGTTCAGAAATAAAAAAGTTATTCATGGTTTACACTAGTTCACTTTAAATGGGCCACCCTGTATCTATTCCATTTACTATAAATAATTTCAATGTCAAAGCTCATCACTATAGATAACCGAAAGCGCTTTATATACAAACAAAAAACAAATTGGTAGCCAACGAATAAAAACATTAGAAAACGCATCGTCATCTGCCTGAAGCTTCACAAATTTGAAACACATCGGGACTGACATGATGATAAATGTTTTAATACGAGAGAATCATTCTATTGATAAAAACCACTTGGCCACTTCATTTAAACGCAATCAATATAATCGAGCTTTATTATCTGAAACAGCTGTATATATTTGAATTGTTAAAAAAAAGAGCAGAGACATGAGATTTCGGTGATTTTAAATCGGATTGTATGTACAAGTGCGATTGCGGTAGAACCGCAATTATCACATTGTGTCTTTTATGCCGCAATGATTAAATGCCTGGTCACGCATACATTATTTTGAATAAACAAGAGTTTTGGTGGTCGTATCGAACATGGGGGAATTCGGAAGCTTAGTGGGCAGAGATGACACTCTATCTCTGAACCGCAGGAGCATGGGCTAAAATAGCATGAATGACCATGAATGTTTGTGTTGTCTTTATAATCATCCTCCTACGGTAGCCGATTCGTATCGATGTAAATCGTCTAGGACTACTCAAAGTTGCAACGGCCAAGCGAGCTCGATTAAAGAGAGAGAACGAAATCTCTTCAATTGCTACTCCCACAGAAACAGGCTGTAAATAACGATTAAACATTAATTTGCATTGTGTAAAAATATAAACTTTATTGAATTTATCTAAAAACAACATTTAATACCCCGTAGTTTAACAACAAATTATCCCTAATTACATGGTAAAGCTGAATGAACAACGAATCTTGGATTGTGGTAAATTATATAAATTTGGGATGCAAAAACATGCACTTTGTGCCTAATTGGAGCTGCTCCTGATTCTAGCTATCTGGAACAGAACGGGCATCGTTTATCGTTGACGGTACTTTCAGTTCCAATCCGTTTAACTCCTTGGTCAGTGTAATTTGGCAGCCCAGCCGTGATGTGTCGCACAGCTCATAGGCCAAGTCGAGCATGTCGCATTCCTCGTCGCCCGGCTTCTCGGGCAATCGATCGTAATCCTCTTGCTTTAAAATCAAGTGGCACGTCGAACAGGTGAGAGTTCCCTCACACGCGCCAAATCCTTCGAAATCTAAGCTGTTGTTTACGACAACGTCGAGCAGCGAGTCACCAACTTTGCCTTTGGCTTTGATTCGTTCGCCGTTGCCTTTGATGAAAACGACCTCAACTCTGAAACAACAAATTCAAAAATTAATTTAGAGATAAATATTAAAGTACGTAAATGTAAGAAATTATTAACGAAGTTTCATTGGTTCCAGAACAGGACAGAATGGCCTTATTTACTATACAAATCTGGGTCAGGATAATTCCATACATAAATCCTGTCAAATTTTTATGGAAACTAGGGGGCTTCGCCCCCTCCCCCTGCGTCCTCCACGCTAAGCGCGCTCGCAGCACTGACTGACTGTTTTTCGTTCTCGTATGCTATACTTATCGTCGACAGCCTGTACGTACATACGGGATTCATCGCAGCCAATCAGAACAATAACCAATTGCATTTTCGGTTAGTTAGCATTGTTATATATAGAAGGATTAATTCCTTTCCCGTTCTTGCCACTAAGAGACCGTACAATTATTGGAGTAGATTCCGTGCCTTCTAAAGGTACGGTAACGCTTACATTTATCAACTATAGGGCGGGAATCAATCCAATTGTTATCTAATCAACTTACTCCTCGGCATCCTTCTGAACATTTGGTGCGGTTGTGGTAAACGATCGGCAGTAGTTAATAGCACTGTTACGTCTGGCAATTAGTAATGCACTTGTTGGCGAGGAACTTTTTGTAGCCATTGAAAGACTCCTCAGCAGGAAGGAGGACGTCCTGAACGATTGACGGATTGCGTTCACTGGAAGCGGCATTGTGACAAGATATTTTAAGTATTTTGCGACTTGAATAACGCGATATCAAAACTGGCAGGACTTTGACTATAAATTGCAGCCTTTAATCCGCACGAACCTACTCTCCGCCACCGTATCAGACAAGGAAGTGAAATCGAATTGACAGGTGATGAAACTGTCAATTGGAATTCGACCAATTCAACAGCTGAGAGAGTGCTGAATTGAATGCGAGAATGCGAGAGTGAATAAAATTCAGCTGAGTAAAATTCGGAAGAAATACTTTTTTAAAAGATTTGAATTAAATTTTAGAAAAGATTCCTTAGAAAATATTAATTACTTCATATGAATAAGCTTGTGACTATGAATTTAATTAATTTGGCAATAATTTTACTACATAATTAGACTTGTAGTACGAGTATCGGCACTCCCAAGAGACCTTTTAAATACAACGCTTTGGTCGAAATTTATCACGTGCGATTTGTTTACACTCGAAACGTCAACGGATTATTGTTTTTTATTTTGATAGATGCCCACGGTGGCTTCGCGAAATATTTTTGAAAAATATTTTTTTTGGAAATCGATAACTCGCAAAATGGCTGCTGGAAGCAATCAGCCATGGAATGATTTTACACTACCACCGCCACCACTCATAACTATAGAATGCGATCCTTCAATGATTGGTAAGTAAATTGTTTGTTGCCATGACTTTGGGCCAGGTCAACGATGTCTACAACCAACGAATTAGCGGGATGGCTCAGCTCAATGAATTCTATGTTGCAGCGGGTTCCTGAGATTCTTGCAGCTAAACTTGAATCACTGGCAAGCAACACATGATCTGCTATCACAGACAGTAAAAGAGAAGGGAATCGACGTTGCAACTATCTGCGGTTTGGATCGCAGATAAAGACAACGATGTAGCAATTTGGAGGGTTAAATGGAGTGGCCACAGCCAAAATCAACGGCGTGCACGTATATAGCTGCTACGCTCCACCACGGTGGAATGACACAGAGTTCGAAAGTTTTCTCGATGCAATGGTGCATTACGCGAGTACTCACACCCGCGCGATAATTGTGGGAGACTTCAATGCGTTGGCTCGGAAATGGGGCAGCCGCGAAACCAATAAGCGTGGATGGACGCTCATGGATGCTTTCCCTCGGCTCGACATCGTTCTAATGAACTCAGGGAACCTTAACAACTTTAGAAGAGGAAATACGGAGTCCATCATCGATCATACATGTTTGAGCAGTTCGTTGGTTTCAGCTATCGAGTGGCAAATTAGCGAACATGATAGACATAGCGACCATCTATTCTCGACAGTGGATAGACAGCATGTAGGTATGGTGACAGCTCCAATTGTGGGATGGTCTCCAAGACGATTCGATGAAGCGTCGTTCATAGAAACCCTGTTTAATGTAGGTACAGTAAACGGATCAGCGGAACAGAAGAAGAATTGACCGATCAGTTATCAACAGCATGCGACGCCTCCATGCCAAGAAGATAATCGGAGAGAACAACTGGTGGACCGAGGAGATCTCGAATACGCGACGTGAGTGCTTCAAAATTCGGCGCCTTTGTCAACGTTCGACACGAACGACAGCGTTTAATGATTTATGCAGTTTGTTGGTCCCTAAAACTCGCAATTAAAAGGAGCAAACCAAATTGCTTCAAGCAGGATTATGAGGATGCGGACACAAATCCTTTCCTCAACATGAATTAGAACCTGCGAGACAAAGCCTTACACAGATTAGTGGTATCACACCCCTGGTGCTTGTTCCAGAACCAAATAAGCCTGCTGGTGAGCCTAACTTTTATCGCCCTATTTGCCTACTCGACACAATGGGAACGGATTGTAGGATTTTATATAACCGGTTGTCAGAAGTTGTGGAAGAACAGGCATGTTTATCAGACCGATGGTTTTAGAGACGAACGCGGTCTACTATAGACGCAATAACCATGGCAACTACTACGAGTATAGCGACGAAATCACTTTGCAAAAGTACCTGTTGTGCTATTGCGACTCAAGACGTTAAAAACGGATTTAAGTCCGCGAAATGGGCGTGTATTCATATCGCTCTACAAAAGATGAGTGTGCCCGAATATCTAGCCACGATAATAAGGAGCTACTTAAATTATGGCACTAGGGGGGGGGGAGGTGGGGACAGAAGGAATACGTGGTTGCTGCAGGGATCTGTTCTTGGCCCACTTTTGTGGAATATCATGTACAATGCTATCTTGGAGCTCGCTATGCCGAAATGAGTGACAGTGGTAGGTTTTGCTGACTACATTAGCTGTCGTAGCTGTCGCAAGAGAACTGGAGTTGGCCGAAATATACACAAGCGAGGCGATTACAACTATCAGACTGCGGCTGGAAACCGTTGGATTTAGAGCTCGTCGATTAGAAAACTGAAACCGTCCTAATTAGCAAGCGCAGAAAAAATGTTCCCTCAAAATCAGAGTGAGTGCCATAACCACTAAGCAGTTAGGTATTTGAGGGGTTAAGTTTTGGAGAGCACTTAAAATATGTAGGCAATGGCGACTGCCACGGCGGCCCTCGCAAGAATGATGCCGAACATAGGTGGCCTCAGAACAAGTAGAAGGGTGGTAACATCTATCATTATATTATGCCTCGCCAGTTTGGACCAGTTACACTACTGTTCGCCTGTAACGCAAAACACTTAAACGCGATCTATCGCAGGTGTTCTTTCAGAGTGTGTTGTGCGTACCGCACCACATCATTTACTGATCCTTGTGGATGAGATCAGTAGGCTGTACAGCGGTCACCAAGGCGTAACACCGGAAATGCACCTGGGGCGAAGAAAGATTGAAATGCTTGTAGCTATGAGAAGGTGGCAGGTCCGATGGGATGAGGCCGATGGACACATAGCCCAGACATAGCCATGTGGGTTGGCCGAAAACACGGGGATGCGAATTTTTACATGATCCAGTTCTTGACACGCCACGGAACGTACCGTTGTTGTGGTTGTTGTAGCGACTCAAGGGATTTTTTTTTCTCTCAAATGAAAGGGCGTTTGGCAGCTCTTGGCCGTTTTAACAACGGGTAGCTCCGGGACAATTTACTTCGAAGAACCGGCTGCCGTAGGAGCAATTTTATAGACAACACAAACATCCATGGTTACAGTGGGATTCGAACCCACGCTCCGGCAACTCAGAGAAAGAGTGATATCTCTACCACTGAGCCACCAAATGCCCTCAGTGTACCGTCAATATTTGCATCGGTTTAAGCTAGCTGACTCGTCAGAATGCCCGAGATGCAAGAGAGCTGCCCAGAATGCAAAATATGTATGTCATTTTTTATTGTCCCAGATTTCGAGATATCCGCAGTCAACTAGAAGCGGAATTCGGAGAAAACATCGCCCCGAGAACCTAGTGGGTCTGATGCTGCTATCAGCAAATAACCGAGATTCAGTAAGTAGGGCAATTTGTGCCGTTCACATGGAGCTACAAAAGGAGCTTAGACGCAAGTCGGCTACCCGTGGCGATGTGAAGTAATACTGAAAGGTGGTCCCGCAGGATCAAGCGGTGACAAGAGAAGTGTTATGTTTAGTCGAAAAAAAATATTCGTGATTAAATTAAAGGGCGAATGATGCCTGAGGTAGCATTATTCCAAAAGAAAGCCGCTTCTCCAATTCGAACGAAAGTTCAGTAGCGTCATAACGTTGCCAGATGTGGTGTATGTAATAAAATTTGTCATCTCACCCTCTAATAATCCTACTGGGCCATTCATTGAAAATCCAAGCAGTTAGCTTCGATGCAGGTCAGACCATGTAAACCTCGGCGCTGCGGACTTAGCCATCCTTCGCAGTAAGTTCCTCGGGAATGTCTCCCTTCTCCCACTGGCTACGTGATCGAGTCGAGTCAAAGGTGATCACCAGGCTTAAGTGGCGAAACTTCGTGCCGCCATTTATTTCGGTGAAGATACTGAAGAATATACTCGTCGATCCATCTCTTCCATAACATATCCTTAAGGTTCGGAAAAATTCGCCATTCCTTACGCTCTTCAGCTTTATCTTCTTCTTCTAGCGGTGCAGAAAAGTATGAAACCGCTGTGCATCTATGTGGATTCGAGTTATGGTTCGTCGATGCTTTCGTCCGTGATGTCAAGGGACAAAAACATAGCTGCTGCGATAGGGTTTTCCCACAGTGAGATAGGGGTTAAGTCAGTGGGCGCAGCTGGGCATTGAAACAAGTGACCCACATCGTGTGGAGCGCCAGCGCAGTTTGGACAGATGTTTTGAATGTCCGGGTTAATGCGAGAAAGGTACGAATTGAGGCGTGAAAAAAAGCCCGACCGAAGTTGAGCTAATGTCACTCTGGTGGCTCTCGGAAGCCTAATCTCTTCAGGCGAAATGGGTGGAGGGGGCACTAAGAGGACTCTATTCGCATCTAATCTTGCAATAGACCGACTCACTTCTGCAGTGTGAATCTCAGCGATGGCAGCTCGTTATGCATCATTGTCGTAAGGGTCCCTCTTTTATCCCTGGACCTCTCTCTCGCAAATCACGCCTGACATGTCGTGGTGGAGGAATTCGGTCCATGAGACTGTTGTTGGGATGATTCTCACGGTAGCAACCAACAAGATATTGTTTGGACAGTAGGAGATTGTGGTCACGTATTGGCATAAATTTTGTCTCTTGATGTAAGTGATCCTGGGCAGGCATCAAGAGGCAACCTGTGGCTGTGCGTAGAGCAGCATTTTGGCAGACCTGAATTTTGGTCCAGTTTGTATCACATAGATTATGTGACCAAACTGTTGCTGCATAATCAGCAGCTGCTCGACCCACCGCTTTGTATGTGACTAGCATGGTTTCTTTATCCTTGCCCGTGGTGCTACCAGCTAGTGCTTTTAGGATTTTATTCCTACTGCGCATCTTTTCGCAAACGGATGCTGCGTGATGAGCTGACGTCATCATGCTCTCTAAATGGAGCCCGATAATTTTAGGATTAGCAACAGTAGGAATTGGATTGTTGCCAATACGTACGCTCTTCGGCTACGTCTGGTGTCTGCGTTAAGTTCAGACATCCAACCAAAAATTAATTGGGTGTCCAAGGCTCGTCATCCTCAGTCGATAGGCAACTCAGTTAGCGGTCGACTGTTACAAACTCGGTGCTTCCTCTTTGAAAACTCGGCAAAGAAGATGTTTGACACACTATATTGGGTGCTTTCGGCATCCAACAGCATTAGAATATGGCTGGCAATTCAACACCCAGTCGATGTTATTACTAGACATGTAACATTGGATCTTAGAAAAATCCAACAAACGATTCTTCTTTGATAATTCCTTTTGTACCCGGACAAAATTCTCTCGGTTTAACAGGACTCGACAGAACAAACTGAGTAACTTTTTCTGGCAGACTTCATCACTCGTAACCCAAAATTTTTGTCGCATTTCGTCGACTGCTAGCCGATCGTTCTGATTATTATGAAGATAATCAGCGGCGTCAACTGTCTCTCTCACACGGATGACGTCATCAGCTCCCATAATTGGTGTTAACTGGTGAAGATCGCTTGACTTGAGTACGAAGACCTTTGAATACAGAGAAAATATTTCAGTAGCGAAAGATTCGTGTTATACTAGGCGGCACACGACCATCTCGGCATTAGCTACCTCATTTGCAGTGATTTCATCCTTATAACGATGAATCGATTCAGGCATACGACATTTTTGACAAACCGAAGCATCCAGGCGGTAACTAGCAACAGTTTTAAGTATGACGAGAAATTACAAAATTCGATGATTTCTTCAGACATACGATAAATACTTCATTCGTCGTCGTTCGGTTCCTGTGGCCACATACTTGGACTTTGACGAAACCACTGCTGCGTGAGTGACATCGAGGGTTCATTCAATCCCAAAATGATTGCCAAATAGCAGGTAACCATTACATCTGAACCCTGAGGGACAATTTAACATCAGCTGGACCTATAGGTTAGTGGGGTTACCGGGTCTGGCGACTATCGACGGATGTAAAAGGGAAGTCCATAAATTTACTTTTTCACATACTAGTGCGGATATGCACAACCTTCTTCCAAAAGGTGTAAAAGAATGGGAGACCTTATGGAAATTCATAGATAAAAGCTGGGGGTTGCAAACCGGAATTCATGACGTAGAGGAGTGAGCAGATTGCGGATATCATGAAGAGGAGGAGAATAGACATTATGTGCGTGTAAAAAACGAATATATTGAACGAGCCCGGTTTTTAATTTAAGCAAAATTTGGAACAAACTCGAATGCGAACGAACTTCCGGATTTTCGAGGTCTTACTGTAGGAGGAACAAGAGACAAAAGAACTTCCAAGATCAAGTGGCTCCACTCTTTATTTCACACTTTGCTTATTGCTGTTTTACACGAAGTAAAGCAGCAGAGAATTTTGTAAATGCTTAAAAAGTTGGGAAGAAGATCACAAGACGGCGATATCGTATTATACTTAGATGTTGATCGGTTGATATATATATATATGTGCCTACACCGAAGTCGAGCAACGCGAAACCATGGAGCGGTATAAAGAACGAGGCAAGGAAGAAGAAGAAAGTTGATCGGTATACAGGGTATACAGTATCTTTTTAAGATCCCCCACTTTTAGAGTTTCTTGTGAACACAGGTACATAGGCTTCAGAACGGTTTATCTTATTTTTTCTTTTTTGTTTATAATTTCAGATCTCGATGCTATACGCCAAGTACTCGAACAATCCATTCTCTTTTACGAATCCCAAAACGATTTAGAACATTCAGCCGCCCTATGTTCCCGGCTTCTCGCCCGACGTAAAAATTCATTTCGTAGCTTGCGCGGATATCAAGATTTGTGCAAAGTTAATTCGGCACTATGTCGCCTCCTCAGACTTGACATTGTATCCGTTCTGAGAACATTTGATGGCAGCGTACCATTTTTCAAGAAAATCAAAGGAAAATTCACACTGCCTGCCCGCAAAAATTTCGACTATATGATGCTTCGAATGATCGCCCTACACAAATTGCACAGTAGAATCATCGAATATTGCCTGAAATCGGCAAGGTTTTTCTTCAATTTAATGAGTCAATATTATTTCTTTGAAATTTCAACACTTTTTGTATGTGTCATTGCAAAAATATGGAAAAATTGTCGAAAAAGTTTCACCGAAACGGCCACGTTTTACACGCGACTATTTGAATATCGAAGACAATTTCCGGCCGAGAAAGACGAGCCTTTTTATAAGAATTTTACTTTTCCCCGTGAATTGGTGGAACCAGATGAAAAAGTTGAAGATACGATCGTACAAAAGCTGCATGAATACGCTGAAAAGACGGAAACATTATCAAATCTATTGCAATCGGCAGAAGACAAAGCGAGCGGACCAAAAATAATGATGAAACAAAACAATGTCGATCAAGAAAACACAATAATTGCGGTACCATTCACTTCATCATCGTGTCTGGGGTTGAGTGCATCAACTGCAAGATCCACATCAGTTGATTTGGGTGTCGTCGTGAGCCGAGATTCTTTAGACAATCTCGATGAGACTTTGGATAATTTAAAAACTCTCGAGCAAATACAAGTTTTCGCAAGGAAAGAGACTAAACGACGTAAGAAAGAGAAACATGTACTGACAAAACGCATCACCAAAAAAACCTGGAAACTATTCAGAGGGAGACTTGCGGAATTACAGACCGGTGATAATCGTTCTGCTGTTAAATTACTTAGAAGTTTACTTACTAGTACGATGAAGAAATAAATAGTATAATGTTACGAAATATGTTTTTTTTATTATTCCTGATTATTACAATTTCTTTTCGAATTATCCTTTAAGTGGTAAAGAAAAGTGAGCAATCGCGGTGTATTTATGAGGATCCACCCAAAATTTTAAACTACTTTCCGAAATGCAGTCATGGCGTGGTCCGACTGACTAAACCGTCCTTTGCTTCATACCCTGCAGAAAAATCTTTAGGGCTTCGCTGGTGTCCCTTTCGGCACACGTTGGATTCTTTGTGACTATCATCACCGTAATATGATTCGAAAACCTGGCGGGACCTCTCCCGACATGTTTTCAATAGTCGCAGACAGTTAATATTGGAGTAGCTGAAGGGACATAGCTCTTTGGTAAGTCAGAAACCAGGGTAGTCCAGCCAGTAGTTCAATTTGTGACACGATGACCAGTACCAGTTCATGCCTTTTGCAGCTCCCCAGCTTATTTCACAGAAGAGATTAAAACCGATGAGTAGAGAAGATGAACCTGTTGCAGAATGCGCATAATAAACACAGTGATGCCCAGACAAGCAAGTCTCTTTATTACAGCTCTTCCTGGTGTTTCGATTCTGTATTTTAGGCCACCACACCAGCGAAACATACGTTATTACTGGCCACACCCGCGTAAAGTATAACCACTCTGTCATTCTGGGTGAAAGGCCCGTTATGCCATATAAATTTAAATGGCGGTCCAGATGACAGTGTGGACTTATTTGGAACATTTTCTAAGTGGATATTTGTGTTTAATCTATCATCGAGTGTGAAACCAAGGCATTTAACCTCTTTAGAGTAGGAAATAGGAACACCCTTAAGTCTACTTAAGGGGGTTCAAGCGTAGGGTTGAGTTTTTTTGTGAATGGCACTAGAACTGCTTTGAGTGGCTTAATACCCTGTTACAGTGCAACACCTATTAACTACGGTAAGGTCATAAAATCAGTAATAATGGAATCAAATTTCCCCTGACCACAATTGCATGTAGTCAGCGTAGGCTGCCGATCCCAAGATTAGTACCTCCTGACGTGGTCTGTAAGGGAAGAGCAGCGCTACTTGGACGTAATAGTCCAATGGGATGGATCTGATCAAACGATAAGACGTACCCAGCAAGAGGAGATCGAGAAATGATCACTACTGCTATTGGGGAGTCAATGGCGAAGTCTGTACCTCGGATTGGACACGTCCCTGGGAATAAGATTCCGCCCGACTTATAAAAGGCTTTGGACTCTAGGTGGTCGTAGTTTGCTACTTAAATTAAGCAATTAGAGTTGCAGCCCAGGTCATTGTCCATTTGCCTTTGTTTCGATAAAACTGCCGAAAGTCCAAAAAGTTCGCCGAACCGGGAGATAAAAATGCAAGGGTTTGTAGCTCGGTAGCGGCCGTGTCCAAGAATGACGTACATGTGGTTCTATCATAGTGTGGCATACTTTCCTAGATTTGTTTGTGGAATGAAAATACACCGGGAATGCCTCGTCAGTCCCTGGTTTAAATGAACCAAGTTCCCTTTCAACTTATTTTCCACTTAAACTGTTTTTTGCTATTATTTAATCTTTACGGCTCTAAAAGAAAGTGTCATCAAAATTGGAATATCGCCCCTGTTCAGAATTCAACATCACTAGATATGGATAGCCGCAAAGGTCGTTGTCTCGACTATTTATGTAATTTATGTCTAAAACCGAGCTTCTGCGAAGAGGCACTACAATATTTTATTTTTATTTTTTTATTTTATTTATTTATTCAATATACCCAAACAGGAAAATATAATCCATAAACGGTACAATTTAACAAATTCACACTCAAGAGTTTGAATTCAGATATTGATCAATGAAAAACAAAAATTAAGGAAAAGCAATTAAGTAAATTAACAAACAATAGTGTTACAACGTGATGAATTAATATAAAATGAAAAAAAAAGCAAAAATTAAATATTTAAAAGAAAAGGATGCGAAGAACAAAGCTTAAAATTCACCAAAAATGTCAGTTACTAACAGTTTTTTGTGTAATACATTTTTAAAAGAAAAAAGCGAAGTAGCTAACGGACCGAGTTGCAATCTATCATAATTATGCATGGAACGAATGAGAGGCGAATTCATGAAAACTGAAAGCTCGGCTGTAGGTGGGTCAAAAACTAGAGTTGAGCGCGTATTATATGACTGGACACGGTAAATTATATACTCAGTAAGCGATGATTTTAGTAGACCACGACATAGTTTAAAAAGGATGCACTCGTCTAGGAATACTCTCCGCTTTTGAAGGGATAACAAGTTCAAGCAACCAAGACGTTCAGCATACGGTAGATAAGGTTGATTGAACTTGTAAATTAGAGCCCTTGTGAATTTGCGTTGGACGGATTCCAAGGCGGTAGTATATGTGGACGTTGTGGGAGACCATATAAATGAAGCATACTCTAGACAGCTACGTACTAAGGAAACAAACAGTTTAATGGAAGAATTAATAGAATTAAAGTCGCTTGAGCAACGCAAAACAAAACCTGCGAGTTTAGATGCTTTCTTAATTGTAGTAGAAAAGTGTTCATTGAATTTCAGTCGACTCTCAAAAATGACTCCAAGATCACTGAAAAGAGAGACGAAAGATAGGTCAGTTGTGTCGATATTGTAGGGAAAAGACAAGGGCATGGGTTTTAGTGAATATATCATCGCATTGCATTTTGAAACGTTAAGTTCAAGATGATTGGAGCCGCACCACGCTGATAGTGTGTTTATATCTGATTGCAATGATAAACAATCATCGGGGCCAGAAATTGAAGCGAAAAGCTTGCAATCATCAGCATATAACAAACAATTGTTATTCATAAGAGTAGGTAACTCATTTATGAAAAAACTGAAAAGCAGGGGCCCCAAAATAGAGCCTTGAGGAACTCCAGACGAGGGACAGAACGGCGGAGAAAGTGAGTTATTAAATACTACACGAGAAGATCGTCCGAGGAGATAAGAAGAAAGCCACGATACGAGATAATACGGGAAATTAAGTGATAGTAATTTATCAAGTAATATCCCATGGTCGACCGTATCGAAAGCTTTAGAGAAATCCGTATAGATTACATGAACATCTAAATGCTTGTCAAACGATCTTGCGATGAAATCTGTTATTTCTGCCAAGTTGGTGACTGTAGATTTTTGCTTGCAGAAACCATGTTGATTGGGGCAAATCAGATACCCAAAAGATTCGTAAATTAATTCAAATATAAGACGTTCGAGGAGCTTGGAACAACTTGATAGAAGTGAAATGGGCCTATAATTAGAGACCATATTACTATCACCTTTTTTAGGTAAAGGTACAATGTACGACTGTTTCCATTCACAAGGAAATGTACTTTCTTGCAGACTTTTATTGAATAATATGGCAAGGGGAATAGAAATCGCCTTATTAGTTTTCTTAAGAAAATCGTTGGAAATTCCATCTGGACCTGATGATGAGCTGATCATATAGAGCCCTTTCTGACTCCTCGGAGCCAGTGGAGGATGCAGACCTTCCACCCAGGTCCCAACGAAGGGCGATTGTGTGGTGCATTGCAATCTTCACCACGCCAAAGTGCCTCGGATATAGTTTTAGCGCGATTCATCAATGAAGTATAGCTCTGATCCAGGAACCGTCACAGTACGAAAGAGTTGTCAAAGGACTGAGCGTAGGTAATGGGAATGTGATGTATGACAGATATTATGTGTGGGCTGCGATGCCAATGCCCACCATGTAGGTACTTTGTGGCAAGACAGACGTCAGCAGAAGAGGATAGTACCTTTTGGAACTAATTATTTCTCTGAACCTCACCATCCTCAACCCTCTGTTGTCAACCTACTTTTGTAACCAGGCAAGTCCTGGATTTAACTGTTGTAGTGTAGTTTAATAGCGGAACGGATTTGTAATTGTAGATTGCAACAACGGAGCGAAGAGTCCCACATAATACAAACTGGTCCAGCTATATCGAGGCACAGAAGGAACATCTACATACAGCAAATTGATAAGAAAGTCAGCGGGCTCAGTCTGGAGAAACTCGTCGCCGGGCAATTGCGTCCTCCTACGAAGAAAACTTCCCGTTAAATGTAATAAAAGAAAACAAGAATATTTCGTGGTGGAATAACGGGGACTGCGTATCACGGCATTAAGAGCCAAAAAGGCCGACAACACTACTACTACTACAAGAGTGACACTAGCCCAGCTTAGGTCGGGTTTTTGTTCACGCCTCAATTCGTACCTATCTCGAATAGACCCGGACATCCAGAACATTTGTCCGAGCTGCGGTGGTGCGCCATACGATGTGGACCACCTGTTTCGATGCCCCGCTGCACCCACCAACCTCACTCCGAGGGCATTATGGGACAACCCTATTGCAGCTGCTACGTTCTTGTCGCTTGAGACAATAGGCGAGAGTGACGACGAAACTTAGAGCACATCCACAGACATGCACAGCGACTCACACCCTTCTGCACCGCTACAGCAACAACAACAACACTACTATAACCTGGGAGCGACGAATGCTCTCGTCTAGAATCATTTACACCAGTATAAGCAAAGCTACTCTCTCTCTCTCTCTGCTCTATCCCTATACTATCCCTCCTCCTATGGTGTTTGGTAGTTGGATTGATGTGGAGTCTCACCTCAGCTAGGTTCTCCTCCCAGAATTACGAGGACGATTTAGTCACGGTTTAACCCTTTCATGCCCAAATTATGGATTTTAAGCGGAGAATTTTTCTAACAACATTATGTCGTTCAGTAGGCATCTTTTATGATATTTTCTTCAAAAAAAAAATTTTATGCGCTATATTTAACAAATTAGAGCATGATGCCATATGGCATCATTGGGACTGAAAGGGCACTTAGCAAGTTCCGTGTGAAAAATTAGATATTTTGTCGGCGAAACTCCTTCATGGGATTTTTTTTTGCAGAATGGTTGGTGACGACCTCCAGATTATGGGAAAAAAAGTCCGAACCGATTGGGGGTCCGCAACCTTAAAAATGGGGGAAAGGGGGAAATTGGGGTCATTTTTCGGTTTTTCGCGAGTATTTCAAAAACGACAAAAGATATAGAAAAATAGTCTGAGAACGAAAAAACTACATAAAATTATCTTTGCATTGATATATAACACATTAGAGATCTATTCAATCATTCGGCGCTAGCTTAAAAATAAATTAAAACTTTTTCATTTTATACCTTTTTTAAAAGCCCCATAACTCTTGAAAGAATGTTAGTTCAGCCGTAAAATTTCGTACAAGTATTCACAATAAGTTCAATATTATTTTGGGAGAAACATTGAGTCGCTCCGATCAACGACCCCCATTATCCCCCCATTTGAATTTGGCGAAAGGAAATGCCCATAACTCCCCCCAAAATTAGAGCAGAGTGCTAAATTTTGGTTTATTGCGATTGGAGCTCATAATCACCCCACCCACCAAAAATTAGCTCATTCGGATAAAAAGATCAAAGTTATGTACAACATAAGCCAGGGAGGGACAGAGTCAATGGGGAAATTCCACGAACAAATAACGTTTGTTGAATTCACCCATCGCATCTGTCCCTCCCTGGCGTATGTTGTACATAACTTTAATCTTTTGTACCGCGCGGTTCGACAAATCACCGACAGTTTGGGACCGGCATAGCCTTTAGTTAGGCCAATGGTACAATAGACCTTTGGCCGCAGTGCTTATGGCATCCACCAGCCAGGGCCCTCCCTCAATCCAATCCCTCTAATAAACGCGCACCAAGTGGGTGCTAAACCAAGACAGATTGCATAGACGACCGAGAACTCGATGGGAGCAATCAGTAGGAGGGAGAACATAGCTGAGTCTATGCTCCGAGGGGTTTAGAGCCCGAGAGATTCTTTTTTAGATGGTACTTAAATAGCCAAGATCTTCCCTGGTAACGGCCCCTAGAAGTTTCTTTGCAAAAATTTCGTGCGCTACTGAGAGGGCCATTGATCCCTTTGGATACTCAAATCTATGAATTTTTCTTCATACACTTAGTTGTACTTGACGGAAGTGTCAGTCTAGGCTCGCCCAAGCTCGAGACATGTATAGCAGACTGCTAGGACGGTACTTGTTCTATGTATAGAAGACATCCCGTAGATTAAACAAAAAAATATCAAATCAATTTTATATTTCTAAACCATTTATACAACTATAAACCATCCAACCAACACTTTACTTTTGGAATGGATAATAATCCAAACCTGAATTATAACTAAATTGTTTCTTTTGCTTCTTCTGACCAATGGCAACCATTTCCTGGACTTCTTTACGATAGGCGGGTGGCAGTAACTCTTCCTGAAGCGTACATTGCACCTCTTGCGGAGGTTCCGATTTATAGATGTATCGCCTCACAATGTCAATATCACGTCCATACTCCTCTTGCAAATCATCAATGTACTTTGGAGCTGAATCAAATTCAATTGTAAACATATTTGCCACTTTGTGCACTTGACCGTGTATGCTGATTTTATACGGAAGGTTCTGCTGTCCCATGTTTTCAATTTTACGAATCAAGCCACCCTTGTCGAGAATCGCTCCAGCCGTCCGTTTCAGGGTGGAAACGAGTTCAGGCTGAAGGAAAAGAATGTCAGTGATTATTACATGTTGGTTTTCATTGAATATTTCATATTTACCCTGGCCATTTGGCGTAAAACCAAAGCTAATTCGTAGGTTGGCATGCTATTAGATATTCCGGGTCCTGACAAAATCACAACATAACCACTTAAGAAAATTTTGACAGTATCTTGTTCTTAATTTCGATGTGTTACGACTTTTCAAATCGGTCTAATATATGAGAATACTGCAAATCATCTGTTGCACCTCTGTAATCTTCGACAATCGACATTCCGCAAAAGTGTGTTTAGTGCCGTGGCTGTCTGTTGTTTACTTGTTATCCGCTTCTGTTTTTATGTATTATGTGGACGTTAACCAGCAAAAAGACCGGTAAGTTATGAACTGTTGTTTCATCTGCACGTAAACACGAAATCTATCAAAATATTTCCAGGCAATGTATACTACCTTCTTCCGGAGAAGGAGAAACATTCCGTCGGTAGATTCAACTCAGATCTCATCCTTACGAACGACACATCCATCAGCCGTTCTCATGCTTCCATTTACATTACGCCGGATAGCGTGAAAATTGTCGATGTCGGCTCGCGTTATGGCACATTCTGCAATGAAAACATCGAGAACAAAGTGGCCATCGAGAAAAACATACCAATCGAGTTGAAGAATGGCGAACGTGTCCAGTTCGGCATGCTGGACAACGAATGGGTCCTTTCCAAATTGCACATTTCCACCATGACTTCCACACTGAACGGCGAGTGTAGAGCCGAACTGCAGAAGATCGTAAAAGCCCTTAATGCTTTAATAATTGAAAACTGGGAGAAGAGCTGCACCCACCTGACCATGGCTGAAATTACAGTGACACACAAGGTGCTCCTGGCGTTGGTTGAAAATATTCCAATTGTTACTCTGGACTTTTGGCGAAAGTATTTGATAAATTTAAGAGCTGGCCATGCGCCACCTGTTGCTGCCGATTATTTGCCGAAGTGTGCCGAGTCCTTTTTGAATCATGAAAATGTTTCGTTCGGGCTGGTACCCGGACGAAAGGCGGTCTTTGCCGGGAAAACTTTTGTTTTTATGTCCAACACACCGCTGGAGAAGTATCGAGTGATTATTGAAAATGCGGGCGGAAGGTGTGAAAGTATGTACAAGGGAGTTTCGAAGAGTACGCTCCTAAAGAAAGATGTGGTAGTGATCCGGAGCGGAGGAATGACACAGACACAATGTTCGCAGACGGTTGATAGTATTCAAGGTAAGTGTTCAGATGATTTTTAAAAGTATGAAAGCTGTAAATTATACTGTCCTTGAATGGTTTTCATGTTTTTTTTTTGTCCGCAACTTTTCCTAAAAAAATATTTTTGGTACAATTTCCTCAGTAGGCTATCTTAGTTTGGTCTATTTATTGCCAATACAGAACATTGATCTTCCAAAAATCCATTTTTTTCGTCGGCTCTATCTGTAAACTTAATAGACAAAAGAACTGTGAAAAGAGCCGGATAAACTTTTATCTTATACGTGGTCCATCTCGTATTATGTGTACTACTTGTACTACTAGCGATCGCTTCACGCGCTAGATGGCTTCTCTCAGATCTGAACGGCAATATCAGCTTCTCAATCGTCCTTGTTTTTCTGGAAATTCATCTGATAAAGTGTTATTTTGTCCACAATCATGAATTCATGCATCTCTATCTGAGCTGTTTCACACAGCTTCCAACTTTTAGTCTAAATGGTCAACCAATGCACAGGCACATTTGCGAGCTAACTTTCCAGTATTACGACTTAATGTGGTTGGTACACACACCACACTCACAAAGCACACCCACGATAAACTGTGTTTAAGGGGTTTGCCTTCCAGGTGAATCGTAGAGCACTTTCTGAACAAAAGGCCAGAGATAGAGCGAGAACGCATTGCTCTCAGCGCTGACACGATCTGCCTGCAGAAATTGGCTGAGACATTATCACCAGAACCAATGTGGAAGCGTCAGTTTAGTATACGTTCGACCAAATCTGACTACAGCGCCTTAAGCCCTACTTAAATCATATAACTCAATTGTAATGGACTCCAAAACAAAGTTGCAGAGTTAACTAATTTTATGGATAGACATCGCATCCATATAGCAGCAGTACAGAAGACGAAACTAAGTCACAACTCATCACTAATAGTCTAAGAAAAATGGCATATTTGGTCGGGAAAAATGCTACATCGGATTTTTTTTTGGATTATGGTTGGGGATGGTCCCCCGATTATGGCATTACAAGTCCCAACCGAATGGGGGTCCGCAGCCTTAAAAAAGGGGGATAATGGGAGTCCTTGTCGTGCTCTGTGGCCGTGATCGTTCGGTGTCACCACTCTGTGAAATAGACACTCATAGAGAAACGAGTTTCCAAACTCGGCACGACTCGTCGCAAGTTTATTATTCAGAAGAAGATGATAAGATAGATTCTTATCGTAGAATAATAAACTAACAATGCGACTAGGAAGTGGTATGGCTGACAACCGTATCACACTCCGAATTCAGTTGTCTTTGTAACGTTGATGACTACACACGGTAGTCGTCAACGCACCATGCTCCACTAGGAGTTACGGTAATGAAGAGAGAGAGAGAGAATGGGAGTCCTTGACCGGAGATCTTCATTATTAGCCCTATTCGACTGACTGGATCATTGATCCTGTCCAAGTCGAATGAAATCGGATCAAAATTTCCCAAATCGGTAACAGCTGACTATCGTGTCATCTAGCCCCAACGCGATATTCTAAATTATAAATTGCATTTGTAATTATGCATCGTGCGAGATACAATTAAAAAGATAAGTAGCAAGAAATATTAAAATGATTAACACTGAATAAAGTTTACAAACCAAAAATACTGAATAACAAAATGACATACGGGAAATTTTAGGGAAATTGTTCGCGGAGACATCTAGGGGATTAGTTTGGCAGATGATCCAAGTCATACCCTGGATCAACTTCCAGGATTATCATTTTGTATGGGATTTCCAATAAATCTGGAAATGATCCAGTGAGTCGAATAGGGCTATTATTCGGTGGTTTCAACGCTCACTATGCACTATGCCACTCGAATCTGGACAACATTGCCAGTGTCTTTACACTAGACATGTCGTGCAAGTCTTCATATACATTCTGAAAAAGTAAAACATACGTCAATTTCAACAAAGCCGATTGGGACAGTACCAAAAGGATCTTAGACGGATATTACATAAAGCTGCCAACTGCACCCCAGCAGGCTACTTACTTCAAAATGACCTTCAAAACATTAACTCTAGTACAGGTGTGAAGAAGCTCTAAAAGCCTATAAGAGGCTTTTCCAAGCCCGTGAAAACGAATAGGAAGGTAGTGATCAAGTTCCGCACTACAACCGTCACAGGAAATGTGCTAACTTATTCAGCAATCGTCGAACAACGTGCTAATGATCCACTCAAGTGCAAATTAACGAGAGCTATCCAATAGTGAAGACCCTTCAAGTGACCACCAAAACCATACAAAGAGCTAAAAAAAAACGACGCGACGGTATTGCGATCATAATGCTTAAACACCTCGACACACCACCACAGAATGAGTATTGGAAGAAAGGCCGCATCATTCCATTATCCTAACCATACCGTCCGGTTACGCTTCTGTGACCAAAATACTTGAATCGCTGATACTATCGATATAAATCTCGGGGGCATTCGGTAGCTCAGTGGCAGAGATGTCCATCTCTGAGTTGCCGGTGCGTGGGTTCGAATCCCACTGTGACCCATGGATGTTTGTGTTGTCCATAAAAATGCTCCTACGGCAGCCGGTTCTTCGATGTAAATCGTCCCGGAGCTACCCGTTGTTAAAAAAAAAACGGCCAAGAGCTGCCAAGACCCCCTTTGATTCATGAGAAAAAAAAATCTCTTGAATCGCTACAACAACAACATATAAATCTCGCGAGTCACTATCGTGGCTTCAGATAAATGCACAGCACCTGCACTTGATTGTATCACGTCCAAGTTCCTGAATGGACTAAAACTAAACCTAAGATATGCAAATAGTAGATATATCAAAGGCGTTTGTAATACTTACATCGAATCCGTCATATGTATTAAAATTGGCCGGAAATTACATTGCCAGGCTGCACAGAGTTTACAGACGGGAAGTCTACACGGATACGGCTAGTCAAGCAGTACGCATTGCTTGCGCAAGGAGGAGTTATATATCCTTCCTCGTTTAATCTCTACTTGTCAGGGCTTCGCACTCCACCTGAAGAGATCGATTTTATCTAGTATGCGGATGCGCCTGCACCATTATGATAACCGGTAACAATATTCCCGCTTTGTGTGCTCTCAGGATTGGTTAAATGGCAGCAAAAACATTATGTAGGCCAATCTATAAGGGCTGTAGAACACGTCGAAATGGGCGCCGATTCTTTATGGCCCGACGTCGGGCTTTGACCGCCTGTATGGTTGACCTACAATTGTCAATATCTGATGGGCGTCCCCACATACTGATTGCTCCCATCGTGCTCTTGGCCGTCTTCGCAATCTGGCTTTGTCCACTCGTTGCGCGTGCATAACCTTTTTGGGCATACGATCGTCGCTGCAATTTCACAGTTTTGGACACATGTAGCTCATCGTACAGCTGATACAACTCATAGTTGTAGCGGATGCGCCATTCACATCATTTGCGAACGGCCCCGAAGATTCTTCGGGGAACCTTTCGCTCAAATGTGTCCAGAATTTTGTATTAGGCGTTCTTCTTTTTGATTGCATCATGACCTTGGTTTTATCCTCGTTGATATATAACCAACCTCCCTTGGGGCAGCATTGAAACTATGCAGAAGGATTTCTGCATCGCCCACCCTTCGAGAGTCGTCGGCGTACACTACTAATTGTGTCGACTTCATAAGTAGCTTTCCCCTGCTGTCCATAATTATGACTCGAACTACATACCCCAGAGCAAGGTCGCTTGCGAGTTCGTCGTTGAATTGTATCCGTCCAATCCGAGGCTTTCTTGACGAGGAATCGTAATCGAAGAAGGGTCCATAGTGGAGCGGCCTCGGAGATGATGCTTCGGTGGTTGACCAATCAATGATGACCAATTTGTCATCTTATTACGTTTAGTAGTCTGAGACACTGCAGTTGTTAACACAGCACACAGGCGCAGCAGTGCCTCTTGCAAATATCATATCAGAAATTACACGACTAAGCCGTTAGCGGTGTTACCCACTACCGCTTCCAGGGGGCGACCATGGTATAGTCGTTTTTTTTTGACGAAGAATCGATTAAATTAAAGTCATCTTTCTGTAACGGATAATAAAACGAGACCGAGGCTAATTTCGGGCGTGGCCGAAATTTGGACACCCTTCACTTTGGGCGTACCTATGACTCAATGATGTCGATGAAACAATATTATTGTAGTGAATTTTTGCGCCGAGTAAAACGCGATACAACAGACGGACATCGCCCAATTAACTACCTTCGTCATACTGATCAATTATACATACACTCCCAATGAATAGGATAGTTCCACTTGAAAAATGGCTGTATCTCGGTAAGTGATAACGGTATTTTCTTTAATCTTGGTGACAATATTTATAGTAGCCTGCCTGTTCTTTGAATAACAGGATGTCTCAAATCTGGAGTCCCGTTAGGATTTTCTTACGAGAATTCTTAAAAACAGTACAAATGGTGAAGTCAATAGGATAGTTCCAGTAGAAATAAAACATCAAATAACGATAAGAAAGGATAATTTTACTTTGGAAAATGAAGCTGGTAATAAGAAGAACT
The DNA here is from genome assembly GCA_949715475.1 of Microchrysa polita. NCBI lineage: Eukaryota > Metazoa > Arthropoda > Insecta > Diptera > Stratiomyidae > Microchrysa > Microchrysa polita. The sequence goes on from OX454416.1 coordinate 37,635,163, forward strand.
TTATTTTAATAATTTGAGCTCAAAAACTTAATCTGGGATAGAATTGTATAGGTTTTAACGGTAAATTAAGTTGATTTCGTCCCGAGCTCCTCTAAACGTACGCCAAAGAGCTTCAGTGTTCTTAAACTATCGTCTAACGGTATAGATCCTCCTCGTCATTCATTTCCACACTTTTATGGATGATATTTAGATCAAGGAAGTATGGAGGTCTTTCCATAACCTTGATTAGTTGGTATTCGAATCAATTTTCATCAGCCTTGCTTCATAATTGGAGTCATTATCTTGCTAAAATCTTATAGGAATGGCATGGAAAATGTCGGAAGTTTTAGGCAATACATAAGAAAGAATATCTTTAAAAGCCTGGGTTCTCTGAGTACCCCTAATTTAAGAAAGCTCAGTAATTCCATACCAAGATATTCAACCCCAACGGAGAAACTGTATGGATTGGACAAACCCGTTATTTTTACTGATGGAAAATATTAAATCTCGTCGGTTCAGATGGATTTAGGTATTATTTCCACGATTTGAGCAAGAAGGAATTAATTTTGTAGACGCATTACTCAGAGTAAGAAATGTCGAAGTATGGGGTAGAATGTCTCTGTGTGGAATTATTAAGATTGTGGGAATTAGCGGTATTCACAACGTCCAGGCTTACAAAAAAATTCTGGGCAATATAGTTCTTAAAATTACCGACATTTTCCATTCAACTTCTTTGAGATTTTAACAAGATAATGGCGTCAGTCAAGGAGCAAGACTGATAAACGATATGTTTCAAGACCAACTAATCAAGGTTTGGGAAAGACCTCCATACTTCCTAGATCTAAATACCATCAAAAATGTGTGGGGATGAATGACAACGAAGATCTATACCGTTAGACAATAGTTTAAGAACACTGAAGCTCTTCTGCAAACGTTTAGAAGCGTTTTGGGCGAAATTAATTTAAATTACCGTTAAAACATATACAATTCTATCCCAGATTAATTTTTTGAGCTATAATTACTTAAATAAAGTTCTTCTTATTACCAGCTTCATTTTCCAAAGTAAAATTATCCTTTCTTACCGTTATTTGATGTTTTATTTCCACTGGAACTATCCTATTGACTTCACCATTTTTACTGTTTTTAAGAATTCTCGTAAGAAAATCCTAACGGGACTCCGGATTTGAGACATCCTGTTATTCAAAGAACAGGCAGGCTACTGTAAATATTGTCACCAAGTTTGAAGGAAATACCGTTATCACTTACCGAAATACAGCCATTTTACAAGTGGAACTATCCTATTGATTGGGAGTGTATATGTATACTTTTTATATGGCTCGATGATGAGATCAAACATCGCACAAGGGTTGAGTGAATGAAATGGCGAGAAAACTGTCGAGTTTTCTGTCTTAAGCAAATGCCACTGAAGCTAAAGGGCACGTTGTACAAAACGGTTGTACGACCCGCACTCATGAATACTGGACCATGTATGCAGGTTATGCGAAAAAAATGACAGCGACCGAAATGAAAATGTTACGCATGTCAGTTGGTGTAACCAAAAAGGACCACATCAAAAGTAGCTACATCCGATGCAGCTTGTCCATAGACCAACTAATCACCGAAAAGCTCGAAGACCGGCTGGGAACCCCGCAAGGAAGGCGGGGAAGTCCTTGATGGACCCAAGGCCAGAGGCAGACCCAAGAACACCTGGACATGTCAAATGAAAAAGCAACAACAATGCATTGGTCTCGGCGATGACACGATCCAAGATAGAGTTGTTGGGACATTACCGCGAGAACGGGCGATGTGCCTACACTGCAGGTCGAGCGACGCCATGGAGTGGTATAAAGAACGAGGCAAGGAAGAAGATGCATTGAATATCCTTTCAAACGGCATATGGAAACAGTGACAAAACAGCATTGCCCGGTATATGACACTGACACTGACCTTTGGTGAGTTGCGTCACCACGTACCTGGGCAGCGGAGGGAGGCCCTTGGTATGGTTGATACGCCATGGCGTGGATCTGTACAAAGACCTTCGGGCGTTGACGCTCTCGAGCTCCCTAGTCCTACTGGCAACCATTGTTTATTGCATTATTTTGCAGTTGCAATACGCCTCTTCGGGGCGGACCACACCCGTTTGCTACAACAAACGGCCAAGAGTTGCCAAAACGCCTCCCTGGCAAGAGCCTCGAAGGTCTCGATGCAGGAAGGTTGTGTATGTCTGTGTATATGTATGGACTCGTTATATATGTTTTTTCGTCATATTGGGAGCATCACATCTCGGCGCGGCTGCTCTCAATTCTCCTCTTACGCGCCGGCATTGAAGCAAATCCAGGCCCTGTCTTGGTATGGATGTGTAGTGTCTGCAACCGACGTATCGGTTCAAATGCCAGGTCACTTCAGTGTAGTTGCTGTTCGGAGTGGGTGCATTTCAGATGCTCCGGTTTGAGAAGGATGAGTCATTACATAGAAGGTACATTTGTTGCTCCAGGCTGTAGGAATACCGGGCAGCCTCGGGTAATACAAGGCCCCTCCCCTCCACGAACGCCCCCTACTCACCCCAATAATGTTGCCTTGAACGTAAGACACAGCTTAACTCCCGCCCCTCCGCCAGCAATTTTTACACCGGTGTCCATATTGCAGTTCAACTGTAATGGCATCCTAGGGAAATTTCCTGAAATCACAAGCTTCTTGAGAAAGTACAGAATCCTGATTGCAGCCATCCAAGAGAAGAAACTCCACGCGAATTCACCGTTCAACGCTGAAGGTGAATATATCATCATACGCAAGGATAGAGAAGGCGCCACGAATGATTCTCACCCTGGAGGTGGACTTGCGTTCCTAATACACAGGTCCGTATCGTGTATTAGATGTAGTTTCAGACGGTACGGCGTAATTGCAAGCCATCTCAGTTTCATCAGGGAGCACCAATATTGAAATTTTTAATATCTACATACCACCACATTCTAGCTGTACAAACTACCATTTCGATATTGGTCCTCTTCTTAATGGAGAGCACAGGATCATTCTTGGTGACTTCAATGCCCATCATGAACTCTGGCATTCCGCGCTTCACAACGATGCCAGGGGTGAAGCTATTGCCGAATCTCTGGACGCATCAGGTTTCTGTACCCTCAATAAAAACTCTCCAACCCGTGATGCAAACAATTGTATTAGCTCACCAGACATTACAATTGTCAGCGCTAGCCTAATTAGTGAGACCTCCTGGGAAACACTTACTGGTCTTCCCTCTGATCACCTCCCAATCATAGTCGGAATTGACAAACCAGCTGACCTGACCAAGTCAGAGAAGCGAACTTTTGTCAATCACAACATTAGGCGCGCTAACCCTGGTGACCCCAGAATTCGGGAGCTCAATATCCAAATACAGCGACAAGTTAAAGACTACAAGAAGGCCAAATGGAACGAGCACCTCAATGACTGTAACCTTAATGAAGGTGCCAGTAAGCTATGGTCCACTGTCCGTGCCCTTTCGAACCCCACAAAAGATAAGGGCAATATAGCCATAACCTTCGGCAAAAAAGAAACAAGCAATCCTCTTCAGTGTGCGAGCCAGTTCAATAAACAATTTATTGAACATCCCAAGTCCGATGGCCTCAAGCGCAAAATTAGAAGACGGATTCGCAGCCGAATTGTTGACTCCGTACCAATTTATACTCCGGACCAGGTTAAAACAGTCATTGAGAATGCAAAAAATTCTAAGGCCCTTGGACCAGATGGCATTTCAGTGGCCATGCTCAAACATCTTGATCTTCCTGCCATTGAGTATATCACGGCAGTCTTTAACTTGTCAATGTCTACGCTCGCCATCCCCGACATCTGGAAACAAGGTCGTATAGTCCCATGCCTTAAACCAGGGAAAAGTGCCAAACTAGGAACTTCCTACAGACCGATTACGATCCTGTCACCTGTAGTAAAGACGCTGGAAGCCCTCATCCACCCCACACTCGTTTCACATGCAAAGCTAGATCCCCATCAGCACGGATTCAGACGCATGCATAGTACAACCACCGCTCTGGACGCGATCACTACACGTGTAAGAGACGGACTAAACCACAGTACACCTTGCCATAGAACCATCATGGTGGCGATTGACCTATCAAATGCGTTTGGTAAGGTTAATCACTCCATGCTTCTGGCAAACCTCCTCAATATGCATGTTCCGACTCAAGAGATAAGATGGATTGCCAACTATCTAGCTGGTAGGCAATCCTTCACCGAGTTTCGAGGCAGTCGTTCCAAACTTAGAAAGATCAAATTAGGTGTTCCTCAGGGTGGGGTTCTCTCTCCCACCTTGTTTAACATCTACATGGCCGGTCTCCCAACACCTCCGGAAGGCATAGAAGTTATTTCTTATGCCGATGACTGCACTGTACTCGCCACGGGAGCGGATAGGGATGTCATGCGTGAAGATATCAATAGATATTTAGCGCGACTAGAAGCCTTTTTCCATAGCAGAAACCTAACCATCTCAGCGTCCAAATCGTCTGCGACCTTCCTTACCACCTGGTCAGGTGATTGTAAGTGGCCGGTTGGGGTACGTATTGGCAACAAACCAGTTCCTGCTATTGCAAATCCAAAAATTCTCGGTCTTCACTTTGAGAAAATGATGACTTCAGCTCATCACGCGGAAGCGGTATGTGAAAAGATGCGCAGTAGTGTGGTGAAATCTTGGCCATAAGTTGTCTGACCTTAGATTATGAATTCCTTACAATCTGAACTTATAGAATGAGCCCTGAGGCAACATCACAAGAGTGTTCCCTGGAGCAAATTCATTGTCAACAGAACGGTGGTGCATGTTGCACATCCCTAAGAAATTCTAAGTGCATCTTTCCGATATTGCATACCATAACCCTCTTGTTTTTTTTTTGCCTCAATCCACATGTCATATCTTCTATCTTTTCTAGAAATAAGTGCTCCCGTTTTGTGGAAAATTCGAGACCGCTAGTTGTATATTCGGACGGTCTAACAGATAAGGTTTTTTATTTTATCGTACTTGCTAACTATGATAATAGGAAAGCAAAACAATATTCCTTATATGTATTTTTCTAAAGATTATCAGGTGAATGTATTGTCATTGCTATCGTATTGAATTATATATGATACGCTCCTAAAGTTCTCACTTCAGATATTTCCCAAACATTATGCCCATGCGCTGAATAATTAGAACAACTTTCTTCAGTATATCTCCAGTCTGTAGTTTGTTGATCACGAAAGCTTTTTGTTGAGTTGATCAATGCTCGCCCCCACATGATAAGTTGAACGTAAATTGCCGAAAAGACATATCTAAGTTGGTCACTGTCAACGTCGCTCTTGTTTCATTTGTGATTTTTTACCACTTGTTATTTCCGATTGTAGTGCGAGTATATAAATTTTGCTATATATTTTTCGCAGATTTCATCAAAAGTAAAGGTCGTCGTATAATCCCCGATGCTGAAATCGGCCTTGCCATACTACACTGTAACACAACAAAATACTGCAATCCGGACTACAAAATTGTAGCTGAGTTTATTGCTGAATCCAATGATATCATCCCAAATTCAAATGTTATCGCCAAAAATACATCAAACTTGAAATCAGAAGTTTCGTTTGAAACACTCGTTGAAATACCGGATAGCGCCGCTCTAGAGATGACTGACAAATTCAAAAACCCACAAGTTGACTTAAATGATAGTGATATCGCAATTATAGATTTTACCGACAAGACAACAAATAAGAAATGCTCCCCAGTCACAGATGATATTCAACCGGATATGACCACGAGTCAAGGCAAACGTAAGCGTGACATCTCACCTGAACATTCCAGTCAGGCTAGAAAGAAAACAGATACTAAAAGAATCGAAAAGCCCATGGAAACGGAGTCGAATGTAGCAAAGAATGATTCGATGTCCAACGCCCAGTCGCATAATCTGGAAATTGAGCTATCTGTAGCACCGTCAAGTGAGCCACAAATGCCACCGAATGAACCATCTCCATCTACTTCCAGGGCGCAGGCGCCACGGAGGGCGCGGGACTTAAGCAGATTTATCGACACGAGTCAAATTGTTCGCACTCAAACAGAAGTCACCCAAACCACCGATAAATCTCCGCAGGCGAATACAGAAAGTAAGAAACGAGCTGGAATTGCTGCCATTTGCAGTGATGATGATGACGACGATTTGTTTGCATTTGATAGCTCTGCACCAAAAAAGTCTAAGCGAACTAACGAAATTGCCTCAAATACTCGATCATCCACGACGCGAGCATCCCAGCGTCGCGTTGGAGCACAGGTCAGTCAAAATTCCGAACGACACAACACCGAAAATCAAACAACAAACAATACGACCAATCAAACTAAGACAAAATTCCAATTACCGGCCAGGGAACCAATTAAAATTGCCAGTACAGGTTGGCTTTCCAAGTCAATGTGTGAAATGAAAATCAAATCAGAAAGTGAAACAATTAAAGAAGATCCTGACTCGTCGGCTTGGATTAATTCGTTGAAAGGTGGTTTTGAAGTTCGCGTGCGTCCTATGAATCTCATTTCACGATCACTGTCACGATCGACTGTCAGCAGTTCAGCGTCGACTAGTAACGGGGCAAATACAACGACTGGTAAAAATTTCAAAGCTTTCGTCAAGGTAAGTTTAAGGTGTTTTAAGATGGTTGTAATAGTTTTAGTTATTCATCATGAAATATCGTTTCAGAAACGCAACTATAAGGCGCAAACATCGATTATATCCACTGTTCCTATTTATGTTGGCGTTAAATCTTATTGTGACTTTTAACTGTTTATTTATTTTGTTATCAAAAAGATATTTTGTTTCGTTTAATGTTCAATTTTGACAATTTGCTTTTTAATTATGATTAAAATACATATAGCGTCTATTGATAAAAACAATTCAGGAACAGTTTTTGATTGATTGCAATCGTTGCAAGCGACAAATAAAAAGTTGAAGTATGATAAACAGTTGTCGACCCATTCAACAGGCACTACTTGTCCAATGTCCATCCGGGAGACCTCGAAGGGATAAAACTGGAGGTGTACTGTACCACTGTTCTATCATACCTAGCTGGAACAATTCCGAAGCTATCTAGACGAGTTGTTATACAACGAGACCGTTAACAGCCCCGGGACAGTTGGGAAACATGGGACCAAATTAGCATGGGCTTCACGATGCACTCTCGCAGCTTGATGTTGTATTTATCAATACCTTTAGAATGGGTAATACGTGTTTCATCATCGACCTTACTTTTGTCAATAGTTGTCTAACCCCAACCATATAGTCGGTAGTGAGTCAGCACTACATTTAGGCGACTACCTGACAGTTCTATTTTGTAAACGGTAAAACATTATTTTAGCATTTACTTCAAATTGAATTGAGTGCAAGGACGGTAGCCGTTTATACATAGGATCCAGATTTATAAGCCCAGATATTGACTCCCCTGTGTGATAAACTGAGCTGACATACTCTACAGCGATAAGCTACAGGCGACCATCACTTTCATTTTTATGGTATCGTCTAACGGTAAATATGACAAGATAATGGACCTGGACTGACAAATGATGATGATGACATCAAACATCGCACAAAGGTTGGGTGGATGACATGGAGAGAAAACTCTGGAGTTTTCTGCGATAAGAAAATGCCACTGAAGCTAAAGGGCAAGTTGTACAAAACGGTTGTACGTCCCGCACTCATGAACGGATCAGAATGCTGGACCATGTATGAAGGTTACGCGAAAGAAATGACAGCGACTGAAATGAAAATGTTACGCATGTCAGTTGGTGTAACCAAAAGGGACCACATCAAGAGTAGCTACATCCGAGACAGCTTGTCCATAGACCAACCAATCACCGATAAGCTCGAAGACCAACAAATGGATTGGTATTGCCATGTTCAAAGGCGTCCGCCTGAGAACCCCGCAACGAAAGCTATATCAATGGAAGTTCCACTTGATGGATCCAACCGCCAGAGGAACACCTGGATATGTCAAATGAAAAAGCAACGACAACGCATTGGTCTCGGCGATGACACGATCCAAGATAGAGCTGCCTGTAGAAATATGCTTAGATATTACCGCCAGAACGGGCGATGTGCCTACACCGCAGGTCGAGCAACGCGAAGCCATGGAGCGGTATAAAGAACGAGGCAAGGAAGAAGAAGAATGGACCTGGATTGGCGGCGTACCATCAAAGGTAGTTGATCTTAAGCGATTCAAAGCACTTTGATATTCATAACATTTCCAGATTTGGAGTTAGAGAATACAAAAAAGTAGTATCGCCTTACAGAATGCCAGCTCTAATTTCTATTGTGTTGCTTATACTTTCTGGCCCACACTCAATCCACTTCTTTTTATACCCTTCTCTCCCTATACTCATAGAGCGAAATTTAAATGAAGTTTGTAACGCATTGAAGGAAGCATCTCCGACCATATAAAAAGTATACATATATGATCAGCATGACTTGGGGAGTTGATTGGGCGATGTCGGTCAGTTGCGACGCGTTTTACTCGGCCAATTCAACAGCTATGATGCTGAAATTTTGAACAAATGCTTCTTTTTGCTGCAGGCAGTTTGTATGTTTGAATCGGTAAAATCGGACAATGGGGTCATGGGGCTGCCATACAAACCCAATCCCCCAAAGTATGTCAGTTCTTCTAAGAAAAACTTTTTTATTTGTGCACTAATTTCAAGCAAATTTCAAACAAATGTTTTTCTTTTGACACAAAACATATATAATAATGGATCAAATCGGACCATGGGCTCATGGGACTGCCGTACAAACCTAACCCCCCTAATTAGGTCCTTCTAGGAAACACATTTTACACCAATTAATTGTGTGAACCTTGAATTAATGTGTCTTTATAAACGCAACAAAAACGATCAAAACAAATGGAATCGTACTATGGGACCATGTTCCCGCATCCCCCAATAACATTTTCTGAGTAAATATTTTTATTTACCACTTATCCCAATTTTAATTTACCACTTATCCCAATCAAACCCCACACAAATATTGTTTTGTCGACGCAACGGAACTTTTGTGAAGACGGAAGGAAATTAATGGGGGGGGGGGATAAAATAATAGTCGTAGGTACGCCCAAAAAACTTTTAGTCCGAAGAAACAGTATTCAAATTTCGGCCGCGTCCGAAATTTGTTTAATTTTAAATCGAAAATTTAATTGTGTTTAATGGTCCCCTACGGAAAGGTTACTCACCGGGTTCCATTCGTTCTGCGAGTATTGTGCATCGTTCTCGTGATTTTTTGACTACAGCTCGCATCATTAGGAGAGGCACAACACCGGTCTGGGCTGTTTCTTTTAATTCTATGCATTCACAGGGTTATTCTCTATTGGCTGACCAAGTTAATGATATAGTGTGCCCTTTCTCTCTAGCCAATGACATGCCACGAATCTGGTAAGTTGCATTAATGTCAACACCTACTTTCCAACTGTTTTAGCTGTTTCATCAAATATACACCGTCACGGTATGTGATATACCCTGTCTCGAATTATGTTTTGGATGCCAGTTCGACAGAATTGGAATCATATTCCTGGTAGAGCCTTAAATATGGAATCACATTTAGAGAAAAAATGTTGAAATCAAAAATCTCAAAAATAGAAGCTCATACACACAGATGCTTTCCGGCGCAAAATTATCCCGTAAATCCTGTGAGAGGAATCGTCGGAGGATAGCCGAAAAAAACATGCAATTTTTTCTATTGCATCTCCCTAACCGGTTTTTACGTTACATGTGGCAACAAATCAAACACAGTAATGTTATTGAAATTGCAACATTCATGCACACAAATGTTAATCCGAATGTCTCGATTTACTGGATGATTTACAGAGAAAAGGGTCTGTGTGTGTGGGCAGCTAATGTCCAAATTAGCTCATGCAAATTGTGCTAAAAAAATCATCTTTCGCTTCTCCCATTTAGGCTCTCTAGTGGCTCCTATTTTGACTCCTATATTCCTATATGTATTATTATTGTGCTCAGCCACTGCCATCTAGATAGACAGGCCGGATTATCAGCTGATCTGTCAGTGGTCATGCAACACTAGTAGTGCCATGGTTGGTCATGGTCCGCGCTTAGTACTGCCAAAGTACCGCTCAGTACAATCCACAAATTGTCCACAATCCAAATATCAGTGGCTGTCAGCCTGTCATTTCGTGTGACTTGCTATGATATACACATGCCAGTGCGTTGATTTTTGGGATAAATATGGTAAGTACGATGATGATGTATACTATTTTACCACTTGCACATCAAAAACACATTAAAGCAAACCATAACCTTTGTTTCGTAATAAACGCTCGGCATATTTAAACTTTTGGGTTCAGAAGCACTGGAGGTTGTGGGCTTTACAAATGTCAACTGTCACTGGTCACGAACGCACTTGTCCACTTGTAGACGAACAAATTTCTGCAGTTCGGCCTGTCTATCTAGATGGCAGTGGCTCAGCGCGTACGATTCCTAAAGGTCCCTCTAGACGTGTCGCCAAATGGCTGCGCGTCCAAAAACTGGCATCGCTTACAGCCATTTGGCTGCTACTTAGCATCCACACGAGCAGCCAAAAAATGACATAACCAAAATTTCATTTTGGTGATTTTTTTTTAAATTTAATTATCAAAATCGGACTCTGCGCGTTTGAATTATTACACGGCCATTCAAGAATTATTCAATTTCACACAAAAGAACGAAGAAAAGTTGCAAAATTGTCACTTTGAATTTGACAAGCGGTTGTCAAAGCGGTTGGTTGAGTTGCCATATTGAATATCAAAACTGGACGCATAGCCAAATGGCGACACGTTTGGATGGAATGACAACAGCCATTTGGCTGCCGTCTAGATGGACCTTAATGCTTCGCCAGTTTGTTCCAGCGCCCTACAGTATGCCTGGTTTGTGCCGGCTCGTAATGCACGAGATGTGAAAACACGGCTCGCGATCTATTACGGCTCTCGCCCGTCCCATATAAGCCAATGCATTTTGATGTCTCGGCTCGTTTTTTTTTTTTTTGCCTTACAGAAACTTTTGTCCCGGGACTTGGCTTCTCGGCATCACTTTACTTACTATGCGTACGTAAGTGACTAATCAATCAATCGAGTGTAAACTCTAGCAGATCGTAAAAAAAAACTGAAAACAAAATATATTAGTAAGGAAATTTATCAAAATAACTTCTTTTAAACAATAGTTTATTAATACAATTGAAATTAACTAAGTTCTTCAAACTATTATAAAGAATTGTAATTGGTTCATTAAGCCCATAGTTTACTCTATGATAGCGCTGAACAAGAAGGTTGTTCCGCCGTAAATTGTGAGGAATATTTCTGACTTGAAAGTTATTTAATATATCTTCACAAACAATATGAGAGCAAAACAGGTCTCGTATAAACATACCGTTTAAAAATGTTCTTCTATAATCTAAGGCTTGTAAACCCAGTAAGGAACAGCGAGTTTTATAATCTGGCTTGAAACGCCAGCCAACTTGATAAATGGCAAACCGTGTAAAATTGTGTTGAATTCTTTCTATGCGCTCGATATGCACCTTATAGAACGGATTCCACACAATAGAACAATACTCCAGGTGCGAACGAACGAAAGCTGTATACAATATTTTTAAAGTAAAGGGATCATTAAATTCCCGCGCGTTACGTTTAACAAATCCTAACATACTATTCGCTTTTGAAGTAATGTAATCAATGTGTTGTCGAAATGAAAGCTCATGGTCGAAAATTACACCAAGATCTGATATTTCGGCAACCCTTGCAAGAACACTACATGTTAAGGAGTACTCAAAGAAGATCGGAGTTTTCAATTTATATATGCTAAGTACTTTACATTTACTAACATTTAAATTTAAATTATTATCGCGGCACCAAAATTGCAGCTTTTCTAAATCGGATTGCAACTTAAGGCAGTCATCAATGTTGCGTATTTTCATAGCGATTTTCATATCATCGGCATACTGCCATACGCGCATGAATTTAAAATTTTGGATGATATCGTTTACGAAAACTAAAAAGAAAAGTGGTCCTAAATGGCTTCCTTGCGGAACCCCTGAACAACACTTTATAACAGAGCGGGATGTACAGCCATTTAACTTAACCAACTGAGTCCTATCGGTTAGATAGGATTTCACCCAGCTAAGAAAAACGGACTGTATACCTAAGTTTTCTAGTTTCTTGAGTAAGATATTATGATCTACTCTATCGAAAGCCTTCGAAAAATCGGTATATACCACATCAATCTGCACTCCCTGCTCAGTACTATCAGCAACAAATTTAGTAAATGATACCAAATTTGTTGAAGTTGATTTTCCTTTCAGGAATCCATGTTGACATGGCGATATCAAACGGCTAATTAAAACATCTATTTTATTTTTAATAAGCATTTCAAACAACTTCGGTATTGCAGATAATTTAGCTATGGGTCTATAGTTATCAATAAGATACTTCGGACCCTTTTTGTGAACAGGCGTTATGTATGAAACTTTCCATTCATCAAGAAAAACATCTGAAGACAAGGACAAATTAAAAATAAAGGCAAAAGGACGACATAACGATTGCATGCAATTCTTCAAAAATATATTAGGAATGCCATCAGGTCCGGTCTGAATACTAACATCAAGGTCACGCATAGCATTCAATAGGTCATCCTCAGAAATCTCAAGAGCACTCGTAAGGTCCTCCTGAGCTATCCGAGGGACCAATGCACTCTGTCTTCCATTGATGTTAGCATTCATTTCTGATGAAACGGAGTCTGGCACTTCGTAAACTGAACTGAAAAATCTAGCAAATCCGTCACAAGCCGATTGAACATCTTTGTAAAAATTGCCATTGAATTCTAAATTTTTTGGGATTCCCGTATTCTTACGCTTGCTGTTTATAAAATTCCAAAATGTCTTACTGTCATTCTTTATATTATTTTCAGCCTCGCAATATACTGTTTGTAAAGATTTTTATTCATTAGTTCATACTCTCTTCTCCATCTAAAGAAATTTTCTTTATTGGCAAGAGAGGATGACTTCTTGTATAATTTATGAGCCCTATTTTTTGCTCTCTTAAGTTTGAACAATTCTTTGGTAGCCCAAGAATTTTTTGCTTTTATTTTGTTCTTTTTTAAAGGAACGTACTTGCGAATAGATTTCAATAAAATTGATTTAAAAATTGCGTAACTTTCAATAAGATTACTTTTCGATATAACTGAGCCCAATCCATATTAGAAAATGTTGAATTTAGTTTTTCAAATTGGGCTTTTTGAAAATTTCTAGTAGTAATAACTTCGGTCTCTTCTTCAATGTAATCATAAAAAACAAACTCAAGAAGAAGAGCACTATGATGCATTGAATTGGGCAAAAACGGTTTATCTACTTTAATTACAGAAGCATTCAAGCCAGTACTAACAAAAATTAGATCTAAAATTCTACCAATCGAGTTTTTAACAAGATTCATTTGCATCAAATCTATTGCAAACAAACAATCTGTTAGAACAAATTCACACTCAAGATGTAAATCACGCGGCAGAATTTTTTTCTCATCGTCGTTCCAGTACCAACCTATATTACCAAGATTGAAATCCCCACCAACGATCAATTTGTCTTTTTCCTCAAAAGATGCAAATAGCTTTGAAATATTATCTACATGTTTGTTATAAACATCAACTGAACTCAAAGGTGGTAAATAGCTATTAAAAATATATTTGAATGAAGCCTTACTAGCCTGGATTGATTAGGCACTATCAAAGGACGAAAGTGGCAATATAGGACATACCCTGTTGGTACTCCGTAAAATGCCGCAGAAATTTATCGAAATTCCCGTCACATGCTCGTCGAAATGTATCTTAACCGAAATTTATAACAAAACCAATGTCTTAAATCCGGCTCTAGAATGAAACTCATAGTGACCAATCTGACTATTCGTCAGAGGTAGTCCCACGTAACAGAGCTATAGGCAATCGTGGATTACAGGAAATACTACTGTAGCAGCATTATAAATTTGGTAGCAAGCTAGCTACTGAGCCCTGAGGAGTGGAACTCTTCACCCCGGCGTTTGAGGTAGGCCCCTACCCCTAGGACCTCAAAATGGCAGAGGTTTAAGAAAGTGCCTCGCATCTAAAAGTATGATTACTGGTTCTATAAACTAAATTGTTACCATTTATGCCTACATTGGGGCATCAATTGCGTGTCTTAAGCAGACTGTGTGTCAAATGAGTATCCCGAACGGGAATGCACGTTAAATGTTGAATACCCTTCATTTTGTGGAGTGGTGTCTTTCCGGGCTTTTCAGAGGTAGTCGGATTAAATCGGAGTTTACGCCAGCGAAGCAATCACAGCTATTAAGATTTGCAGTAAACTTTCGGCCTCAAACTTACTCAGCTAAAACGATTTTTTCATCAGCGCAGAAAAAAGTAGTCTTAACATCAGTGTCGGAAGAAATATCATAAAATTTAGGCAAAAAATCAATTACTTACAGGTTATTGTCGAGACAATGCTGAAATGCGAAGAGCATTTAAAATCTGTTTTCGGAATAACAGCAGGCGCTAGAGGCAGGCTAGGGTGCCTACATTCATCCTACTGCATGGACTGCTTTGACCCAAATCACTGGAATTCACCCTAAACGTAAAAAAAACTCGTTTTAAAGAGGTTCACATTTAACGTATATATTCTCCCTTCGAACGTCAGGCGCTAGGATTATCAGTGTAGCAGGAGCCGAGGCTCCACAAGAATGCAAAATTATGAAAACGTAATCTCTTTAAAACAGTGACAATAACGATGGAACGAGGCGACAAACGGCCGCTATGGGCACATACGAGTATGTGTATCATCCCCTAAGAAAAGAGAGTATAAAGAAAACGATAAACTACGTTAGAGACGAACGAATTTGGTTGCGGAATGAGACGTGAAATGAAAGGTATGGATAAAGTTGCCAAACTGTATTTTGTATGGAGGTTTGACATATTGTTTTCTAAAATGTAAACATTTTGCGCAATAACGTAAAAATTCTCATTGAACCAGACCGGTTTTAAACAATTCTTATTTAGGATTGTGGATCGTGCGGGTGATACGACTCAGTGTGTTTGCAGTTTCGCATATATAGGAATTCTATCGCCAAGCTACCATGGGAATAAATGGGAGTTTCTTCACCATACTTACTCGTATACTCAAATATCATCCCTGACATTCGAAAGTGGGTGAACCGAAAATTCGATTAGGTTGACCACTAGCTTACACCTGACACAATTTTTACGTGCACAGTGGATACTTGGACCTGTTCAAATTGCGTGGAAAAACCGGAAGGTGAAGTAAGACGTAAATCATGATTATGGATGATTGGATCTCTGGCACCCCTTCCAAGGGAATACTGATACTCAGAAAAATGGTTCGACAGGGGATGACGAGTTGCAGAGGTTTTGGCTATTGGGTAAAAAATCAATTACAATGGCTCATTTAACATGCAGATTCATCAGGTTTTTCTCACTCTTTGTCCTATCACAAGCAACATTGCAATAAAACCAAGAGCTATGAGAAGGTTACTTCAGTCAGATTCTCTATCCAAAGATACGTGATCGACCTGGGCAAATTTGCATATAATGTAATGGTGGATTTCATCTTAAAAGTTCTACGGACAGTAAAAGAGTGGAGCACGGTCAAGTAACTAGAATGAGAACCGGAAAGAGCAGTTCTTCTTCTTCTTCTTTATGGCACGATAGCCCGACGTCGGGCGTTGGCCGCCTGGATTGGAAACCTCCAATTGTCGCGGTCACGCGACCTTGTCCTCCAATTCCGAAAGCCTAACATCTGGTGGGCGTCCTCACATACAGAATGCTCCCATCGGGCTCTCGGTCGTCCACGCAATCTGGCTCCGTCCACTCGTTGCGCGTTCATCACCTTTTTGGGCATGCGATCGTCGTTCATCCTTTGTACATTGCAATCGCTGCAATTTCACGATCTTCGACACCTGTAGCTCATCATACAGCTGATACAACTCAAGGTTGTATCGGATGCGCCATTCACCTCGTTCACGAACGGCCCCGAAGATTCTTCGGAGAACCTTTCGCTCGAATGTGTCCAACAGGTGTTCAGACAGTGGCGGCTCGTGGTGGAAAATATCGGGGGTTCACAAGGAAATAAAAAACAGTATTGATTACGGCAAGAATAGTGATACGTAACTAAATTTTTCATAGTTTGTATTTAAACAAAATATTTTTTAAATATTACATAGACTATTTCCGACTTTCGTCAGCTGGAATGTTCGTTGTCACTCCCGCACAACAAACAGGAAAAACAAAAGAGTTATATAAGCCGCACACACATGGCGAATCCATGGATCTTATAAAATTTTCATTCTGTCAAACTCCAATTCGGCCTGTGGAGAAGCCCATTGGACAGAACGAAAATCCATTAACACGTTGGCTGCGGCAGTCATTTTCGGTATCTTCTTTTATGTGCGTTATTATTCATGTGCGGCACATGCCCCCGGGGGCATGTGGCTACTGCAACAGTACATTAGCTCTCATATCCCGGAATTTAATTTTAATCGATCAAAAACTAAATAAAATACTTCCTTAAGTACAAACCTGTCTTCAATTAAGCCAGGAGCCGATTCCAAATAATTATAATAATAAATTGTAATTTTTCGTTATTTTTCACCTTTGCTTTGGTTAATTGACCATGCGACGCGAGCGTTCCGACATTCTAACACTAAAAAATGTATTTTCGCACTTCAATTCAGCAATAGACTACTAAATGAACATGATGGAACCAGAAATTAATTCTAACGGTGTTTTTTTCTGGCACCCCATTAACAAGAAATACATGCCCCCGGGGGCATGTATTATGTTTCAATTATAATATTGTAATATAGAGCGAACTAAGAAAAATGCTCTTTGTATCGCTAAAATCGGATGAAAATGAGAGATTTTATAGCTTTCGCACCTGGAGAATGAAAAGCAAATTTTTCAGCCGCACACAAATAATAACTATCACATGCCCCCGGGCGCATGTGCTGCAGCAAACGTGTTAAAATCCATATTCCAGATATTCCTATAAATCGGAAATCACTTCCGTGTAAATTGCCGCTTTAAATTCACGCCGGATTTTTCGTCACTTGCACTAAATAAATCGCAATTTTTTATTTTAATCTCTTTTTCTATTAGATTTGATTTTTACTTTAAAGAAGTTGGCCGTTGCAATTTCATTCATCGCGATTTCAACAGAATAGACGCATGCGACACAATCTCTCTTCTTCTAGAATTTAGTTCATACAACGCGCTGTGCACAACGGCTTTGTGCACAATCTCTAGTGTAAATTTTGCACTACTCCCTTGCCCCGGAAACCCCTAAGATATCCAAAATTGGAGCGTGTGCTCTTCTTCCCAGATTGTGCACTCATCGTGCTTGTAGGTTGTTGGTCGCAGTGTCGTGACTATGCCATGTCGTATGTGCAGTAAGAAATTGGCAGTGTAGATACATACTATGTTTATGGGCTTAGATTCAGTAGGCGGAATGTGTATCTAGGTATATAGAATAAGGGCGCGTTGCGGGCTAGATGTGCGATTTTCGATTTGAAGAAATTAGTGAATTACAATTTTTTCTCAGGGGGTTCACGTGCACTTGTGCACATATGGGCGAGCCGCCACTGTGTTCAGAGCAGGGATTTGGAGCGGAGCGGAGCGGAGCGACCTAAAATTTTGGAGCGAAAGAGCGGAGCGTGGAGCGGTTTTTGGCAGGCTGGAGTGGAGCGATTTTTGCTTTGAAAGTCGCTCCACTCCGCTCCGAAGTATAATATCAAGAAAATTCCGAGATAAAAAATTTAATTTTTTCGACGAAATTTTTCATTTTATGGCACTATTTGATGATTTTTGACGATTTAAAGGCGAAGAATTCGTTGAGAGACTTGCGAAATTTCGGATTATTGTGAAATTCCATGACAGAAAAGTCCTTTCCTGTACTCGCTGAATGAAACGCCCGTTTTAATTTAAATTAGTTATTAGGTGCATTTTATTGAATGGAGTACAGGACAGCTTCCATAACAATGTTACAGATCTCGTTCTATACGGGATGTCCGAAAACTATCCCATAAAGGCACCCAAATATGATTCCTGGTGATATTTCCAGCAAAGAGGAGTATAAAAAAAGCCAGAATTATTAGTTCTTCAGCTACCACAGACATTTAAAGATTTTTCAAAAATTTAATACTTATATTACCTACATATTTTCTTTCGGTCGTGGCCAACAATTTTTCCTAATAAAAATCAGATAAGCAGTTTAAGCTGTGTAAAAAAGCATCAAAGACAAAATTTTGTGATCTTACTTCATATAATTTTTTTTTGCGACGGAGCAGTGGTAGCATTTTTGTAAAATCTTTAAATGCTTTTGGGAGCTAAGGAGTTAAGAATTCGGAATATTTTCGGTACGCCTATTTTGCTGGAAATGACATTAATAATCATATTTCGGTGCGCTTATGCGATAGTTTAGTTTCCGGACACCCTATCTAGAACAACTCAATTTTATGCTCAAATTTGTACGAAATTGGTGCTATCCTGTTCTGTACTTGATCGAATAAAACGGACCTTTTAAGCCATACTCTATAATATGTAAGCAGATATAAGTTTAATTGATGAATTCGCGGAATATTATAAATATTTACTAAGAACAATGACGTTTTGCTGTATGTTTGTAATGGAGCGGAGCGGAGCGAAAAAGTTTTAGTCGGAGCGGAGCGGTTTCAAATCGGTCGGAGCGGGAGCGGAGCGGAGCGAAAAAAAGTGTCGCTCCAAATCCCTGGTTCAGAGTTTTGGGTTAGGGTCCATGCCTCGCAGCCATAGCATAGCACAGGTCGGATGATGGTTTTATACACGTGGAGCTTCGTGTTCCTGTGCAAGAGCTTCGAATTTATAATTTGGAGGACCGCAAAGTAACACTTATTAGCTAGTTGTATCCGTCGCTTTATCTCATCTGTTTCGTTGGCGTCTTTTGACAAATTGAAAAGAGCAGTTAATTTTTAATTTTATTTTCGGCATTATTCGAGATGCAACTGTTCCGAAAAAAACCAACTACATACTGTAAACGAAAATAAAAAAGAAATTTCCTATAAATAGAATTTATTTAAAGTTCATAACATTTTCATAACGATACAATTACAATCAGAAAAAATAGACTTTCATTATCTTCCATATATTAATTTAATTTGACAGCATTTTGAAAAGGCCATTTCGCATTTGATTTTCTTCTAAGTTCTACTTGGGTTAATGTGAAAAGATTTTGATTTTACGGAATGCGATTACATATTTAAAACTGTTAAATGCACTTTATATGTATATATGTATGTAATGTATATTTACATGGAAAAAAGTTATTATAGATTGTTATACGCTACTTTGTATACGAAGACATTTAAAAAAAAAAGTTGATCCCTTTAGTGTAGTGTAAAGTTATTTTTTACTTTGAAGTTTTTTGAACTAATCCTTTTTGTATGCTTTCTTAACGCATATAATTATAAATGCACAATGGCACAATCGTTATTTGAATTCTGTATAATGAATAAAATAGATTGACACATCTATATATGTATTTGGAAGTGAGAAAAATTGTAAATATTTGTTACACAAAATCATGATTTTGAAATTTTATTTCAGAGTAAAAAAAATATATAGGAAAGTAAAAACAATCAAACGTTGTGTGTGGGAAAAGAAAAGCTTTTCTCATAATTCTTAAATATATGTATGCATGTAGTTTCTATTTATTTTCTTTTAATAATAATACACTTTCGTCTTTTCCTAATAATTTTTTTCATTATTTGTGTTTTATTTCCTTCTTGGTGGAATGTTTTTTGCTTCTGATTGTTTTCGCGTTACGTCTCTTGCTTTTTTGTTTGTAGATAAGTACTTAGGAATGGTAAAAAAACGTTTACATATGTCTTGTGTTGCCAAAGTTAATACCACTTTGATTGGCTCCCTTGTTGGATCCGTATTGCAGGGAAATGACATTTTGACCGGCACGCAATTGTTCATCGCTAAAGTTGCGAACATTTTTGTCAGCCTCTTTTGGCCCGATCGAGGGTTTTCCAAAGTTGTGGGCCTGTAAAAAAAAAAGAAAAAAAAAATATCATAAGCGTATTTCAGTAGCATATGGTGGGCCAAATGAGACCTACTAATGTTGAAAGCGTATAACTCTTGAATTTACCATTTGTTTTACATATGAAATCCATTTTATGGAAATTTATTATGAAAAATAATTCGCGTTTATCATTGGTACGTATAACTCGGCCCACCCTGTACAAGCAGAATGTGAAATATTTCTGTGCGAACTGATAAGGCAGTAAAAAATTTTCGTTTTGATTCCTTTTGATCCATCAGCGGTGGAATTTTTTTCTTGTGGTTTACATCGGTACTATTTGTGTACATTCTAATTGATAAGATCTTTGTGGGTTTATTAAACGACACTGGAGTTTTTTTTTTAACATTATGAATTGTGACTCGTGAAATGTGTTTCGGTCAGTATGAATCTGGATTGTGTGGTGACACACTATAAATTGAACTAGAGTTGGATCGCAAAATTCGCCCGGATTCGCCTATTTAAATTTTCTAATCTATCGGAAATGTAATTTGTTCCCCGCCTGTTGCTATGTAATTTGAAGCATTTGCAATAGTCTCTAGGGAATTAAAAATCGCTTCTTCGCAAATTTCAGTGCGATTTTTTTTTACTGAAAATTCCATTTATGATCAAATTTATAGGAGTGTGTCGCTCTTGTCTTTGCAACGAATCATGCCTATAGTGTCCATCGAAGGCTTATGCCTGCTCAGACGAAATTGCTTTTGGAGTATACGGCCCAATTATGTACCATTCTGATTGACAAATTTCCGCCTGGACTACCCTCTCTACAGCTTCTGGTCTACGTCTCACATATCGTGATTAAATGATGAAATTTTTTTCAATGACGATTTGGGTGATCCTGCATCATAAGAGTCCGCCGTTATTGTGTACTGGTTAATTTTTGATGTCCGGGTGTTAACAATCCCAGGAGGCAACAACCTAAAGCCTTATACACACAATATCAATTAGGTTGCATATTATCGAAAACTACACGTAAAGCCATACTATTGTATCTTCTTCTTCCTTGCGTCATACCGCATCGCGTTGCTCCACCTGCGGTGTGAGCACGTCGTCGATTCTGGCGGTAATGCCTCAGTGCCAGACCATCACCGATCAAAAACAGAATGAAAACTTATAATGGTCGGCTAAATAGTTCACTCAGATATTCAAGAAACCTGCGAGCGACCGTCGATCGTGTGAACGAATGGTCAGAAACGACCGTCGCACAGTGCGTCGTTCCATAGGCAAAAATAAAAAAATTGACTATTTTTCCCCGGAATCAAAGTTAGCCAATATCAAAGAGAACATGTTGGAGTATCCGAATATGTAAAAAAAAAATTTTTATTTTTTCGTTTTTTTAGTAATTTTATGCACTAAAGTTGAAAAATATAAAAAATTCAAAAAAATAGGTTGTACTTTAACTTCGATTTCCGATCTTTTCGCAAGTTTTTGGCAACCATAATGATATTTTTTAGAATAAGTATGTTCCACTAAAACTCTTCAGATAATTTTTTTTTCTAAAACTCTTTTAATTGAATAAAAAATGTAAAAAAATCATTAAAATATGAAAAAAAAACTTTAAATTGAGATTAAAAAAAAACGTCACAAAACGTTTTGGGTGGTTGATATTTTCCAAAAGATACAAGTGTCTACTTTAATTTAAACTAGTATTGGTTTGCCTTTTTTTGCCTTTTTTTACGCAATTGGCATTTTTACTGAACTAGTTCCTTGAAAAATGGCAACTGGGCTATTTCTAAAGTCACTAAAAGTGATAATTTTACCATAATATTAAGCTTTTACACACTTTTGCGATAGAGGAGATAATAAGTTTCAAGCACGAACAAAAAAAATATTATAAATAATTTTAATTGATTAATTAAATCAAAAATTCAATTAATTCTAAAATACTTAAAAAATATAAATATAAATACATAATGCATATGGTTTTCTATGGAATTTGATTTCTAAAGTCCAGTGTAAACCATATCATGTAAAAAATATTTATAATAATATAATAATAAAATGTTATTAGTTGAAAAAATCGTTAAAAATCTATAAAATACGAACAAACTTTCAAAGTGAGATTTAAAAAATACGCATCGAAAGATTTAGAGTAGCTACAATTATTTTTGCTTTTTTAATGTAATTTGTATTCTTATTCAGCCAAATTTATTAAAATTTTTCGATAATTTTAAGGGTACGGGCGAGTGGTCAAAGCATCAATAAAGAAAAAATTGGGGACCTTCTAGGTCACACCAAAGGGTTATATTTAGAATTATACACGTGTTCAATAGTTTGCTCAAGATTCTAGTGCACGGAGTTGAGGTAATTGATTCTTTCCATATGCCAATTGGAAATTTATCTGAGGATGCCTAGGAGGCACTGCATAAGTAAGTTACAAGGAATCGATTGTCTCACACTTGTAAGTTTTCCAGAACCAGTTCCAATAAGGATTTAATGCGAATGCTCCTCTTAACCTCGGACCCTTTCCTAGCGTCCCTGCGGACTCCGAAAATTAAGAAACAACATCATATAGACGCAAAAGTCAATTCATATATAAACCAATTAGATTATACTTCCCATTGCCAATTTTGATGTAAATTTGCTGGATTTGGAAAGCAACGATGAGTCAGAATAAATTATAAGCATGTATTTTGTTAATATAATTGATATTCTATAAAATAAAAAAAAATAAAAAACGAAAAAAAAAAATGTTTTATCGAAACACAACTTCGGAGGATACTATCACTGATTTATTTAATTTTTTGAACCACTATATCTCCAAATCGCAAAACTCCGTTTCTTTGAAATTTATATATTTTAAATAGTGACACTTGAGCAATGTCAGAGTGACAAAATATTAAGTTTAAATTTGGGTTCTTGAAAGATATTAGCCATTTTATAAAGCCCCCAAAAAATGGGTAAAATTCATAGATTTCTCTCTTAAATATCTCAGAGCTCAGTTGTTCCCGGATAATAATTTTTTTTACCAACTAATGTTTATTCTTTACTTTAAATAATAACCAAGTTTCAAGAAAATTGGTTAACCGGTTACCAAGTTACGATTTTTTATATTATAGCCTATCTTTATACCATTTATCTTCCTCACATTTTTATCAATATCTCAAAAATCCATCATTTATTCATCTTGAATTTTATACAGAATTGAGAACCTAACTAGCTAAACACATCCACCAAATTTCATAAAAATCGGTAAACGCGTTCTCAAGATATTGATTTTTGACCACCCACTCCATACATTCGACGCACTGTGCGTCGTCTTGAATCAGCGATTAGCAAGTGGCCAGTCCCTCTCGAAAATTATTCGATACCATTACCAGGCTAAACCCTGGTCATGGATGTCTCTCCCTATAGTACATGACGCGCCGCATAAGAAGAGGCATTTGATGAAAGATGAGGGGCGCCATGCACTGTTGGTTGAAACCGGCTCGGTATGTACACTGTGTGTCGCATTATTCGTGGAGTATGCTGTAGTATGCAAGATATTCCTTGGCAAACGAAAATTAATTTCTAGAAATTGCGTCAAGATTTGGGGAAACCGATTGTGCAGATAGTTCGGCGTTCCAAACACAGCACTATTTTCGACAGCTCGTACAATACCCGACAAACTAGCCCTTACAAGCTCATAAAGCCATAAAGTAAGTAATTGGAATAGAGATGGAACTCCATATAACATTATAGTCTACTGAAAAACATTTTACCTTTGAGTGTGTGCTTTATGCAACGTGTACATACAGGAAGATATCTTCGTGTATGTACACGTTACTTACAGCACACACTCAAAGGTAAAATGTTTTTCAGTATACTTTAATGTTATATGGAGTTCCATCTCTATTCCAATTACTTACTTTATGATAAAGCCATCTTGACTAGCTCATCAAGGCATCTTGGCTAGCTCATAACGCCACTTAAGGCCAAATCTTTTACGCATGAGCATCGTGTAAATCAAATGCAGTCTCCAAACTAATGACCAAAATAATCTTGAACCAGATCAAGAAAACGGTCGACCGCACTCTGAAAAATGAACAAGCTGGTTTTCGTGAGAGTTTCTCATGTAGCGATCACATCAACACCCTCCGAATTATAATTGAACAATCCGCTGAATAGAGATCCCCGTTACATTTCATGTTCATTGACTTCGAGAAGGCTTTTGATAGCGGGAGTCCTATAACGGAGCCCAATTTCAAGTCTTGCCCAAGGGCGAATTATCAAGTCCTTTTGAGTTGAATAACGGAGTTAATCAACGCTATATTTTATTACCATTGCAGTTCATGATTACCGCCAACGATGTAATCGGCGACGCTCTACGCGACCATAAAGGAAAGGGTATCAGCTGGAAATTATTTGATTACCTCCAACATCTGGACTATGTCGACGATATTTGCCTTCTCTCGAAACAAGTGAGATCGTCTGGTTTAAATGACGGATGCTTTGCATCGTGAAAAAATGCTGCTAAAACTAGATACCTGAGCTTGACTCCAGGAGGGCAAAACACTATTTCCATATCTGAATTGTCTACTTTTTCTATCAGTTGATAGTTGAATTGTTTACTTTTTCTATCAGTTGATAGAAAAAGTAGACAATTTTACGTGCCTCGGAAGCGGTGGTGGGGCTAATACAGATGTAGATTCGCGTATAAATAAGGCCCGAGCAGTCTTTTTCAGTCTAACCCCTCTCTGGCAAAATCACATCATCTCCAGAAACACCAAACTCCAGATATTTGAAAGCAATGTAAAATCTGTGCTGTTTATATGTGTTTCACGTGGGAGGTGACCAATAACATTATGTACAACCAAACTGCCTACTTTCGTGAATCAATGCCTACGGCGCATCCTACGAATTCGCTGGCCTCAGGTAATATCGAATGACGACCTCCTCGTAATTACTGGCCAAAATAGGATAGAGACCAACATCAAAAGGCGGAAGTGGCAATGGATAGATCACACACTTCGAAACGAGCCAAAAACGCTGAAAAACAGGCTCTCGATTGAAATTCGCAGGGATCCGATGCAAGTCGTCATTTGAAACGACCCAGAAATACATGGAGAAAATCTGTTGAGGTAGAGGGAAAATCTATAGGCAAATCGTAAGACCAGCTAAAGGCGATATGGCTGCTAACAATGAGAGGTGGTAAAGAAGCGTAGTCAATCTCCTATGCACCACTAGGGGATAAAAGCAACCAGAGAGGGACTTATGCAGTCATGTAGTGTCAAGAATGGTGGAGTAGCCAAAACCTGAGCAGGCTTTCTGTAAGGCCAATAGTTCCACTTTTTGGTATCGTATAGTGTCATATCTGGCAAGCTAATTGACCAGCAACATTAAGCTTTCAGTAGCTTAGTGGGTAACGACGACGAATTGCCAAAGCGACTAAGAGCTGCAAAAAACTCTCGATTCAAAAAATATTATAACCACAAAAACTTAAGGTGCGGGCGGAAGGATTTTTTAACTTTCCAGTTTTAAGGTACATTTTCCTCGACACGACTGCACGACAGCGACTAGCTCATTCCATATAAAAACTCGTTTTTAAAATGAGAGAAAAAATTTTTATATGTAATGAGCGAGTCGCTGTCGTGCGGCCGCGTCGAGGACAACGTACCTTTAGCGCGCGGTGGTTCGTCGTTAAACAATTTTCCATGAATAAACTTCGCTTTCGGACAACAACAATAGGCAAAGCATTTCCGCATATTTTTTTAAAGGTTCAATCGATAATAAATGAATTGCTCATTACAGAAACCACCTAAAGGTTCCAAAACACGACTCATACGATGATCACTGAGTGATCATCACTTGGCGACTGGTAATGAGTACTGCTTGCATATATCTTTTACATGGAGCTGTTTTCCTACCAACGATAGTCGTTGAGCTTGCCAGACGATAATCGTGTGGCATGTGTAGAATAAAATTATCCTCACTACGATCGCGATCATTGTTGCACATGCTGCCTCGATGAATGACGATGTTGACCGTGTCTGTATATAGAAATCATCGTTGCACATGCTGATTGGCTAAGTGGTGATAGGGTGGTGTGTTGTTTGGAATGGTTTTCGAGGAGCGGGAGTAAGATAATAATGGTATACATAAATTATGGCCGTGGTCGCAGTAGTCGCTTGTAAAAAAAAAACACCCGTAGTCGATAGTCATATAGCAAACATCGCCTATCGACGACAGCTCAGTGACCATCGTATGAGTAGTGTGTTGGAAGACAAACTTTAGTGGTCTTACGGCAACTGCCTCTACGGGGCGGACCACACCCGTTTTGTATTGCAAAACGGCCAAAAGCTGCCAATATGCCTTCCTGGCAAGAGCCCCGGCAGGAGCCCTGAAGGTTCGATGCTGGAAGGTTGTGTTTGTCTGTGTATATGTGTGGGTACGATATATGTGTTTTTTCGTCATATTGGGAGCATTACATCTCGGCGCGGCTGCTCTCAATTTTACTAATTCGCGCCGGTGTTGAAACAAATCCAGGCCCAGAGGTATGGATTTGTAGTGTCTGCAACCAACGTATCGGTTCGAATGCCAGATCAGTGCAGTGTAATTGCTGCAGGGAATGGGTTCACTTTAGGTGTTCGGGGTTACGAAGACAGGGTCAACACTCCTTGGCATATGTTGCGGCAGGTTGTATGAATTCCGGGCAACCCAGGGCTGCTCCCAACCCACCTTCTCCACCACTGCCCTCTACACCGCCAAACAATATGATAAGGAATGCCAGACCCAGTCTTACGCCTGGCCCTCCTCCTCCAGCAGTTTTCACTGCACTATCTATATTACAGTTTAACTGTAATGGCATTCACCGAAAAATCGCTGAGATCACACACTTCTTGAGTTCCAACAGAATTCTCATCGCCGCCATCCAAGAGACGTTGCTTCACGCAAACTCGTCTCTAAGCGTCCATAGCGAATATGTTATACTGCGGAAAGATCGACCGGCCGCCACGGATGATTCTCACCCTGGAGGTGGACTTGCATTTCTAATACACAAGTCCGTACATTACTGTGTATTAGATGTAGTTGCTGACGGTACGGCGGAAATTCAAGCCATCTCAGTTCCATCAGGGAGTACTAATATCGAAATTTTTAATATATATGTACCACCTCATTCTAGTTGCCCTTCTGGCTATCGTTTCGATATTGGTCCTCTCCTTTCCGGAGAGCACAGGGTCATCCTTGGCGACTTTAATGTGCACCATGAGCTCTGGCATTCGGACCTCAACAACAATGCCAGGGGTATAACTATCGCCGAATCACTTGACGCCTCAGAATTCTGTTCACTTAATGAAGACTCGCCGACTAGAGTCGTGGGCACTTGCAGTAGTTCTCCTGACATAACTATTGTCAGTGCCAGCCTAATTGCTGCTTCCCGATGGGAAGTACGTACCACCCTTAGATCAGATCACCTCCCAATCATTATAAAAATTGACAAACCAGCGAACATGACTAAGTCTGAGAAGCGAACGTTTGTCAATCACAAGAAAGCCGATTGGGATGGTTTCAAAGCTTACTCGTCGGCGAAGTTCATCGAGCTAACATCACCTATCACCATTCATGAGGCCGAGAAAAATATTAGGAACGTCATTACCACAGCCGCGGCACGTTTTATTCCGGCAGGACGTATCCCGAAAGTTCGGCCTAACTTCCCCACTAGTGCCGCCAGATTAGCCGATGAACGTGATCAGATCAGAAGCGCTCACCCTGATGATCCCAGAATTCAGGAGCTTAACTCCGAAATTGACCGACAAGTTAAAGACTATAGGAGGGCGAAATGGAATCAGCACCTCGATGAATGTAACCTCAATGAAGGTGTCAGCAAATTATAGTCTACCGCCCGCGCCCTTTCCAATCCTCGGAAAGAAAAGGGCAACAACACCATTGAATTTGGCAACACTAAAACCTGCGATCCTCTTCAGTGTGCTAGCCTGTTCAATAAACAATTTATTGAACATCCCAAGTCTGACGGCCTCAAGCGCAAAATTAGAAGACGGATTCGCAGCCGGATTGTTGACACCATACCATCTTTTACAGCGGACCAGGTTAAAAAAGTCATCGAGAATGCTAAAAACTCCAAGGCCCTCGGACCAGATGGCATTTCGATGACCATGTTGAAACATCTCGACCTTCCAGCCATTGAGTATCTCACGGCCGCCTTTAACTTGTCGATGTCCACGCTTGCCATCCCTGAAATCTGGAAAACAGGTCGAATTGTTCCCTGTCTCAAGCCAGGGAAGAGCGCAAATCTCGGGGAATCCTACCACCCCATTACGATACTTTCTCCTGTCGCAAAGACGCTGGAGGCCCTTATTCACCCCACTCTTGTTGCACATGCGAAGCTAGAACCTCACCAGCATGGCTTCAGGAAGATGCATAGTACCACCACTGCCCTCGATGCGATCACTACACGCATTCGTGATGGGCTAAATCAACGCAGTCGTTGTCACAGAACTATTCTGGTGGCAATAGACCTATCAAGTGCATTCGATAAGGTCAATCATTCAATGCTCCTAGCAAACCTGTTGAATATGCATCTTCCTGCACAAGAGATCCGTTGGATTGCCAATTATCTAGCTGGTCGGCACTCCTTCACCGAGTTTCGAGGCAAACGTTCTAAGCTTAGGAAAATCAAATTAGGTGTTCCACAGGGAGGGGTACTCTCCCCCACTCTGTTCAACATCTACATGTCCGGCCTTCCCACACCACCTGAAGGAATCGAGGTGATTTCCTATGCTGACGATTGCACCGTACTCACCACAGGGAATGATAAGGATGAAATGCGCCTCCGAATTAATCGCTATCTAGGACGATTACAGGCATTTTTCCAAAGCTAAACCTCACCATCTCTGCGTCCAAATCCTCTGCGACTTTTCTAACCACTTGGTGGGAGGACATCAGATGGGAGATGGATATACGTATTGGCAACAATTCTGTTCCTACTGTTAAAAACCCCAAAATTCTCGGTCTTCACCTAGAGAACATGATGACGTCTGCGAATCATGCAGCTTCAGTATGTGAAAAAATGCGCAGTAGGAACAACATCCTAAAAGCTCTAGCTGGTAGCACCTGGGGCAAAGATAAAGAAACCATGCTAGCTACTTATAAAGCGGTGGGTCGAGCGGCCGCTGATTATGCAGCCCCAGTTTGGACACATAGTCTATGTGACACAAACTGGTCCAAAGTTCAGGTCTGCCAAAATGCCGCTCTACGCATCGCGACAGGTTGCCTTCTGATGTCTGCCCAGGATCACTTACATCAGGAGACAAAATTGATGCCAATACGTGATCACAATCTCCTACTCTCTAAACAGTATCTTGTTGGTTGCTACCGTGAGGATCATCCCAATAATCATCTCATGGACCGAATTCCTCCACCACGACATGTCAGGCGTGGTTTACGAGACCTTGAGAGAGAGGTTCAGGGATACAAACGGGACCCTTACGATGAAGTTACATACCGAGCCGCCATTGCAGCGATCCACACTGAAGAAGTGAATCGGTCTATCGCGAGTTTAGGTGCGAAAAGAGTCCTCTCAGAGCGCCCACCACCAATTTCGCCTGAGGAGATTAGGCTCCCGAGAGCCACCAGAGTAACACTAGCTCAACTTCGGTCGGGCTTTTGTTCACGCCTTAATTCGTACCTTTCTCGAATAAACCCGGACATCCAAAACATCTGTCCAAACTGCAATGGTACTCCTCATGATGTGGGCCATTTGTTTCAATGCCCCGCTGCGCCCACTGATCTTACCCCTATATCACTGTGGGAAAACCCTATCGCAGCAGCTATGTTTTTGTCCTTAGACCTCACGGACACAAACATTGACGAACCATAAATCGTACCCACATAGATGCACAGAGGTTACACACCTTTCTGCACCGCTACAAGAAGAAGAAGACAAACTTTAAGTCCGGAAAGTGATTTTTTAGGAGAGGACAGAAACTGATGGATTAGAGACGTATTATTTCTGGTATTCATAATGAAGGCTATGATATCCATTTAGTTCACTGGCTGGAAACAATACACCAGCTTCTGACTAGGATACAAATTTTACAAGATAAGCACCCAGTAAAGATTATGTATATGAGCACGAATCTTACATGGGGTAGCATAAACATAAATTAGCTTCCGGTAATCAATTTTTACTTGGAATTTTCACCAAAAGTAGATTTTCAAGCTAAGGGTTTTCATGGTAAAAATTCAATTTTGAAAAATTTGGACTAACGTGGTTTATGATATGAACGATTCAATTGTACTATTTGATAATTGATAATTTTGTTAGATGTATTCACCAAATCCGGATCAAATAGAATGAAACCTATTAACTCTACATTACAACTATACATTACAGCTAGAGAAAACTTACCTTTCGGCCTAGTGATTGAATGCAAATAACCACAGAGTTGAGATTTTGGCGCTCCCACAAGTCAACGGTTTGGAATGTTTCTTGTGTTGGCACACCGAATTTCACAGCACAGGCAAGGAATGCTGAAAAAGAAAAATGCATTTATAGTCACACATTCGTTAAAACAAAAAATCACAATGATGAACTTACCATTAATGTTTTCCATACATTTGAATGCCATTTTACTTTCATTGACCTTTTTAATTGAACCGGCTTCCAGACAATTGGCCAATTTACATAGGATAACGCCATCTTTCAACACTTCATAGAAATTGTCCATATCACCGGATGTATTGATTGGTTCGGATGTGATTTCTTTGATCCATTCCAGACATTCTTGGGCCAATTCCTCGCTGTATTTTGAATTGATCTGAAAGATGTAAAGAAATACATTTAAGTTTACGACAGCTACTGATTTGCAAAAAAAAACGGTAAAATTAAATACAGTCTCTCTCGAATTACGACTTGCTAAGACAAAATGTTGGAGTAATGGAAAGTTCGACTAATGGAATTAAAGCGTAAAGCCATCAAAGAATAATTTTGCTTCTATTCATTTTGGAAAAAATAATGCAAGATATAAAATTAAACTCATTATGATAAATTTTTCACAAAATGTGATACAATTAATAGGACATCTAATCCACAAACATTTTGCTGGAAAGATTTCAGAAAATAATATTTTTCAATTAATCTGATGTAAACATTTCCCTGCTGTCTTCAACATTCAGGTAATTAACCCCGGAGCTTTACTTTACTAACACTCACAATTGAAAATCTAGGTGAGCTTGAGAAACTCTCGCAAACCGCATCGCAAGTTAGGGGAAGTAAAGTTGTAAGAAGTAGCATTAAGAAATATAAAATATTGTTTGAGTTACAGAAAACCTCTTTAGAAGTTGTATTTTATATCCGAAACTGACGGGAACGCCAGTGAAACCCTATATATGTTCGAGATAAGGAAAAATTTTACTATAGAGAAATGTGACGGTACATAATTGAATAGTAAATAGAAAGCAACAATGGTCTTGGCGAGGACACGATCTAGAACTACTTGTACATTTACTGACAAAATGAGCGAATTACCAAAACACAGAACGTGAAACGCCACTAGTAGGCAAACAAGACGATTGATTTATTCAATACAAATTATCGTAGAGATGAAAACCGAACAAATCCTTCAACAAATTCGAATATGGTCCAAAAAACGCAAACCTATAACTGACCTCAATGCAAAAAATGCATTAATCATTATTTTCATTACAATGACGTCCGCTAAAACATATGGTGGTGAATCCAAAATCCATTTCATTTTCACATTTACATTTCGCACCCATTTCACAACGCATACGTGCGCTTTTTAAGGAAATCCCAATAACACAAAGAAAATGCATATTATGCAATTGCCGCCCTTGCATTTCATGTGTATTTGCGCAAATGGTTCCATATAGAGTCAGATTCGCACCTAAGTCAACAACATTCGCTCCACTACATTAATTTCACATTGTATCTTTCTCAGCTTACGGTCATCCTTTTAAGGAAATTAAAAATAGAAAACTAGCGTAAGCGAGAAGCTGACTGGTCAGCCACCACAGATAGCAGAATGATAAATTGCAATCATGAAAAGTGGATAGTCTTGACTTTTAGATTTATTCAATATGATAGACGATTCGTCGACAGCTGTTTGTGTTTTGCCAATTTTGTATAGAAGAAAGGAAATGTGTTTGTGATTATTTTTATGAAAAAAAATATGAATAATAATAATTTTTCGGAGGCTAAAGATTTCCGGTAGTGATATATTCAAAACTGGTATCAAACACTGTAGGCTCAAATTTTGTCTGAAGTCCAAACAACAACAATACGCCTTGTTATTTGATATGATGTTAGAAATAGAACAATAAATGCCACGATGAAGAAAAAACTAAGAAAAAACCACTCTTATGTATGAGTTTCGCATCTTGCCACCATAATTCTCTTATCTTTTGCAAATTATTTTTTTTCTAACAAAAGAATGGAATTTTAATAACAGCGTATATTATATCATTGTGGCATTATCATTTGAAATCTCGCGAAACGAGCGCGTTCAAAATCAAATAAGAGAAGCAGCTTGACTAGCAAATACTGCATGATATGCATGCAAAACGGCACTGGTATATAGAATACGATTCTTTAGACGCAACGAATGCAAGGTTGAATTCAACTTAAATAATAATAAATTCATCATTTATCGGAATAGACAATCAAATGGCGACCGAATATTCTATATAAGACCAAGATATAAGCATTCTGTATGCCAATTATTTTTTATTTTATTTTATGCGAATGTCAATAAATTGATTCGCCTTGATAGTTAACGCACTCGGTTTGATTGATGATTCAGTGAACATGCCTAATGCAGCCAAACCATGTAGTGGAGATGGAGATATTGAGTAATTGAATAAAGATGTTAACAATTTTCTACAATTCTATTACGTAGGTCGCAGAAGTGACGAAATATCAACTATGAAATGAAGTCGTTCGAACAGATGGTTCTTCTTTAGTACTAAATATGTATGTTAACAGAATCTTTTTTTTTACTTTAACTACATAAATCCTCTTTTATAAGATTAGGAAAATGAGCAAAGTTTGTCTTTCCAGTTGCCGTTATCCCTATTGGGATACAGAGCGGCGATCTTCAACCTTTCACAGTCAACTGATTTGGAATTGTACTGCAGTGCGAGCTTCAAGCATTTTGCTTCAATTTTTTTATTATAATTATTATCAATGTGTGCGAAATTTTTCACGATTTGTATAAAAATATAAAATTTGCGAGCATCTAGGTATCTAGGTCAATAGCATTCATTCTGATACACGCAAAAATTGGCCTTAGAAGGAATATTTTCAAAATGTTGCAGTGAACTTGAAGTGAATCTTTGAAAAAATTGTTTGAAGCTCTTGTTTTACTCCCATTAAACTAAGAGATAGATTGTGGGGGCCTGAGCCCGAAGGGGGTTCGTAGCACTGAAGCCGATGGCCCTATTGTACTATAAACTAAGAGATAACAGCAATTAGCAAAATCGGACAGTCTTACACAAAAAAAATCTCTTTGTGTTATCAGCACCAGATGTGCAAAAAAAAGAATACATATACGAAATTCACAGCTTGGATGATCGCAATGCCAAGAATGGCATTATGACATATGTGTGTATTTTTTTGGAAAGTACACACTCGCATGTGAAATATTAATCTTTTCAATTATATAATATGTGTACGCACTTATATTGTACAAGTACGATATGGATAATACTATTAAGATTAAAATTCACAATGATGTCATACATTTGTTCATTTATTGTTTTATAAATGTAGGTCAGAATTTACAATGTAAGGGCGAGTATGAATTTCTTTTTATCATTGTGTAAATTTTGCCATATGCGTACAAATCAGATACAAAATAGCAACATCATGAGTGGCTTGTGGCACTTACATACATATGTATATGTATGTGACGGGGCGGTTATAAGAAAAGAAAAAAAAACGACAAGTTGGGTGGAATTCGTATTTTTTTTTTCGTATTTATTAATTTTTTTTAACACTGTGCATATGATTTCGCTTGCCTGAATTATGCTTTTTTGTTAGCAGCAATTCGCGGAATTCATTGTTTAAGCAACTCCGCATTCCAATGAGGATTATATTAATTTTTAAATGCGTCAATACTTATGTACATTTGTTTGCACGTTAAAATGCAGGAGCATACAAAGTAGGCGCCTGTCACGTCGTAAAATGTACCGAGTTCGAGAGACATCATCAAAAAAATGCCGGACTTTTCATGGAAACGCGGTGATGACTACCAACATCAATGTAGCTTTCCTAAAAATAAAACCGCAAAAAGGCGCTGGAATAATGTTGAGAAGAGGCCATTAAGACTTCAAAAACAATTGTACGCAAACTGATGTTTCAAGTGAAAATTGAAGCACTTATTATTTTTCTTCCTTGCTTTAGGGCGCGTGCACATTCAGCGCTACGCTGAGATTTGCTATGCTGAGCGATGCTTTGCTATGCTGTGCTATGTGCAAATACAATGCGATGTTGGGTTGGGCGATGCTAGACGATGCGTTTTGTTTCGATGGCAAGAAAGAAAACCTTTTTATTCACGGAGATTTTATACGATGCTGGTTCATGCTGTTTCGCGATGTATGATGCTGATAATCTCACAAATTGACATGATTTCTGCTTTCATATGGGCTTCGTGAAATGGCGCTCCGAGTGTTTACCATTGCGAGTTTTCATATATACATATGTACATACACATACAAAACAAGAACATTTTTTTGTTTTTTAATAGTGGGTATTTCCGCCATTTTTATTTATAATTTCATAAAGCCTTCGATGCAGGAAAT
This sequence comes from Microchrysa polita, assembly GCA_949715475.1. NCBI lineage: Eukaryota > Metazoa > Arthropoda > Insecta > Diptera > Stratiomyidae > Microchrysa > Microchrysa polita. The sequence goes on from OX454416.1 coordinate 37,670,025, forward strand.
TGTATAATGAATGCAGCACGGATATCGATATTTTAGACCAAGCTTTCTTAATTTTAGAGTTGTACTGTTTACCACTACTGTAAACCTCCCGAAAAAGCCACCCCCATATGTTTTCTATTATGTTAATGTCAGGGGAGTTGGGCACCCAGTCTAACAAAGTCACATTTTCCTCCTCAGTAAACGATTAAACCACCCTCGCTGTATGAATTGGGGGAAGATCATGTTGTAATATCCAAGGATCGCCTTCGTACATGATATTTATCTTAGGGAGTTCCTGTTCTAAGAGCTGTTTATAAGATGAACCCGTTTGGCGACCTCGTAGGATGACCAAGTAGATAGTTCCATGATATGATATGGTTCCCCATACCATAACGGAACCTATGGTGGGATTGATGGCGTTACAGGTACATAAGTTTCTTCCTAATATCATGATACAGTCAAACTTCTCTATAACGAATCAGCAAGGGACCGACTAATTTCTTCGTTATAGAGAAAATTCGTTATAGAGAAAAACTTTATTTTTTTCTTCATTTGTATAGAGGGTCTCTCATGCCCCAAAGATAACCCGGTAACCGATGATAGCTCATTTAGTGCCCGTTACGGAAAACACATAAAAAAAATCAGTCGCGTTTTTTACAGTTATGTGTAATTAAAGAAAAATCGAAAAATTCATTTTTCATCCACTGTAACTGCAAATTTTAATATTTCTCAAATTTTCTTTTGCCACTACAACAGCAACAAATTGCTCTCTTACCTACAGCCCAATCCGAAAAAAATAACTGTTTTGCTTTGAGAGAAATGTGACTCTAAAAACCGATAGATCAAATTCATCGTTTCGTCTAACTTCAAATAACTGTACAATAAAAAAATTGCACCGGGACCTTCCGGCAAGTAATTTTAAAAGTTGGCGCATAGTCTCTAGTTTACAAACGGTGAAACGTTTGTTTCATTATTCCCGATTGGAGTCAGAATATTTTTTCAAAGACCTGAAACCATGGCAATTTTCACCCAAAAATGGCAACACTCAAAATATCAAAAGACCTCAGGAGGCCTGTAAAGCTCAGAATGAGTCAAATACAGTCCATTCCCATTCAAAATTGCGTTGCTGCAACGTAAAATTGTCGGACAATTGACATGCATAGTCCGGGAATCCCTAAAGTGTCTTTAGTTTTATTCCACTCTGTTCGATTCCTGAATTACTGGGGTATTCCCCTTAGTTACAAAATCATCGGGGGAATTAATTAGGAAAAAATCGTTATATAGAAATTGAAAATACCTGAAATTAGCATGTTGGAATTGGGAAAACATTCGGTATAGAGAAAAATTCGTTATAAAAAAATTCGTTATATGGAGATTAAATTCTTCAGGAAAATTCGCGAAAATGCAGAGTTTACAAAGTAAATTCGTTTTAAAGAGAAATTCGTTATAGGGAAGTTTGACTGTAATAGTAGGAGTACCCATATGGACCGTCCACACAAAACCGTTTTACATCCGTAAATATTACCTGCCTCCATTGCGATGTCCAAGTTCGTGAATCTTGAGGTGAATTCCAGGCGCTGTAGGCGAAGCTGCCGGGTTAAGGCTGGGGTTTTCCTCAACCATAAACGTTTCAAACAAGAAGATCTAACAACTCGTTGGATGATCCTTACACTTGCTGATAACCACAAATTCTCCCCAAGCTTACGCGCAGTAAGGGGCGAATTCGAGGCTTCTCATAAGAGACGTGCATCGTAGGCAAAGTCGCATATCTAGTGTATTATGCGGTATTTACGGTTTCGTTTTATATTTCCTTCTTCATTCATACATGTTGTTCAAGTAGCTGTGAATCGACAGAAATCTTTCTGCTTTGCGATACTCTCTTTCTCTGATTCCTCTCAACACCTTGTAGGGCATAAACTATGTCTGCAACTTGTTCTGTTCTGTACCATCGCCTTCAGTTATGACCACCTCTTGTTTAATGAAGGAATCTCGACCAACAATGCCGTCTTGCATTGCCTCCTTGTGAACCTCAATCTAGACCGTGTTTAGCCACATCCGTTTTTTTGATAAAAATCGAATCCAGGCCTATGACAGAAAAGAGATCTTCATTTGAAATAATATGCGCAATCAGCGGATTTAGAGACACTCCACGGCAAGGCCTATGACAGAAAAGAGATCTTCATTTGAAATAATATGCGCAATCAGCGGATTTTTACATACTCTCTCCAACATATCGGCCGGTATCTCACGAATAAATTCTTCAATATTGGCTTCCAGTGCGTCAACCGTTGCGGGCTTGTCGCTATAGACATGAGCCTTAACATAGCCCCACAAAAAAATAGTCTAAAGGCGTTAAATCACACGATCTAGGCGGCCAATTGACCGGCCCCAAACGTGAAATAAACTGTTCACCGAAGTCGCCTCTCAATTGGGTCATGGTTTCGCGTGCTGTGTGGCATGTGGCACCGTCTTGTTGAAACCACATGCCAGTCAAGTCCAGGTCTTCCATTTTCGGCAGAAAAAGTTCGTAATCATCGCACGGTAGAGCTTCAGAAGGTTGCCCGAACTGACCATAAAATGGAAGAAGTGCACGATGCACTTTCTTAACCGAGCATGAATTTTGATAATAAAATTCAATAATCTGCAACCGTTGTTCGTTTGTAAGTCGGTTCATGGCTAAATTATAGACCAAACTGAATATGTTTGGCAGTAACACAAGACACGAAACCCGCGTGAGGTGCCAAAAAGTGTTGTCAAAAAGAAAGTTCCTAAAAAATCACCCTTTAGAAGCACGTATTTCACAATTGCATCGATGATTCGGATTTTGGTGCGCCTGGAAATGTGAAGTGAAGAAAGTCGTCCTAGCTTTCTTAATATGGAATTTAACATTAGTTTCCGCGTCGTCATCTGCTGTAAATATGCTTCCGAGGTGGCAAAGTTCGTTTTTGTTGTTGTTGTAGCGGCACAGACAGGAAACAGTATATGTTGCATAATAGTTATTCGAAGATGGTGGGCATTCCATCTTCGAGGTCGAGGTTGAGGAAGTTCAAAGTTCGTCAACACAAATTCCGTTTTGCCCTCTGAATCAAAGCTCAAGTACTTGGTCTTGGTGCCGTTTATTTTAAGCCCAGCATTACGACTCAGAGCAACAGCCATTTAATCAAACATTTTCCATCTGATACTCTCCCCCTTGTCTTGAAACGCGCTAGTAAGTACATAGTTAAGGGCTATGAGGAAAATAGGTGAGAATGACACCTTTGGAAAGCTTTGGTATGTCAAGTGAATGCAGATTTTTTTTTGGAAAATTGGTAGGCAATTTGAATTATTTGCAACAGTTCCCTTGTTTAGCGTGTGTCTTGTATAATAGAGCATACAAATTTGAGTGGGAATTTTTGCATTAAATTTTGCTAGTTTGGAGTGTTTATTAGAATAGATTGTTTTACGTGTGCATACTATGAACATTAATTATGATGAAAATTATATGTTCGGACACTGATTATGAAACAATAATTCCTCAAGCTGAGTTAGGATTCGAATATTGTGTCTGACAAAAGCAATATGTAACGCCGAATGATAACGAAGGAACAAAATTGACAAAAACAATGGATAGATAGATAGATAAATGTTTTTATTTAAAATTCATTTTGCATTACATTCACATAGTTAATTCAAAAAACAAATAAAGGCGTGGCATTGCCGTCTGCCAAAAACAATGGTGTTGAAGATAATTAAACTCTACCAATAAAACTGTCCAAACTGCCTTCTGTGCAAATTTGTATTTTCATTATCATCATTTGTATACAAACACGATGCCATCAATTCCATCACACACACACACCACACAATTCTCGTGTGACAAAACTTCTAATCCCAATAGAAAAGTAGGTCCCATACTGTAAAGTACTCATACATATATGTACTTGAAAAAAAAAAAGACTACAACATACTTAAGTAGCTGTCATTATCCGCTTCAGAACCCTTGAGCTCTAAACGGCGTAGTACTTACACCTTGAAGGTACACCCGTGTGGTAGAAATCCCGCTAAGCCTAGCTAGACCAATAATATAAATTCCCTATTGTCTGAATCAACACAAAGTGATGACAACCATGACTTTCGTTTGGATTGCATTCTTGTAGGTCTTTAGCAATTCATGCTGGTAAAACATTCGTATAGGCATTCTACTGGGACAATAGGAGTACACCCGAGTTACTAAAACCTTAACACATACATACGCATAGGTAGATACAATATCTGCAATCATATTATAACAGTTCAATCAATATCAGGGGCGGCGCATAAGGGCCCGCAGGCCCCGCGTGGCGGGGGGGCCTACGAGATTTAGGGGCCCAAAACGCACATCAAAGATTTCTCGAACCATAAAAACAGCACGACAGTGAACAAAAATATTCCGATGCAGATATTTTTTGTAGACAAGAGGAGATATACACTTTCGAAGTCAAAACAAATGCTAAATTTATTGTTCCTCTTTCACCAGGTCTATTAGACAAACAAGTTTAATATTGTCCTGAAACCTTTGAAAGTTCATGAGACAATCCGGATCATCAAATGGCATGGCTGCGCCATATGCTGTAACTGTAGCCGCGGTTTGTAATCTAACTCACCCTTTTTCCTTACCAAGTGCATACTATATATGGGCGAAAATATTCTTTAGGTCCCTCTGCAGATAAACTAAACTTAAAACTTTCTTGGTGATAGTACCTTTTCTACACCCAGAAAAATAACGTCCCTTAAAATTCAATTGATATCACTTTGAAATCGAGTTAAGCGCTTTACACATATAGCCCCAAAATCTACGTAGATTATGTAATCTCGTAAGCTGTTCACACTATGGTCATAATCTTGTTCCACGACTTGACAGTACAGTACAATCCGTCTAAATTGCAAACTCCGACAATTTCATGCGCGACTGAAACTGTTATTTATATTAATTTGTTAAAACAAGAAGCAGAATCTATCTTATAGGAATTATGTAAATGATTTATGTTCGGCAATAGGTGAAAACATCACACTTTTGTGTACAAAACCATGTGCCAAGCGAAAATGGATGAGATGACCTCTACTGTAGAATTGTCAAATGCGAAGCTCTCCACACTTCACCATGATTTTGTAAAGATTTTCTCCGAGATTTTGGTTATAATCTCCGTACAAAATCTATGAAATTGTATGGAAAATCTACAAGATTTTCGCCTAGATTTTGTATAATCTCAAGATTATGCAAAATCTTCTATAGTGTGTAAAGAGCTTTACATTCTTATTAAATATAATCCTTTCCTTTTAAATACATATAATCGCTTTAATTCAAATTCATTCTTTTTAAATTAATGGGAAATCCTTTAAATTCAAATTTTCAATAGGAAATCTTTTTAAAAAGAGTCGATCAATGTATGTTCCAACGCGAAATCGCTTTGTTTACATAGAAAATTGTCATTTTTTTTTGGTTTACACTTTACACTCGCAGTCGGTCGGCAGTGTGGTAAAGCGATGTCACAATGTATGGTATAAATTACAAACATCATCTCGTATAGTCTGTGTGGTGTAGTAGGTAGGGGCGTTATTCTTCAAATCATAGGGTCGCGGGATCGAATCCCATTGTAGGTAGGTAATTTATTATGCATTTTAGAGCGTAAAGAGGTAAATGAAATGTCGCCAACACCTATAGCAGCGAGGTCAGTTATACAAAACTCATTTATGAGTAATATGTTCTTTCCCTGTGAAAATTAATCCTTTTGGTGTAATTTAAAGTATTCTTTTGAGTTCATGCATTTGGATAAACAACAAGAAGAATCCTTTAATTTTAGGTGCATATAATAAAATGATATCCCTTTAAAACAAAGAGTCCATCCTTTTAAATTAAAAGGAAATCTTTTCGATTTATGGTTGTGACCCGATTAAATTGACTTAGATAGACTTTCAAAAGGAATATATTATTAGTTCAAAGGGAAATCCGTTTGAATTAAAAATTCTATCAAATATATTATACAATGATTCAAAGGGAAACAAATATGAAGCAAAATCATTATTTGAATCATATGCGTATTTTTTGAATTTACAGGATTTTTTTTCTCAGTGATACTTTCGGACTAAATTCCAATCCACTTTGTCATGAGCTGTCAAGCAAGAACAAAATAGTTTGAGAGTGGTACTGAACTTAGTCCAAAGTATAGTTAGTACGGCTTGTATAAGTCGTTAAAGACTAAAATATATTATGTTGCTTGCGGTATATACACGGCAAATAGGGTTGTGGTACAGAGGTCACATTTGGTTTGAAATGAGTCTTGCCAAGATTGATGTATTCAAGTTAATATTATGTACAAACACTCTTAAAATTTAAGGATTTAAATTAGAGCACACTTAAATTTAAAGCTGAAACAAGAAATAGAGTTGAATCACTACCGTGTCGCTTTTTTCACTTGTCTAACAAGTTACAAACTTAGGCCACCCACACACGAAGCGTCCGAATAATTTTTTTTCTTCGTTCATATATTTTCTTCGATTTGGACAGAACGAAATTTAAAAAAAAATTGTATTCGGCATTTGGGTAGATGAGATCTTTAAATCATAGGTTCGCGGGATCGAACCTGATTGTAGGCGCAGGCAATTTACTATGCTTAAATATTACCAGCACTTATAGAGGTTAATGCTGCGCTGCGTGACCATTTTTATTTTAAAATTAAAAAAAAACATTGATGAATTCATTAGTTTAACGAGACCGAGGCTAATTTCGGGCGCGGCCGAAATTTGAATACCCTTCACTCTTCTCGGGCTAAAAGTTTTTTTTTGGCGAATATATGACTTGTGTTCAATCCTTCCCCATTCTTTTCCTTCTGTGGCGTCGATAAAACAATATTTGTGTGTTTTTGGTTAAGTGGGAAAATAAAAATATTTACTCAGAAAACTTTATTGGGGGGATGCGGGAGCATGGTCCCATAGTATGATTCCATTCGTTTTAATTTTTTTTTTTGACAAGGACGCATTAAGTTTTTTTGAAATTGGTGTGGAAAAAATGTTTCTTAGAAGATCTAAAATGGGGGGTTGGGTTTGTATGGTAGCCCCATGACCCATAGACCGATTCCATTCATTTTTACACATGTCTTATGGCATCAATAGAGATGCACTTTTACGAGATTTGGTTGAAAGTGATGCACAAATAAAAAAGTTTTTCGTAGAAGAACTCAATTTGGGGGGTTGGGTTTGTATGACAGCCCCATGACCCCATTGTCCGATTCCATTCATTTTTACATATGTTTTGTGGCATCAATTGAAATGCACTTTTATGAGGTTTGATTGAAATTGGTGCACAAATCAAAAAGTTTTTCTTAGAAAAACTCAATTTGGGGGGTTGGGTTTGTATGACAGCCCCATGACCCCACAGTCCGATTCCAACCATTCTTACATATGTTTTGTGGCATCAATAGAAACACATTTGTATGAAATTTGGTTGAAATTGGTGCACAAATGAAAAAGTTTTTCTTAGAAGAACCTAATTTGGGGAGTTAAGTTTGTATGGCAGCCCCATGACCCCATAGTCCGATTTGATCCATTCTTACATATGTTTTGTCCTATCAATAGAAACACATTTGTGTGAAATTTGGTTGAAATTGGTGCACGCATGAAAAAGTTTTTCTTAGAAAAACCAAATTGGGGGGTTAGGTTTGTATGGCAGCCCCATGACCCCACGGTCCGATTTTAGCAATTCGAACATACAAACTGCCTGCAATAAAAAGAAGCATGTGTGCAAAATTTCAGCTCGATAGCTTTTAAACTGGCCGAGTAAAACGCGTAGCAACAGACGGACAGACGGACAGACGGACAGACAGACAGACGGACATCGCCCAATCGACTCAGCTCGTCATGCTGATCATATATATACATATTTTATATGGTCGGAGATGCTTCCTTCAATGCGTTACAAACTTCATGACAAAGTTAATATACCCTTTACTCTACGAGTGAAGGGTATAATAAACGCGACAAGAACACTATTCTCAATATAAGAATGCAACAAGTCAAAGTAGCTCTTACCAAAGTTAGGACGCAACATCAAAATAATGTTTTAAAAGAGTTGGTTTAAGGTCGATCCACACTTTATAGTCAGTCGCAGTCACAGTAATTTTCCATACAAATTGACAGATTTTCAGTCAATCAATTAACTGACAATCTGTCAACTTGTATGAAAAATGGCTGTGACTGATAACTGAAAAGTGTGGATCGACCCTCAAGAGTGTTTTCGATAGTTTTCACTCCGCTTTTTTTCTCAGTGTAGGGGGGCCCACTCGAGAAGTTGGCGGGAGGGCCCCGAGTGAGGTTGTTCCGCCACTGATCAATATAATGTAAAAGAAAACGAAAATGTTGTCGACTTATTCTTTAAGGTGTTTGACCACAAGGTGTGTTGTGTATATGCATGTTGAAGCAGTTTTTTTCCATAATGGTTGCACATATCCGCTCCATGATACAAGTAAGAAAACAGAAACATGCTGAACGAATAAATGGAAGCAGCATAATATGTATGTATACACAAAAGAACGAAGTTGAAGAATATTTAATCGAAAATGAGAACGAAAAAGGCCAATCCTTATAAGGTAGACTAATTGCTGAGTGCGGAAATGAAGTTGTTGAATTTGAGTGGTTACTGATGTTGACAGTTTTATAGTGGAATGATGATGAGTATAGTGTAGTGTACGCATAATGGATGCATGAGTTTTTACTTACAGACCGAAATATAATACATTTGGCGTTAGTTAAAATCAATCAGTTTTAAATACTCTACCGACAGTTATACAAATGTAACTTTTCCATATTCAATTAAGATTTTCAATTTATTCCTAGTCTAAAAACGTCCGTAATACTTAGCTAATCCATTCATAGAAGTGCACAAACGCATCTATCGAATCATCACATAATACTCGTTTCTGGAGTACGATTGAATTCGTAGACAATTTATATTCACTAGGCAAATGAAAATCGATAAAACAGGCGCCAAGCTAAGCATCACCATCATCGTGGATATTACTCGTATAAAAAATCATATTGCACTCGATCTATCTGTAACGAGTATGAAAACACTAAAGTTTGAACTGAATTGGGTATACACAGAGGAGTACACATAATCTCCTTTCACACTAGTTCAGTTTACTTTTTGAATGAAATATGAATGATGCATAATGGACTGCTTGAATCCCATCAAAAGGAAATTTATGAAGTTTGATGATGATGGCTGGGTGTTGCATAAGGGAGCGAATATCCGAACGAGGAAGATATCCAGTTGTGCACACATCTCTTGTACAGATGTCATTGATGCTTCCTTCCTCTAGTACAGTGGTTCCCAATCCCAATCACTCACTGATTTTCAACAAAACTTTGTATTCCTTCTTTTTGCTATTAAAATTATCACCGAGTCCAATATTTTCAGCGCTCTCCAGTATTTTTTGTCTGATGTTCCTAGATAGAAAAACACGAATATGTGCACATCGATAATGCAGAATTTTTTAATGCACCTTTGCGCGTTGTGCAATTAGTGTTCCATACAAACTTTCTAATTTAGGTTGTATAAGAGGGTGGCCTTATAAGTACCTAGCCTACAAAAAAAAAAAAAACAAAAAACAAATTTGGAAAAGTGGCGACTTATTTTTCAATATAGTCTCCTTTTAGCTCGATACACTTGATCCAGTGATGCTCCAACTTCTTTAACTCGTCTGAATAATACATTTTTTTTCGAGGCCTGAAAAGTGGGCCTCCGTGTCGGCGATGACCTCCTCATTCGACTGAAATTTCTGCCCGGCGAGTGACTTTTCCAAGTTTGGAAACAAAAAGAAGTCGCACGGGGCCAAATCTGGAGAGTACGGTGGATGGGGCAGCAGTTCGTAGCCCAATTCGACCAGTTAGGCGTTGGCGGGCGGAGGTGTGAGCCGGTGCGTTATCATGGGGGAAGAGCATTTTTTTTCTTTGCCAAGTGAGGCCGTTTTTTTCCAATTCGGCGTCAAATCGGCCCAATAATTCGGCATAGTACAGCCCTGTGACCGTGTTGCGCTTATGCAGGTAGCCGATGTGGATCACACCTTTGTGAATCCCAGAAAAGGCTGGCCATCACCATTCCGGCCGATGGGACAGTCTTCGCCTTCTTCGGAGTACGTTCGCCGGGTGAAGTCCACTTTTTCGACTGTTTCTTCGTCTCTGGTGTGTAGTACCAGTGTATCCAAGTTTCGTCGACTGTCACGAAACGACGCAGAAACTCCTTCGGATTGGGCTTAAACAGGGGTCTCACGGTTGCGCTTGTTGTCCGGAGTGAGCAAACGCGGCACCCATCGCGCCGAAAACTTTCTCATACCCAACATTTAATGCAGGATATGACCCACGCGATCTTTTGAAATGCCTACTGTCTCAGCTATCTCTTGTACATTCAATCGGCGGTCTGCCAATACGAGATCGTGGATTTTCGTCACGTTATCCTGCGTGCTAACCGTTTTCGGGGCACCTGGACGTGGCTCATCAAAAACCGACGTGCGACCACGTTGAAACTCGTTGAAACTCGTTAAACCAATTTTTGACGGTCGACATCGGAGGAGAAGAGTCACCGTACACAGCATCCAAATGCTCTTTGATTTGGCTGCGCGATTTCCCTTCCAAAAACAAAAATCGAATCACCGACCGATATTGCTCTTTTTCCATTTTTCTACAATCGGCGGACACTCCAGCTTTCACACGCGGCCAAAGCAAAACTACGAGTCTGATCCGGCTGAAATTTGGACAGTTGCCGTCTAGAAGAATGTACTACACGATAGTAAATTGCTCTTGCGATACTGACACCATCAGGCGGGGAGGCTGGGTACTTATCAGACTACCCTCGTATTAACTGATATTGTGTGGTTTATTAACTTTGCTAAGAGTAGGTACTAACATCGTCTGTTCACGTGAAATCCATGCAAATACTGACACAATTTTGATGATCGTGGAATCGAATTCGCTCGGTGGTATTCACTTCACACGAAAGTTTCTTAAATTTACTGAATATAAGGGAAGTCTCCGCGACATATTTTTCACGGGAGACATAAATGCAAGTTTTTCGCTCGTGAACATAGTTCTTACCTTAAAATGAAAAACAGTTAAAAAATAACTAAATATGTAATAGCAAAAATACACTTGCAAGCAAAATTTCCCAGTTTATGCCACAGTCACGGTTTGTCAGAGTCGATTTTATTGTGTCCCTTATGTACTTAAAATATACCTTTCGTAACGGAAGTGCTAAAGACGTAGGTTGAGTTCTTTCGGGACGCTCGTTTTACATACACAAGTGGCATGTCATCAATTAGCTGTACTCAATTTATTTTAAAATCAAATCCCATCCACTCTCGCTTATATGACTTCAAATCATCTATATCTCTCTCATTCCTAAATTACAAAACCCGGGGACAGCCAAGGTCGTTAGGAATGTGCTATTTGAATGGAAATCACAAGTAAAAAAAAAAAACGAAATGTTTTGCTATTTCAGTTTAGGGAGTAATAATAGCTTGCAATGAAACGGGACAAACTATCTCCGATGTAGGGGCCAAATAACACTATAGTTTTCCACAATTAAATTTGATAGAGCCATGTGCAAGCGATTCTGTAAAGTTTTCGAACTTTGACAACAAATATGTATTATCAAATGGGCACCACCCATCTTTTACAAATGTAATCAATTCACGGGTCACCATTATATAATTAACAGCTGACTACAATGCTGGGCACCGCGCCGGTTTTGAGGGATAACAACGAAGCTGAGCAGCCCTTGTAGGCGTTTGGGACGTCTTGAAACACTTGAGTGTGTTGCCCAAAATTGTTTTTTTGTACATTTTTAATTACACAAATTTTGGGAAAACGACATCGAAAAAAATATTGTTCGCAAGCCAAAAAAGAAAAACCAAAATTGTCTAACAAGCTAACGACTATCTTAATTGTGCAGTCCTGCGATCGTATTATAGCCAAAGGAGGAGACTCACTAAGACTGATAACATGAACGCTTTCGGACGTTGTGTCCAACTAACAGATTAGCTAGATTTCGTAGGATTTTAGATTTTCATAAACGGCATCAACATTTAAGTTGGGCTAACACCCAATTTTTCAAACCTTTGGGCCTATCTAGGGAGCGTGTCCTTCAGTTTGGCAAGCACTGCTCTAGTATGTAACTGCAAAGTGTTTACATTTCACGACGTACAAGCATATAGTTCAGTACAGCTCTGACCAAAGACTTCTCAAAGAAGGCAAATTTAGCATGAATTAATAATTATGTATGTATATACATACAGGATGTCCCAAATACACATTCTAAAAAAAAATTAGTTCAGAAATTAAAATCATCAATACTGCCTTACAGCCCATTCACATTGCCGGCGATGCGATGCGATGCGATAAGCTTCCTATCGCAAGAAAAAAAATTTCTTAGCATTTAGATAGGAACCAGCGCGAACCTGCCTGTACCATTCAGACTGCTTGCGATGCGACGTCGGGTTGTACGATGGAGAACTTTTCCATGTCGAATCATCGCGCTGTTTTGAAGAGGCAATGCGCATTGCGGCGGCCGGAATCTTCTACCAGCGACATGGGGGATGTGATTTGTGTTAGGATCGGGTTTGTAGTAGCACGGAGTTGTACGGTTGTACGATGGAGAACTTTTCCATGTCGATTCACCGTGCTGTTTTGAAGAGGCAATGCGCATTGCGGCGGCCGGAATCTTCTACCAGCGACATGGGGGATGTGATTTGTGTTTGGATCGGGTTTGTAGTAGCACGGAGTTGTACGGTTGTACGATGGAGAACTTTTCTATGTCGAATCATCGCGCTGTTTTGAAGAGGCAATGCGCATTGCGGCGGCCGGAATCTTCTACCAGCGACATGGGGGATGTGATTTGTGTTTGGATCGGGTTCGTAGTGGCATGTTGTTGTAAGATGGAGAACTTTTCTATGTCGAATCATCGTGCTTTGAGCAGCTGTAAGGTGCCTTGTCGCCGAAGGGAGCGACATGGACGATACGATTTGTGTTTAGATCGGTTTCATAGTGGCATGGTGTATTGTATGTATGTACATAGAGAGGCTGGTTTCGTGCTGTTTGATGCTGATATCGATATGAGAGGCATGCTTTGTGCAGATCGGGTTGCATTACCATTGGGGATATTTATATATATGTACATACATACATGTCGGATGCTGTATAATGTTATAGATTTGTACATATTAAATGAATGGATAGCCGTATGTATGTAATGTAATAATGGATCGGTCTACTAAAAAGCCTTTTTGGAAATTTACAGTGCTGTCCAACCCAGTTCGTAGCGTACGCGTACCCCCAAAAAAGGGCATTCGGATTTGACAGTTGTTGTTGTATAAATCTGTGAATGGGTCAAAGAAATAACATTTGTGGAAATATGCAGTGCAGCACAACCCGGGTTGCTGCGTATACTTACGTGTAAGAACATTTCGGATTGCGCATGTATTTGCAATGAATTATTGAAAGTAGTGGTAGATAAGTGAGTTGTGGGAACATACGGTGACAAGAAAACCGGGGTACCATTTTGGGTCGGGCAACCCCAACATTTTATTTTCTGTTTTTGACCTCAAATTTGGAATCAGCGGTCCATAATTCTTTTAGTGTTTCTTCCCACGCAGATTGCACGGGAACAGGGGTGCCGTTTTGATGCGGGCAACCCTAAAAAAATTTCCTTGTTTTTGACATCAAATTCGGAATAAACGACCCAAATTTACCTAGTGCTTCTGCCACGCCGATTGGACGAGTACTTCCCCGAGAAAACAGGGGTACAACTTTGGGGGCGGGCAACCCCAAAAAAAAAATTTTTGTTTTTGACCTCGAATTCGGAATCAGCGACCCAAATTTACCTTAGTGTTTCTGCCACGCCGATTGGACGAGTATTTCCCCGAGAAAACAGGGGTACAATTTGAGGGGCGGGCAACCCCAAAAAATTTTTTTTTTTATTTTGACCTCAAATTTGGAATCAGCGACCCAAATTTACCTAGTGTTTCTGCCACGCCGATTGGACGAGTATTTCCCCGAGAAAACAGGGGTACAATTTTGGGGGCGGGCAACCCCAAAAAAAAAATTTTTTTTTGACCTCGAATTCGGAATCAGCGACCCAAATTTACCTTAGTGTTTCTGCCACGCCGATTGGACGAGTATTTCCCCGAGAAAACAGGGATACCATTTTGGGGGCGGGCAACCCCAAAATTTTTTTTTTGTTTTTGACCTCAAATTCGGAATCAGCGACCCAAATTTACCTAGTGTTTCTGCCACGCCGATTGGACGAGTATTTCCCCGAGAAAACAGGGGTACAACTTTGGGGGCGGGCAGCCCCAAAAAAATTTTTTTTGTTTTTGACCTCGAATTCGGAATCAGCGACCCAAATTTACCTTAGTGTTTCTGCCACGCCGATTGGACGAGTATTTCCCCGAGAAAACAGGGGTACAATTTTGGGGGCGGACAACCTCAAAATTTTTTTTTTGTTTCTGACCTATTTCTCCGAGAAATGGGGATGCCATTTTTTGGCCGGCAGGCTCATAAAAGTGCGCGTACGCTAGAAACTGGGTTTTATTGCACTACATGTTTCCAAAAATTACCTACCATTCATACATATTTGAACAACAATTAACACCAAATCCAAATGCCGCCCGAAAATTGTTTTGAAACGCGTAAGCTAACACTTCCAGAAAGGTTACCTACCTCTTTCAGTCATTCATCATTACATGACCTACCTACAATTTATCTACAACCGAAGCGCCATGCCACGAAGTCGATATGAAATCATACCTTCGTACATACAGCAGCAAATCGCACGAAATAGCGCCGGTATAAAATCCCATTCGAAAATCAGGTTTTCTTGTCGTGGAAGAAAAAGCATCATCTCGCAACAAATCTCATCGCATCGCATCGCCCAGCCCGACACCGCAAGGAGTGTGCACACATCGCATCGCATCGCGTCGCATCGCATCGCCCGGCCCGGAAAAGCTCGGCGTCGCTCTGTATGTGTACGCGGCCTTAGGAAACATTACTGTTTTCGTTATAATTATAAGATTTTTTTTTATTCGCAAACGCTGACAAAATGCTCTATCAATTTTGCAATTTAGATCAAAAGAAATGTTCGTTTATGACGAGCTATCAACTCAATTTCATATTTCTACAGGACCATTTCAATCTAAGTTATTTGCAAATGCAGGGCGGCAATTTTTTATCTTTCGGATGACGTACGCATACGTAACTGTATAATTATACTTTTTTATTTTCTTAGCAAACCTCGTCATATGCGCTATCATTCATACAATACTCGACTTGATATTAGACTTTGAGACAACATGTATAGTGAATATGTATTAAGTAAGCCTTAAACGGCATAGGATGTCTTTTTAATTACTTTCAAAGCTTTCCTGGAAAATCCTAAATCTTTTCGTGCACTGCCACCATTAATAATACCATATTCTCTCCAATTTGACGTTAAATCTTTTTGTTTTTCATTCCGGATTCATTAAATTGGAATCATGTCATGTCCTTTAAAACCCACGAAATGTTTTTGGAATAAACTGCGAAATTCACCTGAGAAAAAGGCAAATGTAATGGACAAGCCCTATTAACTATTTTTACAGTGCTTTCGCTAATTTTATAGGATGTAATACATGTATAATGCTTTTCTTGTTGGTTTGCTCATTTAATCAACATACACGGCGTAAAGATGACACTATTAAATATACTCATTTGAACTTTAGTGGGTTTCATTAATTTTATGAAGACCAAAAGACAAGCACACGTAACGTTGTAATTTTGTATGGATTTCAGTCATGCGTTACCTTGTATGTAACGCGATGAATGACGTTGCCATTAACCTATATATGTATCTGGTGACAAGTTGAGAACATAGTGTAATAGAAGGGAAAACTAATTTGCGTGCATTTTATAATTAAATGCAAAGCAAAACAATGAGATTAGCCCATGCTAGTGATGGAATTAACTAATTGTGTATGTAAATTAATTGAATTTGGAATGTACGAAATTTTGAGAGCACGCTAGTGTAACATTTCTCTTGTAAATTTTTGTGTGAATAAGACAGTAGTTTTGCTTGTAGTTTTACATACGGTTTTTTTTTAAATGTGGAATGTGACTAAGGAAATTTAAAACACTAAACGTATGCATATTTACAGAATCTAGATCTCTTAGCTAGAAGCGCTTAGCTCTAGAACAGTGTTTCCTAATCTTTTCAGTTCGTGCCCCCTGGCGAGGTTTGCTGACCCTGGCGACCCCGAAAAATGTAGGCCAAAAACCGAAAATAGGTGTGCAAAAATTGCCATGGACAAAGAAATGCTTTTAACTTTGGGCGTGATTTCCGCATTCTGAATTATGTCGTGAGTTCGGTCAACGGCCATGGCGACCAAAATCCGCAATTTTGTTTACCAAAAATCATTCTATCCATACAAATATGGCTGGTGCGGTTCATATCTAATTGCGAGCTTCGACAATTTCAAACAGCTATATCAACTGATTTCCTATTTCTTTTCTCGGCCTAAAATATTCTCAGTGTTATTCATCAAACGGATTTAGTAGCAACTATTTTTTTTTTAACCAAGAAAATAAAATGTTTGCCCATTTGCAACAATGGTGGATTTCCAAAGAAGTTCGAGTCAGAATGATTATGGTGAAGCAAACAGTGGCGCCGGAACGAATTTTTTATTGAGGGGGCAAGATTTTTTTTCTTAAATTCATATTAAAAGCCATATACCGGACTTTTGCTCTAGCACTTTAATGTCCTATGAAACGATACCAATTATTTGGTATTACCAAGTAATCATGAAACATATGAAAATGAGAATAAGCCTTAAGTTTCATTTGCTACCCATTTTGATCCCATTATAATTCCAAAATGTTGAAGATTATCAACTTATAGTTTTACATATAAAATTTAACATAACACGATTTTTCCGAAGGTTGTTTTCCGGTTTCCTCGGGAAACGAATTCTTTCATGATTCCCTGTGAACATTCAGAATAATTATATGTATGTATCAGACGTTTCATTTTTGAATGTAGACATACTTTTAGACGCCACAAAGCTGTGAACAACCTTTCTGATTATGCTCTTGTGGCTGGAAACGTCAGCATTTATGTTACTAGCTAGCCGTATTACCTCGCTGTATTCGATTTACTTCGAAAGTGATCAGCAATTTCGACGCAGCATCTAGGTTAAGCTCCCGGCATGCGGCATATCCTTCGAAAGTATTAACTGTGAGCGAAGAACATCCAAATCTTCGGCATGGCATGGCAGCCCAATTTTACTGTGAGACTCTCTGCCGCTGCGCACCGGTACGGGTTTCTGACAAGGAGAATGAATGCGTTTTCGTTGATCAACGGTCAATGGTTTCGCTCTTCGGTTATTTTAGAAGTTGGCTTTGTTGTTAATTTGAGATGCTCTTGTTGACGAAGTAGAAATGAAAATGAAATCATCATGTGCATACTCGTAGTATACATTCATTGGATGGACGTATGCAACTGCCAACCAGATACTCCATTATGGAAAAAATATCCACTAAAATTATTGAATATAAGAAATATAAAACAAATTAATGTTAATTTTTAAAACAGTGCAAGTGCAATATGTAGTACTAACTGCTCCCTTGGTCAAAATATTGAGGGGCAGTTGCCCCCGCTGCCCCCCTGTTCCGGCGCCATTGGAAGCAAATCATAATCATAAACGGCATCCATATTAGAGCTTTTATGTTTGATTTCATCTGCAATTTACTCCTCCTAGCAAAATGAGTGTTAAAATCCTGGCACGCTACTGATTCCAATACAATAGAAATTGGCCTAAGGTTTCAGTAATCAATCACAGTCATTTCCCGCACAAGTTGACAGATTATCAGTTAATTGATTGACTGACAATGATTAAAATTGATGAAAAACCGATTTTAAAATTAAAACTTCGTAACGGGCGAGGAGTCCTTTTATTGGAAATTTTATGTAGTTTCAGTAAAGTCTTAATTTGAAAAAGCGGCTCATGGTTGAAAAACAATCGGGTAATGCTAAAAAACCGGTACTTGAATAAAACCCGCGGAACATTACGCTATCAGCTCTCAAAAGAAGAATTTCTTCTTCTTCTATTTATCGACACTTGCGACACTTATCCTACCATCCACCATATAACGGACAATATCAGAAATACCAAAGTTCTCCTTATGGAAACGGATAGCAGAACAAGCCAAACCCGCTCATGGTTGAAAAAAAGCCCGGTACTGAAAAAAACGGGTCATTGTTTAAAAACCGGCGGGGGACGATGCACCGGGTATGTTACCGCGTACTGAAGAAAACCGGTATCCGATATTGAAAGCTGAGCAGAACAGGCCTACTCTCAAGGTGTATTGTATTCTGCGTACTTAAAATCTTTAGGCGAATCACGGTTCTTCCTCGGTGTGCCAAACTTATTCCTCCAGAATCTCAACTAAACAAGCAGAATAGAGACACTTTAAAAATCTTGAAGCAACGGCCTCTTTTTAGATCTTAGGGGTTCTAAAGTTCATTTATTGCACTTCCTCTGTGCTGAAAAAAAATTCAGACCAATGACTCCATCCATCTTCTGAAAAGTTATCTACGCCACTGGTGCTCATACAAACATGTTTTAACACAAAAGGTATAGCAAAGAAGAATACTTGAAATAAGATTATACACATAAAATTGAAAATAGATTTCAGAAATTTAAGATTTCTGTAATCCATCGATGGCTGCAACTTTTGAATCTTGGAAGCTAGAGCCTTGAAATTGAAATATTAAAAAATATGTACAGTGCGATGCTCTACAAGTCTGCCAAATTTAAAAACTCCATTAGAAAACACAAAAGTGTGGTTTGGGCAGCTGTAACTTCCGAACGCGGATAGGTAGAACCTTGAAACTTGGAGTCAAGTCAAGTAGCTCTACAAGGGTGCCAATTATAACCAAATATGAACAGTACGGTGCTCTGCAAGTTTTCTTAATTTTAAAGTTTTACGCTCACGAATCTCAGAGTTATGGACAATTTTCAATTAGAAAACTCATAATTGCAATTTGGGCAGCCGTAACTTCCGAACGCGATTAGGTAGGACCGTGCAATTTGGAGGAAATGTGAGCGTCAGCTCTACAAGTGTACCAAATTTTAGAAACATAAAAGTTCGGTTATCTCGCTAAATATCATATAGGGTACAGGGGTCAAACTTTACACAAAGCAGTGAAGATTGATCGCAGGCTTCACCGAGGAGCTTATCTTGAAGTGATCAGGTTTCATTGTGTGGCTTGGGGAATGCTGTACATTTCCCAATGCTGTACGGCAGGTCCAAATGCTGTACTGTACAGCAAAATGCTGTACGTCTGGTCAGCTTAGTTTAACATCTGAGTGAGATCATATGTCTGTCACATGATTGTGTGTTCGTGTCTCTGGCTGTACCTGAAATAATTTGACTCGCAAGTCATGAGGCTGTTAACCCTTGAAAAGAACGTGGAGTCATTTTGAACCCATGACGAATTCGGGTTGGTCATGTTTTATAATTGTCTATAAAAAAGGATCCGTAACCATAATAATGGAAAGCAACGTGGTCAAATAAGTACTAACTGTAGATATTACAATAATTTATAGACCATAAAACATTTATTTTAAATACCAGAGTGCCAGAACCATGCCCTTGTCAAAAAAATTAATCTAGGTTCCCAGTCTTAAACACAATTGGTGGTCCGTAGTGCTTTTGCACTTTCATGCTAAGTGGTCCACAGTTTTTAAGTAAATGTTATCTAGAGAAAAATGATTTACACATTTTATTTAAAATGAAGTTGTTCATTTAAATTGGTATAGATATTTCTACTAAAGAAATAGTCAATCTCACTAATTTTTAACATTTATCAATGATAAACACAAATCTTTCCAACCACCTAATTTTTCCAAAGTTGGTCAAATTCTTGCCCAATTGCCTGGCGTAATAGTCGTAAAAGTCAAAGACAATAATCAACAACAATTCGCCATCTGTATAAAATAGTAAATTACACATAGTCAAAAAATACCTTCAAATTTTACACAATAAAAAAATAATATTCAATACTATACTCTGATAGTTATTATTCAATTTATCATCATGGATGATTACTTCCTCATTTGAAAATCTTCTAGGAAATATTATGGAATTCAATCAGTCATCGCACGAATCATATTATAGTGATGACGTGATAATGTATATGTTACGTCAAAATACGTATATACTATATGTATCTTCTACACTATGTATCTCTTGGTATCTTTTGTAAGGTATGTATTAACGAGTATTTTTGGTATGTTATCTATATTCTAGTATAGTTATCATTTAATTTACTTTTTTTGTGATAACTCAAACGTTGCATGATAGAAGAAGAGTTATAAAAGGAGATAGAGCTGATGATTAGCCACATGTAGCTCGAGTAACCAAAATAAATTTAATACAAAACGCAGAAAAATTATCGATTTACTCGTACTAACACTAACTTAGCTAGAGACGTGTAGTGCATAATTATGATCGTTAATGAAGATCCTATGAGTTCAATTTGTACATAATGTATGTATCTACTAATTGAAAGCATCGTTCAGTTCAAACTGACTTTTAACAATTATATATTATATATTATAGTCAAATAGCGCTGGGTACTACACAAAATATGTATGTACACATTTCATTTAATTGGCATAGTAATTTACCAATCTCAATTACAATGGCAATAAAAGAGAAAAAAATCATTCACGCATTGAGGTAATAAATTAAAATAAAATTTGCAATTATTATGTGAATTGTATCAAAAATCTTCACCTGCACATAATCTAAACATAATTAGAAAAATATATCAACAAACATAATAAATTAAATTGTTCGCTTCTAAAATTAATTATGCGCTAAGCGTTTTCTTGAGCGGCACTATCGTTTAATGATATTCGATTTCTTCACAAATTGGCGGTAAGATTACATATAGAGGGGGGAAACCCGAATCCTGAATGGAATGTGTAGGTACTAAAGCATATTTTAAAATAATGTTTGAGCAATCGGTGCCTAACAAATCTAAATTATTTATGTATAGCAGTTTTAATTGGGCGTGAAGGTTGAAAACTACAGGGAATCATATAATAAGATATTCCTAAGTCCTTAGTTATAAATTCGAATCATGAGGCCGAAGTCTCAAGACGTGTCCGAATAATAAATATTGTTTTAGAAACATCCTCGACGTTTTTATTTTCATATGTGGACTCTTTTAAGTGCATTTAAAAATATGTAAATACATAAATGTTAAAGTTCTCTCTGGATAAATTATCTGACATCTAACGTGTGGTCATTGTTATACAGATTAGGAAATGACAATGTAAATGCCAGAAAAAGAACTCTTCTAATTGCCCAAGTTGAGTTATGGGAGTTTCTCCAATTTTCAGTTCTGGTACAAGGTCAACCGATAATATACGAATGATCAAATCTATATGTACTAAGTACACTCAGAGAAAAAAACGCACATTCATATTAAAAGCTCCACATTTAAATTGAACGCAGTATTCGTTTGAAAAATATCGTTTGATTTGAACGAGTTCTCATTTACGCTAAGAGAATTTCTTTTAAAACAAAAGAGCAGCTAAACCGCAAACGACGGTCGTTTAAATCAAAAGATTCCGCATTACATAGTAATGTGGATACATTCCTTTACGTAACAAATACGCATACCTAAAGGACGCGATGCCAAAATATCATTTGTTTCAACGTAGCACAACAGGTAGTTAATACTTCTGGCCGGTCCGATGAGTCTCACGTGTTCATATTCATTCCAAACAAATGTGTATAGTGTCTAACAACAAACGTGTATTAGAATCTTCGTCGATGTTAAGAGTGTTTTCGAGAATGTACTTTTGCATTCATCTGGAGGAATGGACGCTTGCACACGTGCAATATAAGTTTAGCGGGTGTTAAAATAAAAGTGTATTGTATTAATCGTATTAATATTAGACCTAAATAAAAAATAAAGTGTTTTTCTGAAGTTTTCATAAGTTTTATTCTTTATTCATTTGTCAACACAGGTAACAGTAAGTATCTAATCGAATGGAGAATGGACAATCAATCGGAATGTATTATTTTATTTCAGCAGAGTTTGCCTTTAATTCCATGTAAAACTCAATTATTTTGAATGGGACAATTTCTATGAAATGAAAACGGATGTGTTACTTTCGAAATACATACCGTTCCATTAAAAAGAATGCTTCGTTTAGTTTAAAGAACAAAAATGTTCAATATAAAAACGAAGACGTTTGATACAATTGCCTTTCATTTATTTAAAATATTTTACCCGTTTACAATAAAAGAATAAGTGTTTATTTCAATGAAAAATACGTTTAAATCGACTGGCTCCTTCTTTCCAGGTAAACGTAAATTCTTTTGATTCAAACGCTTTTTTACAACTCATTATGCTTTTGAAAGAAACGCCACTCGTTAGAATTAAATGCATTTGCGTGTGGAGCCAAATCAAAAGCGGAAATCGTTTGAATTAAATATATTTCGTTCAATATTAGTGAATATTTCTCTGAGTGTACGGAAATCTTTTCGCAAATTTGTACGAACTCAGCGATAAAAAAAACCAATTCATGCTTGTAGATATTTTCTAACAGAAGACATTTTTCAATGGAAACCAACCGCTGATTTTTTAAACAGCTCAAGTTTATGAGCAGCAGATAAGCACATATTATGTGTATAGTAAGTACACACTCATACTATTTATTTGCTTTCAATTGGTTGGACATTATCGCTTTAAATTCGGAATATTTTCCGTTTAATAGGAATTTTTCATGGTTATGAGTAAATACACATATGAAAAAAAAAACAAAACAAATAACATACAAGATTGTATAATTTCTAAATTTACTTCCAATGACTCACAATCTATATCGAGTATAGTACACGCAAGAGAAGTGCACGCTATAAGCCGTGGTTCAACGATTTGTAACCAACCGAATCGATATGATATCAATACATACACACACACGAACCGATATCAACACTTCATAATTTCAGATTTCAAAAGTTCGTCTTTGAACTCTGAAACACTTAGGGTACAGTTCTATCGAAAAATGATGTTGTTGCTCGACTTTCGAGTGCAAGCCGCTTTTATATGCATCTGTTAATTGATAAGTAAATAAATTGTAGTTTAATTGAACGTTGAAAAAAAATGAGAGCATGTGTTTTTCGTTTTTGTAGCTGAGTGAGTAGTGCACCACACATTCGCAGTGTCGTACTTAAATTATTAAAACACCAGATAATATATTCTATACTACGAAGTGTTAGTGCATTATGGAATTCGATCAAATGGAAATTACGTCCAGAGATGTTTTTCAGAAAAAGTGGATAAGTTATTATTATAACACTCGAACTATTTATAGATGTGTTCGAAATTATGATAAAGGGTAAACATAGCTTCCACCAACCCGACTACTGACATCCAGTTGGGTAGTTGGGTATTCATTTTTATCACCTTCCAAGAAGAACCATACTATAATTTCTATTTTAGAAAGAGGAAAACAAGAGTGCATTCAGACGTCCTCTGCTTTTTTCAGTTTTTGTCCACTCGTCCCCTTTTGTCGAAATGTTTCTCTTTTAGTATAGCTTGGAGGACAATACTGAAAAATGTTGGTGCAAACCAATAGATATCACAGAACTTGTTGATGGTAACTTGTAACAATTTGTATACCCTATACCCACAAGGGTATATTGTTTTTGTTACGCCGGTATTATGTAACACCTCTAAGGAGCCACTGGAGGTATGGCAAAATATATATGTCCAGGGTAGGTCCCTGATTCGAATGAGCCATGTCTGTCTGTTCTCAAAATAACTCCCGAAATAATGAAGCTAGCGGTTTGAAGTTTTGGTAAGTTGTTTCTTTTGATAAAATCTTGGACGGTATTAAAAATGGGCCAAATAGGACCAAGGGTTCCCCTACCTTCCATACAAATTACCCTCCTTGATATGGTGAGCTCGTTGATGCTTCGGTGCACACCGTTAACCAATTCAATTTATGGTATTTTTCGAACTAACGACCCATGTGACGGATTTTGATCTCACTCAGATGTTAAACGAGTACCCATTTATAGGGATAAATAACACTGCTGTTGATCTCAACGCCTCAAAAAAAAAGCAGTTAAGATTTTGGAAATTGGATGTCACTAACGCATCTGCGGCCTTAATCCAATGTTAGACTGTCGCGCCTGTTATTTATTTTCAATTTTTGACATTACCATTTTTTAATATAACTCTGAAAGTAATATTTTTAACAAAATGGCGATGACACTTGCCCGCGAAGGGTTTTCATCCGATCCACGAGTGATTTCAATGAAATCAAAATTTTGAAAAAAAAAATTCAAGAAAAGGGAGAGAAATAATCGCAATAGAAATATTTTCTATAGAATCGTTCAGTCGAGGCTCCCGCAATTTTTCGCAGTTTTTTGAAGTTGCTTTTAGAGAGCTATTCACCAATTTAGACTAAATAAATCTAGCAAAGTATGAAGATTATGGTGGCGCGAATTCAACATGACAACGCTTTCAGCAGTTAGCTAGAAGGACAAAAAAGGTTTCCTCGCTATGAACAGATGATGCGGTAACGCAATTTGTTTTGGTATAATATGCGCTATACTCTTCCCTTCCCAGGATGCTACAATTGGATGGCAGACCAATTTCATCGCCCGTCCACTTCGGTCGATAAATCCAATTTCTTTTGCTAAATGAGCGACGTGAACATAATAACGGGAAACAGGTGTAATTATACGCCACCCATATCGTAGGGGGCCTCTACAGATCGTAGCAGTCACCAACCGGGACTTCTCTGGGCTTGCTAGGCAAAAAGCGACGCACAGTGGGGCGGTAGAGGCAAAAATTCAAAAAATGTATACTATTGGAGAGCTTTTGTGAATGATTCATCGCATAGTGAACATTTTGAAGTTTCTTTCTACAAAAAATTTCGGACCGATATCTGTCACAGTAAGAAATCAGCGGCTCTCAAAGTGTACAGAATTGATTTCGCAGTTTTTGCACATTTTTCCATAATCAAGTTTCAATGAAAACCCTGACTATAAATTCGGATAAAACTTTGTTTTATGATTGTATTTTCAATATTTAGGTTATAATTAATATGATAGCATAAAAAAAGTAAAAAAAAAAATTTTGAAATTTTTTTTATTTTATTTTAATCATTGAAGGTCAAATTGGCCCTAATTGGATTTTTCACATTGAGTTTTAACAACTACCTCCACGTGCCTCCAAGCGTCTGTTTATGCTACATTATTCCAGAAAGTCTGAAGATTACGAATATGTAAGAATCATAACCCCATAGAACCCCAGGCTACTTTTATAACCCATTGTGTTATGTCATGTTGGCTGTTTTAGACACGATTTTTGAATATCTACTGTAAAATATGTTGGGTCCTTTGAACCGGAGATAGCCGTAGTTTTTATCCTATTGAACTAGTTTTTGGTGGAGAGTATAAAGGGACTCTGTCTTGACGTTCAGCCAAAATTTACCACCTCCCTTCCCCCTGGAGAGGAGCTATGGATGTTTTGACTTCAACAAGTTCTAGTAGGCGAATCAGGCGTGTCCTTGGTCGGAGCAACTCAATTTTTGGCAAACATCAACTTCATTTTATTAAGAATATTTCCCTAAATTATGCTGGCTCAACTAGCTTTTCTTGCAGATTTACAGTAAAAAATGTAAATGTCAAATAATGATAATATCCAATTTTATTTTTTGGTCTAGGGTATAATTTATCAAAATAAATCAATTGTAGTATATGTCATTACAAAGGTAATTTTGAGTAGTTTCATGTGTCCTCGAACCATTTTGCTGTAACTTTTATAGTTTATCAAAAAATTAGGAGAAACTGAAAAATGATCCCCTCTCCCCCCTTAAAATCGAAATAACTTCAAAACGGCTGATCCTATCTGCGTGAAACCAATTCCATCCGATTTAGAATGGACAAATATATTAAGATTGACCTGTTTTTATAATTATTTCCAAAATTCGGGTTTTTCGCCCCACTGTGCGACGTCTCGTGATTAATAATTTCCATCAGTCAAAACTGCCAAGTTTCACAGAATATCACCGCAAAACATATCCCGAACCCAGCAAACAATTTCTATCGTCCAGCGAAACGAATTCAATTCGCCTGCTCGAAAACATTTCTCGAATTTCATATCGAATTCTGATAAAAGTCGTCACTCCCTTCGCGAAGGAATAGTGACCGATATTAATTCGCCAGGATGATAATTTGGCGATAATAGACTAATGAATAGAAAAAGTGAAAAAAATTTATTAATTTTTTATTTTCCCTTTTATATTTTTTTTTCTTCTATTTTATCTTTAACTTTTTTTAAACTTATTTTATTTTTACCTTTTTACGCTTTGCTTCTACTGGGAATCGAACCTATCACCTATTGTTTCGTAGTTCTACGTCCTACACCTGAGCTATCTAAGATTACAAATTACGGGAATAAATTACTCGTTTTATTTTTTTACAATTGAATAATTCTCTCGTTGTGAGGAATTACTTTTTTATCATCTTCGCAATAATAAGACGACATTTCGTTAATAGGAGTCACATTCCTGTCATATTGATGACGATAAAGCGATTTTTCGTCGAGGAGACAAGTTTACGATAAATTTTTCATCTGAATGATATCGTTTTCTTATAATTTTTGTGATTTTTCGAAAAAAATGATAAAATTGTTTGCTGGGGAACAAAAAATACACATAGCATCTTTTCGTCCATCTTCGTCGACAACTGTAACCCAAATATCGCGAAAAACGTTAGCCAGCATCATGGCGACAAAGCAGATGTTGCCTTATGGCAGTTCACCCACGTAAATAGCATATTGAATTTGGTGGGACGCTTACAAATATCAATAATTGAGTTGAGTTTGGAAGTGTCGCTAAACCCAGAATTAGACATCAACGGACCACCAGAACTCGGGAAAA
Source organism: Microchrysa polita (assembly GCA_949715475.1). Classification (NCBI taxonomy): domain Eukaryota; kingdom Metazoa; phylum Arthropoda; class Insecta; order Diptera; family Stratiomyidae; genus Microchrysa; species Microchrysa polita. The sequence continues at coordinate 37,697,018 of OX454416.1, forward strand.
TGTCGAAAGAGTGAGGCAGTCAATTCTACGTTCTTCCCGGCGTTCGGCTCGCAAACATGAAACTGGCTCCATGCGATTTTTTATGGGGTTATTTGAAATCCTTGGTTTCAAGAACACCATTCGTGACGCCATTGCCAACATACCGAACCGATTGATACAAGTATGCAGCAAAAAGTAGAGACGAACTTCAAAAATCGACTTAATCAGTATGCACAATGGGGGTCGCCAATTAACCGATGTCAATGATTTTTTCAATTTCATACAATGGCGTAACCAAGGAAAATATGGTATAACTATGCAAAAGAAACAAATATAATGTAAAACCTTTCTGAAAATAGTGCGCGTTTGGTCTATACGATAAGACTAACCACTAGATAAGATGTACGAGACTGACTTCTGGCGACCAAAGTTTATCATGTGGATAAATTAAATAAGAGACTAACAACCAACGCCATCTAGATATACAGGCCATATTATCAGCTGATTAAAATGAACCTGTCAGTGGCGATGAACTCAAGTCACACGTATTACAACTATAGCAATAACAACAACCAGGGCCGGTCTTAGCACTCTGGTGGCCCTGGGCCAAATGGATGATGGTGGCCCCTACTCCCTTACTAATACACAAACAAAACGCATCTGATCTTGATTGGCTGAATGTTTCCCCTTACGTTAGATCTGCGACTGACGAGGGCTTAATCAAAACTCTTTAACGTTTTACATCAATATTGGGAGCTGCTGAAATTTTTTATTTAATTACCATTGGAAACAATGGAAACAAAACTGACATTTTGCAAATTTTTCTTAGCTGTGTAACTTTTCATTTGTAAAACATTCAAAATACCAAGCTTGAAATAGATTCGGCGCGTCAGCATCGGCATCAGCAGAAACATTTCAATTTAGAACACACGCATTTGCCATTTTTTCTGCGTTTTGCTGCTGCTGTCAATGTGGGCCATCAATGGCAAATGCGTGTGTTTTAAATTGAAAAGTTTCTGCTGATGCTGACGCGTCAAATCCATCCACCATCCATCTGACGGTTTTTAGGAGTTTCATAACCAGTGTTGCCAATTTAGCCGTTTTCCGCCCAAATTTAGCCGGAAACCGTGCGGTTTAGCCGGAAGAAATTTATAATTCCGGCCGGCCGGATTTTTAGCTGGAATTGATTTTCTTCGGCCGTTTTTCCGGCTAAAATTATTTAATGAATTTCTTTTACTTTGAAACTAGAATCAATTTTTCAATATTCACAAACAAAATAATTAATCACTGTGAAAAGAGGAAAACTTGCATTTATGTCTGCTGGGAAAAATTTGCGCGGAGACTAGCCTTTTTTTAATAAATTCAGGGTAATGGTTTTCACGTAAACTGACGTTATTTGTACCTAGTCTAAGCATGTCATTTTCTAAGATAAAATTCTTTGCTGAGCAATTCTTGGAGCATGGGGGTACAAGGGTGAAAACCTTTTAGCGCGATTCATAGATATTGATAATAGAGAGTTTTAGCATATTGTTTAAAATATTACGATAGGACGAATAGGCTTTGACATTTTCTATGAAAAATTCGTTTGCCTGCCGTACGCAAAACAGTATACTACAATTTTGTATGTTCGAAGTAGGCATAGCCGACAAATAAAATATCATGAACCCACAATTCCAGCTGTTTATAGTCAGTCAAATTCACGGAAATACACCTATGCCTATTTGGAACTTGACAAATTGTTTACGCCAATTTATCATCATTAGCACGAGTTCCAAATTACGCATTTGGACTATCATTTGCTCAATAATGACTGTGGACGCCATCTGTTGTAAAATTGAATAAAAAGAATTTTTGCAAAAATATTAAAATTGTTATCAATCTTTACAAATTTCTATCAACATTCACATTCCAAGTGTTGCCTCAAATTATTGAACTGAATATCCATCAAAATATCGCAATTGTAACGGGCATTTTCACCATTTACACAAACGTCAAAAGTAAATAACGAATTCTAATGACGAAAGCGTATGTGTCCCACCAATTTCGAACTTTTATCATCATGATGGATTATCGTAATGATGATTTGGATATGTCTTGGGCAGTGGCGTAACGTTCATAAAATATCTTGTGTTCGAAAACGAAATGGGGGCCCCCACACAATATAATCTACTATTAGCCAACCTTGTTTGACCGATATAAGATTTACCATTTACAGTTGCATTACTTTTCAAATTAGCTATTATTTTTATTGCAGCGATTCGTATCTTCTTTTTCTAATAGGAGCAGTGGCGTAGATAGCTTTCCGGAGAGGGAGGCGATCTTTGACATGATTTTTTCTTAACAAGGAAAATGCAATTTCCATGAATATCCTGAATTCTTGCACTGAATATGTGTGTTCCAAGACGGGAGGAATAATTCTTTTAATCCTCCCGTTATTTACGCCACTGGGTAGGAGGGTATACCGTTAAACTACCAACAACAATTATATCATATTCAAATTTGTTGTTAAACTACCCAATAACTGCTTTTTGGAGAAATAAGTGAGTCGTAACCCCCAGTACTATTTTATTATTCGCAGTTGGATGTATTTTTCATGGTTTTGGTCCTCGGCTCATTTACCGATCGGCATGTATGATATTTTTAACTTATTTCATAATACGAGGTTTTGGTAATGTACCAAGATTTCATTATTGTGAATCGCGTTTTAAAATTCCTAGCGGTTCACCATATCAAAATCCACCTCTTCAAGTACTAACATTGATAGAAACACTTAGCGTAAAAAATACACTCGGTCTAGTATTTTTACGTTGAGTGTTTCGAACAATTTCAAAATTTGTGTACATTGTTTTCAAAATGTTCCCCGAGGCAAGAATTCCTCTTAAAATATTCCGAATTGAATCAGGGCGGACAAATAACAGGCAATAACATCTTTAGGGGATGCTGATCCGGGTAATTACCCAGGACCTCGCACTTGTCCAGAGTCGTGGCCTCCCACCTTACCACAGCACTAACATTTTCCTTGAAACTCTCGCATAAAAATACTTCGTAGCAAATTAGAACACTTCTAAATTGTTCAACAGATTCCATGTTTCTATGACCTAGAAATCCAAAAAACAGCGCAAAATCTACTACTGTTCGTAACCACGCCAAGGGCCCCTGACGGTTGGGGCCCGTGTTCCACCGAACACTGGAACACCGTACGTTACGCCACTGGTCTTGGGCCTAAAATGGTTAAATTTTAAGCAAAATATAAGATTGTTCTGGTGCGATGATGGTAAGATCCATACATAAATGCGGTTGCCCTTGTCCATAGTTACGCATTGGACGTTCCTTTTACCAATTTTATTTTCTACAATTTCGAACCTAATGTTATGGACTTGACCGAGAAATTGTACCTGTATACCTACAATAATTTTGACTAGTTGAGCTATCTCCGAGCAAAGTAAATTTTCACTGTGATGCTAGCGATTGCAGCATATACTCGTATGTATGGAAAAAAAACTAAGAAATCTGCCTAAAGCATAGTTTACGGGTAGTACTCCAGAAAAGAAATAAAATTATTAAAATCAGTTTTTTACTATATTTTTTCGTAATGTGACTGTTTTGTACGATTTAGCCGGTTTACTGGCCGTTTTTCTCACAGAGTTTTATTTAGCCGGATTTTTAGCCGTTTTTGAAAAAACTATAGCCGGTTTTCCGGCTAAATTTAGCCGTTTTCTAAATTTCCAGTTGGCAGCACTGTTCATAACTTTGCGTAAGTGTTAATTAATGGCATTCACCGGAGTGCTTAGTTGGCAGCCTAGACCTTAGAATTTTAATACTATGTACAACATTTTGTGGAGTTTTTCTATTCATTCCTTGAATTTTTCAATCAAAAGTAATTTCTACATTACTCATTTCCTATATTTGAGAAGTTGTAGCGGAACCCTAGTGTTCTATGAAACCCTGTTTGGGAAGCACTGCGTTAGACGATAATTTTGTACACGCAGTGCATCGTGTTCCTATAAATAATACATCCGCCTGTTTTCAATGCAGAAAACTCCAATCCTCATTTATGGGTCTGACGTCGATAACGGTCGTGTGGTTAAGTTATTCATGATAAACACCAATTCAAACTTCTTCTAACCTAAAGCTGTCACGTCTTGTAAAGAAACAGTATGAAATTTCCAGTCACTAATCTCGATTTTGAGATTTTTGTATGGCAGCTACTTTCGACGTGGTCTAAGAGAGCAAAAAATGAAGGATCCGAATATCGTAATTCGAAAATTTTGATCTAGGTTTATTTTTCCTCTTTCTTCCCTTATTATACCAATCCGTGAAGTAGTGGCCTCTTGTGTCATCACTACCGGCTTTTCATGGTACCTATAATCTCAGGCTTATCTTGCACCTTATCGAGCTTGTTTATTGGTAAATTTTGTCGATAAGTTCTAAAAATCAAACTTCTTTCAAACCATGCTACCGTCGCTGGAATTTTTAACAAACATCAAAGACATCAATGGTGACGTTGCAGATATTGCAATATGTTTCAAAAGAGAGAGCTCTCTCTCTTTTAAAAGATGGATGTCTTATCCCTATGCATGTTATAACAGATTTTTTATCAGTAAAATTACATCATCGCTATTTCACTTTATATTAAATTTAGAACTAACTTTAGAACTACTTTAGTTCGAGTACATATCTTTCGCGTGGAGGCCCCTTTTGAGTGATCCTTTTTCCGAGTGGTGACCCTTGAAAGTAAAGGTTTCTTGAGAGTGGTGGCCCCTTAAGTGTGGTGGCCCTGGGCGACCGCCCAGTTCGCCCACCCCTAGGGCCGGCCCTGACAACAACAGGTAAAGTGAACTTAGGTTTCTGCAGTTCGGCCTGCCTATCAAGATGGCAATGCTACGATCCCAAGGACACTAGTGTTCAGTCAGAGAAACATTACGAAATCTGAAGAATCCCAGCTGGATGTATTTTGCATTTTCGAAGTGCTGATCAACTCTGTCCCCTTTTTTTGCTTGAGCATCTGGTCACCCTGGAAAAGTGCAACTTCAATGGGATTCAAGTTTCGCATAAAGATTATTCAGCAGAGAAATGGTTCAGTAGTAATTGTTGTAACAACTCTAGTGTTTTTCGAGAGAATCTTGTTCTTTGAATGCGCTCATCTATCTACATTCATTCAAAAGTTTTCGTAACAATCAGCACAATCACATTTCTATACAAACGCTATGTAATACATCACGATTTCAAATCTCTCTCAACACATCTTAGAACTAGCCTAGCCACTCAAATCCGGAATAAGTATGCACAACATCGTACAAAAACAAAACCAATTGTATAGCATTCTAGCCTATGTATTGATCTCTTTCAAAAGTTGACCATAGTTTCTCCCCCGAAGCGATGTTTAAAATAGGTTTCGGGTAACCACCGACCGACTGCGGTATGGTCCATAATCTTTACCTTATTTGGTACGAATTGTATATGTTTTGGACAGACAACCGCGTCATTCACGTTTCGCTTCTATGACCACGAAACAACTAACCGGCTAGCATGCGGTCTTACAGTTCAAATTATGCATAAGAGTATTGTCTGTTCACGAGTTTGTATCTTTCCAAGAAAGAATTCTAACGAATGTTCTTTCAGGAATACATACATATAGGGTTTTTCAATTAGAGCGGGTAGATGTTTGCAGCCTGTAGCGGCCTGCTTGTTTTGGCGGCGTGCGTCGCGTCGGTCTAATCTGTTGTTTACTATTCAGTCACTCATGTCAAATTTCTCGCAGAGGTGACGTGAATTGGCCACCAAGATCGTGCGATTTGACCCCGCTACACTTTTTCCTGTGTGGCTTCCTGAAGTCGCGCTCAAATTCAGCAGGATCTGTGCGGCAGTCATTGAAAATTGGACCACTCGGATTAGTGCCACCGTGACAAGCCGCGCCGGACATTTGAATGATGTTATAATCCGTACATATTGGCATATATGGGTCTTTCAAATAAAATAAAAAAATCGTTTATACCTCACACAGTTTGTTTTATTCCATTTCAACATCTACCCGCCCTTATTGGAAAACCCTTTACATATTAGACTTATGATTTGAACTGAACAGTTATCTAATTGATTTTAATTGATTTACCAGGTCTAGTTTGTGAATTTTAATGGTGCACTAAGAATGCAGACCTTTCGACTCCTTATTTGATTTTAACCGATATTTGTTCGAGGATCTCATTCAAATATAGTCGTATTCTTAATTCAATTTTACCACTGTCGTTTGTGATTGTGTCTTTTCGTCCAAAATTGACAGTGTAATAAACTATTATTAATACGGTTGAGGATTAATGCTTTTTTTAATTTCTATAAAAATTGATCTTTATGTCAAAATTTAGAACCAGAATTTTCCTTGAATTTCCACTAGATTTGTTTAATTTAATTTCATATTCAGCAAACATGTACATAAGTATGTGGCGAGGGCTTAATATCATCTGCCTGCGAATTTCCTGGATTTTTTCTATTGATTGAATGACTATATTATTTGTCTTGTACTTTATCGAGCAGGTTTAGATTCTGAATCACTTGGTATCGGTATGAGTGGCACACAAGAGTATATAAAAACATTAGAATTCATTAGAGCCTCGAAGCTCGACTTCTCTTTCTTTTTTGTATATATTAAGATCGCGAAAATTTGGCCAAATCATTCTCTATTCCCTGGTTATGATGATGAATTTTGATCGTTACTTTTGTAGTGGGTGTTGCTTAATTTTTTTAGAGGCGCTAAAATGTGAATTGACTTTATTTTCTGTTGAGTCGAAATGAGTCAGTCATACTGAAATTATTCGGGGTGTCTTTAAGCCCGCGTTTTACGTAGGCTTATTGGTATAAAATGAGTAATTAAAGAAGAATGCCGTATTTTTAGACACGGCTTAGTACATACACTAAATGTTTAAATATGTGACAGTTTTATATGTCACTTTTGCATATGGGAACAACTAAATTTCGATCTATTTTGGGTTTAATTAATTAATTGCGGAAGCCCATTTGGAGACATAGTGACTAGATGTCTCATAATTTCCATGTCAAATTTGGTAGTTATTTTTTTCGTAGCCCAAGAAATTAGGCAAATAAATGATACATTGTAGTGTAAGAACACATCTCACCGTATATTTTTAGCAATCTCATAAATTTTGCATCACTCCATAAATTTTTCTGCAAATCTCATATTTGCTGCTTTTTTTCCTCATACATTTACAAGCGCATGTATGTGTATTTCATCTTATCGACGTCAACATTTCACTACGATATGATAAGTAATAATCCTATTGTTTACTGAACAACTCTCGAGTTCATTTCACACATATAAGGTACGTGTACCTATACTTATATTTTCCACTTAGTTTGACTTGAATTCAGAGTAGTCAGAGTCAGCTTTATTTTATAATAAACGTTTATAAGTAAAGGTGCATACACATACATGTAAGTAGAAGATAACATACCAATCATAAATAGCTGATTGTGTCATTCTAGACTTATGAACTTTGCTGGCTTGTCTCTTACTGGGGAAATTACTATAAGCATTTTGTGGTTACACGTTTAATTTTTTTTTTTGCAGATATGATGACCGATATTATTAAGCCACATTAGTAATGAATGAGATAACCGAAATGGTCCAAAAATCTTTTTATTTTACTTTGGAGAAAACACATTCAGAAATCATGGCAGGATTTAATCAATAAGCGATATATTTATTTATACAAATGTTAGAAATATATCAGCACTAGAAATAATTAACTTTTACGGAGAGAATAATTTTTCAACTCCAGGTCGATATGATTTTAAATTAAATTTAGCCTCAAATGAACATTATGTAAATTAGGTTAGGTACAGCGGCCGCCATATTTGCACCCAGCCCACTTAGACCAGAATTTGCTTATGCTAGGAACCAGCCCGTCCGGCTGTGTGAAGTTAGCCAGTCATGTTTTTGAAATTAGGTCCTTTTGCTCGGTGAACCGTTTGTTCTACAGCGGCTACGTTTGTTCTTGATTGTTAACCAATTAATATCGTTTGTGCTGAGTAGATGGCGTTGGTTGAGTGAAGATGACGTCACAACTAATCTCTTTTTCCTTAATAATTCCTGTATCCTTCCGTTTCCAGGATGAACAAACGCCCTACAAAATGAACAAACGTCTGGCTTTCGATTGATAACCTATACCTTTCCGACCCATATTTAAAAATGACTGGCTAAGTTCACACTCACAATTTTAAAGTTGCTATAATTAAATAATTAGAGAAGCACAAACGATATTAATTGGTTAACAATCAAGAACAAACGTAGCCGCTGTAGAACAAACGGTTCACCGAGCAAAAAGACCTAATTTCAAAAACATGACTGGCTAACTTCACATAGCCAGCCCGTCCTGACAATCTATTCATCGAGCAGTATTGAACTCACATCCCGATCGTAAAAATGCCTTGAGCCCAGATAACGCCTCCGTTTCTCGGCCAGGACTGGACAGTGACAAAGTAAGTGAGCATAGTCTCTTCCTCTTCTTCGTCATCACAACTTCTGCAAAAGTCGTTGTGTGAAATTCGCGTGCTCCCGAATAATAAGCTTTTTGTCCAAGGACAGTAGCATGGTAGAACGGACATTGTCTAGTGTTTTGTCAGATCATCCTCGTCGTTGCGCAAGTCCAGCCATAGATCCATCTTGAGTTGGTCCTGTGTTCTGCAGCGGCTTCTATTATCAATGCGCAAGTAACAATAGGTGTTTTCAAGTTGGCGCAGCCGTCTTCAAAGCTACCTGGTGAGGCATGCGGGGCCAATTCATCTGCATTGTGATTGCCTACAGAGCCACTATGGCCCGGTATCCAGCATAGCGTAATGTTAAAGAATCTCTCTAAGTACTTTTCAATAGTTCTTGATGTGGTCAGTGAATCTGTGAATCAAGTGATAGAATTGCAGCCTGACAATCAGTAAATAAAAAGACGTTCCTACCAGTGACGGCGTGACAACCCAATCAAAATAGGACTTCCAAAATCGCTGAGACCTCCACTTGGATGACGCTACAGAAATTAGGCGTAAAAACAAATTAATATTCAATTCATCCGAGTAGATTCCTATACCAACTCCAGCATCCGTCTTGGAACCATCAGTATAGATTGAAATGGATCCACTGTGTCTGTTACTATCCCAAGATTCCGTTGACGGGATCAAGCTACAATGGTTCCTACCAGAAAAGTAATTGGGAAAAAAGTTACGAAGTATCGCTGAACGTCCATAGTCCAGCGCTCGCCACAGACCAGTTTCACGTAGGCGCAAGGCCGTGTATGTAGCCATCCTTTGGCCGAAAATGTCCAATGGTAGCAGTCACAGCATCATATCTAATCCGAATGAAGGTGTAGTTCGAATAGCTCCTGTTATGAGAAGAGTGGCCAACCTTTGAACTTTGGCGAGCAAATTGTAATAGCCCAGTCGGGAAATGGACTAGTTCTTTAACTAATTCGGAACCACTTCTCAAAGATGTACAACTAGTTCCGACTTCGATTCCATTTATATGCAAACAACTAGCTACATTAATTAAGCTTTGTCATAGGATGGAGTCAGTGTTGACTCCTCCTGCATTACTAATCAACTAGTAGTGGAAGTAGTTCCAAAATACTAGTTCAAGAACTAGTAAGACTGTTATCAGTAAGAGGATTGGTGCGTTTCGCATTACATTGTAACGGGTACTGAAATGGTTCCAAAAACACTTTTAAAGAATTAGTAGCATTGTTACCAATGCCTCCATTGACTGACTGAATATTACATTCGAAAGATTGTGTCTGTATTTACAACACCCACTCTAGCACTTATACCGCATCGGTCAAGGCGACAATTCGCTGGATCTAAGATTTTTTGTTTTATTTTGGAAGGGTTTGTGGGATACGTCGACTTATTTTCATCAGACAGAATGTTTTGTTCTACACTGTAAATCTGAATCCTATCCAGAAATACATATTTTGTTCCTAGGGTTCGATATGGGAACAGGAAAGAGACCGAAAAATCAATTAATTTCCTTTCCCAGCTACCCCAAATACAAAGATTTATTAATGCTCATCGTGTGCTTTTTGTTGCAAATTTTAACTGGTTATAAACGGCGCCCTTTTATAAAAAGAAATTCGTCGTTATAAAAGAGTAGTTCCAGAAAACCTTCCTGCAACATATCGACTTCTATATTTGCCCGATTTGTTCTTTCGACTGTTTGTGATGGAATTGATGAAACATGTTATCTAAAATGGCAACTGTTCGGTTTTAAAACTCAGCCTACAGCTTCCAGTAATTCAAAGAAAGAGTGTAATACCTACCCACTGAGCTACCGAAGCTACACTTTATTCATAATTGTCAGCGCTATTTTGATTTTTTAAAAACTTAAAGAATAACAAATTTATAAAAATCCATCAATATTCCAGCGGCTTCTTCTGCTATCTGTTCTCATAACTCGAACTTTTGTGTTTCAGACATTGTCCGTTATATGGTAGATAGTAAGGTAATTGTCGCTAGTGTTGATAAAAAAAAAGAAATTCTTTAGAGAGCTGATACTGATACCATTCGCTCGTAGAGTGAAAGGGTATATTATCATCAGTATGACGAGCTGACCCGATTGGACGATGTCCGTCTGTTGTGACACGTTTTACTTGGCCAGTTTAAAAGCTATCGAGCTGAAATTTTGCACACATACTTCTTTTCATTGCAAGCAGTTTGTAAGTTTGAATTGCTAACATCGGGACTGACATACAAACCCAACCCCCCTAATTTGGGTTTTCTAGGAAAACTTTTTTATTTCCGCACCAATTTCAGCCAAACTCTACACAAATGTGGAAATGTGATTCTATTGAAGCCACAAAAGATATGTAAGAATGTATGGAATCGGACGGGGGGTCATGGGGCTTCCATACAAACCCAATTCCCCAAATTAGATTCTTCTGAGAAAAACGTTTTATTTCTGCACCGATTTCAATCAAACCTCATAAAAATGTATTTCTGTTGATGCCACAAAACATATGTAAGAATGGAAGGAAAGGGGCCAGGGGGTCATGAGGCTGCCCTACAAACCCAACCCCCCTTTTTGGTTCTTCTAAGAAAATGTTTTTTACACCAATTTCGCAAAACCTGGTATTTATATGTCTGAATCGAAACAACAAAATCATAAATGCAATGCTCCATTCCTGCTTCCCCAATAAAGTTTTCTAAGACAAGGGTTTTTATTTGCCTACTTATTCCAACCAAACCTCACAAATTTAATTTTTTCGCCGCCATGGAACTTACGTGGAAACGGAAGGAAAAGAAGGGGGCGTTAACCACAAGTCATAGGTACACCCGAAAAAAAAAACTTTTAGGGCCGCGCCCGAAATTAGCCTCAGTTTCGTTTCTTACTTCTATTTATATAGAAATTCTATTACACTTTTGTTTTCATTCCAAAGAAATCGTATAGACAGAAGAAACAAGAAAATTATACGTTAAGATGCTCTAAATGCAAAAAATTCCATAATAATAGACATAAAATAGTTGGAATAGTACTTATTGGATTTTGAAAAAAAATCAACCCATAGTCAAAAAAAAAAAAAAAACAAATATGAAAAATTAGGACCGTGAGATCAATTAACATACATACATAATTACAAACATTACTTGCATTCTTCCGTTGTCGCTCTTTTTCATCGCAATGCCTTTTTTTCACATTTCTTAAAATAAAACTCGCACTATTTTGTAAAAAGAATTTTTTTCACTGTAAGTTGACACCATATGTCAAAATGAAACGAATATGAACGACTCACGACGATTCCTAATAACAAGTTGATGGCTAGCCCAAAAAGATACCAAACTGTTCCGATCTGTATTACTTTTGAACTAGTCGCGGAAGTAGTTACATTGCAAATAGTTTTAACACTACTTATTTCCTAGACCAGTTGCCATTTTTCCTACAGGGAGGTAAGTGGCGCTGAGAGCCATCCACCAGACAGTAACTCCATACAGCAAAACAGGCCGCACAATAGCGGTATTCATAAAATTCAAAAAATTAGAAAGCTGATAATCACTTTGGATTGGATCGTTAAAACATCCATCTCAAACAGAAGATTACTACCAAAATCTTGGAATTGATAGCTATCTCTCTCGATTACCTTAACTCCTAGTGGAGCATGGTGCGTTGATGACTACCGTGTGTAGTCATCCAAGTTACAAAGACAATTAAATTCGGAGTGTGATACGGTTGTCAGCCATACCACTTCCTAGTCGCATTGTTAGTTTATTCTACGATAAGAATATTTCTTATCATCTTCTTCTGAATAATAAACTTGCGACGAGTCGTGCCGAGTTTGGAAACTCGTTTCTCTATGAGTGTCTATTTCACAGAGTGGCGACCGAACGATCACGGCCACAGAGCACGACGAATTTTGATTGATAGCTATAGGTATGAAAAAAGTAGCAACGCACAGTTTGAGAGCTCCTACTCTAGACTAAAAAAAATATACACTAGGCACTAGACGAATAGAATAAAATAGGGTATTTTATATTTTGACAGTTAGATTTTTCATTATGACTCTTAAAAAAAGGCAAATAAGGTTTTGGAATTTGCTCCATATATTCTTATTAGGTTGTACATAGATAAATTTTGCCCAAAAACGAGTTAAATAAATAACGCATGCCCCTAACTCCCCCACAGGCGTCAGTAGATGAGGGCTCAATTTCGGTGTATGCCAAAGATATACCTCCTTTACACTCCCTACATAAAAGCTACTCCTTTGGATCAAAGCTAAGATTATCTCCCATACAAATTCATCCAACAAAATTCTGTTACACAGTCTTATCGATTTAATAACGAGCGGTGAACACGATGTGTAGAAGAAACAAACAGGAAAAACCTACAAAAAATCATAGAAATACGATTTTTTCTGACTAAATGTCGGAATTTTCCTGACCTATAATGCTGCCTACATCTCCTGGCTTGACCTGTACTTATGTGCTATACGAATAGTTGTTCAAACACATGAGCTCTCTCTACCAACGAATTCGCTGTCATCCTCGCAAAGTCATTGCGTCAAATAGTCTTGCGGTATGTAGTACCTGCGACACGATTTGTATCCTATCAAATTGACCGCTTATCCTACACCCTACTCTAAACAAGTTTGTTGGGCAATTTTAATATATTTTCAATAATGAATTCCTGTATATTTCCAAAAAACAAATACATACTGCCTTTCCTTCGGAATTCATGTATGTGGCGTAATTTCCTGCTGTCTCCAGACAGGTAACTTAATATTATATCCGTACGACAACAATTTTACAAATATTTACCCTTCAGTCATTTTTGAGATAATAGGGACATTAGCTAGTTGGGTATACATATAGTTATTTTATTACAATGTGTGCATTTTTGCCGAACAACAAAAAAATGCGATAAGATGGCGACTATGCATGTATGACAAGGGTCATACACATTCCTTGTCTTTATAAGAATGTACAAACAAAATAGTCCCTTTCAGAGAAGAAAGTGGATAAATTTCATTAACGAGGGTAGTAAATGGTTTTGTTTCGTTTAAGTTGAAATGGAAATTTAATACACACAGGGTGAGACATTTTAAAGTTTTGCCTTATTTCTAATAAATAATTTCAATGTAAGCATGCACATACAAAAACGAGTTAACCGACTGAATTAATGCAAGGCCATTGATTTTTTGCCTCAAGCGTCTCAACGGAAGGCTTGAATCTACAATTTTCGTGCAGTACAGAAAGTCGTTGGGCCTTAGTAATTTGTTCCTAGGAGCGCTAAAACTATGACAGGTTAATCCTTTTTATATCATCCGAAATATTTAGTGAGGTTATTTGTTCGTGTAATAGCCACGACCATTATACATCAAATCCCATAGTTACGTACTCGACACTTCGGCCACGTCATGTTCAGTTCTGTTCCCAACAATGTAATTCGCTTGTCGGTAAGGGTAAGTACTGTGTTCACCGAGCGAAATCCTTAATTCCCCCGTGAAAAATGTGCCGTTATTCACTAAATATAAGATAATGTACAATCGCGGGCTGATTGATTGAAAATACAATACATATTAACTACATTTTTGTTAATGTTTGTAGGTATCCGGTCTTAATTCGTATATTCAAGTCTGATTGAATGATCACCAAAAGTGGATCATAGCGGAGTCATAAAGCCCCGAAGTATCCAAGCCATTGATATCTGAGACCGGGGTATTGCGTGTGAGGGTTACTATTTGGTTATAGAGGCCCAGTTTAAATTGCCTAAATCCTAGATGCAGTAAGACCCCGATAATCAGGACCACGAAAATCCCGAATAATTCTATACGTGAAAAATGTACTAAATATGTATAGATGTTTTTTTCACTGAGTGATGACCATAGTTGGTGCATCGTTGAATGGTTCAAAACAACTATGTTAATCGAGAAATATCATTTTTAAGCGATCATTGGTGCCTACAATTTCAGTGTTCATCGATATGGATATGGGATTCACTTTACTGGATTGCAGTTGAATCGCTCATCGCAGAAACCACCTAAGTTCAAAAAGTGAATTTTTCAGGAGAGGATAAAAACTGTTGCATTAGATAAGTATTATTTCGGGCATTCATAATGAACCCTATGATATCCATTTGACTGAATGGCCGGAAACGATACATCAATAAGTAAGCTGACTAGGTTAAACATTTTACAAGATAAGCCACCAGTAAAGAATATTATGTGCACGAAACGTATGCGAGTAGCGTTAACTTAATTAGGGATACTCAGCTTCCGGTCAACAGTTTTCATCTGATTTTTTCACTAAAACGTGTAAACTCTCAAGGTGAGTATTTTCATGATAATAATAACACAATTTTCAAAAACTTGGTTTAACGTGGTTTTTGCGATTAACGATCCAATTAATTAATTAATTGACTGCAACACGTCTAATTTTTGTGCACAAATTAACGAGTTAGAGATGTTTTTTTTTGCGCCAAAACATCTCTTCAAAAGAACTTCTTCGATAATAATTTTTTATGGGATCTTAAAATAAAATGGTCGCGGATAGTAATTGAACCGGATACTCCAGTCCAACACTCTATCCACTATGCTATCTACAACCTTTTTTCATTGCTCTAACTCCTTGAGAAGCATGTGCGTTGACGACTACCCCAGATAGCATTTTGGAACTGATCCTGCGGCATCAATAAGTATTCAATAATTTCCCCTCTATGTAATTGATTCTGCAATGGAAATTTATTGATGCCTGCCATCAATAGCCATTATTATGAAAAATATCAATGTATAATTAGTATAAAAGCGATCCGCGTAATCATTAATCGGTCTTGCCCCTTTGTTCGGAAAATTTCGAATTAAATTTTAATCAAGTTTTCCATGAAAAACGACTATGAAGAAAAGATTCAATACAGAATCAATCCAGGAATGATCCGTTCAACAATTCTCGACAAATAAGAAATCCTGTCAATTATAATTGTGAAATTGTTCGGATCGTCAGCAGTTTGTTCGTGAAACTTTTAGATTTAATATTATAAATAAGTTTATTGATGCAGCCACATTTTGCTATTTCGGTAAGTGAACGTTTTTCTATAGGAACATACTCGATAAGTATATTTATTGTGATACTTTACTCTTACTTTCAGAATTAGACGAAAATCAGGAGGAATGCTAGATTTATACGTACATCGCACCTACGAGTACACCCTGCGTTATGCAAGTTTCAAAGTATTTTTGTAAATTAAAATGTAATTTATTTGTTAACTTAATTTTTTTCTTATAATAAAGTGAAGAAAGTGTGTGTAATAAAAAAAATTGTTTTAATAAAAAAAAACCTGTTTATAGCAGCCATCAATATTATAGCAATTCAATATAATATCAATGATATATCGATGCCAATTCGTTTCTTTTTATTCTGCTGGTTCGATATTATTTTGATACAATATTGATGACAATCATCAGTAAAATTTCCCCTTTTCGAAAACGACGACCAATCAAAATGCTTTAATTGCGGACATCGTCCATACAAAAGAATCAATAGTGGTATACTGAGAGGATCAATACATTGAATATAAGGTTCAGTACAGAATCAACAAAATATCAGTATTGCGCTATCTGGGACTGTATGTAGTCTCCCAGATAGCATTTTGGAACTGATCTTGCGGCATCCAAAAGTCATCAATAATTTCCCCTCTATGAAATTGATTCTGCAAAGGAAATTTATTGATGCCTGCCATCAATAGTCATTAATATGAAAAATATCAATGCATCATTAGTATAAAAGCGATCCGCGTAATCAGTATCTTGCCCCTTTATTCGAAAAATTTCGAATGTCAATTTTAATCAAGTTTGCCATTAAAACAATAATGAAGAAAAAATTCAATGCGGAATCAATTAAGAAACGATCCGTTGAACAATTATAGAAACCTGTCAATTATTGTGAAATGATTCGGAAGTTATCCAAGTGTACGAAACGAAGAAGCTGTTTGAAAAAACCCTATAATTTATTGCAGCCCGCTTTTGCCACTTTGTTTGGTAAGTGAAATTTTTTTATTGTAATATCTCCTATTAAGTGTATTTATTTTGATATTTCCATCTTCTTTTCAGTATCAGAGCAGAATTGAAAATTGGATGTGGACATACATACATTATGTATGTATAACATCCCACGTCCTTCCTTGGGAAGGACCACAAAATACCACACAAGATGCAAGGACCAAGGCTGTTGCCTTGTAAAATAAAATGAAAAATGTATCGCTTTTTTAAATGTTAATAAAAAATAAAAAAATAAAAATTTGTTTTCATGGATTTGGGGTTCACAATTCACATCAGCAATAAATATAGTATGAATGCCACAATTCAATATTATATCAATGATATATCGATCTAGTTTCTCTTTTTTTCATTCCGTTGGTTCGATATTATTCCGAAACAATATTGATGGCAATCATCACTAAAATTTCCCCTTTTCGAAAACGACAACCAATCAAATTGCTTTAAAAGCGGACATCGTCCATATAAAAGAATCAATAATGGTATACTGAGAGGATCAATACATTGAATATAAGGTTCAGTACAGAATCAACAAAACATCAGTATTGTGCTATCTGGGCTAGAACCTTAACTTTTCAATCATGTTCTTACTACATCCCAGATAGCATTTTGGAACTGATCCTGCGGCATCAATAAGTCATCAATAATTTCCCCTCTATGCAATTGATTTTGCAAAGGAAATTTTATGATGCCTGCCATCAATAGACATTCATATGCAAAATATCAATGTATAATTAGTATAAAAGCGATCCGCGTAGTCCTTAATCGATCTTACTTCCTTGTTCGAAACATTTCGAATGAGATTTTAATCAAGTTTTCCGTGAAAAACGACTGTGAGGAAAAGATTCAATACGGAATCAATCCAAGAACGATCCGTTCAACAATTCTTGACAATAGGAGAAAATCCTGTCAATTATTATGAAATTCTGTCCGCAGTTGTTCCCATGACTTTTGGTATTTATTTTCATAAGTCCAAAAAAATTTTAAAGTACTGAAGGAAGATTATTATTAGTGAGGAACACTAGATTTATTGCAGCCTGTTTTTGTCATTGCGGTAAGTGAACATTGTTGATCATAACATTTACTCTCAGTTTATTTATTTTGATATTCCAATTTTTCTTTCAGTAATCGACGACAATTAAGAAATGGATGTGGACGTATGTCTTTAGGAAATAGAGATTTGAGATTTGCAAGTTGACAACAAAAGATAGAAGATACAAGGCGACTAAAAAATATATTTATTGTACTTATGTAAATGTAAAGTTTTTAAGTCAACAAATAAAAGAAATAGAAAGATATGTATGTTTTTATGTATTTGGAAATTTTAGATAAAAACCATCAATAGAATATGGATGCACATATTCAATATTATATCAATGATGCATCGATACAGTTTCGTTTCTTTTCATTTTGTTGGTTCGATATTATTTCGATACAATATCGATGGCAATTATCTATAAAATTTCCCCTTTTCGAAAACGACAACCAATCAAAATGCTTTAATTGCGGACATCGTCCATATAAAAGAATCAATAATGGTATACTGAGAGGATCAATACATTGAATTTAAGGTTCAGTACAGAATCAACAAAACATCAGTATTGTGCTATCTGGGATATTCCCAGATATATTTTTTAGTCGCCTTGTATCTTCTATCTTTTGTTGTCAACTTGCAAATCTAAAATCTCTATTTCCTAAAGACATACGTCCACATCCATTTCTTAATTGTCGTCGATTACTGAAAGAAAAATTGGAATATCAAAATAAATAAACTGAGAGTAAATGTTATGATCAACAATGTTCACTTACCGCAATGACAAAAACAGGCTGCAATAAATCTAGTGTTCCTCACTAATAATAATCTTCCTTCAGTACTTTAAAATTTTTTTGGACTTATGAAAATAAATACCAAAAGTCATGGGAACAACTGCGGACAGAATTTCATAATAATTGACAGGATTTTCTCCTATTGTCAAGAATTGTTGAACGGATCGTTCTTGGATTGATTCCGTATTGAATCTTTTCCTCACAGTCGTTTTTCACGGAAAACTTGATTAAAATCTCATTCGAAATGTTTCGAACAAGGAAGTAAGATCGATTAAGGACTACGCGGATCGCTTTTATACTAATTATACATTGATATTTTGCATATGAATGTCTATTGATGGCAGGCATCATAAAATTTCCTTTGCAAAATCAATTGCATAGAGGGGAAATTATTGATGACTTATTGATGCCGCAGGATCAGTTCCAAAATGCTATCTGGGTTATTGATGATAGTTGTCAAGGTTATTTTATTTGGCTACTTACTACATCATATACTCGAAATATTATCAAAATGTTAATGAAATTCTTATCACAAAACAACAAAAACATAGCCATTTGAATACGATACATGCAAAATGTTGATACCCTTCACTTCTTCATAAAGTTTCACCTTCTTTCCGGTTAATAATTTAGACGGCATCCCTATGACCTAGTGTTCTGAATCCTTACATATGTTTTCTTTTTTGTTAAGACGTATTTATGTGAGGTTTAATTAGAAAATGGATTCATAAAGAAAGGTTTTTTTATGAAAAATGAATTTGATGTTTCTATTGCATCCCTAGCCCATGATCCCATGTTTCGATTCCATTCGTTCCTACATATACATTTTCTGAACTCCATAAACACACACTTAGGCCGTGTTTTTTAATTAGCTAACCTACACTATCCGGGGTAATTTTCATACAAACGCTAACCTGTGACTTTATTCAGGTTATAAATTATATTGCTATCCAGATTTAATGAGCTTTCCAAAACTCGCCTAAATGTATGCAATCCCAATTATTTTCTAGTACGTTTTCCAATGACTAGCAAAAATTAAATTTTGAAATGAAAAGCTCTAAGGTATAGTTTACACGCAACACACGAGTGTGCGCAAAAAATATAGTTTTTCTTTGTAAATTCATGTTAAAAATGTTGTTCGTCGAATTCTTATTCTAACAAAATTATGATTCCTACATAAAAATATGTTTTCATTAAAAAAAATTACATGTTAACTTTTGCGTTTGTAAAGTGAAAACGGGGCTTTAATATTTTTGAGCAATGTTTTGAAATTAATGGCAATGCCTACATGACAATTTGAAATTTAACCTGGATGCTACCCTCGATAGTTTTTTTTTGCGCGTCTGGGTTAGCAAACCTGCCCCCGATGTAAAAAAAAACACGGCCTTATATGTATATAAGTTTAGGTTATGATGGATCCATCAAGAAAAGGCTTTTTTAGAAAGAACCTATTTTTGGGGCAAGGGAACCACATGGATTAAAGCTCGATTCTGGTTGGTTTCAAGATATGTTTCGTGTTTTCAATAAGAATATAGCATTGAATTTCTAGAAGAATGGACTGCGCATACACTAGGAAAATGCCATCAAAAGTGGCTCTAAACTTTTTGAGTTTTTAGACCAGATTTTCAAATGTTACTAACTAGTAGGCGAGGTGTTTAATGCCTCTTTTCGAACTAAAAGAGCATGCACACGGGCTGCCAAATGCCAGCGGGAAAATTATGTAATCAAAAATTCACTTTACAATTTTTCACTCATTTAATTGTCAAAATCGGACACTGTGTTTGTATTGATGTTAGGTCATTCGATAATTTTATAGATTCACACAAAAAAAAACGAACAAAAGCTGCAAAATTGTTACTACGTATTCGATAAATAGATGTCTAAATTTGACAGCGAATGAAATTGTTGCTAGTGTGGAAGCGATGACTGTTTCCAATTCGCATCGCCTGCTACCAATTGGCAGCCCGTGTGGACACCACACACAGGTGAAACTGTCGAATTTGACGGTTCGGTTATTTAGACCAGTGAATTTTCGACAGCTGATCAGAACATTGTTGCACCAGTTATCCAGCAACATCCAGGTACTCTGAACCAACCTTGTTAAGCTGACAATAGGCGAGTTTTTGTACTACGGTGTATAGTGAAACTACATGGAGTTACAACAACAACATGACCAATACAGGAATATTTCTGATGACGAGCGAATTCAAAACCTGACACCTATAGGCATAAATCGAGTCATTACATATTGTTAAAACAGCGGTGGTCTGGCTAATCTAGTGGTTAGTGCGTTCACCTTCGGTGCACAGTGTTCGATTCTTAGTGAGCGATTCAATTTACTGTGTTTTTTTGATCTCACGACCAATGTGACGGGACTATAATCTCACTCGGATGTTAAACGAGTATCCATTTTTGGGGATAAATAACACTGCTGAGCGTGCTGTTGATCCTAACATCACTACAAAAAAAAATGTTGTTAAGATCTTGTCTTTATGACGACAAAAATCGACCAGCATGGCCAAATGGAAATTTGGACCTCTGACGTACACTACACAAGGATTTCAATAGGCTATGCCTTAAAGATCCTAGCCCAATTTAAATTGCTGCAAATTAATGAGTTTAAATGATAAATACCGTTAAAAATAAAGAACATAGAGCATTGCGAACTCCACGTTTATTGATGTGTTGATACTGGTCGCGGTCTTAAAATCTAGCACATATTCTACAGTGGGGTTGACCAAACTCAAACTACTATGTGTAAACCACAAACATCCCAATAGGAAAAAGAGCGCTTCAGAAGGGCAAAAGCAGCGCTTCTCGGGAAGCAGTGAAGCGCTTCCCATCTCCATTCCTCGTCATGTACTTTTTAGCATTGCATGTCCGCGGAGGCCTTAAGATGCGCTCCAGAAGCGCTTCTGGAGAAGTGAGTGGTAAGTGCTTCCAGAGAAGTGAGTGGTAAGCACTTCTGGAGCATTGTGCTATAAGCGCTCCAAAAGAATTTCACTCATTTAAGTGAGGATTGAATGCGAAAAGCGAACATGATGCGTTGTGAAATTTTCAAATTCATTAGAAAAATATGTTCATTCGTTTCTTTTTCAAATAATAAGTTTGCTGCAAAAAACACGACTTGAACACTTTAAATTCAACAAGACGAATGACATACACTTTTCACGTTATGAAATTATCTAGAACAACGGTGTACATTCGACGTGTGCTGCAATCGGCGCAAATAGTCGATGCTTTTCTATTACGATCTTAAAGTGCTTTCTCACCATTCATAAATACGCTTCTGTGGAAGCGCTTCCTCCGAAGCACATTTGGAAATGGCGAGGAAGCGCTACAACATCGCTTCTATCGGAAGCGCTTCTATTTTTCATATTGGGATGTTCTAATGAATTTGTATTGTATGTATATGTTGAAAAGACTTATTTCTAATAGCATTGCCAAGAACAAGAAGGCAATTTGAATTAGATTTCTACCAACAGGACACTGGCTATCACTCGTGTCACTTAAATTAATGAAACAAAGCTAGATTTGCTATTTACATATTTATGTAGTATACATTTAGTAACAATTAATAAAAATAAATTTAATGATTTTCATTTTAATTTATTTAAAATATCGTCTTAAATGATTCTGGTTCCTCAAACTTGAAGTCATCGTCCGATTTAGTGAATTGACGATATTTAAACAAAATTCAACGAAACGTAGCATCTTAAAACAACACGAGAAGACCCCTGAAGCCCGACTTGTGGCGGTCAAATATGAAAATTACTTGCCGATAAAACGGATGCTATTATTCTGCCAATTAATCATGAAACCATTGCAAAGAAGCAAACACATGTCCAACGTGCTAGTCATAGAAGACAGCAGCGCACCTATGAGGATTTGCGCTCCTTTCATACTCCACTATGGATTCTTTGGTGTTATATCATGTTTCGTTCGATCGTGGTCTGGTCTGGACTCAATGGAATAGTTTTGCTGCCTCGCCATAGTGGGTCTCTCTGTTTTCTTGCAGAATGGGTTTGTGCTGGGTGCTGTACGCAGAAAGAAAATGGTGACCGCGAAAGTGAATGATGATTGGCGATGACATCATTCCCAAGCCGGCAAAAAGCAAACACCGTGCCGATGAAGTGTGCTGTGTGAGGCTCTTCGCAATTGGCACGAATTGAAAATTCAAGTCTTGAACACGGCGCACGGCATGAAGCGACCAATTCGTCAAGATTACCAAATACAGAAACGAAGAGTTTGGTAAAGAACCGAAATATGACGAGTAATTTAAATACATACATATGAAACGGTCGACTGTTTTTTTGGAGTTTACGTTTTGCATTGGCAAGTAAATGTTGGGATTTTGAACAAGCTGGATAGAGAGGATGCTATACAGCTGGCTCTGATATTTCATGTATTACTGTACTCACTCTTCTTAGCATTAGCGTTTACTCAGTGGTTTCCATTTTTGGAAGAGAATCTTCGAGGCCAGATGTGGAATGAAGCAAAGTACCAACATGCAGAGAGTGCGACCTTTCATTCTTTCGCAAACCACCCGTTGAGCCCGTGCTTTCTTTAACACCCAAACGACTTACGAGTCTCGTTTTCACCTGGCAACTTCCAAAACGACTTTTTTGCCGGTACGAACGTAGTGTTATCTTATTCTCAGCGTTTCGTACATATTTCGTTACGTTAAATCCATCCAACATGGAACAAGCGGGCAGTACACGTATGGGAGGAATATTTTGTCGATTGAGCAGGAAAACAGGTCAACCACTTGTTGCTCTGCTCTTGGATCTTGGCATTCCACTCAGTACTCTGTTCCGTCCAGCCCACGGACGGAATCACTCCAGGGCGACACTCATTTCATACACGTATGCACAAGGTCACAGCATCCTTGCAATTAGTGTTTGGGAACACTTAGTGATTCTGAGCTGGAATTGGAATTCACACGAACACGTATTCACTATTGCTACCAGCTGCAAATCTTCCACTGCCTGAATGACCGAATAATTAGCCGGCGTATCTCAAGTAGCGCAAGTACCACAAGACGACATGAACCTCCAAAAAAGAACAGGGAGCAAGAAGAAAAACCAAAAACGAGTTTTACTTCGTATATTTATTGTGCTACTCACTTTTCTTTGTGCTTCGGCGGCAAATCCAGATTTAGTTGCTCGGTTTGATGCCATTTTTGATGAATTTGTTTTATATACAGAAAAAACGCTGAGACACACGCGAATAAAACGGCAAGGTAACTGAAGTTTCAAAAACTTTTCTTTCTATTTTTCCTCTCTACAGGTAAATTTAATTTACACGATCTTTAGAGACGTTCACACCGTCGCGACGACACACAACACCTCAACACTGTTCTGCGATTCAAACTGAACTGAAACTCACGCATTTACCAGTTCCATTCCAGCAACATTCCTTTGAATTGAACTTTTCCATTTGACAACCTGCGAGAGAATATTTGGAAGATTTATGGCAAAGAAGCTTTTTCCGAGAGAACTTGCGTGCTACGTGCTACCATGTTGATGAAACTCGTGAAAGTTTATGGTAAAATATAGCGCGAGATATTTGAATTGCATTTTTTTTTCGAGGGAAACCGTTGCGAATGTTTTTATTTTAGAATACAGGAATAAGGCAATTCCAGTCGCTTCGCACAAAGAGTAGGTACTAACATCGTCAGTTCACGTGAAATCTAGACTAGAATTTAAGATAAATGTGTACTCGCGGTCTGATTGATTGTCGATGACACATTTTCCCTGTGAAATAAAGTGCAACTGCATGGTTTTCGCTGGCGAAATGTCAAAAACCAATGTGGAGACATTCGTGTGAAGTGAGTCCCAAGCAACAATTCGTTTGCTTTAAAGAAGCACTTCACACTGTAGCAACCATATAGTACCACGGAATTCATTTATCGTGTGACATCGCTTAAAGTAATATTTTGATCCGATAAACCATCCTTAAAGTATTTTCCGGGAAGCTTCTGTCATCATTATGGAATAAATTCAAAGATTGTGGTATAAAACTTCGATAAAACTGTCTCTAAACGTCAACCTAAAAAAGACACTCCTTTAAATACTCCACTCTTGTGTTTTACTGGATGATACAGCACACACATGCAATAGTCTCTCTACAGTTAACTCACACACATGCATATATTCTTCTATAGCACGGTCGGTGTCATTTTTATCGTGTGACATTCGTATGGTCATCCAATAAATTGTTCAGCCTAGTTTTATTGAAGGATGGACTTTGTGATTTATTGAATTGACACTTATGAAGTGCTCCGGAATACCACGTTTCTTGAATTGAATTCATTGAAATATTGCATGAAACTAACATTTCCTCACTCCTTGTTAACTTATGAATCAATTAAGATAATCTCAGCGCAGAAAATGTCTGCATTTTGTTGATGAATGTGTGGATTTATTCAACTTCAATTGACTGACATATAAAGAAGAAGGTGCAATGGAGAAGAGTCGATAAAGAAGTGTTGAGCACTTGTAGTGTTTACGAGCAAAGTTAACTATATGTGAGGTTGGCCGAGTGGTTAGGGCGTCGGACTAGCGTCCGACAGTCGCTGGTTCGACGCTGGCTGGGGGAATTTTTTTTCTTTTTTTCACGAGAAAATGACAGAAAATGATGACATAACACATTGATGTATGTCTTTTTCAAAGCTTAGTTCAGTGCTACAATAAGGTGCAATTGGTTCAAAAAACGGCGCCAAACGCCATTATTGGACTATTATTCAGAGTTTATACCCTGTAAAGTGCCCCTATTGTCGTTAGAAGATAATATTTTACGAAGTATTATAGGGATGAAATTGTTACTTGGGGTACCACTAAGCGAATTCCTTTTCACAATCAAGGTATGTACTGAGTTCACAGAGTGAAAAACTTGCAATTATAGGTTCGTTTTTTACTACATCCCGTGTAGGTTTGGGTAACGAAACTTCATATAAAAAAATGACAGGTGGATCAGCTGGCATTTTTTTTATATGGAGTTTCGTTACCCAAACCTACACGGGATAACCAAAAAAACGTACTTAGTGTCTCCCGTGAAAAATGTGCCGTGGAGACATGCCTTTTATTCACTAAATTGAAGATGAATGGTGCACTCGTGGTCTGATTGATTGTCAATTACACCTTTTCACTGTGAAATAAAGTGCAACTGCATTATTTACCACCAAGCGAATTCGATTTCACGAACATCAAAATTTCGACAGTATTTGCATGGATTTCACGTGAACTGACGATGTTAGTACCTACTCTAATCAAATGACAATGTACATACGGCTTTATCGTTCGATACGAGTTTTCAAGGCAAGTCAATATTCCCAGCCAGCATCGGCCTCATGTACCGTGAACATAGCGACAAATAAGCTTTACTTCATGAATCACGAATCGGCATTATGTATCGATAGGACGCATTGAAAGTTAGATACATGATGGTCAGCTGAAGGAATGTCGACGGATCATGCATATAGGAAATATAATGGTTTTCTCCTCAAGTGTGATTTTTGTTGCTGGGGTGATTAGAATCACGAATAAATCATAATCATTCATATAGTCTGGCTGGAGCAGTGGTTTGGGCGCGCACCTTCGGTGCATAGGGTTATGAGTTCAAGACTCTCCGTCGCCCGTATTTTTTTTAATTATTCATTGATGCATTGAATATATATGATACTTAACTATTACATAATGTTTACGAATAACGATTTTAGAATGATTATCCGTAAGAAGGCGCAAATGCGTATATACATGAAATAGGGGGACATCGTCATATACTGCTTGTATGAAAACGTGATGAATGAATAAGCGATATGTGCTTACGCGTGTTGCATGAAATAATGATTACAAATGTGTTAAATGCTGGCTGGGTTAGAGTAACGTACACTTGACTTGTCGACCCCATCCGGGAATATTCTTTGATTCGTTTTACAACTTCTATTCGATTCGTTTTGTACTTTGAACATTTTGTAACATTTTATTGGATTTTGTACCTGTCCTATATTTTATTTTGAGTAATAGATTATTTTAAAAACTATCCATTTCGCGAGTTTATTCTGGTCCATCGAGTATTTGTTTCACCCCCTTTTTTTCGATTTAAGATTGAACATTTAGTCCGTCGAGCCGGATTTACGTAAACTGCCGATGTGAGTACCTACTCTAAGCAGTTTAGATAAAAATGTGTAAAATATCTGGATAAAGATGGTATCAAATGTGCCTATTTTCCATTGTGGAAATTTCTATAATAGGTTATCATAATGAAAGACGTCACCCTATAAGCCTCTTATAGTTGGTAGCACTACTTATTCTTTTCACGTTGGTTATCGGAGCAAACGCCAGAAAATTTTGAAATAAAATACATGATACATATATGCCTTTTTTGGAAGATAATTTAGTGCTCCAAGGTTCTATTAGATTAAAAAACGGCGCTAAATGCCATTATTGGACTATTATTCGGATTTTATACCCTGTAAAGGGCTCCTTTTACTATTGGAAGAGAATAAAAATCATCTTATTTCGCTATTCCAGCTAGTATAGTTTTGGAGGTATGGGAGTTTAAGTCGTGCAAGAAAATGATCATTTTCAAAAATCTTTAACGCCTGTGGCAGCTAAAGGGTTGTGAATTGGGAGTATGTTCCGTAGAACTTTGTTTTTGCTGGAAATCACGTCAGGAATCATTTGCCGGTGCGTTAATATGGTTGTTTCCGGACACCCTGTAGGTATAGAACAGAACAGTTAAATTTGTAGGGATTCGTATGTGTAAGTGATGTGCAAGATTTCAAATATCGTATTTTATACCAAAAACTGCTAGTCTTCACACTTCTTATCAACAGGGTCGGATTTAACCTGTATGCCGCCCCTGGGCAGTAGACAAATGGCCGCCCTCTGCCAGTAGTTTAGTTTGGAAGTAGTAGAAGTCGCACACATATATGGTAATGTTAACGGACGAATCCGATATGAACATTTAACCTAAGTTCGGATTCCGTGAAAAAATTCGCAAATGCAAGCTCGCAATGTTATTCAGCAAAAGTCATTAGGCACCGCTTTTATACGCTTTGCTGATTTGTTGTCATCTTAAACCATTTTTTGCCAGTGGAATTTTTAATTTTTCTACACTAAAAAATATCACAAAAACCTTTAATTTGGGAAAAAAAATAATTTAAACCGATTCACACGATGGAAACATGATACATACTTAGAAAACAGGGATAGTCAAAGCAGAGAGATTTGGACCCTTCCTGAAACCAAATCCTGCACTCGTCACTGTTGCTTCCCATCTCAATTTAAAGTGGGAAAAACGGAATGGATGTATTACTTTTCTAGACAGCTGACGGGTTTATTAATGTAAAAAGTGAAGAATTTTTTTGCCGGATGAAGAAAAAAAACCAAACAAAAACTCTTCAGGTGCGTCAATGCAGCTAATGACCTACATTGTTTATTGAGTGTGGAAATCTGAAATCTTAACAAATAGAAGCAAGACTGGATCCTATCAAATAGTTCAGTCAAAACGATTTTTTTTTTCACGGGATCAACAGAAATATAAAAAAAAGTGTGTGGTTCGATGAGTTGATTCGTTGGATGTACATTCTCCGAAAGGAGTATTTTAGGAGGCTTGTAGTGAAATCAGGAGGTCGCCGCGAATGTAGGTTCAGAAGATCATTGATTGTTACACGCGAAAGCTGCTCTAGGCTTCTAATAAAATTGAACATAGAGAGTCATACGGGACCATCCATACCATCAGGGAAGTGCCTAAGCAATTAGGGTCTTACCGCCCGGTCCATCGGACTGTTTTGACATTCAAAATTTTATTGACAGCATCTAATAGTTAAATGGGGACTTCATCGTTCGATGCATGCCCTCTCCTTCGGAAACACAATCCCGGGCCGCAACTCCAGCTGGTTGACATGGCTAGCAACCTCCAGCCACCTGAAGTCCACCATCCGGATGAGGGTCTTTCAGCATATTAGTCAGCAATGAGACTCTGGCCGAGTGGTCATCAATCCACAAAATACTCAGGACTGTGCTGTGCTGCTCGAGTCCGTTGTATCACAACTCACCAAAAATCCGTGTGACATGCCACATAGATATCTTGTGTCTCATGGACACATACTCCTTTGTCGGATACAAAATTGATCAGTGACATCTTTGTCCTTGTTCAAAGCCGCAATGCTATCTAGGTCACTTCTAGTCCAGCCAAATTACCCGCCACCAGTATTGGCCTTTCGGAATGAATGACTGCAGCAGAATTTCGCGTGAAGTATAAAAATTTAAAGGCGAAGTATCATAACATTTAGCGCCCTGGATTAAGGCGTCACCTAACTAGAATCACTTAGAAAACAATTAATATTTTTTCCTAATTATGTCAACTGCGCCTTGAATTAGAGTCCACCTTTCATAGAATCTAAAATCAATAGAAAACTTCAAAAATTTGCCGCCCCGGAACAGCTGCCCAGGTTGCCCATATGGGAAATCCGGCCCTGCTTATCAATCGATAATAAAATAATGATACCTGTTTCTTCGAATATAAGACACAAGTTTTTTTTACGAGTATCTGCAACACCTAACACGAGGTGCATTTGATAATCCAGGGATAAAACGCTCTCAAGAACTTTCGATGCCGAGAATAAAACGCCCGGATTATAAAGCGCACCCCCAAATACATATGTAGGTCATGCAAAAAAAGAAAAACTTTGAAAAAAATGTATCTTCAAAGAATCTTGACGAAAATAAAAGAAGTACTTATTTATTAGAAGTTTGCTGAATCAAATGGCGTCGCAAAGTGTGTGATGTTGATTGATGATCCTCCAGAATTTTATTTTTTACGCTACCCACAACAAAATAAGTGCCACTTAATGTTTTATGTTTTGAGACCACTTTTCTGTCCGTTCGCCGACAGGCAACGAGCTCATATGGATACTTTTGACAGGGTATTGTGTCAAAACTAAATTAAAATATTTAATTAGTTATGGTTGGTTTTGAAACCCTGTATTTTTAGAAACCTAACGAGACCGAGGCTAATTTCGGGCGCGGCTGAAATTTGAATACTCGACACATTTGAATGAAACTTAAGGTTCTTTTGTGTTAATAATTTCTAACACAGCCCTATGAAGTGTTCCGATTCCATTTGTTCCTGGGTATGTTTTGAGGTTTCACTAAGAACACACTTGGGTGACGTTTGGTTAAGATTGGTTTGAAAGAAAAACTTTTTCATAGAATAATTTAATTTTCAGGGTTGGTTTGTATGACAGCCCTATGACGTAGTGTTCCGATTTCACCCGTTCCTAGATATGTTTAGATTGGTTTAAAAAGAAAAAGTTTTTTTTAGAAGAACCCAACTTTCAGGGGTTGGTTTCTACGACTACCCTATGACGTAGTGTTCTAATTTCATCCGTTCCTAGATATGTTTTGTGGCTTTTTAGGAACACACTTGGGTGAAGTTTGATTAAGATTGGTTCATAAAGGAAAAAGTTTGTCTTAGAAGAACCTAATTTTCAGGGGTTGGTTTGTATGACAGCCCTATGACGTAGTGTTCCGATTCAATCCGTTCCGACATATATATCGCCTAAACTAAAAAGAAACTTGTATACACAATACATATCAGCTCGATAGCTTCAAAACTGAGGGACTAGTTTGCATTGAAACAGACGGACAGACAGACAGACGGACATCGCTCAATTCATTTCTCGCGTCACACTGATCAATAATATATATACTTTTCATAATCGACTTGCTTCTTTCTATGCGTTGCAAACTTCATGAACAAGTTAATATACCCTTTCACATAGTGACGGGTATAAAGATGACAAAGGCAACATTTTGTGAATTTACAGTTACTTTATTCGCGCAGGGTTATTGACTTCCTTTGGATCAGCAATCAGGGACCGGGTGTTGATCCTGGTATCATATTTTGGGAGGAGTTCCTACTATAAACCTGCGTGATGATGTGTGATTTTGTGCGCTTGCTGTAGCTCAATTAATTATGAAGGTTACGCGAAAGAAATGACAGCGACTGAAATGAAAATGTTACGCATGTCAGTTGGTGTAACCAAAAGGGACCACATCAAGAGTAGCTACATCCGAGGCAGCTTGTCCATAGACCAACCAATCACCGAAAAGCTCGAAGACCGACGAATGGATTGGTATTGCCATGTTCAAAGGCGTCCGCCTGAGAACCCCGCAAAGAGAGCGATATCAATGGAAGTTCCACTTGATGGACCCAAGGCCAGAGGCAGACCGAAGAACACCTGGATGTGTCAAATGAAAAAGCAACAACAACGCATTGGTCTCGGCGATGACACGATCCAAGATAGAGCTGCCTGTAGAAATATGCTGAGAAATTATCGCCAAAACGGGCGATGTGCCTACACCGCAGGTCGAGCAACGCGGAACCATGGAGCGGTATAAAGAACGAGGCAAGGAAGGAAGAAGCTGTAGCTCAGTTTCGGGAAATGCGGGTGGGGTTTGTGCTAGTCGTTGCACCTTTCCCTCTACAATTGCAAAGGGGTATCGCATGCCTGCGGTATCACAACGCAACACGAGGGTTAAAATGAAGTACTTGACGCGACTTGTAGCCGGCGAGCAAATGTACCATCTTATTATAATATTAATCTCTCACATAAGGGCGCAATTACCACTAGGATTTAACGGGACGTTCTCGCGGCGGACATTGTGGCGAGGGACTACGAGGCTAGTTGAAGGAAACAACACACACAAAGATAGACCAGCTAAAATAGCGAAATAAAATGATTATTACAGCCAACAAATATACCTAAAAAATAAAACTAACCACACTAAAATCGGATAAGTGGTTTGGTTTTTATATACCTAAAAAATAAAACTAACCACACTAAAATCGGATAAGTGGTTTGGTTTTTACAGAGCTCAAAGTAAAATTTTTGTGATTTGACCCAAAAATAATTTATTTTTCCATCTCAATTTTCTCCAACGTCTGCCAAGGTGACGTGAGTACGATTCTTTTAAAAATTGGCGAATAGTCTGACGATCATATGTTACTTACATCATTTTATTCTAGCCCTATTATTTGTAAAAACCAAACCACTTATCCGATTTTAGTGCGGTTAGTTTTATTTTTTAGGTAAATCTGTTGGCTGTAATAATCATCTTATTTCGCTATTTAAGCTAGTTTATCTTTGGAGATATTCATTTTTAAGTCGTACAAGAAAATTATTTTTTCAAAAATATTCAAATGCTTGTGACAGCTAAAGGGTTACGGGTAAGGGGGGTATGTTTCGTACAACTTCGTTTTGCTGGAAATCACTTGGGGAATCACAATCCGGTGCGTTTATGCGGCAGTTTCCGGACACCCTGTATACATATGTACATATATACATACAGGGTGGGCAAAAGTCCCTTTCCTATTTACATATGTAATAACTTTTAAATAAAGTGATTAAAACAAACAAAAAAAACAACAATCGCAAAATTAAATTTAATTTATGTATTTTATTTACATTAGGTGTGGAAAATGATATCTGATAAGTGTGCACCATTAGAATTCACGCAAACTTGGGTTCTTTTCACGACATTTTGCATAACGTTTTGGAGTGTGACCGGTGTGATCTGCGCAATTTCCGCACAAATGTCAATTTCCGCTCGAATGTTCTCTTTTAACTCCGGTAAAGTCTGTGGTTTGTTGACGGAGACTTTCTCTTTGAGGAAGCCCCATAGAAAAAAGTCTGTAGCCGTCAGATCAGGCGAGCGCGGTGGCCATTTTATGTTAGCATTTTTCGAGATGACACGATTTGAAAGTGATGTTGCAACAAGTTCATTGTCTCACCTAATGTAAATAAAATACATAAATTAAATTAACCTTTGAGATATTTTTTATTATTACATATATAAATAGGAAAGGGACTTTTGCCCACCCTGTATCTTCCGTCGCTTTTGTTCTACAGTTTATAAAATGAGTAGTACGTAGAACAAACTCCTGATGGGTCGCTTTGTATGGGGGATCAGATACCCTTAGTTTTTATCCGAATGAGCTGATTTTTGGTGGGTGGGATGACTATGATCTCCAATCGCAACAGACCAAAATTTAGCACTCTGTTCCAATTTTGGGGGGAGTTATGGACATGCCATTTTGACAAATTTAAATGGGGGGATAATGGGGGTCCTTGACCGGAGCGACTCAATGTTTACCTTAAAATGATCTTGAACTTATTGTGAATACTTACACAACATTTTACGACTGAACTAGTATTCTTTTAAAAGTAATGGAGCTTTTAAAAAAAGGTCTAAAATGAAAATATTCTAATTTCTTTTCTAGTCTAACGCCGAAATATTCAATTAAACTCTAATGTGTTATAGTCCAGTACAATTGGTTCAAAATAGCCCCAAACCTAAACATCCAAAAAGAAAAGAAATTTTTGATGCCAAATTGTTGAATACACTGCCTAATATACGCAGTAAAAAGTTACACTAATTTGCGCCATGGGTTAAGGGGGAGGGGGTGGGAAAGGGGTGAAAATTCAGTTTCTTGCAAATATCTGGAAAACTATGAGTCTGACCTTAAAATATCCTGAGGACGAAACAAACTACATAAAATTACCTTTGCAATGATATATAACAGTCTAGAGATTTTCTCAGAAAATTATACTCTAGACCCAAAAGTATTATAGTGAATTTACATTTTTTTAGTTTTACATTTTGCATTGTAACTCTTGATAAAAATAGATTTAGGATCATAAGATCTTGTCCATATATTGTTAACAAAACTTGTTTGATTTGTACCAAAAATTGAAGTGCTCAACCCATTGACGCCCCCCTCACTCCTCCTAGCATTTTTCAAAAAGGCATGCCTGTAGCTCCATTTCAAATTAAGCTAGGCAGATCAAATTTGGTGGGGTGCCTAGTCTAAGCCCCATTATGCTCCTTACTAAAAATTATTAGCATCCGATCAAAACTAAAGGTACCCCTCATACAAAGTGACCCAAATTTCTAACAAATTTTACATTTTTTCACTTCTAAATTCTACCTAAAATAGAAAAAAAAAATTTATCTCTTAGAACGTCCTTATAACAGTTAATTGTAGTCTTCTGAATGTATATCCGAAAGTTTGTAAAAGAGCGTGCCTTAGAAGTACGAAAAATCGAGTTTGAAGGTTACTAGTACACGTTACTCGAAATATTCGCAAATAGTCTTAGAACTGGTATCACTGACCTTCAAACCCAATTTTTTGATACTTGTAGCGTATGCCTTGGTACAACCTTTTGAATATACATTCACAAGACTACAATTAACTGTTATAATGACGTTCTAAGAGATAAATTTTTTTCTTGTATTTTACATAGAATTTAGAAGTGAAAAAACGTGAAATTTCTTAGAATTTTCGTTCACTTTGTATGGGGGTTACCCTTAGTTTTGATCCGATGGTATTAATTTTTGGTGGGGAGGATAATGGAGCTTAGAATAGGCATCCCACCAAATTTGATCAGCCTGGCTCAATTTACAAAGAAGCTACAGGCATGCCTTTTTGAAAAATGTTAGGAGGAGTGAGGGGGGCGTTAATGATCGGAGCACTCCAATTTTTGGTACAAATCAAATACATTTTGTTGTCAATATATGGACAAGATCTTATGACGGTAGGTATATTCTATCAAGAGTTACAGTGCGAAATGTAAAACTAAAAAAATGTAAATTCACTATAATACTTTTGGGTCTAAGGTATAATTTTCTGAGAAAATCTCTAGACTGTTATATATCATTACAAAGGTAATTTTATGTAGTTTGTTTCGTCCTTAGGACATTTTAAGGTCAGACTCACTAGTTTTCCAGATATTTTCAAGAAACTGAATTTTCACCCCTTTGCTACCCCCTCCCCCCTTAACCCATGACGCAAATTATTGTAACTTTTTACTGCGTATATTAGGCAGTGTATTCAACAATTTGGCATCAAAAATTTCTTTTTCTTTTGGATGTTTGGGTTTTGAGCTATTTGTACTAGACTATTATATATCATTGGAAAGCTAATTTGATGTAGTTTTTTCGTCCTCAGAACATTTTTCTGTATCTCTTGCCGATTTTGAAATAATCGTAAAAAACCGAAAAAATGCCACCCTTTCCCACTTTTTTTAAGGTTGCGGACCCCCAATCGGTTGGGAATTTTTATCCATCATCCCCAACTATAATCAAAAAAATTTCCAATGTAGGATTTTTGCCGTTCGATGGCCATATTTTGGCCTGGTTTTCTTAGACTATTAATCAGCTGATAACACTGCGTGACACCAAAAAACTGAATGCTATTTTGGTTAGCTATTGGTTCCCATATGACAAAATTGCAATTAATTTTTTTCCTGACCCTCAGGTTTTCGAGTTACACGCAGAAATCTTTTTTAATGGTTCTCATATAGTATCTGCTACTCAATTACTGCAATTTGCAATAAAATAAGTAAATTTCTTATCAGTATCCTTAAGTGCGGACTCTTGGCAATAAAAATCGCCGAAAATAAATATAATTTGTTCGGTTATTTTATTTTTTCCCCTTTTATTGTGACTTAAAACCGTGAAAAACCATCTTTTTTATCTTTTCGCGGCTACATATCTTTACGTAACTTTTATATTTATTATATTTTTACCTGATATACTCGTTTTTTTATTATCCTTATATTATCCCTTTTGTTTTTACCTGTCATATTCTTTTTTTATTACCCTTACCCCTTAAAGCGGTACAAAAATTAAAAAAAAAAATACTTAAAAAAGATATTGATACTTTGCTTTATTGTTTTACTTTAATTGATTTACAATATGGATTCTGAAAGAAGTATTCGCAGACTGTGCAAAAATTCACCTAATAAATTTTGCTACGTGTGTGGCAAATATATTTTTAAATCACTAGAGAGAAAAGTAACACAAAAATTAAGGGATGCTTATTTCGACTGTTTTGGCCGCGTTGTGTGTCAGGTTATGCTTTGGATATCCGATTTTTTTTGCATATCGTGCTGTATGTCACTGCACTCTCAAAAAACTGGAAAACGAGAAATGCCTTTCGCGGTTCCAGCACTTTGGAGCGAGCCTAGCAATCATCACGACGATTGCTATTTTTGTGTGTTCGATTTGCCGGGTGCTACGAAGAAGCATAAGTATAAAGTGGAGAACCCTATAGTGAGTTCTGTCACGAAACCTGTGCCTCACAGTGTAAACAGCACTGTTCGCCCTCTTCACAAGGATGAAAGTAACGACCCTCAGGATACACAGTTTTCCCCCTCTCCTTCATCAAGCGATCAACGAAAACCACACCTAATTCGCCAAGAGGAATTGAATGATTTGGTACATGGATTTCATTAAAACCTCTTATAAAAGAATTCTTGAAATCACTAAGCCGAAAACGCAGAACTTTTAGTAAGTTTTAGCATATAAAGAGATGGGGTGCAGAATGTCTTTGAAAATGCATTTTCTTCACTCCCATTTCTCTTTCTTTCCTGAGAACCTTGGAGCCGTAAGTGATGAACAAGGTGATCGGTTTCATCAGGACATAAAAAGGTTTGAGGAACGTTTTCAAGGTCATTGGGATGCAGCGATGTTAGGAGATTATTGTTGGCGCTTACAGCGAGAAGACAATTCTAAACATAAGAGAAAAAGTTGATTTTTTTTTATTTTTCCCTTAAAATAAATGTGTTTAACAATTAAGTTTATAATTTTAAGTATTTAAATATGTTTATTATATTGTTTTATGTCCGTTTTACCAAAAAAAAAAATTAATAAATAATAACCGATTTGCTACTGAAACTATTTTCTGGGAATATCAATATCTTTCCATATCTCTGAAACTGGGGGGGGGGGGGGGGGGGGCAAGGGAAAAAGTAAATATGAGGTTTTACTAAGGATTAGATAAGAATTAAAAAAAAAAATTGGAGATGATGGTTATTTCTTTTTTTTTTTATTTGTCACGCAGTGTAATCGATCGGTTTTTATATCGGGATGGCGTTGTTCCGACACATAAATGTCCATTTTTGGATCTGGTGGGATTTTCAAAAATATAAATGATTTTAAATTAATCAAATGATCAATATTCCTGTAGTCTGGCTGGTCTAGCGGTTAGTGCGCGCACCGTCGGTGCACAGGGTCATGAGTTCGAATCTCACCGTGGATCATGGTGTTTTTCGTACTCACGAGCTTGTGACGGACTATGATCTCACTCAGATGTTAGACGAGTACCCATTTATGGGGATAAATAACACTGCTGAGCGTGATGCTGATCTCATTACCTCAACGGAAAGCAGATAAGACCTTGGAAATAGGATGTCACTAACACATCCTGCGGCCTAGGTCCAATGCTGGGTTATCGCGCCTGTTATTTATTTTATCAATATTCCTGACAAATGCTCAAAATCAAAAAAATAGGCACTTATGGAAGTGTCCCAGAACCGTGAACAAATAGGCCGACGCCTTTTTAGAGGCCGACCAGATCCTGTTGCCTTTCTCAGAAACTGCATCTTCCATGTGAGGCGCTTATTTCCAAAAGCTAGATTCTTTAATAAACCTTCTCAAGTCTGATTTCAAGCATATAAATGCAAGAGGGATAAGACTACGTTCGCGACTAACTTTGGACAGGAATTTTCTATACATTTGGTAGGAAATAGGCTGAGAACTGTGCAACAAATGAAAAGACAGCTTAATACATACATACATGTAATACATTTTATTACAAGCATCTCGCATAAAATGTCATACAATAGTATAATAAACATCAATTTTAAAGATGTTACACTGACGCTTCAATATTGTATTATTATTGAGTCAGCAAGGCAGACATATTTAATACTAAATTTATTACACTTCATTATCCGCAACGTTTACGCATATCAGCAATCATCTTCCCACTTCCTGACTTAAGATTTTAAAATATTTGTGATTTGATTATAAATTTCTCTTACTATCCGTATTTTTATCAAATCAAATAGTAAAATCTTCAAATGCGTTTGTAGTTTTTGAATTGAATGTTAATGAATTGTTTTAAAACAGCATCTCCGTCTTTCTGTCTTTCAGCTATAGATTAAAAATTACGGCAATTATACATAATACAATAATAATATTAGAACAATTTAGACAACATTGATAAAATAAATAATACAAAAAAAAAATGATAATAATAAAATGAAAAGTCAGCTTTATTTTGTAGAATAAAATGACTAAGAATAAATTACAACAAATTTTTCCATCATCTTAATTCTTTTTATTTTTACTATTTTCTTTTTTAATTTCAAATAAATTACGACAGTAAAAAATTATCGTTTTCTTTTAAAGATATAAATATTTTGATTATAACAAAAAATAATAATGTTTATATATAATATATATGTATATTTTAAATAAGACAACATGAAGAAATACATATTAGATTTGTTAGCATTGTTTTTGATTATTTTTACACGTTATGCACTCTACCAAATTGTTGTCTACATGACATTTTTTTAGCAATGTTGCGTTAGATCAATTGAAACTTTTGTTGAATTTATTTATTGTTTTTGTTTAGTTTCAAAGCAACTGAAATTGAATAGCGTAGTTTGAAGGCTGCTAATGCCAATTGTGTGTGTCATTTCGACTACATACTTACGGGAAAAGAAAATTCGTGAGTGAAATAGAAGAAACGGACAAACATACTTTTATAATACTCGACAATACTTAATATGTATAACTTTTTAACAAAGTGCACTTTCTTCAATATATTAATTTCACTTACATGAAATTTGTCACGGTAGTTGTGATTCCTATTAATTTGTTTCACATAGGAAATTTTTTTAATTTAATTTTGACTCATTCTTCTGTTCAATCATTTATACTGATTGATATCAATTTAGAACTAAAATGTATGTTTGTGTTTTTCAAACAAAATCATCTCTCTGAGCAAATTTTAAATTATTTTTACGTGCAGCAAATAATATTATATGTTACAAAATGAAAACTTTCGCCATAAATACAATCTAGACACGTACGTACAAAAAAAGAAGGAATTAAATTTAAACAACTATTGTTTCATATCTCACATGAATTTCACTAATTAAAATTTATCCGTAGATTTCTATCATATTTTTTTTACAATACATTTTTTTAAATTTTAACTTTTCAGTTTCATTCCGATTTATTTTCTAGCAAGATGTTTTTCTTAGTATATTAGTGGCAGATATATTTGCCCAGTTATATTTATTGTTGAAGGAAGCGAAGGGAATGTTATAAGGAAGTTGCTAGCTAGTAAATTTCAAAATGTTATTTTAAGGTTTTTCAAAATTGTAATCTGCTGTTGAAAAATGAATTTGAAACTACTTCCATATAAATTCCCTGTATGTATATATATAATCATCCTAGAGCGTTTTGATAAAAATATATTTCTCATGTTGTCTGTATAAGTTTTATCAATTGAATTATGTTGGAAACATACTCATTGTTTATATTTTCCCCTATGCATTTTGCGTAATTAATTTGTTTTGTGATAAATATTACAATATAATATGCATATAATGTAATAAAAAAATCTCATAACGTTTATTTTCCGTTGTTTTTGTTTTGTTTTTTGTATCTTCAATTTTTTAGTTTTCTTGGCTACATTTTCTCATCAACTTGGGATACAAAATGCATTTTGTGCTAAATATCCGAACAAATTACTAAATTGTATGTATATATGTGAGGAATATATATATATATATATTTATATATATTTCATTATGTTCTTATTATAAATATTTTTTTCATTACTATTCCGTGCACTACGATCTCCTACTTTCATTTTTTTTTCACAAAATTATTATTGTAGTTGTTGCCATATTTTCACTAACATATTTACGAAACAAATTAAAAACTTGCATGAACGCAACATGCTACATATACGCGTTACGCGATCACTTTCTAGCTCAATATAGTAATTGTGTATGTATGAATCGGCTGTATATGTAAAGCGATTATGATTTCCTCGAATTTATCAATATAATTAGAATATGAAGAGGAAAAGTTTTGATTTATGTATAATCTTTTTCTTTAGCTAGTAGCATGTGTGTTGGATTTCACGGTTTTTGTATGATTCTTTCTTTTTACTATAGAGAAATAGTTTTTAATTAGTTTTTCACTATACGTATACTCTTACAATAGTAACCTTGATTCTAAATATTTTCATTTATATTTATTAGTATTCACACATCATAAACCACATTCTTATCCGACAGACAGGCGACACGGAAAGTCTCACAACAGTGATATCTCTGTAAATAATTTGAGAAATAAAAAAAATCAATCGTTGCCTCTTTTAAGAGATAGGTTATGAAAGTGAGAGAGCTCGATGCTTACCTTTATTTTCATGACTATCGGATGTGACTAGGGTCGGTCCTGTTGACAGGCTATTATTGTTGAAATTTATGGTGCCGGTCAGTTGTTGGGACTCGTTGTTAAAGTCGATCAATTGATCGGTGGAGAAGTCAACCACTTGATTTGTGTCACTAGAAAGTGAAAAAAATATAAATTCAATTTGTTGATTATTTCCAATTTTAATAACCTAATGTTTGTGCTAATTAAAGGTCGATTTACACTTTTCAGTCATCAGTCACAGCCACTTCCCGTACAGGTTGACAGATTGTCAGTTAATTGATTTACGGATAATCTGTCAACTTGAATCGAAAATGACACTGACTGATGACTGAAAAGTGTGACTTAAAAGTTACAACGTAAATTAAAAAAGAAGTTATTTTGGTGTACTGCTATTCCACTACCCTGAACTTGGATGTACTACTAAGTAAGGGCCCTTGTGGGACAGAGCGCGTCTATTACACCTACTCGCCATCGCGTACGGTTTCTAGCCATGTATCGTATTTGACCCCAGTTTTTTCTCAAAGACGCACATTCCCCATCCACAGATCTGCGCCACGTGATTTTAGGGCAGCCCCTTTGTTGACCTCGTTGGGAGAAGGGGTTCCATCGCATAGTGCGTCCAGAAATGCAGTTATCGCCCTTCCACAACGTATAGACCAATCCACTGCCACTTTCGCTTACAAGTCAATTCGTCGATAGGTATTTGACCCGTACGCCAAAGCAGATCTTCATTCAAAATTATTTAGGGCCAACAAATTCTTAAGATTCGACGATTCTTAAGGTTGACGAAAGTTTCCAAGTGCTGCTCCCGTATAGGAGCACTGAAAGTATCAAGGAGCGAATCAATAAAAGAAACAGAATCGGTGAAAGGATGGAACCCTGCATGACCCCGCTATGAACTTCGAATCCTTCGACACCTTACCTTTATGGAGTATGCGACATTTGTACCGACATATGTTGCTCTAATAAATAGCCACTATTTTCTCTAGGACACCCATCTTGCGTAAGGCAGCCCAGATACATTCTCGGTTCACACTGTCGAAAGCCTTCTCAAAATCAACAAATAGCATGTACAACGGAGATCGACGCATTGCTCAATTCGTAAGATGTTGATGTGGTCGATGCAAGAAAAACCAGAGCAAAAGCATGCTCTTCATCGATTTTGCTTTCTAAGTGGAGCTTGATTCTCTCCAAGATTATCCTAGCTATTATTTTGGCAACAGCGGGAAGCACACAAATACCCCTCGAATTATTATTGCATTCTGTAAGACTGTCCTTTATTGGAAGTTTGACAATCAAACCACCCTTCCATTCAATGGGAAAAGATTCTATATCCCACGCTCTATCAATAAGAGGGTGCAACGATTCCGCTGTTAAGCGCTGTTTTCACGATGGATTTGTCGTCCAACTTTTGAGCATTCAAGCAAGTTGGACACCAAATCCATCGTGTAAACAGAAGTTGGACAACAAGTTTGAAGTGGAACGAGCATTCAAACAAATCCACCGTGGAAACAGAAGTTGGACAACTTGTTTGAGATGCATTGATTATAGTCCAATCGAAATATAAATATACTTTCTAATAATAAAGAATTAATGCGCCTGATTACCAATATCTGTGCGCTATTATCCAATTCTGGCGTTCCGTTGACTTTTGGAGCACGCTGTATAATCATTCGGGCATGTTTCCTTCAATGTTTAAAATATTCACGAAAAAAATAAAAGAAAAAGCAAATATATTTTTCTTGAACTAATACGTATTGCAAAAACTGATAACGTTTTACGACCGCTCCAACTTTCAACTACTGTTTACACGGCCAACAAGTTGGATAGGATAGCGGCGGCACCTGATGAGAGTGCTGTGTCATATGCATTCGATCGAAACCGGTCGAATGTCATTTTTTGCACTCTCCGAGTCGATATGCCTGTAAATCAGGAAATCGCTCGGAGAGCTTCATTCTGAAAAATATTGTACGTGTGGATAGGATTTGTTTGAGAGAATATCGTACGTGTAAACAGCATTCCAACTTGGATAAGTTTGAGGGAAAAGTTGGATGCAAACAAGTTTGATGCCATCTGAACGCGCCTTTAAGCCCGGTGTTGCTTGGTAAAGTTCGTCTAGAATGCCGTCGCGCCCAGCAGCCTTGGCACGTTTTAATGCAATAATTGCGTCCTCAATTTCTAGTTTCGTCGTATACCGACGTTATGACACTCGATTTAAAACTCTTTCCATCACCTCAACTGATCGTCGCTATGGATAAGTAGCCTTCCATCACTATCTTTCACCGGGTGTTGATAGAAGCTATGACCACCTTTACACTCCTTGATGACACTGTATACGGTATTTAAATCATAATTTCGTGCAGCTTCCTCTGCGTAGCAAGAAGAGAGTTGGCATACACTACGTCGGACTTCCCGAGCTTTCGAACGGTACAGGAGCTCAATGTTGTGATGATTCTCGTCGGTTGCTGACGCTAGACCCACCCTAAGCTCTTTCCGTTAGACAATCCGTTGCCATGTTGCGTCCGCCATCCAAGGTTTTGCCCGGGAGGCCGGATTTGGGTCAAGGACGCGCTCTTCAGATACGCATTTAAATGAGCATTTAAGTCATCAACGCGACTAATAAACACAGCTGTTTTCTGTGCGAGGTGATCTTCAAAGTACAGGCTACAGCTGGATACTTTAATTTGGCGGGGTCGAACTTCCGGTGCCAAGACGAGATTGCACCGAAGCAATCCGCAAACGAACATTTGTAACCACCAGGTGGTCTCTTCCCATACGTGCATCAGCACCTCTCTTATTACGAACAACTTCGAAATCTGCTAGAAATGGCAATGGCAAAATGCTCGATTTGATTCTCGGTTCGGTACCGATCAAAAGACGTCCATGTGATCTTATGGCATTTCTTATACTCGAAACATAGTTCCTCCGATGACGAGACGGTGAAAGTTGCAGAACTCTACAAACCTCTCACCGTTATCGTTCCGGATACCCAGACCGCGTCTCCCCATCACGTGCCTCAATGTCGCCCTTAGGTGATTTACACTGAATGGTGTTGAGTTGTTCGTAAAAAGAGTCCTGCAAAGCTATCATGTTGAGTTGGAGCGTAACATTGAATTATTGTAACGTTTCTCATCTTAGTACAAAACCTGGTGGTCATATTTCTATTAGAAACTGGTTCCCAACTATTCAGACTGCTATGAGCTGCTCTGGTTAACAGGAGCCTGATTCCCGGACACTGCCAGAAACTTTTCCGGAATACAATAACACCGTGCTATGTGTAGGAGAATAATATTCTCCACCCCATTCCACCATCTAATCTCGCTCAGCCCCAAGATGTTAAGTTTGTATCGTCTCAACTCACTATCCACTTGAAGAAATCGTGCTTTTTGTGGGCCCTCTGAACCATTGTCCAAGAGAGTACACACGTTCCAGAATCCAATCTTTGTCATGGTGCTATAGTCAAAAGTCGTAACCGGTAAGTCAGTCCTAATCCGAGGCCTAGTAGATGTTTCGTTAGCATAATTAAATTTCAGATGCGCAAGTTGCTGACATACACATTCTATGCTTTTATTCGCCTTATACGACAAGCCAGGAATACTGTCGCCAAACCACAGGGGCTTTACTCGGATAATGCGAGAAAGTAACGCCCCGTTGAGAACATATACGTTCCCAAACATATGAATTTGGATGTGGTGCAGATATATTAAAATATTAACCACAAATTTTGATTGGGATGGTAGCAATATACCGCAGGAAATTTAGCATTTTACTTAGGAAAAATTAAGGGAAAGTTGAATTTGTGCATGAGCCTTTCTTTCGAGGTCCTAAATAAGACCCCAAAGGCCCCGTCTGAACGAAAGCCGCTAGCGATGCTACATAGCATCAAAGACCTTCAAAAACTGATTTTTCGGAATAATTTGATAACGATAACGTGTACGTATAGTGGTATATGCCATATTTGTAGCTCTTGTGGTTTCTGAATAAACTGCCAATATTGATTCGCGCGTCCCAGGAGGTCAAACAGTCCCAGGAGGTCAAACGGCATTTTTAGCAAGGATTCATAAAAATCTTTATAACGGTCACACTGGCTTAAAAATTTTGTATGGCGAATTCATAGCTCATACAGTTCTGAAAAGTGATAACCGCTCGTTTTTCTCACGAATTCATGGTTTGATCTTTTTCTTTGTTCCTCATTTTTTTTATTCCAAAAAATGTTCGAGTAAGAGAGAGTTCGACTAATAGAATTGAACTCATCAAATAAGAATTTTGTATCTAACAATTTAGTAAACAATAATATTGGGGACATAATTCCACATGTAGGTAGGTTTCCCATTAGATCCCACAAATGTGATACAATTTTCTTACCAATGCTACCTAACTCTTTAATCCTTCCGCCGAACGATTTAGCCCATCCAGTAGAATAAGTAGGACATCAAAGTCTGCTCGAAAATAGTCTTGAAAAAATGTTCAATTTTTGTGAACTAAACAATTATAGGAGCGGGGACGTAGGATCTTCAAATTAATATCGAAGCCTGGTGTTCATCTGAATATCCAGGCACTGAACTCAGGAGCCTTACTCTAAGTCGAAGCCTTTGTATTCTTACATGTCTTTTCCCCTGTCATCAACCTTTTAATACCTACCCTGAATTTATTTAAGTAATAACGTGAAAGGGAAGTTAATTATAAAAAATGGCACGGACAAATTTATAAAATATTTTTTGATCTGAGGTTTTTGACTGAATTTTACAGGGTTTTCTAATTGAGAGCTGATAGATGTTTGCATCCTGTAGCGGCCTGTTTGTTTTATTGGCGTCGGTCTAATCTGTTGTTTACTATTAAGTCACTCATGCCAAATCACCATGTCAAGTTACACAGCGCTACGTGCCACACAGCAGATGCCATCATGTTGAGTTGGAGCGTAACATTGAATTATTGTAACGTTTCTCA
Organism: Microchrysa polita; assembly: GCA_949715475.1. Lineage (NCBI taxonomy): Eukaryota > Metazoa > Arthropoda > Insecta > Diptera > Stratiomyidae > Microchrysa > Microchrysa polita. Next base: position 37,741,623 of record OX454416.1, read on the forward strand.
TTTTAGTACAAAACCTGGTGGTCATATTTCTATTAGAAACTGGTTCCCAACTATTCAGACTGCTATGAGCTGCTCTGGTTAACAGGAGCCTGATTCCCGGACACTGCCAGAAACTTTTCCGGAATACAATAACACCGTGCTATGTGTAGGAGAATAATATTCTCCACCCCATTCCACCATCTAATCTCGCTCAGCCCCAAGATGTTAAGTTTGTATCGTCTCAACTCACTATCCACTTGAAGAAATCGTGCTTTTTGTGGGCCCTCTGAACCATTGTCCAAGAGAGTACACACGTTCCAGAATCCAATCTTTGTCATGGTGCTATAGTCAAAAGTCGTAACCGGTAAGTCAGTCCTAATCCGAGGCCTAGTAGATGTTTCGTTAGCATAATTAAATTTCAGATGCGCAAGTTGCTGACATACACATTCTATGCTTTTATTCGCCTTATACGACAAGCCAGGAATACTGTCTCCAAACCACAGGGGCTTTACTCGGATAATGCGGGAAAGTAACGCCCCGTTGAGAACATATACGTTCCCAAACATATGAATTTGGATGTGGTGCAGATATATTAAAATATTAACCACAAATTTTGATTGGGATGGTAGCAATATACCGCAGGAAATTTAGCATTTTACTTAGGAAAAATTAAGGGAAAGTTGAATTTGTGCATGAGCCTTTCTTTCGAGGTCCTAAATAAGACCCCAAAGGCCCCGTCTGAACGAAAGCCGCTAGCGATGCTACATAGCATCAAAGACCTTCAAAAACTGATTTTTCGGAATAATTTGATAACGATAACGTGTACGTATAGTGGTATATGCCATATTTGTAGCTCTTGTGGTTTCTGAATAAACTGCCAATATTGATTCGCGCGTCCCAGGAGGTCAAACAGTCCCAGGAGGTCAAACGGCATTTTTAGCAAGGATTCATAAAAATCTTTATAACGGTCACACTGGCTTAAAAATTTTGTATGGCGAATTCATAGCTCATACAGTTCTGAAAAGTGATAACCGCTCGTTTTTCTCACGAATTCATGGTTTGATCTTTTTCTTTGTTCCTCATTTTTTTATTCCAAAAAATGTTCGAGTAAGAGAGAGTTCGACTAATAGAATTGAACTCATCAAATAAGAATTTTGTATCTAACAATTTAGTAAACAATAATATTGGGGACATAATTCCACATGTAGGTAGGTTTCCCATTAGATCCCACAAATGTGATACAATTTTCTTACCAATGCTACCTAACTCTTTAATCCTTCCGCCGAACGATTTAGCCCATCCAGTAGAATAAGTAGGACATCAAAGTCTGCTCGAAAATTGTCTTGAAAAAATGTTCAATTTTTGTGAACTAAACAATTATAGGAGCGGGGACGTAGGATCTTCAAATTAATATCGAAGCCTGGTGTTCATCTGAACATCCAGGCACTGAACTCAGGAGCCTTACTCTAAGTCGAAGCCTTTGTATTCTTACATGTCTTTTCCCCTGTCATCAACCTTTTAATACCTACCCTAAATTTATTTAAGTAATAACGTGAAAGGGAAGTTAATTATAAAAAATGGCACGGACAAATTTATAAAATATTTTTTGATCTGAGGTTTTTGACTGAATTTTACAGGGTTTTCTAATTGAGAGCTGATAGATGTTTGCATCCTGTAGCGGCCTGTTTGTTTTATTGGCGTCGGTCTAATCTGTTGTTTACTATTAAGTCACTCATGCCAAATCACCATGTCAAGTTACACAGCGCTACGTGCCACACAGCAGATGCCACGATGCACATTCTGCATAAACGATGTGACGGTTAGGTTGTTTCCCGCAGAGTTGACCTGAATTGGCCACCAAGATCGTGTGATTTGACTTTTTCCTGTGGGGTTTCCTGAAATCGCAGGTCTATCTACCTATAAGCCGCAATCGACCGACTTAAAAGTCAATATCAACCGAGCCCCTACTCAAATTCAGCAGGATCTATGCGGCAGTCATTAAAAATTAGACCACTCGGATCCATGTCACCGTGAAGAGCCGCGGCGGACATTTGAATGATGTTATATTCTATTCATAGTGACATATATGTAGGAAGACGAGACGAGTTTTAGGGAATTCAATTCAAGTTTAATAAACCTTAATCAAAATCAATTCAGGGTTTACAAAATTAGAGAGGTTTAGAATTAAACGCGCGACGCGACCGGCTTCTCGAATAGTACTGCTTCGTTCGACTCTCGATAGCTTTCGTGTCGTCGTTAGTTTCGTTTTATTAGTGCGACATATTCGGTCACCCTGCTATTCAGCGGTCTCCGATGATTCCATAGCCCAAAATTTCATGTTGTCCGCCGACGATGTTGTTTGCTTGGGTTCTTCGCCAAATCCAACCTTCTCGACATCATATCGTTCATTTCCACCGCAACGCACTACTTTGTAAGGGCCTAGAAACTTATCCCTGAGCTTTAAGCCAACACCGAATTGAGTCCTCTTGATAGCGACCAAGTCTCCAATTTTATATTTCGTCGGCGCCTTTCGTTTCTTATCATAATGACGTTTTTGTTCGGCCTGCATCTTCGCGATTGTCTATGTCTCGGTCTTCATTTGGTTTTGAATCAGCTTTTCGTAGTTTAATGTTGTTATTGGCGAATACAACCTCTGTCTGTTCAAGCAGCTCTGTTCCTAAAATAATCGGTACACTCATTGCGCTTGGCTCGACTACGAAAAACGAAGATGTGTACTTCTCGCCATCGATTTCCACTGTCATTTCTGGAATCACTTTCAGCGGATTTATAGTGTGCCCTCCTAATCCGACAAGAGAACGATTCGTTTTATTCGCTTGGAAGTTGTCGTTGTTCGAAATAAAGTCTTCACGTATTAAATTTACCGAACTGCCTGTGTCAACAAGTGCTGATAAAATAACGCCGCCGACACTAAGGCCGCGTACACATACAGAGCGACGCCGAGCTTTTCCGGGCCGGGCGATGCGATGCGACGCGATGCGATGCGATGTGTGCACACTCCTTGCGGTGTCGGGCTGGGCGATGCGATGCGATGAGATTTGTTGCGAGATGATGCTTTTTCTTCCACGACAAGAAAACCTGATTTTCGAATGGGATTTTATACCGGCGCTATTTCGTGCGATTTGCTGCTGTATGTACGAAGGTATGATTTCATATCGACTAAGTAAATTTGGGTCGCTGATTCCGAATTCGAGGTCAAAAAAAAAATTTTTTTTTTGGGGTTGCCCGCCCCCGAAGTTGTACCCCTGTTTTCTCGGGGAAATACTCGTCCAATCGGCGTGGCAGAAACACTAAGGTAAATTTGGGTCGCTGATTCCGAATTCGAGGTCAAAAACAGAAAATAAAATTTTGGGGTTGCCCGACCCAAAATGGTACCCCGGTTTTCTTGTCACCGTATGTTCCCACAACCCACTTATCTACCACTACTTTCAATAATTCATTGCAAATACATGCGCAGTCCGAAATGTTCTTACACGTAAGTATACGCAGCAACCCGGGTTGTGCTGCACTGCATATTTCCACAAATGTTATTTCTTTGACCCATTCACAGATTTATACAACAACAACTGTCAAATCCGAATGCCCTTTTTTGGGGGTACGCGTACGCTACGAACTGGGTTGGACAGCACTGTAAATTTCCAAAAAGGCATTTTAGTAGACCGATCCATTATTACATTACATACATACGGCTATCCATTCATTTAATATGTACAAATCTATAACATTATACAGCATCCGACATGTATGTATGTACATATATATAAATATCCCCAATGGTAATGCAACCCGATCTGCACAAAGCATGCCTCTCATATCGATATCAGCAAGGCACCTTACAGCTGCTCAAAGCACGATGATTCGACATAGAAAAGTTCTCCATCTTACAACAACATGCCACTACGAACCCGATCCAAACACAAATCACATCCCCCATGTCGCTGGTAGAAGATTCCGGCCGCCGCAATGCGCGTTGCCTCTTCAAAACAGCACGGTGAATCGACATGGAAAAGTTCTCCATCGTACAACCGTACAACTCCGTGCTACTACAAACCCGATCCAAACACAAATCACATCCCCCATGTCGCTGGTAGAAGATTCCGGCCGCCGCAATGCGCATTGCCTCTTCAAAACAGCGCGATGATTCGACATGGAAAAGTTCTCCATCGTACAACCCGACGTCGCATCGCAAGCAGTCTGAATGGTACAGGCAGGTTCGCGCTGGTTCCTATCTAAATGCTAAGAAATTTTTTTTCTTGCGATAGGAAGCTTATCGCATCGCATCGCCGGCAATGTGAATGGGCTGTAACACTGATAAGCGATTCATTGCTACCGACGACACGAACTTCTTTTCTTTCGACACGATCGCTATTCTGCTGCGAGCAATTCTTCGCTATGTGCCTATACTCTTGACACTTGTAACATTTCGGGCCATCACTCTTCCGGGGACATGCGTTTGATTCGTGACTGAATCCGCCACAATTGAAACACCTTCCTTTCTTTCCCGTTGTTGCATGTGCCATATGCGATGATGATGTCTGCACTTTTGACTTTGATGACGATGCGCCCATTTTATGAGTTGTCGAACTTTTCACTTTCTCTTAATCTTCGAATTTTTCCTTTAGATCGTAAATATTCCTCGCACCTCTCAGGATTAGTTTATCCGCTGTTGGATCTTGCACGCCGCCATCGTTGCACGTTAACGTTGTAATCGATTACGGCCTCGTCTTCAATGTTAGCTCGGTGGCCTATAGCTAACATATCGTACATGTATTCACGATAGCTTTAGTTTGCCTTCTTCCGCTTATTCTCTAATAAAATGTCTACATCTCTACTATTCGGGGGATTTTTGAATTCATTCTCGAGTAGATGCTTGAAAATAGGCCATGACGTCACTTTTCTCTGAGTCGCGATGATTTTTTTCGCAGCACCGGTTAATAATTTTTTCCCAAAAATTAACAGTTCTGGATGGGACCAATATGCTGTCGCTCCCAGCTCTTCGACATTACAAAGCCACTGTTTCAGCAATTCTTTAGTATCGCCACTATACTTTTCGATCGTGTCTTCTACATCTCTGAAAGTAAGTCGTTGTTTCGAAACAGGTATCGGATCTGTATTTTCTCCGTTCGCACTATTCTAGTCGCTGTCTGCTTCATCCTCGTCTTCCCCCTCGGTGTCGTCTTTCATAAATAGCGACATAAGCCGGTACTTTAGATGAACTTGCCTCGTCGTTCCTTTTTCGTAGCTCCTCCTTGAGCTGTTGGGTTTTCATACGGTCGATTTCGTTAAACGTAAGTTTTTCGCTGCTAACTTGGCTCATTTTGACTTCGCACACCACAATGTTCGTTCGCTAACCGTAATTGAAAATGAACTGCGCCACTCTTGTTGAACAGGTTTAAAGCTGAAATCTTTTCGCGTCTTTTACTCGTGATTATGATCGTGGTTGAGCCCCCAATATTTTTAGGAAGACGAGAGACGAGTTTTAGGTAATACAATTCAAGTTTATTAAACATTAATCAAAATCATTTCAGGGTTTACAAAATTAGAGAGGTTTAGAATTAAGGGCGCGACGCGACCGGCTTCTCGAATAGCTTTCGTGTCGTCGTTAGTTTCGTTGTATTAGTGCGCTTCTAATATATGTCCCTCAAAAAAATAAAAAAAAATCGTTTATACCTCAAACACAGATTGTTTTATCCCATTTCAACATATACCCGTTCTAATTGGAAAACCCCTTTTATATTCAAACTGAAAGGTTTCGACTTCTTCTCCTTCTTTTAGCGGCGCAGAAAGGTGTGACACCGCTGTACATCTGTGTAGATTCGGGAGTATGGTTCGTCCGAGTTTTCAGGGGACAAAAACATAGCTGCTGCGATAGAGTTTCCCCCACATCGGTAAGATCAGTGGGCGCAGCTGGGCAATGAAATGACCCACATCATGAGACGCACCAGTTTGGATAGATATTTTGGGTGTCTGGAGTCTATTCGATTCGTTCATCCACTCGGTACGGGACGTAACGTAACGAGAGGGAATAGAACTTATCTGTATCGCCATTTAATCCCATTTCCAATATCTAGAAGCGGCTGATCGATTTTACTATCAAGCATCAAAGCCTTACTTTCGCATAAAACGCACGTACAACCACGAACGCGAGACTACTCGTACTTTGGACTCATTGCCATAAAATCTAAAAAAAAAATTGTACACCCTCCTGTTAGTCTAACTCTCTCCGATATAGAACAGTGTGCTCAGTCCGTTTTTACACTTTCATCACATTGTGCTGAGCCCTTAGAGCCCGAAAGGGCGTATGATTGAAAGCCTACATTTTCCGTCATATTATAAAATAGTGAAAAGTTGGGCGAAAATCCGATTAAAAAAAAATAATTCTCATATTTAATAACTTCAGAGAACTGCTAGAAACTACTAACGTTTGCTGTTTACTTCCACGAAAAGATTAAATCAAACCATGAGAGAGTTTTAAACAAAGAATTTACTATAACTCATAAACGAACCCAATTCAAAAACGTATGTTGTTTTTGCCGAACAAACAAATTTAACTACAGGAGAAACATTATAAATAAGTGAGCTCATTTTTGTTGTTTTCATTTCAAATAATTAACATTTTATTAAAAGTGCATTTTTAAATTATAAAAAAGCGAACATTAACTAAATTTGAATTTATCTACTTTTGTTATATTTTCAATAGACAATAGCTCTAATTTTATAAATAAAAAGTACAAAGTGCAGTATAGCAAAAAATGTACTTACTTTTTATTAATATTATTTTCAATGTGCCCATTTCCATTTGCCAATGGCTGCACAACCGTTTCATTGGATTGATTCTGCTCTTGTAGTGTTTTACCGTTCGTCATCGATGCGGGCGGTGTAACGAATGGATTTTGGAAATTTTGATACATTTTATTGGAATCGTCAATAATCATGTTTGAGAATGATTTTATTAAGGCATTTTCCTTATCTGTTACAGTCTTCTCATAAGCACACTGCTCGGAAAATTGTTTAGCATCTTGTTGTTCCTGCTGTGGCATGGGAACGTCAGACGCTTGTTTGTCCACATCTTCGGGAGATGGTGTGGGCGTTGTTTCCACGGTTGTTGTTTGAGGACTTTCCTCTTCTTGCTGTGTCTGTTGCGTTTCTGCTGTTGTTTGAGTCACGATAGTTTCTATGGGCTGTTGTGACTTTTCTTCTTCTTGTTCTGGAACGGGATTTTCTGACTGTGAATTTACATTAACTACTTGTGTATTTTCTGTGTTTTGTTCACTTGTCGATTTTTCGTCCTTATCATTAGTTTTGTTATCACTTTCCTGTAATTATTACGATATTTTGACATAATCTTAAACAGAAAGGAGAAACATTAGTCATACCTTCGTTGGTGTGGAATTGGGTGTTGAATTTCCACCCTTTCTAGTGCGTGACATGATCGCTTCCACACGCTTTCTACGCTCATCACGTTCCTTCTCTTCTTTCTTTAAACGTTCGGCAATTTCCAGTCTTTGTCTTTCAGCTTCCTCCTTAGCCTTCTTTTCGGCCTCTTCGCGTTCGATACGCTGCCGTTCCTCCTCTTCGCGTTTCAAACGCTCCGCCTCTTCACGTTTCGTTGCTTCCTATGCATGGGAAAGAACAATTAAAATTCGAAATTTTATCAAAAGTCCGAAACATACCTCAATTGCTTGCAATAAACGTTGCTCTTCGGCTTTCTTTTGTTCCTCGGCCAATCGCAAAGTTTCCTCTTCGAATTTCCTTTGCCGCTCCTCCTCTTCGGCTTGACGTTGAAGCTCGGCCAAACGTTCAGCTTCAAGACGTTGCCGCTCCAGTTCGGCCTGACGTTCGGCTTCTTCGCGCATCAAACGACGCCTTTCGGCAAGCGCCGCCTTGGCCTGTTCTTCAGTTGTTATTTTACGAGCGATCATTGAAGCTGTCATTTCATTATCTTGGCGCTCGGCCGACAATTCGCGCGATTCACTACCGGACTTTGGAGGCGACGGTTCTTTGTCTTTTTCTTTCTTGATCACCTTATCCTTTTCGGTGTCGGTGTCGATTTTTTCTTCGGTCGGCGTGACCTCCTCGGTTGGTTGCTGTTGTTTCAAGTTGGCTGTTTCAATTGTTGGAACGCTTTCCTTACTAATTTCAACCGTTTCACTTGTGTGATTCGCTTCGGTCTTGACGGCATTCAAAGCTTCCTTTTCTTCCTTAGTTTGAGGTATATCTGTGACAACTTGTTCGATCGTTTTTGTTTCGACTGATGTTTGTGTCACGACGACACTATCTGTAGTTGATTTGTCGGTTGAATCGTCAGTGGACTGATGTAAAAGTGCACGGGGTTTGGGTGTTGGAACGTCCTGAAAATTTTCATAATTTATTAGTATTGAAATATATTTGAAGTTTGATGTATAGAATTACCCTTTTAGCTGACGATCGGCGTTCGGTCGATCTAGTGGTCGTCTCGACAGTCATTGACTTGGACATTACATTGGAATTACTACTAACACGTTTTGGAGTGCTCTGTGTTTTTGGTAATGGGGGCTTCTCTTTCTTGTGTTTATTTGTATCTAGAAAAAATTAACGAAATTTTAATTTACAACAGACATTAAAATTGATATAAAAAGTCATTACCATCGATTAGTGAAACTCCTGTGACAGCTATACTAGCGGGACGTGGTTTACGAAGAGTTCCAACTGATCTTCTTTGCACCAAACCAGAGGCTGTTGTGGATGTGGACATTGCACTTCCTGGCCTAGAAGTGTTAATGCTACCTCCTGGCGTAACGTCTCCCGATCGGGAGCCTTAAGGAAAGAATTCAGACAAAATTAACCATATTGTTTCAGATAACATTAATACATCGACTAATACAAGTTAAAGGAAAAACAAAGGGCCATTTTAATCTTGATCTCCCTTAAGGAGTAGTCATAAAGAAAAGAAGAAAACGAAAAAAAAAAACCAAAACCAAAGAAACCACTTCCAGATTTAAAAAAAATTAAACCATTCATAATTCGTAGATAGCTAACTACTGGTATGAAGAGGTTAGCACTAGACGCAACTTCTTGTCTTGTATATAACGAAGTTGACGATTCTGAAAGTAAAACTGTATGCACATCAAAACAAAAAGGATTCAGTACTTTTATAGTAGCAGTTTCTAACATTGTTATGTTACATTTAATTACGAAGACTACATTTCATAGTACTATAGGACATTAGACGTACGATGGTTAAGAGGTCAAAGGTCAAGGTCAAATATTGCTAAAATATACAAAAGATTGTTCATATATAAAATAATAATGTTTTTTTTGCAGTTTTCCCAATGAATAAAATTGTTTGTATTGTTTTCCTTTGGACTAATTTTTGCTAAAAAGGTTACTTGCTTGGATCTGGTACAGAATCCGTTCAAAGTACACATGCTCAACTGAGCTTATCTTTACTCGTCACAGGTGAATGTCGTATCGTTATATTTTAAGCTTGCGTGATAAAACAAGATCCAATACATTGTTTGTGGTCCTAAGAAAGACCCTTTTTGTGTTTGGACTGCTGAGCAAAAAAACCGTAGCGATTTCGGTCTATCTGCGTTGAAGTTGAGAATAAATGTGTCATGGGGATGTGTGGCAGACCCACACAAACCCCAACAAACCATATTTCCGAGTGACGGAATTCTTTTCGGATTTCCACCACTTTTCCAAGACTAATTCCGAGACCGCACTAACACACGCAAACCGATGTCGATTTTTTTTACGAGTTTGCACTTTGTGTAAAACGTGGAAGCCGTCTCGGAATTGTTTCGGAAAAGTATGCAATTTTCCAAACAAAATCTGAGGCCGTTTCCAGTTGAGATGTTTTTAAGTAGGCCTAGGCAATGACGTAACTAACGTAACTACGTAACTACATATACTACGCGTATTTCAAATGTCAAAATATATAGTTTTACGGGTACGATGCGCGAGTCAATTTCTAATTGAAATTTTGACATTGTCGTTGATATTTCGCGCGGTAATCGAAAACTCTCTAATATTAATATTAAATTTTGCGAAAATATTGTTAGCCGAATAGCGTTTTGGTTCGTATTTTATATATTAGTACTTTATTTGTTTGTGAGTTGTGTCGAATTCGTACCTATTATACTCGTAGATTAGTTCCTTGGCTATGCGACGTTAAATCTAGTTCTCACTACATGGCATCTCCTATTTTTTTTTGTTTTATATCTATGTATATTTTTATGAAGTTTAAGTATTTTTTTTTTTCAAGAAAAGGATCATGTTACACAACTGAAAATACAGATGAGTTATTTAATAATAATAATAAAAATATTCTTTGATTTTTTTGCTGTAAGACTTGTGCAGAATGCATTTACGACCAAAAAATTCGCGCAGATCCTTTTTCCTCTCAGGTATTTAGGTATTGGTCGACAATGGTTGGGAGACTGCAAGTTGTTTTGGATTCCGGTTTCTTCGCGTTCTGTTTGCTTTGCGTCCTGTTGTGTCCCTCTTTGAATTGAAAATGAAAGTAATAACAATACAAAACCCTCCAACTGAAATTATAACCCTCCATATTCCAAAAGCGATACTCGATTCCGACCTGAATTTTAATCGAAATTGGTATAAAACTCCGAGATGACGAAACGGAAACCTGTAACGATAACTATACTGAAAACTTTCGGAAATGTCTGCGTTTTCCGACACACTACTCATATTAAGAACTCTCAGTATTCCGAGATGTTAAGGCTTGGATTCCAACTACGAAAAAGATCCCATATTCCGAAAGAATTCTCTCGGAATGGTTTGTTGGGGCTGTAACGATAACTGTGCAGAAAAGTGTCGGAAATGTCTCTGCATTTTCCAAATGCATCATTTGAATGTATTAGTGTTCTCGGAAATGCTGAGACACTTTTCATATGACGAACCGTCAGTATTCTGAGAGTTTAAGTCTCGGATTCCGACTTGGAATATGGAAAATAGTTCCAGTATTCCGAAAGAATTCCCTCAGAATGGTTTGTTGGGACATAATCGTTAGACACATGAATATAAAAAACAAAATATAACAAACAAGGCAAATCATTTATCGTGTCTTCCACGCGGCCGACTATTTACTACCGGTCAAGATTTGTAGAACAGAAATGAAATTCCTTGACTGACGACACGTTAGCAAAATTCGGGAGGGCTCTGGCGAAATAGTTATCACTGAACCTTCTGTTTTCTGACCCAAAATTTGCTCCAATTAGGACAATATTTGCCTTAGTCGTATGTGTATAAAACACAGAAAAAACAATAACAATGCGACTATCATAAAAGCAAACTATGCAAGGTTGCGCTCCTGAGCCACTCGCTTCAACATTTTGAATTGTTGTTATGTGAACATCAATAGCACTGCTTATTCTTGTCCAATATACGGGTTACATATGTGGTGATTTAAAGAATAATTCGGATACAATTTATTTTGAACTATTAAAAGTAGCTTCGTCCTGGTAGACTCAACCCGAACAACGTCAGTCAATCGTTTTGCTCTTGCCGGTTGAAAACTAAAAGTTTGTATTCGTAGAGACGACTCATGTGATGACCGCTCAGCGATCGTATTTCAATATTCAATTTCGAACCCTATCTGCATATTTTTTACATTCCTTGTCTAGATTATGATCTGTATAGAAAATATACGCATATAGTGCTCAGAACCAGTGGTACAAATGTGATCACGGAACGATCATGACATGAGTCGTCTCTACGAACACAAACCATAAGTCTTGGTGAGCGGCGATGTTCACGGTTAATGTGCCCGTGCTCCCACTAACTTGGATACTAGTCGGGTCGGTGAAAATTGTTTTTGAAAATACAACAAAGCATTGTCAATCATATTCGTGGATCTATCGAGGTAATTGTTTACCTACATTTCCTTGATAGTTTTTATGAATACACGTAACAAATACGGATTACAATGCCGTCTATCAACTAGGTTCGAATTTCTAGTATTCGTGCCCGAAGAAATTCTAAGGATCAAAGAGAATTGAATTGGGATATGGGATCAGCGGTTGTAGTGGAGTGACAGTGCTTCTACAAGTATACAAATAAGTGATCGACTACGTGGCGTGAATTAGCAGCACGTTGATATAAACTTGGTGCTGTGTGGTTTCGTGAAAAATATGCAGCGTTGTCAGTTTGAGCATATTTTCGAATTCGCTGTGCAACCAAAATATAAGTATCATTGGGAAAACTCTCTAGGCAAATAATACAAATTTGACTAAACTTACCATTCGTAACTGAAGTGTACAAAAATATAAAACTAAAAGTATAACTCTAGCAAGCTACAGGTCAAACTGAAAATCTTCAAATATTAGCAAAAAACCAAATTCAGTGAAGATATTAAAGATAAAGAGGGTAGCACAACAAATTCTATAGAAAATGTCTATAGAATTTGCAAATGTTAAAAGGATAAAAACGGAAGAAAACCCAGAAAAGAGAAAATCACATTAAACGTTAATACGAAAAAGGAAAATCATAATTTTTGTTACTGTTAAGCGGTTGGTTGTAGTTGTGTTATTGGTGTTTATTAGAGTACATTATATTGGTCAACACGTATCCATATTCTAGTTATTCGAGACATTATTGCATAGCACATATTACTGTCTTCAGTTGTTCATTATTATTAATATTCCGTTACTATTTCTCTCGTCTATTGCAATTCTATTTAATAATAATATTCAAGTGTTACTCGATAAATAAACACGAAAAACACACCTGTTGAAGCCAAACTAGATGGTGCATCATCTTTTCTCTCGTATCTCGCAGTGGAACGAGCTGCAGTGATTTTTTTAGTAGTAGTAGTGGTAGTAGTTATAATGCGATTGGCAGATGTAAGTTGCGTCATGCTTCTACTAGTATCATTCTTTTTCAACGGACGCATTGTGGTATAATGTTGTGATCGCGTCATTGATTGATTGTTAGGCTTATTGCTATTAACTTGCTTAGTTCCAGCTAAGTGAGTCATACTGCGTGACATACTTTTTGGCGCATTTGCGGATGTCGGGGAGGTTTGGGTCAGGGTATTTGGACTTGTATTTGACAAGAGTCCGTATTGATGGTGTTCCCGTTCGCGTTCAATCACGGCCCGTATATGCTCTCCGTTTCGTCGTATTGGTTGGGCCAGTTGATCCAAGCGTGTCATTGATACAGCACGTCCTTTGTTTTCGGGGAAATTTGTAATAATACAGTGATATGATTTTTTTAATTGATCATGTCGTTTTAAATGCTTATACACTTAAATTTCTAGTAGTTTGGATTTTGATTTTATCTTACTTTTTAATTTGTTTCTTTGGTTTTAAAATTAATCTAGAATGAACTAACGAGGGGGTGTTGAAAAGAATCGAAATTTTAAACAATGCAAATATCTTGTTGAATGTCTTTTTTCTATGTTAACAAATGTTGAAATTTCACCTAAATGATCTGTGGGGCAAGGTCTATTTATTTATTTCGCCATATTGTATTTACTTATATTATTCAATAGCCACAAAAAATCAAGTAGTTGTTTTGGGAATATATAGGGACAGGTCCCATGAAAAACTGCAAAAAGTTTATTGGATTTCGAGACCCTTCCGGGCCGGGAGGGGAATTAAAGTTTTTTTTTTGTTAAAAAAACGTTAATTGTATGCAAAAAATCTTCAAGCCATTGATGTTAAATATCACGAGGATTGCAATAGAAAATTCCTATTAAAAGGTGGTTTTCGTCATTCACTTTCCAGCTTTGGTCGCTTTTTTATCCCAGTGCAGCAATGGAGAAGGTCTATCGCTATACCGATGAACCAGATAAACACCAATATATCTTGAATGAGCTGATGGAGAAAACGAATGAAACGGTGATAAATGTGAGGAAAGTGATAAGTAGAATGGCGGAAAAGTATGCTGAAAGAAAAGTTTTCACTAAGATCCACAAGCGAAAAACAATTGTCTGCCTTTACGATGTTAGCCAAAAATTCTGAACGATATTTGGTATTCATCCAGAGAGATGAACGTTCTGGATTAGAATCGTGTTATGCCGGTCCCACACTGTCCGGGGTATGCCAAACCGTGCGGCACAAAAGATCAAATTTGAACACAACACACGGTTGGGAGAGACAGGAGGCATCGTCTCGTTCTCTGCCATGGTGGTGCTCTAGGTTCTACGCCAGAAGCATTTCTGAAAATTCCCTGCCTGCTCAAACTACTCCGGGCTGCCATCAAGGATGAGTATTATCACTATCCCACCCATCTGTGGTGCTTAGTATTTGACGTGGATATTTACTATGTCAAGAATTCCCATAAAACTCACATGTTAGCTTTACGGGCATTTCAGGGAAAGCAGTCATGTCAATATTATATATCCTGCCATTTACAACTGGCAATGAAGAATGCGCCAGGTACTTAAAGCTTAGGGAATCCAACGCTGAATAATCCTGTAGATACGAAGTTGGCAGACCTGCATATAGTGGAATACAATGGAGTGATGCACAAAAAAATCTTCAGGCAAATTGGTAGATTATGCTTGAGCTGCTTGCTCACGACCAAAAAGATATACCCTGTCAGTGTGAGAAGTTAATGCTGTGAATGAACGTTTGGGTTTGGCTTCTGGCCGCGCACTTCGGCTCCCTTAACTCGATGCAAAATCAATTCATTCAAAGAAGTAGTATACGAAATGGCTAAATAAAATAGACCACTGATAGCATTATCTGTAAATTGAAGCCCATTCTAAATCTAATATCGGATCAGACGTGTCCTATTATAGCAATCGATGATAAATTCGACAATGAACTGGGCTTTGTGTCGCCATTTTTAATTGACATAAACTAACCACAGATAAAATGGCTCGGTTAACCAGAAAACCGGTACTTTCTGTTCGTTTTAGTCGGGCAGTTTCATGGCTGTGAAAAATAACAAAAAAAAAATCAAAATCGATACCTTAAGCTGTTTTTGACACCCCACTTTCTGCAAATATGGACCCATGGTACATTCTTTGCTTTTGAGCCTAATATGTACACTTCTCTCCTTGATTCCAAAGAAAAAACCCATGTGTATCCGTCCTTTAATTAACACTTTTTGATACAGAGAATACTTTTTCAATGTAGCGTAGTGGTCAGCCGCGATTAGTTTTGTTTTACGAGCCATAAACGTGCCGGAGGCGACATTGATTAGAAAGAATTATTGCATAATTACAAACGAGTAAAAAAATCATGTTCGCTTCGTCCAATGGTCTGATTTTCGACAAAAAAAGTCCAATGGTCATGTAGTAAAACCTGGGAGAGTATTGCTCTAGGCTCTAGGCTAGGGCTAAGTTCAAAAGATAACCTTCGTTTAGCCCAAGCACTTTTCCTTATTTTAACGTTTAGATTTGATTACTAATCGTTTAGCAGGGGGACCGCGGAAACATCTTTCACGGGAGGAGCCTAGAAAAAAAAACCATCATTTTCAAGAATTGTGCACAACATTAATGAAATGCTTCCTGTAAATCTATTTTTGGATTGGTCTAAATAAACGCGTTCCAGAATGAAAGGCTAACTAGATTCACTATGTATCCAGTTTAAATAACAGTACTCAACGGCAAATGTACAGTCATTTTTGGATTTATAATTTCTGATGAGTTCTCAACAAAACGAAATTCAGGAATACGTAAGGATGGCTATATGTACATATAAGCTGAATTTATTAGCTGTAAATCCGTTACCGTTTCTCCGAATAAAGAAAAAGTAACTTACATATATGAAATGATTTCGTTGAGCCCTTTGATATGTGTACCCACACTGACCTTTCCTATGCGTATTGAAAAAGTATAATTTTGCAACTATTCAGGGACACCCTGTTAACTTGGTCCTACTAACTTCAAAAGTATTCGTGCCAAACACTATTACCATTCTATGCATTGCCACCAAATTTCATGTTCATTGTTTTATCCAGTCACAAGATAAGCAGTGTAAAAAATGCTTAAGCTCGGCCCTGGTATTGTGAAACGCCTTTACTATAATATATTAGATTGGCTATATTACCGGTTTGGATAAAGTTATTCGAATGAAAATTTGCAGACATATTCCTTATGTCATTTCCTTCTTCTTCTTCTTGTAGCGGTGCAGAAAGGTGTGTAACCTCGCCACAGGGAATGATAAGGATGAAATGCGCCTCCGAATTAATCGCTATCTAGGACGATTACAGGCATTTTTCCAAAGCCGAAACCTCACCATCTCTGCGTCCAAATCTTCTGCGACTTATCTAACCACTTGGTGGGAGGACATCAGATGGGAGATGGATATACGTATTGGCAACAATTCTGTTCCTACTGTTAAAAACCCCAAAATTCTCGGGCTTCACCTAGAGAACATGATGACGTCTGCGAATCATGCAGCTTCAGTATGTGAAAAAATGCGCAGTAGGAACAACATCCTAAAAGCTCTAGCTGGTAGCACCTGGGGCAAAGATAAAGAAACCATGCTAGCTACTTATAAAGCGGTGGGTCGAGCGGCCGCTGATTATGCAGCCCCAGTTTGGACACATAGTCTATGTGACACAAACTGGTCCAAAGTTCAGGTCTGCCAAAATGCCGCTCTACGCATCGCGACAGGTTGCCTTCTGATGTCTGCCCAGGATCACTTACATCAGGAGACAAAATTGATGCCAATACGTGATCACAATCTCCTACTCTCTAAACAGTATCTTGTTGGTTGCTGCCGTGAGGATCATCCCAATAATCATCTCATGGACCGAATTCCTCCACCACGACATGTCAGGCGTGGTTTACGAGACCTTGAGAGAGAGGTTCAGGGATACAAACGGGACCCTTACGATGAAGTTACATACCGAGCCGCCATTGCAGCAATCCACACTGAAGAAGTGAATCGGTCTATCGCGAGTTTAGGTGCGAATAGAGTCCTCTCAGAGCGCCCACCACCTATTTCGCCTGAGGAGATTAGGCTCCCGAGAGCCACCAGAGTAACACTAGCTCAACTTCGGTCGGGCTTTTGTTCACGCCTTAATTCGTACCTTTCTCGCATAAACCCGGACATCCAAAACATCTGTCCAAACTGCAATGGCACTCCTCATGATGTGGGCCATTTGTTTCAATGCCCCGCAGCGCCCACTGATCTTACCCCTATATCACTGTGGGAAAACCCTATCGCAGCAGCTATGTTTTTGTCCTTAGACCTCACGGACACAAACATTGACGAACCATAAATCGTACCCACATAGTCATTTCCTAAAAACGCTCATATATTTTTTTTATATTTGCAGACAAATTCAAATTTCACAAATTTACTGTTATTTTCTTTTTCTTAGCAAATGTCAACAGTCTTAGTATTTAGCATATATAAGCTCATATTGACCAATCTTTATGCAAAGTTGCGGTACCTATAACGGTTTAGAAAAACCAAGGTGAAAACGTAAGCTTAACTTCAAACGCTCATACCTCCGTAACCGTTACTCGAAACTGGAAAAAAGTAACTGATATAAAGTGTATTCGTCGAGTCCTTTGTTTTTAGTACCCATTACGTCCATCTCCGATCAAAACTAAAAAAGTTTTCAACTCTTCGGGACAGCCTGTTATCTTCTCCATATCAACCTCTAAAGTATTCGTGCCAAAGACGATTATCATTCTACACATTCCTACCAAATTTCATGACGATCGGTTGAGCCGTTCGCGAGTTATTTATTGAACAGACGGACGGACGGACAAAATCGATTTCATAAGGATTTTTTGGAAAAATTCTAAAAAACCCTAAAAAGGATTTTTGCAGGAGCCCTTTGTTTCTGGTACTCATAACGGTAAATCCAATCGAAACGATTTTTATGACAAATATGCTCTTTTTCTTCTTTTTTTACTATACTGCTCAGTGAAGTCTCGTTGTTTGGTTCATGGTGTGTGCCCATTTTTGCTTCTTACTACGGGCTGCTCTAGTATGTAATTGCCTTAGAGAAAGCATAGCAACCCATGCCATGCGTTAGTCCAGAGTGGCTATGTGATCACACAACCCATATGTGTTGACTCCAAATTGATTACACTACACTCCACGAAATAATTCTAACGTCAAAATATTGTCGATGCAATTATTAACCCTTCTGTCGCCGCCTACGAGCTATTATGCCTAAGGTGTAGCTGAATTTTCTGTGAAATCAATCTTATTTTTTGAAGAGGTCTAATTTTGGTTATAGAAACAGTTTACATACTATTTCTTACGATGATGCGCCATTTTTTCATTTCCTTAGACATAATGTAGTTTACATTTCGCCGAACGTTTGATCGAATTTGTGGCCGTCGGTTCCTTTAAAATATATATGGAAAGGGGTGGAAAATATTGTTGAACGATATTTTTCATCAAGATATAGTACCAATGGTCTGTCTAGGGCTATGTGCCAACCGAAGGGCTAATTATCACGTTGGCATTTTAAGAGAGTAATAAATATTACGCGGATATTATATTATCAATTGTAAACAAAAATTTGACATTTGAATAAAATTTTTGTTTAGATGTGTGAACTGCGATAGTGTGAAAACGGTGCAATTTTTATTTTCTGATGCCCACTCTGGACTAACGCATGACATGGGTTGCTATGTTTTCTCTAAGGTACTTGCATACTCTTCTCATTACAAAAACTATACTTGTCGTGCTCTGCGGCCGTGATCGTTCGGTCGCCACTCTGTGAAATAGACAATCATAGAGAAACGAGTTTCCGAACTCGGCACGACTCGTAGCAAGTTTATTATTCAGAAGAAGATAAGAAATATTTATATCGTAGAATAATAAACTAACAATGCGACTAGGAAGTGGTATGGCTGACAACCGTATCACACTCCGAGTTCAATTGTCTTTGTAACGTGCACGGTAGTCATCAACGCACCATGCTCCACTAGGAGTTACCTTAATCGAGAGAGTACAATATTTGTTCTAGATTTTGTTTTAGATTTTGAGATATTGCCGAAAACCCCCAGAAAATAAGGTTTTAGCCCCTCCTTCCGTTAGCTTGCCTCCCAGGCTCTTCAACTTTTAGTAAAAACATGGAAAAAAATTTTTTTTTATGCCAAATTGTTCAATGTACTGTATACGCAGTAAAAAATTACTAATTTGCGCCATGGGTTAAGAAGGAAGGGTTGGCAAAGGGGTGAAAATTCAGTTTTTTGCAAATATCTGGAAAACTATGAGTCTGACCACAAAAAAAGCTACACAAAATTACCTTTGTAATGATACAACACTCTAGACATTTCCCAAACAAATTATACCCTAGACCGATTATTATAGTGAATTATCATTTTTTTAGTTTTACATTTCGCACTGTAACTTTTGATAGAATAGACCTAGAGTCATATGATCTTGTCCATATAGGCCTGTTCCAAAAACCGGGATCCCGGTACAAAACCGGTGTTCACTTGGTACCGGACCCGATATTCTAAAGTACCGATATCCCGGTTTTTTTGGTACCGAGTTAAAAAACCGACCAACGAGTCGGTTTTTTGGTACCGAGTTAAAAAGAACGATTCACTTCAACCATGAGCCGGTTTTTTTCAGGTTTTTTGGTACCGGTTTTTTACCCGGTACTCAAAAAAAACGGCTCATGGTTGAAAAAACCGTCGGTACTGAAAAAAACGTGAGTCGGTTTTTAACCCGGTACTCAAAAAAACCGGCTTATGGTTAAAAAAACCGTCGGTACTGAAAAAAAACCTGAGTCAGGGAAACCGCTTGTGGTACCGGGTATTGAAAAAAACCGGAACCCGGTACTGAAATCTCGGTACCGAACAGGCCTATAGTCCATATATAGCTAATAAAATTTATTTGATCTGTACCAAATAGAATTTTGAAGTTATAAAATGTGAAATTCATTTCCATCCTTCGAAGGCAATTTAAAAAATACTGGACACTGTCAATTTTAATTTTAATGCCCTTGTTTTTTTAATACCATGGATACACAGAAGCGCAACACTGTTTCGACATTAAAGATATAGCATTTTTATTGAAGTTTGCGTTATGGACATACATATGTACATAGAAAAAAATTTGCTAATTTTCAGAAATTAGCTAAACCCAACATGCACTCTAGTGCAATAAAGCAATATTTACTTATGCATTAAAATTAGAGCATTACGCAGGATGTAATTTTCGCCAACTTAATAAGAAAGAAAATGAAACAATTTAAAAAAGTCATATTAAAAGTAAAAATATGTTACAAAAATACTAAAAAGCTAATTACAAGGTTAAATATAAACAAGATATTTGCAAAGTTCATTTCAACAAATTTCACATAATGCGACCAAATAAAAATATAACGCAAATCTTCGTTTCCGTTTGAAAAGGCCGAAAAGGATGTCATAAATTTCAGAAAAGTTCTTACAAAAGAAGGGTTAGACTTTAAGCTAGCTTATGACATTAGGGATAAAAAAATCTTTAATGACGACTGATCGTCCTTACAATATTATTGTATCACAGAAAACAAAAAATTACCTGGTGTACGAGGAGTGTGACAATATAACGATGATTTCGATCCAAAACTTGACTCTCTTGGGCTTGGGATCGTGGGCATTAGATCTGTCTTTCTTCTAGCTACACTGCGATATGATATCGGAGGCGAATCAGATATATCTTCTGGAAAATATTTATTATTCATTCATTTTTCATGTGGACAATTCAACTTTAGTAGTATCGAAGCAAAAAGATGCTTTGAACTTGAATTATGATGTAGGTAGGTAGAAGCGAAGACAATCAATAGAAAAAAATGAGTACATTATGTTATATGCTTATATGATATCGATTTGACTAATTTCGATTAATGATTAAGAAAAAACACAGCGCAGCACGTAGATTGAAATTTCAAATAAAAATTAATGAATACGATATCCAATTCAGCTGACAAATACAAAACAAACGTTCAGCTACCAAGCGTAAATTGACAGGAGAGACAAACTGGACTCTTCACACAATCGTTGAAAATTATTATATCGATTAGTATTTATACGCTTATTTATTTCAATCTAGCTTAATTATTATCAGAATTATGCATAAAATCTTATTGATTAATACTAAAACCAAATTATGGTATTATTCTATATCTACTTTCTGGGTAAGTAAAATATCATTTATTCAAGTTATAAAACCACACAGTTCTCATCAAAATCACACATTCAACCAATTTCATTTAAAATAATCTGCTCTTAAAAATAATGTTATTGATTTTTATAACAAAAATGCATCGAAAATCCAAAGTCGTTGAAACGCTAAAAAATACAAACAATTTCGAAATCAAGAGTAGTTTTGTTTTAGTAGTTATGCTTTCCTTTTTAACTCCGCCGACCGTAGTATATCTAGTTGTTAAGAGCTGTGCCGTTTTCGCTCTGATATTCGCCGAAACTGATCGAGATCACAATTAGATGCACACAAACGCATGTCATTTGAAGCATTATAATGATATATTCCATGAACGTCGTGCAAGGTGATTTTTTTTAAATGAAATGCTCGTTATTAACAATGTTAAATGTTCTTTCGCCTTTTCCCCATAGGAATCGTACTGAATATTCTTTCGTGAATCTTAAATTTTCTTATTTTCTATTTTTAATTGTTTTTAACTTACAGCGGTTTCTGATTGTCTTTAGGAACAGTGAACAGTTCTTTTGTGATACTTTTCCGTTATTGTGGCATTTTCGTATGTAGAATCAGAATTCACTGTCCAAAATACGATTTATCCTTTCTGCTCATATGTCAGATATAGTGCTTGTTTCGTGACAGTTTTCTTTTCACAGTACAGAAACATATGATAACATAAAAACATATATCTAACTAAAGCGAATCTTTTAAATCCAAATAAACAGGTTTCAAATCATCCTTAAAAAATTATCTTGGTACGTGAATGTATCATAGCACACGTTTGGGTTGCCAAACATGCAAACAAATAACTTCAAACACAGTGGCAGAAAACGTTTTGAACATTTAACCAACATCTTTTTGCAAAATTCAACCATAGATCTACTAACCTTTTAGAATCCTTCGCGTTGGAGGTCGCGCTGGATTTATAATAGCAAAAAAGTAAAATTTTAAAATTTATAATTCAGAAATTTTGTCTTTCCTAGTAAACTTAATTTTCTGATCTTAAGTTAAAATTGTTATGACATGAGAAGGGAGTATTGACATAAGAGAGGACGGAATGTAATCAAAGTTGAACAATTTTTACTAACAATAAATTCGTTAAATAGGTTTTCACTCAATAAGAAAATATGTCTGTAAGAAGGTTGGTGTAACACTGTGTCAAATTCATACAAGTGACGTGTAAATTATGGGAAGATTAAAACGTGTTTTCAAGTCAATACGATTTATTAGTACGGAAAATACCTAATGATGAGTAGTATGTACTTAATGATCAATTTAGTTCTCGCTCCATACATTGGTAGTCTAAATTGCAGAAATTCGATGAATCTTTGAGACGCACTAAGTAACCTTACACAAAGCGTGCAAAACGATGTGATGGAATGAGACAGCTTCAGCAAGTCGTAAAAAAATCGAAAAACGCATACATATTTTAAATGTGCAATATTTGCACTGGTCGCAATTGATATGCGAACAATTTTTTTTTGCGCAAATGGTGCACGCACATATGTAGAAAAGACTTACTGAAATTATCTATTTAATTGGGTGAACATGACAGATTTTATAATCAATTATGGATTTCTAATAAACCATGCCAAAACTTTACAATTCCTAAGGGCATTATTTTGATTATTTTGCGAACTGATTCTGCTGCAAAAGGCTAATTAAAGATCGATTCAAGTCACAGTGAGTGCGACTCGACTGTTTCTGTTTAATCAAAAATAAAACCCAAATATCAAAAGTAGGATGTCCGATGGCAGGATTAAGTTTTTAGTTTCTGCCTAACAGCTTGTTCTTCTTCTTTTAGCGTTGCAGAAAGGCGGATCTGTTTTATGGTTCGTCGTAGTTCTCGCCCGTAATATCAGGTGTAAGGTCAGTGCGGGCAGCTGGGCATTAAAACAATTGGAGGAGCGCCAGCACAGTTCGGACAGATGTTTTGAATGTCCAGGGTTAATTCGCGATAGGTTAGAATTTAGTTGTTGACCGAAGTTGAGCTAATGTTGCCCTAGTAGCTCGCAGGAGCCTTACTTCCTCAGGCAAAATATGCAGCACGAAGAGGACTCTTATTCACAGCTAGTCTGGATATCCACTTCCTTAGTGTGAATCACTGGGATGGCGGTTTCTATGTCTCATCATCGACGGGGTCCTTCTGGTATCCCTGAACCACTGCCTCAAGATCACGAAGCTCACGTCTGACATAACGTGGGAAGGGATTCGGTCCATGAGATGATTGTTGGGATGGTCTATGCGTTAGCAACCGACAAGATACTGTTTAGATAGTAGAAGGTTGTGATCTCGTATTGGCATAAACTGGGTCTCCGGATGTAAATAGTCCTGGGCTGACATCAGGAGACATCCTGCAGCGATACGTAGAGCAGTATTCTGACATACTTGATTTTTGTTCAAGTTGGTATCGCAAACTGAAGTAGATCAAATTGGGGCAGCATAATTAGGCACTGCTCGATCCAACACTCGGTACGTGGCCCACATGGTCTCTTTATCTTTGCCCCAGCAGCTGCCAGCTAGAGCCTTTAGGATCTTGTTTTTGCCAATAAATACATCAGCCTTCCACTTATAGTCCCTCGATCAGGTGGTAAGAAAAGTAGGAGAGGATTTAGACGCGAAAATAACCAGATTTTTACGGTCAAAGAATGCTTCTAGGCGATCTAGATATGTGTTTAATTGGAGTCGCAATCTTTCCCCATGACTAGTACGGTGCAATCATCATCATAGGTGATCAGTTCGATTCCATCCAGGATTGATCTGTGGCAAGGTTGTAACTGGTTCAGTCCTTCTCTGGTGCGGTTCTTAATTACATCGACGGCTGTAGTTGGGCTCTCCATCTTCCTGACGCCATGCTGGAGAGATCCTAGCTGAGCATGTGCGACAAGAGGTTGATGGGGGGCTCCAGCGTCGTTGCGACTGGGACAGTATCGTAATTTGTCGATAGGATTCGACGAGATTCGCACTTTTTCGAGGTTTAAGACAGGGTACAATTGGTCATATCTTCCAGTTTTTCGGGAAGGCAAGCCTAGATATAGACAAGTTAATCTTCTTCTTCCTTGCCACGTTCTTTATACCGCTCCATGATTTCGCGTTGCTCGACCTGCGGTGTAGGCACATCGCCGTTTTGGCGGTAATATCTCAGCAGACAAGTTAATACGAGTAGTTAAAGTTATAGTCGAAATGTCATCAGGTCCAATGGCCTTGTAGTTTTTTGCCTTCACCTTTAACTTGATTAAATAAATAACAGGCGCGACAATCCAGCATTGGACTAAGGCCGCAGGATGTGTTAGTGACATCCTATTTCCAAGATCTTATCTGCTTTTTGTTGAGGTAATGAGATCAGCATCACGCTCAGCAGTGTTATTTATCCCCATAAATGGGTACTCGTTTAACATCTGAGTGAGATCATAGTCCGTCACAAGCTCGTGAGTTCAAAAAACACCATGGAACACGGTGAGATTCGAACTCATGAGCCTGTGCACCGAAGGTGCGCGCACTAACCGCTCGACCAGCCAGACTACTTTAACTTGATTAGTAGTGTAAATTTTGCAAATAATAATGTTGAGCTCCGCAATTATTGGATCACCTGGATTGGTGCTTTTTATGTCGTCCCGTGTATCACCCAATCTAGCGGCACTAGTCGGAAAATTTGCAGGAATAAAATGTGCCGCTGCTTTGGTAATGACGTTCCTAATATTACGTTCGGCCTTAAGGACATCTGCAGGTGTAGGTAGCTCGATGAACTTCGCTGAGGTGTACGCAGTGAAATCTCCCACAAGAATCCTATTCTGTCCGGTCAGTAGAGGACCAATATCGAAACAATACTCGTAAGGGCAGCTGGATGTTCGTGGCACTTAAATATTATAAATTTCGATATAAGTACTTCCTAATGGCACTGAATTGGCTTGTATTTTCGCCATATCGTCAGTAAAATCTACATCCAATACACAGAAGTGTACTGTCCTGTGTGTTAGGAAGACAAGCCCTTCTCCGGGATGAGGATTATTCCGGGTGTTATATATGTCCTTCCGAAGTATAGCATAATTGCCATTGACGCTACAGACGAATCCTGATGAAGTTTTGTCTCTTGTATAGCAGCGATATCTTATGTGTACTCATGAAATAGGTAATCTCACATATCTTCGAGAAAGTTACGTTACAGTTAAACTGCATGATAGACAATGGTGTGAAAACTACTGCCACATAGGCTGGGACGAGCATTTCTGACCACAGGCGGATGAGTTCTTGTTCTGCGGACCAGAACCCTTTTGTAGCCTCTCTACATGTATAGTAAAAAGACTAATCAAAGACCAGGAACGTCTTAAGGCATCTGAGCACTGGGATAAATCACCTGGGCTCAGGCAATCCTAACTGTTCATAGCCGGATACTTCTATAAAAGAGCGGCTGAGCTGCTAAGCAGAAATAATGTACGTACCATATGTGGGATTCTTACAGGCCACTCCTGCCTGAGATCACATCTGCGCACAATGAGGCTCTTACAAGACGCGAGCTTTCGTTTCTGTGAAGAAGATGACGAGACCTCAATCCACGTCCACGAGTGTGAATGATGCTCTGGCCCATCGCCGATGGATACAATTTGGAGTGGCCTATCCGGACACGGACGACATAGCTCCGACATCAATTAGCAATCTCAACTCCTTTCTTAACACGATTAAACCTTGATCGTCGGACATAGTCCTGCCCACCTGCGACTAGGGCGATATCACAATAGGCCCCCACAATCTAATCTAATTCCTGACAACATTGTTTGAGGGTGTAATTGGTAATTGCCTGTGGGTTGGGTCCGGGCAAAGCCTGCGACCCGCATTTCGACATCCCGGAGCAATGTTTGATGCATCATACTTTCCCAATCTGTTCAAACCTAAGCACCGAGCATGCACCAACTGTAGGCGGCCGTACTACATCAATGACAGACCATTCCCGAAGATTTGCCGGTTTCAAATACAGCAAATCCACACTTGGGGGCCTGGATTAACAGACATACACATACATATATACACATTATCCAACGGGTAGGTTCCGCTGCGTGGCAGGCTGTCGCGGAACCCATATTAGCTTCTTCACTTGGGCAAGTTATTTAGCCACGACGACGTCGCAGTGGACGGGTGAACAACGAGGAGAACAACTTGCGTTGAAGCGTATTTCAAGGCCAATAATTCATGTGCTACTGATTTTACGTTACAATATTCGACGTTTATGTGATAAGTTCAAGAAAGTTCCGGACAATAAACAGCCCCCGGCAAGAGTTCAGCAAAACATCAAGAACAGTTTACGAGCTTAATGACATCCTGACATCATTTCTCCAGCGAGTGGCACGGAATACGGAAACCAGATTTTACGTTTCCGACGTAACGGTCCCCAATTGTCTTCTTTGTAAAAGTTATTGAAACAAACCCTTTCTTGTTAATAGTTCTTTGTTAATTTTGCTTTTATTTCCTAATTCTGCTACCGGACACCCTATACACAATTTTTATATCATATCATCTGCCACACATTATTCGATAGTGCATAGGCTACCAAGCTCTCTGATTCATACAGTAAGAGAATAAAGTTTTTTCCTAGCAGGTTTCAGTAAGTACCCTGTGTACGCTACTATAGAGCTAATTTTTCAGTCAATCATATTAAAGCTTCTCTTGCATCTCTTCGTTGTGATATTTATGTAAATTTGGACAACTGTTTCCTGCAGCTAACAGAAGTAGTCGGAGGTCACAGTTTTTATCATAGATTGAAAATAATGCTTTATTATTTCATTATAATGGCCTTTATGATGATTGAAGCATATTATGATCACCTAAAAAATATGGTTAAACGCTTCTATTAAACATGTCCTATTGTCAAAAACGAAACAAAACGTACGAGTACCGAAGATATCAAGAAACTCTGTAGAAACAAAAAACAGAAAATACATTTATGCATATAGCTCACAAAACGGACAAAACACATGCACATACAAATAGTGTATTTTTGGACCAAAATGCAAACATGCTCTTTTTCATATTCTGCAATGATATACGACATAACAACATCACATTATTTCATGATCTCCCGATATATTCTGAATAATTATATTAATTGTATATAATACGAGTATTATGTATGAGTAATTGAATGCATTGTGTTAAAATTTTTGTTTTTTTTTTTTAGTTTTTCATGTTCTGGAAAATATTATGATGCCCTCACCCTTAGTATTATTTCTTATATTTGTATGAGTCGTCGGACCGTCAATATTAATTTCTGTAGCAGCAAATGATAAATTTAATCTTTTTGGTGGCTCATCGTTTAAATAGCCCCAATTAAAGACCTCATACATTGATGTGGATTTAAATCGTCGATCTAATAATATAGGAAGGGGAATAGAACAGTGCGTGCATAAAGTTTAATTTGTCTTGTCATATATAAGTAAATTTAAATGTTTGTCTTATGTTGTATATATATATATAGTTGTTAAATAAAAAGGCATTAACGATTGATAAATTATATATAACAACATTGACTTATTATATAGAACAAAGGTAAAATATAAAACGATATAACTAGCTGAAAATAAATACATTTATAACAAATGGATATTTCTAATTTATATAAATAATACAACTTTCAACAAAAAATTATTATTAATTGGACAATATTTAGTTAAAAGAGTCTGGGAATAATTACCGTCATTTTGTCTATCTATTCCGCCGGCTGATGCTGCTCGCTTTTTGGAACCATCGGCCAGCTCTCGTTCAGAGCTACGTCGTGATAAAGGAGCACCAGTGTAAGCGACATTTGTTATTGAAGTTGATCTGAAATTAAAGAAACCCAAACTATAGAAAATTGTAAAGCAAAATTGTGTGAATACAATTTTTGCAAATGTATTAATTAATTCCTTTGATTTCACCCTTTTTAATTTATTAATTTATAGGCATTTGCCGTTATAAAATAACCAACGAAACTGATTTTAGATATGCGCTAGCTGAGAGGAAGGGCGAGCCAATGATAATAACATGGATGGACTCGATAAACATCGAGTATTCACACCCCGGAATCATAAAATAACCCTAATTATTCTCAGGATAAATACTTATGTAGTTCACTAAATATTTATAATAAACTTTTGGGTTAATAATAATCCAATGGATATCATGATTTCTATTTAATCAAAAGAGATGATGATTGCAGACTATGTCTGAAAGAGGCTGAGATATTGATACGATAGTGAAGCTACAGATGACATGCATGCGTCCTGTCAGGAAATGCCGCTAACGTGTTGGGACATTTTAAAATTTGGCAGTTTTTTGTATTTAAGTGTATTTTTCATTGTTTCCAAGGCAACCACACACCTTCATTTTGGACTATCAGTTTCTGAATGGACGCTTTCAAGCTCGAACGTACGAGCACCAATGGTTAACCTTCTTCTTCTTCTTTTAGCGGTGCAGAAAGGTGTGCAACCGCTGTGCATCTATGTGGATTCGAGTTATGGTTCGTCGATGCTTTCGTCCGTTATGTCAAGGGACAAAAACATAGCTGCTGCGATAGGGTTTTCCCACAGTGAGATAGGGGTTAAGTCAGTGGGCGCAGCTGGGCATTGAAACAAGTGACCCACATCGTGTGGAGCGCCAGCGCAGTTTGGACAGATGTTTTGAATGTCCGGGTTAATGCGAGAAAGGTACGAATTGAGGCGTGAACAAAAGCCCGACCGAAGTTGAGCTAATGTCACTCTGGTGGCTCTCGGGAGCCTAATCTCCTCAGGCGAAATGGGTGGAGGGCGCACTGAGAGGACTCTGTTCGCACCTAATCTCGCAATAGACCGACTCACTTCTGCAGTGTGAATCTCAGCGATGGCAGCTCGGTATGCATCATCGTCGTAAGGGTCCCTCTTGTATCCCTGGACCTCTCTCTCTAGGTCTCGCAAATCACGCCTGACATGTCGTGGTCGAGGAATTCGGTCCATGAGACTGTTGTTGGGATGATTCTCACGGTAGCAACCAACAAGATATTGTTTGGACAGTAGGAGATTGTGGTCACGTATTGGCATCAATTTTGTCTCTTGATGTAAGTGATCCTGGGCAGACATCAAGAGGCAACCTGTGGCTGTGCGTAGAGCAGCATTTTGGCAGACCTGAATTTTGGTCCAGTTTGTATCACATAAACTATGTGACCAAACTGGGTCTGCATAATCAGCAACTGCTCGACCCACCGCTTTGTATGTGACTAGCATTATCCTTGCCCCAGGTGCTACCAGCTAGTGCTTTTAGGATTTTATTCCTACTGCGCATCTTTTCACAAACGGATGCTGCGTGATGAGCTGACGTCATCATGTTCTCTAAATGGAGCCCGAGAATTTTAGGATTTGCAACAGTAGGAATTGGATTGTTGCCAATACGTACATCAACCTCCCACCGACAATCCACCGACCAGGTGGTAAGAAATGTCGCAGAAGATTTAGACGCGGAGATGGTGAGGTTTCGGCTTTGGAAGAAAGCCTGTAATCGTCCGATATAGCGATTAATTTGGAGGCGCATTTCATCCTTATCCTCCCCGGTGGCGAGTACGGTGCAATCGTCTGCGTAGGAAATCACCTCGATTCCTTCCGGTGGTGTAGGAAGGCCGGACATGTAGATGTTGAACAGAGTGGGGGAGAGTACCCCACCCTGTGGAACACCTAATTTGATTTTCCTAAGCTTAGAACGTTTGCCACGAAACTCAGTGAAGGAATGCCGACCAGCTAGATAGTTTGCAATCCAACGGATCTCTTGAGCAGGGATATGCATATTCAGTAAGTTAGCGAGAAGCATCGAGTGATTGACATTGTCAAAAGCACTCGTTAGGTCAATTGCCACAAGAATCGTTCTGTGGCAAGGACGACTGTGGTTTAGCCCATTACGGATGCGTGTAGTGATCGCATCGAGGGCTGTGGTGGTACTATGCATTTTCCTGAAGCCGTGCTGGTGAGGTTCTAGCTTAGCATGCTTAACAAGAGTGGGGTGAATAAGGGCCTCTAGCGTCTTTGCGACAGGTGAAAGTATTGTTATGGGTCGGTAGGATTCACCGAGACCAGCGCTTTTACCCGGTTTGAGACAGGGGACAATCCGTCCTGTTTTCCAGATTTCAGGGATGGCAAGCGTGGACATCGACAAGTTAAAGGCTGCCGTGAGATACTCAATGGCTGGAAGGTCGAGATGTTTCAACATGGCCATCGAAATGCCATCGGGTCCGAGGGCCTTTGAATTTTTAGCATTCTCAATGACTTTTTTAACCTGGTCCGCAGTATACGATGGTATAGTGTCAACATTTCTACTGCGAATCCGTCTTCTAATTTTACGCTTTAAGCCATCGGACTTGGGATGTTCAATAAATTGCTTATTGAACAGGCTTGCGCACTGAAGGGGTTCGCTGGTGCTCTTATGGCCAAATTTGATGGCATTATTGCCCTTTCCTTTCCTAGGATTGGATAGGGCGCGGACAGTAGACCATAGTTTACTGACACCTTCATTGAGGTTGCAGTCATTTAGGTGCTCGTTCCATTTCGCCTTCCGATAGTCTTTTACTTGTCGGTTGATTTCGGAGTTAAGCTCCTGAATTCTGGGATCACCTGGGTGAGCGCGTCTGATGTCATCTCGTTCATCGGCTAATCTGGCGGCACTGGTAGGGAAATTAGGTCGAACTTTCGGGATACGTCCAGCAGGAATAAAACGTGCCGCTGCTTTGGCAATGACGTTCCTAATATTTCTTTCGGCCTTATGAACGTTAGTTGGTGTGGGTAGCTCGGTGAACTTCGCCGACGAGTATGCTTTGAAACCCTCC
This sequence comes from Microchrysa polita, assembly GCA_949715475.1. Lineage (NCBI taxonomy): Eukaryota > Metazoa > Arthropoda > Insecta > Diptera > Stratiomyidae > Microchrysa > Microchrysa polita. The sequence continues at coordinate 37,772,505 of OX454416.1, forward strand.
CAATCGGCTTTCTTGTGATTGACAAACGTTCGCTTCTCAGACTTAGTCAGGTTTGCTGGTTTGTCAACTCTTATTATGATTGGGAGGTGATCGGACGAGAGAGCAGTGTGCGTCTCCCATCGAGTAGCACTGATTAGGCTGGCACTTACAATAGTTAAGTCAGGAGAGCTACTGCAACTGCCTGTGACTCGAGTCGGCGAGTCTTCATTGAGTGGACAGAAATCTGAGGCGTCTAGAGATTCGGCAATAGCTATACCCCTGGCATCGTTGTTGAGGTCAGAATGCCAGAGCTCATGGTGCGCGTTAAAGTCACCAAGAATGATCCTGTGCTCTCCAGATAGGAGAGGACCAATATCGAAACGATAGCCAGAAGGGCAACTAGAGTGTGGTGGAACATATACATTAAAAATTTCGATATTAGTACTCCCTGATGAAACTGAGATGGCTTGCATTTCCGCCGTACCGTCGACATCTACATCTAATACACAGTAATGTACGGACTTGTGTATTAGGAAGGCAAGTCCACCTCCAGGGTGAGAATCATTCCTGGCGGCTGGTCTATCTTTGCGCAGTATAACGTAATTGCCATGGACGCTAAGAGACGAGTTCGAATGGAGCAAAGTCTCCTGGATAGCAGAAATCAGAATTCTGTTTACACTCATGAAGTGAGTGATCTCGGTGATTTTTTGATGAATGCCGTTGCAGTTAAACTGCAATAAGGACAGTGGAGTGAAAACCGCTGGAGGAGGAGCAGGGGTTAAACTAGGCCTAGCATTCCTGATCATATTGTTTGGGGGTGCTGGGGGCTGAGGAGGAGGTGGAGGGCTAGGAGCAGCCCTTGGTCGCCCTGTATTTATGCATCCCGGTGCAACATATGCTGTGGAGTGCTGACCAACCCTTCTCAGGCCAGAACACCTGAGATGTACCCATTCCAAGCAACAATTACACTGTACTGACCTGGCATTCGTACCAATTCGTTGGCCGCAAACACTACAAAACCATACCTCTGGGCCTGGATTTGTTTCAATGCCGGCGCGAATTAATAAAATTGAGAGCAGCCGCGCCGAGATGTAATGCTCCCAATATGACGAAAAAACACATAACTCGAATCCACACATATACACAGACAAACACAACCTTCCTGCATCGAACCTTCAGGGCTCTTGCCAGGGAGGTATATTGGAAACTTTTGGCCGTTTCCATGTAGAAAACGGGTGTAATCCGCCCCGTAGAGGCAGTTTCCGTAGGACCACCCAATGGTGAACCTCGTAATGGGCGTCCAACTAATGGTCCAACCATGGTGAAGCAAGACAGTATGAAATATAAACCAATTTTGCAAATGAGGAAATCGAATACCCTCGGCCTAATTGAATCGTATACATACTAACATGGCTGAATCCAACCGACACTCCAGACCTAGTTCCAAGCGACTTCTTTTTTTTCCCGAGATGAAGAATTGATTCGGAAACAAATTTTTTCCCAAAAAGCCTTATGCTTTAAGGGCTAATTTTTATAAAAAATTCGGGTATCGCTGAACAAAATGTAATGTACGAGAATAAAAAAAGTACATAATGTATTTTTTTCAATTAGTGCGACTTTCCTGCCTCATTCTGTACATATGCATACATAGTTTGCAACCTACAACAAGAAGTACTTCCTTTTTCAAAGAAATCTGTGCACCACCGAATTAAATGCACAGCAGAGAACATGGATTTGACGTGCGGTCAATTCGTGCTAGGCCTTTTATTGTATGTAATCTGGTGAAATTAGTTGTACGTTCGAGACCTTAATATAGGACTGATGAGAAGATACCGATCGCACCTAAACGGTAAATAAGAACCGCTCCATGGGTTGCATGACTTCGCAGAGGTTACCGTTGACCACAATAACTCCACAAATTAAACCCGCTTGGATCAACCATTGGGATGTCCTTAACTCATCTCCTCAGCGAATATTCAACTATGCAATCCAATCATGTCATGCTGTCGCACCATGACTTTATGATTTTTTCTGTAAGAGGGGATTCACACTATGGACAGGATTTACTAAAACCACTAAATTAATCGAGTCGAAACCCGCCTACTAGATTAAATCGTATGTCATTAAATTCAAAATGCATCGTAGAATGCACTTGCATTATTCAAATTGCAGTAAAATATGGTACAACTGTCAATTAAACTAGGATTTAGCAAATCTTGTCGATAGTCTGAACCGCCCCTAATTGTATTTTTACAAATCATAAATGTGTTTTAAGAAGCGGTTTTAGAAATACAGTTGTCTGAAGCAGGTTGCACTTCAATTGCACCCATATTTGGTGCCACCTTCACAAATTAAACCCGCCTGCTCAATATAACGGTAAACACAATTACATTGCTAATTCTACTGTATTTTTCGAATGAAACTACCTTTAGATGCTCATTGTTTGCAGATCATTTTACGGAGTTTGTAATTTGCACGTCTGCCATTAAATGCTGCAAAAATTACTCTAAACGAGACCGAGGCTAATTTTTTGCGCAGCCGAAATTTAGAATAGCAAATACTAAAAACAATAGCAATAATTCTTACTTAGTAGTGTGGTGTGCTGCAATTTTATGCTGCAATTTTATTAAAAAATTTGAAAATTCTACACTATGCGGGAAGTTGTATAAGGAATAGCGCAATACGTATTACCTTTTGACCAAGTCACCTTGATTCCATGAATACGACTTTTTCATAGTTGTATTGCTTACCAATATTTGAAACTTTCGTAAATTGTTCCTCTAAACCAGTGATTCCCAAACTGGGGGGCGCGCCACCCTGGGGAGGCGTGACGATCAGGGAAGGGAGGCGCGGGCACAACTCTTATAGTATTGATGCCATTAATAAATTATAGTTTGCCTGTCATTAATGAATTATGGTTTTTTTGCGAACTTCTTTCGAAATACACCAGGTAATCGGTTGTTGCAAAGCGTTGCCAAATGGCAAAAATTGTATTTCCACGGTAGCATATGATTATAACATAACGGGACTTATCCGGGAATGATGCAATAACAGATAAATAGGTTCCATCCTAATGTAATGATAGGTATGGTGGTATGAAAAGTCCGTTCGAATACGAAATGTATCTAGAACGTACGCCTAACAAACCCGTGTCGAATTGAAGGGCGATCGCTTCCTTCAACACGACTTTGTAAGCAAAGATATAGCAACAAAGCCGTGCGGAGTTTATACCTCGTACTGCGCACGGGTTTGTATATACACGTCTGGATCGTCCAACCGTTTTACAACTGTGATTCAATTTTTTCCTCATTTGTGATTTAAGCTAATGCACTTCAATGTAAGCTACAGATGTTGCTGTATTAAAACTGTCTTTTTTTCTTCAACGGCAAATGGGGAAGCTTTTAGGACCGTTGAAGTGTAAGGGGCCACTTGGGGGCTTTTCTTAATATCCGTTCCGATTGTCTGGTTTTGCCCTATCTTGTTGAGGAGCGTGGAACGTTGATGGTTACCCTGATGACGTTGACGACTACACACGGTTCGGTTCTTAAGCCTAGTACTAACATCGAGAGTAAAATTTTTGTCCGCTGCGATTTTTTCAATGAAAATGTATTCTTACTGTCGTGGAATATGTGGGGAATGCTGGGGAATTCCATAAGCTACAATCCGAAAACAGTTCCATAATTTTTTTCGGCCATTTTATGTATTTTTTTCCGATTCTCCGGTTATTTCATCGTGAAATGTCAAATGACAGGGGAATCGAAAAATAATACATAAAATGGCCGAGGAGAATTACGGAAACGGTCTCGGATTGTAGCTTATGGAATTCTTCACTGTTTGTGAATTTCACTCTCGATCTTAATTCAGCCCTATAGGGGGGAATATCAAGCTTTTTCGACCTCCATCGTGTTGTTTGCCATAATTCATACTATACCGTAAGAAATTGTTTGCATTGTTCATATCTACTTTGCAGTACTCACTGTACTATTCGGACCATGCCGAGATTCGATCTCCGGACCTCTAGAATACTATTGTAGAGTATTGTAGAGTGCGACTCAACCAAGTGAGCCACAGAGTGGGTAAATTATTTACCCTTAAAATATATAGTAGCTGTGGCATTTCATAGGCAAGAACACCCTAAGCCTTAGCATTTGTCGCGTAGTGTATGTCTTGACGTATGGCATATGACGTAGTGTTCTGATTTCATCCCTTCCTTGATATCTTTTGTGGCTTAACTAGAAGCACACTTGAGTGAAGTTTGGTTAATATTGGTTCAAAATTAAAACAGTAGTTCCTAGAAGAACCTAATTTTAGAGGTTTGGTTTATATAACAGCACTTGCCGTGCTCTGTGGCCGTGATCGTTCGGTCGCCACTCTGGATAAAGAGATTCATAGAGAAACGAGTTGTCAATACTCGGCATGGCCCGTCTTACGTTTATTATTCGGAATAAAATTGTCAAATCATAGAATAATAAACTGACGACGATTACACACGATAGTCGTCAACGCACCATGGTCCTCAAGGAGTTATGGCAAAACAACAATATAGTATTCCAATTCCATCCCTTCCTATATATGATTTAAGGCTTTACTAGAAACACACTTGAGTGTAGTTTAGTGAAGAAGAGTCATAATGGAAACCCATTTCCTAAGAACAACCTAATTTTCTAGGTGTAGTTTCTATAGCAACCCCAGGACCTCATGCTGGGTCCACTCGTTCCGGCATATATACTGCGTACAATAGAAAGACACGTATGTACAAAATTCCAGCTCCATAACTTCAAAACTTACTAGACTAGTTGGCAAAGAACCCGACGGACAGACAGACGGGCATCGTCCAATCGATTCCTATCGTCTGACTGATAATAAATAATATTTACATATATACTATCTGTTGTTTTTATAGTCGAAGCAGCTTCATTCTGTACATTGGAGCCTTAATGACAAAGTTAATATAACCTTTCACATAATGTAAAGGGCATAATGACATGCTTGGCACAAGTTGTTGCCAAAATTATAATTATATCCTGGTGAGTCTCAGGACTTCGTGTTTCTCATGCATTGCAAAAGTAATCATTTTAGTCATAACCCTGAATACATAAGGGCATACTGATCAGCAGATCAGATGCTTCTAGTCATTGTACCAAGCGACATATTTAATTTTTACGAAATGGCAGTGAAATTAAGAAAGGTGGGGTGAGGTTCTTTCTGCTTTCGTGGTTTTTCATTGCCTACATTTTTAGGCCAATTCAGAAAAGGTTAACATAAATCAAGTTACCAATATTTACATACTAATTCACAAGTTAAATCATACCTCCTATGTCCCCAATAAGTACTTTGCGAAAGAGTACCAAGTTCTGCTGGGTCAAGTAATCGTGGTGTAGACGAGCCAAATGCATATATCGAACTTCTTTCATTTCGCCTTTTATTTTCCAATTTAGCATCACGTTCCTGTTGATAAAAATCAGAAAACAAACATTGTATTTATCGTTTGCAGCAGCATATAGAAATTTCCATTTGATTTTCATTTACCTGATTTCTTCTTACAATATATTCACGTCTTTCGCGTTCCGCCTCCATAATTGCTTTTTTACGTTCCTCAACCTGGCTGCGTTTGTCATTTTCACGACTTCTCAACTCTTCAATTTTCCGTTTACGTTCCTCTTCCTTTTGTTCGCGATACTTTTGAGCGGCCTCCGCTTGAGCTTTGAGCTCTTCGATTTTTTTCTGTCTTTCCTCATTTTGACGTTCTTTGATTAGACGTAATTTTTCATCTCTATCACGTGCTGCTACTAGAAAGAAGAGAAATATTTATGAGTGAAAATTTTAAAGGGGTCGAGTATAAAGAGGAAATGCTTTAATGGATTTCAATTAGTACCAAAATTAATACAACTACAAAGATAGGTCTGTTTTTGGTGTATCCAGTGGAGGTTAGTTTTGCGTGAAAACATCAATTACAACTCCAAAATGGCCTATATAGGATAAATTACTATTGTACTTAATTGTGTTACTTCAAACTAACCTGCATTCGATACAGAAAAAAAATCCTAATATGTATTAGGTCTGAAAATAATACTACATTTATATATAACTTATTTAAAATCTGGAGCAGACAGTTTTATTTAAAAGATGTTAACGTGATTTGATGAAGCAACTGTACTCAAAAATACAATCAAGATGCGGACAATAATTAAAATTCGCAAGTACATATGTTACGAAAGTTTTAAAGACCTTGTGATTTCCATTCAAACATTCAGAAGCACACGATGCTTTATCATTTATCATTACTGCTTAGCCGCTAATGTGTAATGCAAACACCATTTGCACATTGCGATTTACCGAAAAAATGTTTTGTGCAAATTATCTTACAAAAAAATATCATTACGGCAGAGCTTCATTGGAAATATCTACGTATGCATATTTAAATTTGCAAGTATACATTGTACGCATATCTAGATAAGACACAAAGATAAAAGCATAAAAATAGACAAAGAAGTTGGAAAAAATATATAATGTACATCGAGTACATGTGGAAATGCAATCCTATATTCGCCACCGCAAAGAAATGGTTCATTGCCATAATGTATGACTATATCCAATCATACAATATGAATATGTATAATCCAACAAAGTCAACAGTCGAATATGCCGCGATCTATATCTAAATATAGAGTATCTGACGGATGAATAGATTAACAATATCATACGGCGCGCTGTGCCATCCATCTGTATGGCAGTCAATATGTGCCAATGACATTAAAATTGAATACCATGTACACTTTTAAGGTTTCGATAAAGAATCTATAAATGTGAATGAGGAAATTCAATGGGGGAAAGTTTTTGAAAGAGGAGGCAGATGCTTGTAAAATATATTTCAATTTGTTAGGAGCGTTTTGCTTACATTATTACAGTATGCTGCATATACCAACTCATAATGGTGAGTGTGATATTGCAGTTTCAGAAGGATACATATAAGAATTAAAATTAAAATTTATATGCGCAAATATAGATTAGGGGGGCGAATGTCAAAATTCAAGGTAATTAAGCTGATGTTCTGTGAGCGATGGATCAATCGATATTGAATATATAGGACATGCAATGTGACATTGATACTTCGTATCAGAGATTCCCAACCTGTGGGTCGCCTTTTGTAAAGTTTCTTTAGTGGTCTCTTCAGTGGTTGGGATGACTCTCAACACGTAAGATTGATGCGGACTGAAAAACGCTGGAAACCAATGTTTTAGACTATGTTATATGGCAAAATAGGAACAGATAAGAAATTTATCAGACGATATCATGTAGTTTCCTTAGAGAAGGTATTAGATGGATAGGCTCTCACACTAAAGGAATGGGATTAGACATGATAGAGAACAACGACAACAACTGGCCAAAGACCACTATTTTGGCATTTATTATCTTAGTCTGGCTGGTCTAGCGGTTAGTGCGCGCACCTTCGGTGCACAGGGTCATGAGTTCGAATCTCACCGTGGATCATGGTGTTTTTCGAACTCACGAGCTTGTGACGGACTATGATCTCACTCAGATGTTAAACGAGTACCCATTTATGGGGATAAATAACACTGCTGAGCGTGCTGCTCATTACCTCAACAAAAAGCAGATAAGATCTTGGAAATAGGATGTCACTAACACATCCTGCGGCCTTAGTCCAATGCTGGATTGTCGCGCCTGTTATTTTTTTTATCTTACAGAAATGTTCGTGCACTACACCAAAATGTCGCGGCACCTTTTCTTATTATATACGATATAATAGAGTAAACGGAAGAAATCGTTTCGAAATTCGACATATTCTTCTCCAGTCCTACACTTACTCAAAGGATAAAAAGATTTACATGGGTAAGTTGATGGAAATATGCAGTGCAGACCAAGGCCGTCGTTTGGGCAAATTTAATGACTAAGAATTGCGGTGATTGTGATATTAATTGGTTTATATATAAATGAATCAGTACACCGCAAAAGGCAAACATATACTTTTCTGCCACCGTGACGACTGCACTCAATAGGGCGTATGCATACAAATTTACTCATACTCGCACTACGCAAAAAGGTGAGAAAGAATTAAATCTTTGGAGCCCGCCCCAGAATGGTTCCCGTTATTTTCTCGGGAAATACTCATCGAATTGGTGTGGTGGGAACATAATTTTGGGTCGCTGATTCAGAATTTGAGGTCAAAAACAACTAAAACATGTTTGGGGTTGCCCGATCCCGAATGGTACTCCTCTCTATGTTCCATGCATACTCCACAAGTTTCCCCAGTTTCCTTCATCCACCAAATGTAACCTCTATCTCACCCATCCATCGATACCTACACAACACTTCATTTGAAACTTAATAGCTCAATCCGTCAATACCTAAACAATTCATTCCAAATCTTAATCTTGTTCAGGTACGCCAACATTGAGTTGTACTACACTGCTTCCTTCATACTTTTGGAGTGAAATGACATTAGGTTGCGAATATTCGCGGCGGAAAAAACGCTGCAAAACTGGCGAATATTCGCATTGGTGGGAACATATTCACACAACGCAGTGTGTTACAAATTTTGACGCCGCGCCGGTGTGGAGAACGCTTAAAGCGTCCAGTCGCGTGAGTTCAAATGATCAATTTAGGTTTTAGGATAATAAACCAATTCATACATTATTCAGTTAAGCTCAAACGGTTTCACCACATTTTAAAAACTACAATTACGCACAATCATTCCAAAAAAATCGCCGTTTAAATATGTCGTTGCTTTTACATTCGTATGTATTGCTTAATTTTCCAAACATTAATTAAAACGGTGTCACATTAGGTCGACTCAAGCCAATTTTTAAAGATTCAAATTATTTAGGAGGCCATGTGTAAAGCAAAACTGCAATATTTCAATAAAATTAATGTTTTCGCATTTTGTCTAAACAATAATTAATCACATCTGTACGCCTTTCGCAAAATTTCCCATTATTAACCGACGAAAAAAAAAATACACACTGACCGCAATCAATCTGAGGTGCTACAACCAAGATACTATACAAATGGCAATAGATTTTAATTGAAATTGACTAGATTTATTTATACAATATACAGGATTGTATAGAGTGTGCTAATTGCGAAAAAAAAGCAACAACATCTAAATAATATATTAAGTAGATGTGATCATCGTTTTCTAAAATCGAAGCGAAATGTTGTGAAAAATAGAGATTAAGTCTCAGCGTAGTTATTTTTCCAACCTGTTTGAATAATAATAAACATAAGCTATGCCGACTGAACCTGTAGATCAATCTGGGAAGGATGTATTTCATCAGCGACTTGGCAAACCCTTTGACGTCAGGTCAAAGCATGGGGCTCATGTGGGAAGCGAACGCCATCTTATTATCGCGAAAATGCGCTTGAACGGCACTGATCCAACTATGTCATAACGCACTAATCTTGCCGCGATGCAAAAGATCATCTCTTCTTAATCATTCTTTCATTTGGTGTGGTAAAGCATTCGCTCGTAGGTCGACTATGGATTAAGGCAAGAGACTATTTATCAGTGACGCTATTTAATTTCTTTTTCTTATCTCAGCACGCAAGACAGTTAAGGAAGAAATCAACTCTCAGCTCAAAAAAAAAAACAATTTAGAACTGAGTACCGTTCACTAGAAACTGCCGTGCAGAGAAGTTTGAAACGTGACAAGCGTACTCACATCAACTCTATTGGGGGGATAGATGGAAATCCGGTTGAAATTCAAAGCGTATTCTAATGGTGTTGCGGATATTCCTCCTATCATCCGAGGTTGTTGGGTTGGGAAACCGAAACTCTTCCAGACTAATGGAATGGGAAAAAGGGCAACTTTCAAGATTGCACTATATTTGGTATGGGATCTGTCTTCCTCCAGTTGTCTCCAAGCTGATGCCTAATAAACCGGATCAACGATGGAATTGATTGCACTTTAAGTAATAAATAGGATGGCTTTCGCATGTCAATTGGTGTAACCAAAAGGGACCACATCAAGAGTAGCTACATCCGAGGCAGCTTGTCCATAGACCAACCAATCACCGAAAAGCTCGAAGACCGACAAATGGATTGGTATTGCCATGTTCAACGGCGTCCGCCTGAGAACCCCGCAAAGAAAGCGATATGAATGGAAGTTCCACTTGATGGACCCAAGGCCAGAGGCAGACCGAAGAACACCTGGATGTGTCAAATGAAAAAGCAACAACAACGCATTGGTCTCGGCGATGACACGATCCAAGATAGAGCTGCCTGTAGAAATATGCTGAGATATTACCGCAAAAAAAGGCGATGTGCCTACACCGCAGATCGAGCACCGCGAAACCATGGAGCGGTATAAAGAAGGAGGCAAGGAAGAAGAAGAAGATTCGATAGTGTTGACCGAGAATATATCTAGAGAGCATACCATATCTTGCACAAGGGTAAGCATTCAGATCCTTTTGAGATGCATAGTGGCGTGAGACAAAGTTGCATTATTCATCTATTCGTTTCGTTGTTGTTTATGTAGCTGTACACGTCTTGGGATGTGTTTCGTCATTATTTTTTCATAGCAATTAACGATGTATTAGGGAGCGTGCTTCAACATAAGAGGAAAGGTATATGATGGAGGGTGTTAGGACAACTTCAACACCTGGACTATGCCGACAATATTTGTCGGAATACCTACATAATCCCGAAAAACAAAATCCTGCCCGTTCATAGCTCAGCTTACTTAAATCCCGCTATTACCAAATGCCGTCCACTGAAAACCCCGCCGTTTTAAAATCCCACTAGTAGATATTATAATATGTAAATCGCGTTCGCCATTTTTGAAAGAATGCTTGCCTTCTATGACGGGATATTGAAAAGCGATATGTATTTTGAATTAGTGATTGAAATAGCGGGATATTAAATTTGCGGGATTCTGATTAGACGGGAATTTAATAGCGCGTTAATTGCGCGGGATTTTCAACTGGCAGGATAATGATCGTCGGAATTTTGAAAAACGGAAATATGTTTAGCGGAATATCGTATTCAACCCAATAATTGTCTTCTATGAAATTAAAAAGATGAAGCGCCTCAAATGACGTATGCTCATTGCGAAAGTCGTAATGCAGGGCTCAAAATAAACGCTGCCAAGACTAAGTAATTGAGCTATCATTCGGGCAGTCGAAAAAGTCGATGAATTTTGCTACCTCGGAAGCATAGTTAAAGGAGATGGCGGCGCAGATGTCGATGTACGATTTCGTATCAAAAATCAGTAGTTCTCTGGCTATTCAACTTGGAAGGTGACCAGAAGATAACAACTAAGCTGCAAACTTTAGTAAAGCAGTGTCTACGGTTCGTTGGTCCTCCTCCTTACTGTCACAGGGCAGGATTGGATAGGCACTTCGATCAAAATAGGAAAGTGACAAGGGATAGGGCAAACCCTCTGAAGATGGAAAAAAACATATTGCTAAACAGGCTAGGACCTGGGACCCACAAGAAGATAACGCAAGACGACGTGATAGTACAGAACATAACGAGATGAAAATCGGACATAGGTAATGCCCTAGGTTCCACAAGGGGTTAACGCAATCAGAGATACGCTATAGCAATAGATTGTAACATTCGAATTTATTAATTTATGTGAGCCAATCTTGAAAAGCCATAATGGCTAAACTGACGCACTATGCCCACAATCAACGCCACGTAATGTGATCACATTAGAAACTCACATAATTTTTACGTAGAGGAAGGAGATATCAATGGAAGTTTCACTTGATACCAGGACATCAAACTAGTTAAGGATTGGCTCTTTGGCGTTTCAGACTAACTATTTCTTTTGAGTGGGAGGCCGGCCATCCTGTAGTCAATCTCAATCAGGAACAAAATGCCGGAAAGGTGTTGTCTCCCTCCTCTCTGAAGTTCAGGTTAGTGGTGGGACAGTATACGGAAATGTAGCCACGCACACCATTTCGGTATCCTATCCACTATGAACTTGAGCTTAAGACAGAACATAGTCAGAGGTAACAGGTTTCTAAGCAGTACAAACGTTAATTTGGTAGTTTCAAAAGCGGTCGCTAAATCGTCTAGAACACTGTACATACAACTCGCATTCAGCATTTATAAGTCCCCATTCCAGATCCCCGCTTTCATGGACATCAATAGGGGGAATAGCAGAAAAGTCGGCAGATGTCTTCTAATTCCTCCAAAATTTCGGCAGATGTAGTAAGTCTAACAAAATATTTCAATCACTTTTCATTGTTTTCAATAAATAGACTACATAGTGCATTAAAATCTGGTGTTTGATAACTGAGATGTTAATAGTTGCCAGTGCATATGCGATTCCAATTAGTCAAAAGTCTGACCACATAACGGGAAAAAGTCAGTGGACCCTTAAAGGGACGCTATGCACTAATGGGTTTTTAGCATAACTATAATAGATTCCGGTCGAAAATGCTTACAAAGGAAATACATACATTATTATTATTCCAGAATAATTGTTCAAATTTGTACTGCAGGTACCGAAAAATTGCTCATAATGGCAGATGTCTACTGACACTTGGTAACAAAACATATCTATTTATTTTGGGTAGAATATTTGAACGTTTTTCATTCCTTTTCTTTTGTTATAGTGCTTATCGAATGTTAATGTCATCTTGGCTATACGTATTTAAAAAATAAATTTGTGCTCAGCTGGAGCGTTTTTATTGTAGATCTGTTCTTTGGATCTCTATTTTATCATGTTTTAAAATGCACTTTCTTCAATTCTGCATCTAACATATTGAATCGCAACGATTCAATATAATATGAGATGCAGTGTGGGTTCTTCTAACCCACGTTCACGTATCCACAAATGCAATAACAATCGAAGATGCAGACTCATATTATTTCTATATTATTCCTAATTTCTTCGACCTTGACGAATTGCCCCATACCAATTATAATGTTCAACTACTCCACTGTTCAGTTCACTTTATTTTCTGTAGTAGATGAACCCACCTGGAGCATCTTATGAAAATTTAATCTACCGTTTCTAATAACTAATCTTCTACTGATCTGGCATGTACGAATATGTGCTTTTGTCTATTCGTATACGAATTTATCTAACGGCAAATAACAATAGCGTATGTAATTATTGTTTAGCTGTGTAAAAATTGAAGTAAAGAAATACAAGCAACGCTCCTTATTTTTTTTGCAGACGCCAATAACATCTTCAGCGGTCGGGTGAAAGTACATGTGCATATATACGTGGATTCGTTCGTCAATACCCAGCAAAAAATTGAAGGCTTATTTAAGGCTTGTATCCATACGCTGTATACCTTTGAAGTAAGGGAAACCTTCGGTAAGGAATTACGCGTTGCAAAGGCATTAACCTGTCAGATACCTTACCGAAGCACAGGCCATGTCATTGGCGATAAGGTTTAAGCTCAGATACGTAACTTTTACCTTATAATAAAACTATTTAAGCCTTTAAAAAAGATTTAGCAGTAGCTTTAAATAAGTTATACGGATGCCTGAAAAAAAAGATTATAATACCTTTTCATATCCTTATGTAAATGGTTTGATAATGTTTAGAGAATTATAAAAAAATGTGATTTTTTTGAACTATTATGGCATTATTCTTCTTCTTTGTACCCCCCCCCCCTTGTGGGACATAGTGCATATCCGCACATGCCCGGAAATGTTTGACCACGCCGAGATTCGATCTCCGCACCTCTAGATTACTAACATCGTGACTCAACCAACTGAGCCACAGAGCCTGTCATAGCAATCTCCTCGCAATATGATACTTAATTTCAATTTGGAAAGAAACTTAAAATAAGACTAACTTAAGAACTAAATATATTTTTAATAAGGGAATGGAAAGGTTTTCAGAAAAAAACATTTTAGATACCTTATACAAAGGCTTACAAACACTTTAAATTACTGAAATGTAATTTTGTCTTATTTCTGGTATGAATTAAAGTTTGAACTAAATTATAAAGAGCCTTACGTAACCATTATTATAATTACTATTTATACTGTCTGGAAGTAAAGCTGGAAATAAACTAAAGTAAGTCTGAATTGTGCCTTAGTTTAATATTAAACAAAGCGAACGCGAATTATCCATGACAGAAAGAAGCAATAAAGCTTTCGTAAGAATTATTATAAGGCCAAAGCTGAAATCGTTTCCCTTACCTATTCCTTAAACCTGACAAACCTGATCAGATTTTTTGCTGGGTATGTATGTATTACAAATACATACAACCAAATATAATAAGGAAAAATATGAATTGAGTAAGATACTCCCAAAACAGCTTGGAACATATCTTGTATTGCGTATCTTGAGAAGGCTCAGTACGCTTTTTTTGGGATCTTCTATTATTATGTTAAGCAATAAAGTAATTTCCAATTCGGCCCAATTGTATGGAAAAATTAAAGTATGAAATGAATTTGTATTGTTGTGAGTAAACTCAATCGACATACTAGTCGCCTATAGTGCATGAACTATTCGATCTAGTGCGATAATTGCTACATTTACATTCGGCCTTGAAGGTTCATGTTTCCATTTCTTTAATATCATGCCAATATCTAATAATTATGACCGCATTTCATCTCGACAGTGATTTACATTGCGGAATAATGATGTTTGATTATGGTGATACGATTTATGCGGTGGTTGCATTCTCTCCATTGTCAGGTTTTTTTTCACTACATTATTATTGGAACTAGATATTTCAAATGGTTTGTCTGTATTTTGCTTGTCATTATGGGAGTATAATTTTTTTTATAGTAGAAAATTCATAACTTTTATAATAAATTTTAAGTTTTAATTTAATTAATTTGGATGGCCTGTATTTATCTTTAATTCCTCCATTCATTTCCAATCCATATAAAGTATCATTAGCTTCCTGGCGGATACATTTTAGCGAATAACTGATGGTTCGGTGTAAATATTATACGCAAACCTTAAAGTAACATTCTACGTATACATCAAGAGCTCCGAGAGTGAAATAACTTGAAAGCTTATGGAACTTTCTGGAGGAAAGAGAGATGTATTCTTTGCGATTCAAAGAAAAAACTTAGAAGCGGTCAATGAGACGTCACATCACAAAGCATTAAGGTCAGCCTCAGCAGTAACTTTCGTTCAAGGAGGGACTAGTGGACGACAAGGATGTGTTGAACGACATGATTAGATTACGAGTAGCTCTAGGTGTTACTCTAGTGCTAGTGCTAGTAGCAAGGACGTCACCTTTTGTCGTTCAGAAATCGAAATATTGTAATAAACTAATGCAAAAAGTTCAAAGAACAAAAGTTCTTTATCACGCATCCATGATCATGGGCATGGACGAAATGTGAGTCAAGCAGTGAAACCGAACGGGTTCAACTTCGCGAAAATTATATGCAACGTAAAGCGCTTGGTAGCAAAGGCGAAGGCAGCTGAGAAATTCTACCAAGAATTAGAAACTCAGACTGCGACCGTCTTTGCGCGAGAGACCTAAGCACGACGTCATGATATTTAGGGTCGCAGCCCAAAGGAGAAGGAACGCTCGGGAAATACAGGCGCCAAAGTACGTGGAGGATTCGCAAGAAATGTTGCTGATTGACGATACGGCAATTTGTAGCAGCATGCGAGAGTATTTTGACGAACTTCTAAATGAAGAATTTCCTCGAGCAGCTTTTCGAGATGTTGAGCCGAATACCACAAATATTGAAGATATCTCAGAGGAAGAGGTGATGGAGGCAATGCATCAGATGAAACGCGGAAAGGCAGTCGGACCGGACAAACTCCCCGCGGAATTTTGGTTGAAAATGGAAAATGTCGGGCTTAGTTGGCTCACAGTTCTCTTCAACAAAATCAAAGGTGGACAACCGATGCCTGATGCTTTCAGGGAAAGATTTCTTCTTCCTTTCTATAAGAAC
The DNA here is from genome assembly GCA_949715475.1 of Microchrysa polita. Classification (NCBI taxonomy): domain Eukaryota; kingdom Metazoa; phylum Arthropoda; class Insecta; order Diptera; family Stratiomyidae; genus Microchrysa; species Microchrysa polita. The sequence continues at coordinate 37,788,340 of OX454416.1, forward strand.
AAGGGAGACTCACGCAAACTCAACAACTATAGGGCTATAAAGTTAACACCTCATACACTGAAGATCTACGAGCGAGTTGTCTGCAACCGATTGAGAAAGATTGTGCGGTTGAATGACAACCAATGCGGCTTTGTTGAAGATCGATCTACAGTCGATGCGATTCAGTGCATTCGTATTGCGATGGAAAAGTATCGAGCAGCACGAAAGGACTTGCACTTTGTGCTCATCGATTTGGAAAAGGCATTCGATAGAGATAGATTAGACCAGTCAGATATTTTCTTGTCACATAAAAATTAAATTAATGTTCTCTTGGATAGCTTGTTTTACATATATTTAAATGTAAATATGCATTGTGATATTCGAAGAAATCAACACAATCCTTAATAGATCGTTAAAATTAAACGGTTTACATCCGATCCACGTTTGAAAAAAAACTGGGTCACAATTACTTTTTTATACGTTTGTAACCAGTGTTGCCAATTTAGCCGTTTTCCGGCCAAATTTAGCCGGAAACCATGCTGTTTAGCCGGAAGAAATTTATAATTCCGGCCGGCCGGATTTTTAGCCGGAATTGATTTTCTTCGGCCGTTTTTCCGGCTAAAGGTATTTTATGATTTTTTTTTTTACTTTGAAACTACAACCATTTTTTCAATAATCACACACAAAATAATTAATCGCCGTGAAATTATTTCTACATACACTTATTATCGTGTATTAGGGTAGGTAAGTACCTACTATGTCCACCTAGAGGAAAATTTGCATTTATGTCTCCTGGGAAAAATTGGCCGCGGAGACTTGCCTTTTTTCAATAAATTTAGGGTAATGGGTTTCACGTAAACTGACGATATTAGTACCTAGTCTAAAGGTACATTTTCCTCGACACGACTGCACGACAGCGACTCTCTCATTCCATATAAAAACTCGTTTTTAAAATGAGAGAGAAACGAGTTTTTATATGGAATGAGCGAGTCGCTGTCGTGCGGCCGCGTCGAGGACAACGTACCTTAAGCATGTAATTTACTAACCACCAATATGCTGAAGAATTTACAAAATGGAAGACAGTTTCTTAGATTAAATTCTTTGCTGAGCGATTCTCGGAGAATGGGGTAACTTAACATTTTTCCATTTTTCAAAGTATCAATTCTTTACCACAGATAATGTAATCATGCCAGATTAAGTACAAGGGTTATAACCTTATAGCGCGATTCATAGATATTGATAATATCGCCGGAACTTTGTAGTGTTCAACACTAACGTTGTGCAAGTAGCTTGCCCAGTAAATTACAAAAATTGTATTTAAGTGTTTATATATTTCGGGGGAACTTACCCCCTTCTTCAGCACAAAAGCTAAGTGCTGAAGAAGGGGGTAAGTTGCCCCCGTATTATATACTCACTTAAATTAATTTTTTTAGTTTAATGGGCAAGCTACTTGCACAACGTCTGACGATTCATAGAAACTACACATTTTTGTAGATGCGTTACATTTAGTTGTTGGGTTCGTAGCAACAAATTTACCAAAATTCTATACCATTTCCCTGCCAAGCTCATAATTTTGGAACATCAATTTCGTATCTTTGGAGCATCAAATTCGTAATTTCGGGACATCAACAATGGAACAATGAAACATCAATTTCGTAACTGTGGAAAATAAAATAAAATTTCGAGGGCTCAAATTCGAAAATGAATAACAATCTTGACACACATATTTGCGAATGACGCAAATTTATCATCATTAGCTCGAGTTCCAAATTACGCGTTTGGATCATCATTGGCTCAATAATGGCTGGGGACGCCATTTGTTGTAAAATTGAAGAACAAGAATGTTTACAAAAATATTAAATTATTTATCAATCTTTACACATTTCTATTCAAATTCTTTAAGAAAAGTGTGTCCTCAAATTATTGAACTGAATGTTCATCAAAATATCGCAATTGTGAGGGATATTTTCACCAAACGTCAAAAGTAAATGACGAAAGCATATATGTCACTCCAATTTCAAACTTTCATCATCATGATGGATTATCGTCATAATGATATGGATATGTGTCTTGGGCCTAAAATGGTTAAATTTTTTATCAAAACATAAGATTGTTCAGGTGCGATGATGGTAAGATATCCATACATAAATGCGGTTGCCCTTGCCCATAGTTACGTATTAGACGTTCCATTTACGAATTTTATGTTCCACAATTTCGAACCTAATGTGGTTATGGACTTGAATGAGAAATTGTACCTGAATACAAAACTGATGACTAGTTGAGCTATCTAACTCCGAACAAAGTAAATTTTGACTATAATGCCAGCGATTGGGGCATATATGAAATAAAACTAAGAAATCTGCCTAAAGCATAGTTTACGGGTAGTACTCCAGAAAAGAAATAAAATAATTAAAATCAGTTTTTTAATATTTTTTTTCGTAATGTTACTCTTTTGTATGATTTAGCCGGTTTTTTGGCCGTTTTTCTCGCTGAAATTTATTTAGCCGGATTTATAGCCGTTTTTGAAAAAAATATAGCCGGTTTTCCGGCTAAATTTAGCCGTTTTTTAAATTTCCAGTTGGCAACACTGTTTGTAACGCATTGAGGGAAGCATCCACACCATATAAAATATGTATATGATCAGCATGACGAGATGACGGACATCGCCCAATCGACTGACGATGTCCGTCTATTGCGACGCGCCTTACTAGGCCAGTTTAAAAGCTATGAAGCTGAAATTTAGCACACTTTTTTCTTTTTGTTGCAGACAGTTTATATGTTTGAATCGCTAAAATCGGATATACATATACAAAATACAACCCCCCCCCCCCAAATTAGGTTCTTCTAAGAAAAACTTGCCATACAAACTCAACCCACCAAATTAGGCGCTTCTAAGAAAAACTTTTTCACTTATGCACCAATTATGTATAACCAAACCTCACAAAAATGTGTTTCTTTTCATGCCACAAAACATATATAACCAAGGGATAATGGTGCGGAAACCACCTAACCCCCCAAATTAGGTTCCCCTGAGATTTTTTTTTGCATAAATCCCAATCAAACCTTATATCTTTATCGAAACTATATGTTAAAGGAAATATATTCGTACTATGCGACCGTAGTCTGGCTGGTCGAGCGGTTAGTGCGCGCACCTTCGCTGCACAGGGTCATGAGTTCGAATCTCACTGTGGATCATGGTGTTTTCCGAACTCACGAGCTTGTGACGGACTATGATCTCACTCAGATGTTAAACGAGTACCCATTTATGGGGATAAATAACACTGCTGAGCGTGATGCTGATCTCATTACCTCAACAAAAAGCAGATATCTTGGAAATAGGATGTCACTAACACATCCTGCGGCCTTAGTCCAATGTTGGATGGTCGCGCCTTTTATTTTTATGCGACCAAAAAAAGTTTTTTTTAGTTTGTGCAGTTATTCTAACCAAACCTCCCACAAATACATACGTTTCATCGAGGTAACGAAACTTATGCGAAAACGGAAGGAAAAGAATGGGGGATTCAACACTAGCCATAGGTACGCCGGAAAAAAAACTTTTAGCCCGGGGAGAGCGAAGAGTATCCAAATTTCGGCCGCGCCCGAAATTAGCCTCGGTCTCGTTATTTATCAAACACGTTTAGAAATAGAGTATATAACACGATTTAAATTGTTAGAATTATTATCCAAATTTATCGGAAATACATATTTAGTTTCGTATCGGTAATATTTTATGTCTTCACTACTCACTACGGGCCGAACAACACCACACCATGGAGAAGTTCAGTATTGCAAAAAAGAAGAGGAGTCTAATTTCTTATGTTATGAATGATTTTTATGGGTACTAGTTTCCTTAATCACACACTCTGTTGTACAGACTTCGCGAAAATCTGGAAATTCGTCAGGACATATGTCTGTCAGCTCAGAGTGGAAGACTTTGATTGGAACTGCTATGCATAGTATGTATACATAGAAATAAAAGAATAGTATGAGTTCATGAACTTCTTATGCCGACCACACATTGCTCGGGGCTCGCCAAACCCAGCGCAAAAGATCGGTACCTTAGATTCCGCAAGCCACACTGCTAGCAGTTGACTGAATACCGAACAAATAACAAAAATGTATTCCCCAACTCCTCTGTCCCTCCCATACGTAAGTTGTCCACAACTTTGATCTTTTTTAGCGTGCAGTTTAGCAAACCCGGATCAGTGTGATTGCGGCCTTATGTCAGCCCAGAATGATCGGGATTTGACAAACCGTGCGGTACAAAAGATCAAAGTTGTGGACAACACACGCCTGGGAGACAGAGGCGATAGAAGAATTCAGCAAACGTTATTTGTTCGTTGAATTCCCCGATCATCTCTGCCTCTCCCAAGCGTGTGTTGTCCACAACTTTTATCTTTTGTAACGCGCGTTTTGGCAAACCCCGATCAGTCTGGGCCGGCATTAGCTTAATTGATCAACGAGTCGTCTTTTTAAACAGACCACTTATAATTAATAACACTTTCTTGTATTGTAGTGGACATTCCATTAATACTAATTAATAATCATCAGAGAAATTACTGCATTATTGATTGATTAAGTAAAAAAGACACAACATTCACTATAATAGCATAACAACTCAACTTCTATTTTTGCATTAATCCATGCTTTTCGCTCGTAAGCGAGCGTGCTAACTTTCAAACCAGTTCGTAATTTATGTACATTTGCAATGAACTGATAATTCAATGTCAATGATTGCCGCATCATAAGAAATGATACTGCTGTTAGCGCATGATGGCGGTTACATGTTTGATATTAATATGCATTTGACGCTTATAAGATTATTAGCATATACATCATCCATATTAACTGAAACATTTTCTTATAAGACTATTTAGAAAAGGTTAGTATGTACTCGTAAATGCAACACACTCTCAGGCGTATTAGTTCTATAATAATAAATATTGGTGGTGGAAATAACCGACATGCAGCGTAACCAAGTGCGGGTGTTATTGAACCCGGAATACCTGCAGCGCTGCAATCGCGATCATCACCAATCTGTGCAAACCAATGCAGTGTATCGCTATGTGAATGATGATCCATGAGTATTGCTAATTTATTAAAAAATAATGTTTATTATTAGGTGATATCTATATGTACTATTTTTGATGAAATGGATGAAAAAAAACTCTGATCTCTGATCCTCTTAAATGTTAATTGTATCCCGTGCGAAATCCTTTTTTCCCAGGAATAAAAAAAAACCTTGAAAATGTCAAGAAGAATGTGTAGGTTACCTTTTCTCTCTACGCTTGATGGACGGCTGTTGTCAGTGTTCTTTTGTGGTGTGGAATCTGTAAAAATAAAAAGAAAATTAACATTCGAATCTTTTTGCATTAATCAAATTAAATTAATGGTAATTTGCAAAATGATTACATTTAACTAATTTCATGTGCATCCTTTGGAAGATAATTTAGAGCAGCCTGAATTTAATAAAATCATACAAATCCACGAGTACCAAAGTAACAAAATCTGTATTTAATTAAATGCGACCTTGATGCGAAATATGTATAGTAAGTCTATTTGAAATGAAATATCTAGAGACACTAGAAAAAAATGGCATGATTCATCTAAATTGCTTTGGCAGCTTGCATCATCAATAAGAAGTTGTAGATGAAAATGTATTTGATATTTCGTAAAGAATTTGAAGCAAAAAAAAAAAAAAAGGAGGAGGAATAGTAAAATTTGGAATGACTAGTTTTGATTTATGATTTATTTATAGTATCTTTTCACAGTATATTGTACCTTATTTCCGTCATCTATTTTTTCGGTTAGATGTAGAGGTATAGATATAATTAACTATGCATGCTACCTTGACGGTTATTATTAATGTTGAAGACCGTAAAATTTAAGAATGAATTGTTGGCTTATTACTTTCATTTCTTTAGAATTTGCCCGGAAGAATAATAAATCTAAGAATAGGTGGAAACCGGTAGTTCTGTAGTTTATTACAAAAAATTAAGTAAATACATTTTGTATCTATATTGCTATAATTCTATGTTTTTTTTGTTGATTTTGAACTTTGTTTCGAAACTAATCTTCTGTGAACTCCGTTATTCATTTAAGGTGTGCGATCGATTAATTTTAATTGATTTATCTGATTTAATGGAAACTTCTCGGTGATTTCTGCCAACAATTAATTTCAGCTGCTAAAGCATGGGTAGGAAACATGTTGGCCTTAAGCCCAATTTTTAATATTGTTGAAACCACTTATTAAAGGAATCCCATATCAGAAGAAGTCAACCATAATTTAAGCACTGCGTATATATGCGTGCGTGGGGTTGGTGTAGTAGTTAGTGCACTCAGCTTCGAAGCACAGGGTCGTGGGTTCGAGTCTCACCGTCGGTGGATTCAGTTTATCGTATATTTCAAACTCACGACTCATGTGACGGACTACGATTTCACTCAGATATTGGAACGAGTATCCCTTTATGGGGGTAAATAACTCTGCAGAGCGTGCAGTTGATATGAACACTTCTACAAAAACTCATTTCAAATCTTAGAAATTGGACATCACTAACAGATCTGCCGCGTCGCTCCTGAAGCTCGTGCGGACAATTAGGAGATCCGCGGTACTGTAAAAAAAAGTTGGGGTCTGTGGGGTTGCTACGGGGTCCGCGGTTATAGTTCCTGTAAGACTGATCTCACATAGCAGAAAGTTTTCGAGTTGTCTTTAAACTATACTCCTCAAAACAAAATAAGGGCCACTAATAATTTTCTGATTATTTTTTTGGGGAAAAGGAAAATCATAGTTTTGTTGGTCTAATTTAATAAAACAATATGTTTTTCATTAAATATAATGAATTTTATTGAATTTTGACCAAAAGTTACACTTTTTTTAGCATTTTTTCGGATTGCGGTCATGTAATCGTAACAATAACAGTTAATTTGTATGTCTAATCTGTAAAAAAAAATGATTCTTTGTTTTTTTTAGTATCGAGTATGGCCTCCACTTTTTGATATACAGTCTGGAGGCCTGGACGGAACGCTTTCAATAAGCCGATCGACGCTTTCTATTGATATCTCGTCCCAACACATTTTTAGCAATTGAATCAGCTGTTGCTGATTGTGTATGTCCTTTTAAGCGGTCCGCATCCGGCGTTTTAATTGATCCCAAAGATGTTCTATCGGATTTAGGTCCGGACTGTTGGCAGGCCACTCCATGACCTCAATATTGATCTCCTCGAAAACAGACATTGTCGCCCGGGCAGTATGTGGTCGTGCATTATCCTGCATCAGGATAAAACCATCCAACGCCTGTTGTGAAAAAGGAATGATATGTGGCCTAACAATCCTTTCAATATAACTTTCGGACGTAATTGTCCCGTTATTTAGGATAACAAGGTTAGTTTTGCCTTGCAAGCTAATTCCGGCCCAGACCATCACACTGGGACCGCCTTGCCTCTCAATTTGATTAATGCAAGGATCCAAAAATGCTTCTCCGGTTCTCCGCCAGACTCTTATGCGTCGGTCGTCACTAAAAATTTTTACTTTGCACTCATCCGAGAAGATCACCTTGCGCCATTGTTGCATGTCCTATTGGATATGTCGACGAGCAAATCTTAAACGATTCGTACGATGCGTCCTGCCCTGTTCTGTTCTGGTAACACGTTTCCTTGACCAGTGTTAGTGTTCGTGCAAACGATTTCTGATTGTTTGAGGGCTAACAATGGTCCCAGTCGTCGTTAATAGCCTACTTTGTAGTCCACGAGCACTAATGGTACGATCCCGTCGCGCACAAAATCTCACATATCGGTCTTCTGCGGGGGTGGTTATTCGAACTCGGCCTGAACCATGACGACGGGAGACATTTCCTGTCTCCTGGTAACGGTTCCAAAGATTTTAAATGGCTCTTCGCGGATACCCTGATTGCAGGGCCACAGAACGTTGCGAACGACCTTTCTACGACATTTCTAATGCTCTGGACGAAGCATTTAAATTTAAATGGCGCCGAATTGTTGGTATTTTGTATTTTACAGATTCTCCTTATCTTTAAAAGTGCAACAACTAATGTTGCATTTAAAGAACTTGGCGAAAACTAATTCTTAATCAAAATGAGAAATAAACAAAACTACCAAATGTATGACTCGTGACCCCAAAAGTACTGTTTAAGACAGTTCCGTTAAAGCTAATGTTAACGAATGATACTGTGATAACTCACATCACATTCAGGTACAGAATGGCGTTTTTGAAAATAATTATCAAACAAAAAGTTCGCCAAAAGACGTTGTTAAAGTCAACCGACATAAGTGGCCCTTATTTTGTTTTGAGGAGTATATTTTGATCGGTCAGATATGAATGGAAGTGTGCATTAAGTACTACAAGGAAATTACATTTCCCGTGTTTCGGTGAATATTGATTTTATTGAGATTAGTAAAAAAAAATTGTAATTTTAAATGCAGCGGTGGTACCTGTGAAACGAAAAGGAGAATATGGCATGTAATATGACAAATAGTCCCGTTTCTAAAACTTACTCATTATGCGGATATACCCAAGCAATTTCTTGTTTTTTTTTACTTTGATTATTAATGTGCATTAGAAAAAATGAGATTATATATGTCTTTAATTAATGTTAGATGGAGTCAAGTAAAAAAGTTTAGAATTACACAGAAACGAGTCCAATAAATTGTCTTACTTCTATTTTTTAATAGAGGCAGCAACTACCACGAACTACAACTGATCATCCGTGAGCATTCCCCAGACATCATAGCACTACAAGAAACGCACATACTCAATAAATCAAACTATCCTACCACCAATCCAGTATAAAGGTTACTTTTTCAATTCAGCTGACAACACTTATGCTAAACAGGGAGTGGCCCTTCTCATTAAATCCAACGTAGCACTTCATCTAGTATCTAGCTCTGATAGCCCTAATAACATTCAATGTATTTCGGCAAAAATAAATTACATAATAAAATTTTCCATAGCTTGCATCTACATTCCACCTAACAACAAAATAGACCCTGTTGAGCTAGTTGATATCCTCAGCAATTTGCCAAAACCAACTTATGGGCGATATAAATGGATGGAGCCCTTCCTGGGGTTCAAACTCTTTTAACGCTCGAGGCAAGACCATTGACCAGTTTATAATGAACAATAACTTATGGATCCTCAACGACGGCTCGCCCACTCATCTTTCCACACACAGTACGCTTACACACGTTGATATAACCATCTGCTCATCCTCCATTTTCCCCAAATGCTCGTGGTTGAGATTAGATGACCTACACGGTAGCGACCATTTTCCGATAATGACTGTAATGGAAAGGCGAAATAGTGGCACATTCAACTTCATCCCGAAGTTTAAAATTGAAAACGCGGACTGGAACAAATTTCGCTCCTATCTAAACCAATTTATTGAAAGTAGGTCGGCAAGCCAAAATATAAACAGAGAAGCCGAAAACCTAACCAGAGCCATGATCTATAGCGCTAATAACTCAATTCCCCTAACAAAACCCGAAAGTAACCACAAATACACTTCCTGGTGGAGCAATGAACTGGCCGAGCTCCAAATCATTAAGAAAAAAGCGTTCAACAGCTTTAAATCTAGCCCCTCTCAGTTCAACTTAATCGCTTATAAACGGGCAAATAGCCAACTTAAGCGTAGATGCAAGGAGTCAAAGGTCTTGGCATTTCAATCTTTTTCAAAAACAATATCACCAAACTCCACTACAACCCAAATATGGCGAAATATAAGAAAATTAAGCGGGAACCGCATCCCCTTCAACATAAAAAGCATAGATCATGAGGACACAACTACAGATGACGCATGCAATATTGCAAACCTCTTTGCGAAAGCCTGGTCCGATTATTCACACGATCGGAACTTCTCTCCGGATTTTATTAACGAAAAAACAACGATTACTGTTGAACACTATATTCCTGGTAGAATATCAGCCTCAGCGAAAAAAATCGAGCAATCAATCACGATGATCGAGTTAAATGCTAGTCTCGCACAGCTGAATGGTAAAACACCAGGCTTGGACAAAATCTATTATCCTCTCATCAAAAACACCTCCATATCTTTCAAAGATCGCCTGCTTAAACTCTTTAACCAAATTTTCCAGGATTCTATAATCCCACAAGCCTGGAAAACAGCGTGTATCTTTCCAATATTAAAACCAGGTAAAGAGGCAAACCTAATTGATGGATATAGGCCCATTTCTCTACTTTCGTGCACTTCAAAGGTTCTAGAGAAGATTGTCGCAAAACGCCTAACCTGGTTTCTTTCAAAAAATAAACTGTTGTCTAAAAACCAAGTAGGCTTTCAAAGAGGCAAAGGTACAATGGATGCTCTACTATACATAGATTATTTCGTTAGCAACACCCTCTCATCACACAACCATGCATCTATCATTGACTTTACTAAAGCCTTCGATCGGATAGGCATACACATGATACTCAGCTTCTTAAAAGATTGTAAAGTGGGAAAAAGTATATACGGCTATATCAAAAACTTCCTAAGTAATAGAAAATGCAAAGTTAAAGTCAACAATCAGTTTTTAAGTACACTTTCAATATTTAATGGAATCCCACAGGGATCCCCACTATCTGTCACCCTCTTTTTAATTGCATTCGAGGAACTTAATAAAATAATAGCTGATTTTAAACATTTTCACTTTTGCCTCTATGCTGACGACCTTTATATATTTTCCAAATATAAAAACCCCCATGAGCTCCAATCCAAATTAACCTGCATTTTCGAGCAAATCTCCAATTGGTCAAAGCTTTCTGGTGCGACAATTTCACCAACTAAATGCAAACATCTGCATATTTGCAGAAAAGTCAATTGCTCATCACCAATATTAAACATAAGTAACATAAATTTAAATAATGTAACTAATTTAAATATACTTGGCCTTACTTACAACCAAAAACATAGCTGGAACTTTCATGTCAAAGAACTTACCAAATCATTAAGACCCAAATTAAACATTGTTAAATATTTAAGTAGTTCTAAGTCTTTAGCTAATCCGAAAACCCTCACCAATATAACAAAGTCGATAATCCTATCAAAAATAGATTACGGCTTACCCATTTATGGGAAGGTTGCAAAAACACAGTTACGAAAGGTTGAAACCATCTACCACGCCGCCATTCGCAATGCAACTGGAACTTTCAGATCGTCCCCAATAAAATGCATTTTAGCGGAAGCTGGAGTGCCATCGATTGAAACCAGCTACACACAGCTGTTGGGATATCTCATACCGAAAATTTTGAATTCAAACAACTCGATTTTGTTGAACGACATAAAGTCAATTCTGCGCCGGAAAACGCGACCTAAGCTGAAATCATGTCTTATCCGCACAATAGAAATGACAGAGGAACTCAACATCCCGCTAACGATCCTTCCAGCCAAAGAGACAAACCATCCTCCATAGCACCTCCCCGATAATGGTAGCATTATACAAGACCTAATGGGTCACAGAAAGCAAACTACTAACTGTCAGCAATACATCCAAATGTTCTACTCAACAACGATGCCACTTGTGGAAAATGCTTGGGACCTAATTTTCACCGATGGTTCCAAGACCGAACATTGCACTTCATTTGCGGTCACTTCCGTGGATAAAATTATCATGACAGGCGTACTTCCCAACCATAACTCCATCTTCACGGCCGAGCTCTGTGGTTTACTCAGCGCTATCAAAATTTCGCACATCCAGGGAAATTCATCATATGTACAGATGGCAAATCTTGCATAGATGCCATCCGCAATGTAAACAATCTGAACCCAACTGTATCCTTTATTCGTGATAAACTCATCGAACACAAAACTAAGCTTAAGCTAATGTGGACACCCAGCCACGTTGGAATACAGGGAAACGAATTTGCCGACAAAATTGCCAGTAATGTCCAACTTACACCAACATACACCCAGCTTCCGTATAGTCGAGCAGATATCCGTAAACTAGTAAACACCACAATCAAAAGGAAATTATACTTAGAATGGGCTGACCACAATCATAATTATAAGCAATTCAACCCATCGGGCAAAGCAGCAGATTTTCCAAATACGTTACAGCGCAACCACATTACAACATTAAGCAGATTACGCATCGGCCACACTTTCGCGACCCACAGTCACCTGATGGAACGAAAACCAAAACCCTTCTGTCACCTTTGTAATACGGACTCGCCTATTTCTGTGTTTCATATCCTTAATGATTGCCGTTTTATAAACAATCTTAAAGCCGAATTTGACCTTCCTACCCAGATTACACCCCTACTGGAAAACACTTCGAATAAATCTAGGATTAAATCTATTATTAAGTTATTAAATAAGGCAAAAATAAGAATTTGAACTGAAAATTGCTCCTTTTGTATAACAAACGAATACTGAGTTATATTAATTTGAAATAAAATTATAATATTATTATATATAATAACATTAACAATACGTACATATGTTACTTTAAAAAAATATTGAATTTCTTATGACAGCTTACTTTAGTAAATTTTAAGCCTAAGGCCTCTGTTGCCAGTGCTTTAACTTTAAGGAGTTTATAACACTAGTTATGTTATAATATTCTTTTAATAAATAAATAATTTAATTATAGTGAGACGATTCAAAATGACAATAGAAGATAGCCGCAAAAGTTTGTTCGAAACACGCGTTAAAGCTCGAGCGAACTACGAGCAATCAACTTGTTTACATAAAGTTTGAGTTTATCCGCATTACAGTTCTTTGCGACTATACAATATTGAAAAAAGACCCATTTCTCTAAAAGCTGAGCGGCAGGTTTCGGCAATTTGATGTAGTCAAGATTGATTCGAGAGATCGAAGAGCAGCCTAGTGACGACATGACTTACTAACCAACTTAGGCAGTGGCGGCTCGTGGTGGAAAATACCGGGGGTTCACAGGGAAACATAAAAATGTATTTATTATATGGCAAGAATAGTGATGTAGCTAAATTTTTTATAGTTTGTATTTTAAAAAATACTGTTTTTAAATTACATATTATTCTTCCGCAGACTATTTCCGACTTTTGTTAGCTGGAATGTTCGTTTTCACTTCAGCACAACAAACAGGGAAAACACACACATGGGGAATCCGTGGACAATAATTGGACAGAACGAAAATCCATTAAAATTCACACATTCTACATATTCCTATAAATCTACGTGTTTTCCGCTTTAATTTCACGCCGAAATTGTTATTTTGCGTCGCTTGCACTAAAGAAATCAAGGGTGTAGTTCTTCCGCAGTTTTTAAAATTTGCTTTAAAAAAATCGACCATAGCAATTTCGTTCATCGCGATTTCAACAGAAAAGACGGATGCGAGCATGCGACACAATCTCTTTGCTTTTAGAATTTAGTTCATACAATTTACAAGGCGCTGTGCACAACCTCTTTGTGCTCAAGCTCTAGTGTAAATTTTGCACTACTCCCTTGCCCCGGAAACCGCTAAGATATCCAAAATTTGAGCGTGTGCTCCTCTTCCCAGATTGTGCACCCATCATGATTGCAGGTTGTTGTTCGCAGTGTCGTGACCATGTTGCATGTGCAGTGAGCAGTCGGCATAGTGTAGATTCATACATAGATATGGGATGGGCATATAGATTCAGTAGGTAGAATGTGTATCTTGGTATAAATAGACGAAGGCCGTGTTGTGGGCTAGATGTGCGATTTGGGATACGCATTTTCGATTTGAAGAAAAAAGTGAAGGGGGTGCACGTGCACTTGTGCACATATGGGCGAGCCGCCACTGAACTTAGGGCTTCCATGATCGATGCTTGGAAGACGCTACAACAGCTTGGCAGACGGAATGCCAAATTATATCAAGTATGTACATACATACATTCGATTGGATGCAAAAGTACCTACATTAGACTTGGAGGCATCTGTGTAGATTGGCAAGGACTCAAAAGCCAGAAACGTATTATTATCCCAGTGATCCCTCGACGGAATCAAGCTACCATGGTTCTTATTGAAAGTGAATTTGGCAGTAGTGTAATCAGTTCCCATTGGGAGGTTAAAGTTATTTAGTATAATGCGAACACCCGTAATCTAGCGTACGTCACTAACTAGTTGCTTTTAAACGTAAAGCAGTGTTAACAGCCATCCTTTGACCGAATAAATCCAGCGGGACCCGACCGAGCACCGTGTCCGAGTCCACTGATGACTTCCGGGAACTCATCTGTAACGGCAATGGTCACATCATCAGCATACGTAGTAACCTTGCATCCAATCCTCCCCAGATCCACAAGCATAGTTCAATAATGGCTATGTTCCAGAGTAGGGGAGTTGATATACATCCTTGTGGAGTACCTCTACAAACATACCTAGGCGGAGAACCTTATATGGTATGGATGCATTGTAGCAGTAGCATATTCACGAGTATGCAGATTAGCTTGTCGTCTTGGAGACTCCCGAACTGCGTCGGCAATCGCCCTAGGTTTATTATTTTTCAATATCTAGGAACACAGCCATCGTGTATTCCTCTTGATAAATCGACTTTTCAATGTCGCTGACTAGAGAAGTGCACAGCCGTATCCACTGACCTCCCTGATAATTCGTAAAAGAGTTTCAAAAATTCGTTCAAGCAGGTTAAGCGTAGTTAAAAAGAGACTAATGGGCCCCTATAGGTTCGTCAGGACGTGAGTGCAAGCTTCTGTTCGCTTTAGGTATAATCCTAACCCGAACCTCCCTCTACAATAGACGGAGACATGATGTTAGAATGCTCTCTATCCATGGATAGATATTGTCTAAGCATTGCAATGCCGGGATAATACCATCAGGTCCAGCAGACTTAAACGGTTCAAACCTAGATGTCACCCATTATATGTATCTTCTCGCGAAATAGAATAGATTCAATGTCAAACGGTTCAGTGTGACTCGTAGGGAATTCAGGTGGTGCCTGTGCCGAGCTTCCCGGCAAATGCGAAAACGGGAGGTGAGCTATACGATACCCCGTCCATCATATTCCTCTTTTTCCTGATTCTCCAAATACCGTCTTTCATCATCCCGCCAGTTCTTATCTCTTTTTTGAGGAGTTAAGATGTTTTTTTTGTAGGAGATCTAATCCGACCCCATCCCAGAAGTTTTAGCGTCCATCTTGGGGACACCACCTAGCAGAATATGATATGGTAGGGCTGCTAAGAATGGTTTCGAGAATTAATTGCAATAGTCAAGGTAACCGCTTTTCAATTCCGAAGAGTTTGAATTTATGCCTTTAAACCAAGAATTTCCAGTAAGCCGGAAAACCTCAAAAATTGCAGTCGGAGTTCCGAAAGCTTCTCTAATCCGTATTTCCCTTTTTAGTCCACTCTTCAGCATCCCATAGTCTCGGGAATAAAAGACCATAAAGTACCAGGCGCTAATTGATATCCTCCTGGACGCAGTTGTATATTTTTAGTACGAACACATAGTGGCTAATAATGAATGTATTTAATGAACCCATTTACAATCATGCATAATCAGAGCTCAGGGGGGGGTTTATCTGTGCTGGTCATGCATCATGTTTTTGAACTATTCTTGCAACTAACTGTCTTTCCAAATAAGATAAACAGTTGGTCATTTCATTAGCATTCATTGTTTGTGTGGATTCGAGCCTAGTCCAACATACTTCTAATTAATGTAAGGGCCGAAAGTAGCATATCGTAGCTTATTATGCAACACTGTACATACTACACGTAAAAGTAATGAGGCATGTATTTATTTTAAAACTTGTCATCGGGTGCATTGCTAAATGTTACTTTTTTCTGAGTTCAAACAGCGGAAAGATAAAAAGTATGTAATTTGCAATTGCATTTTTGTTTGCAATATCACTGCTCTGTAGTTTCTGTTTCGCCACGCGTTCGTTTCCAATGATTATGGTTTCTTGACAATTTGTAACTTACGGCGACATGCGGAGCACGTGTATTTAGTTATAAAAAAAAATTGTTACCGTGATATGTTCGTTGTAGTGTAAGTACTATTTAATTTGTTCTTAATTGTCCAGGTTATACTGTACTATGGTTTTTGGTCGTGAGGAAATTTTCTGTACTATCTACAACTTCGTATGTCGTTGTGATTATTTTGTGCGACCTCAAAAATCGCATACTATGCATGCACATTTCCCCATTGTTTTGTCCGTATGTACACAAGCTGCTTGATTTCAATAATTGACCATTGACTCATGTAAGTTTTATGCAATTTGAAGTTACTAAACGGTCGTGAAAACTCATTTCACTTTCCCTTTTTTGTTACTTCGCGTATATGTGTTTTTCCATGGTTTAGTTTTTATTTCATGGTGCTGCTGCTGCTTAGAGCTGTTCCACAACATGCAGCGCGGCTAATTGCAAAATTACGCTTGTCCATTTAATGACCGATAATCTCATGGCGGCACGTTGTGCACATACAAAGCTTAATCCAGATGAGATGTAATCAATAGATACGTGTAATAATAATAATAATGAACTATAGCTGTGCTATGCGTTTTTATGTGCTATACGTATTTTCTAGACCAGCACAGCTGTTTTTGACCCCGCTGTCGGGCTAGAAATTCAAAAAAAATTGCTATAACCTGGCCAACATGGCTAGAGTGCACTATAAAATTAAAATCCAAGTTTATTGCTTCATTTTCTCTGACACTAATCTGCTTTGATATTACATACTTACAGGTTATCTATCCGGGTTAGATCGGAATATAAGCCACCTCTGCAGAGTCAGTTTGTGAACTGAAAGCCTTCTTTCTTTGGGTGAGGTTATAAAACACAACGTTCGCGCAACGTTACCTTTAATTTCAAATCAACCGGCCGTTACGGATCAGAAACTTCTCCCTACAAACAGATTCCCTAAGCGCTTAGGGGATCTGTTTGTAGGGATAAGTTTCTGATCCGTAACGGCCGGTTGATTTGAAATTAAAGGTAACGTTGCGCGAACGTTGTGTTTTATAACCTCACCCTTTGTGCGCGTTATGATGAATATTATGCACAACAAATATAATCCAAATTCATCAAATAAATGCATAAAACCCAGAGCAAAAAGTATCTAAACATTTCTAAGTTAGGGTTTTCAGTCTTTATTTTTTGCCTTGAGCAATGTTTATTTCTTCTGAATATGCATATGAACGAATTTTGTTTAAAATCAAGCAATAAACAATTCGACCGGCTTGTGCCGATAATCTGTCTTGTGGCGGTGTATGCCGGAAGATCGGATCTATTCGACACGTCACGTAACATCATATGCCATACCAGCAGAGTACGTACTAGAAATGATGATGATGTCATTTCGAGTCATTTCAGCAAGTTTTCTTGAATAGATCGACTACAGAGGCAACCAGTCTTATGTCGACTAGATAATTAGGCGTCGTACTGGCAGTGATTCAAAGTGAAGTACATTATGTACAAAACATACTAGCAAGCAGCAAAAGTTACTTTTTTTTTATTCGGAATCATCATTGAAATGTTTATCAGGATTATTTGTGTGCACACACACCTATTGTCTGCTTGAAGAGTATTTAGAGTATGTTCAATGATCATTCAGTGGAATCTACATATGATAATGATACTCTAGTCTAGAGTATATGAACACATACTGCATATGAGGAGAAACTGGTCTGCAGGAGGTGTAGTGTGTAATTATGACATTAATTCATAAGAGTGGACAACTGACGTTTTGTTGTTGCAGCCGTGATACACAAATGTTACATCGACCTGAATGAGCGGCTACGGAAGAATGATTCATTAATTTTTTTTTTTGGTATACATATACGCATATGAGTACTTATTATTAAATAAGTTTTTTTGGCCCAGGGCAGTGGATGATACGTCGTTTGATGATGATTTTTTTCATGTTTCTAGTGTAGGAGGCAGTTTTTATAAATTTTTTAAAGCTTTAATAGGTAGGTAATTATCTTTTATTGAGCAAACCGTTGTTAGAATGTAGGTCGTATGTTTTTATACATTTCACTTTTTGTCCGGATATTTGGTTAGAGAAATTATAATTTATCATCTTAGATCAAAATTTAGAATAGGGTTTTACACGTTTTAAAGTTTAAGCCTTCAAAGTTTGTCAGGAAGATTTGATTGTTGAGTGTTTGAGGTGGGTGCATGCAACAATGGGAGTTTTGATTATTTCTTTGATTTTATTAATGAAAGCCTTTTCTACTCCTATACGTATGAACATCTATGCACGACTGCATGTATGTACATTAATCTTGAAACTACAAATCAAACGAATTGAAAAATTGAAACAAAATTGCAGTAGGGACTTTGAAAATGGATAATTCCTTCTCTCGTACAAGAACGTTATGATAACGAGTATGATCCGAAAAATTGAAGTACGGAGCTTAGCCCACATCACTGCCATCTTGATAGACAGGCGGAACTGCAGAAACCTAAGTTCCACCCGAGTTCACAACTTCGTCCGTGACCACTGACAGTTGACCTGTTGTTGTTGCTATTGCTATTGTTGTAATACGGTCATTAGCTATTGGCAATTGGTTCAATTTAATCAGCTGATAATCTGGCTTGTATATGTAGATGCCGTTGCCCACATCTATTACATAATCAATATCTGTGTTATTTTTGTTGGTCAAGGAACTCTGTTTAAATATTTATCGTGCGCCTTGTATGTTTGTATGTTTGCACGGGACGACGTATTGCAATATTCAATAATGTTGATATTTTTTTTGTTTAACAAACAACATTTGAATTTAATGTTTCTGAAATAAAATTGTAGTAAAAGTCACGTTCACTTTCGAAACACAGGAACGTGGGTTCGAGTCTTACCGTGAGCGGATTCAGTTTGTGATGTTTTCCAAACTCATTTTCGAGCCTGCACACACATTTAACATTTTTAAATGCAAAATTCCACTGGACAGAGTAGGAAGGAACAAATGGAACGAATTCAAAATCAGCTGATCCGCCAATTCTTCGGATCTTAGCTCGCTTTTAAGATGTATTGTTGTGACAATTTAGTGGTACCAACATCCCGAAATAGTAGAATTTTCAGGTTGCCGAACGCAACATTGAGTTATTATGAATGGTTATATGCAAGTCTCTGTTTCGCAATTTTCTCACATTAGTTCAGTAATATCGTGTCGATTTAGTACCAATCCGTGAAAAAAATACAGAAGTTTTTTCTCACTCTTTCTTTATGTATTATGGGGCGCTGATTCCGATTATGAACTTTGCACCCTAAAAAACGTGCCGCAACCTTTAAAAAAGGGGGGCATTTTTTCGGTTTTTTTGCGATTATTTCAAAAACGGTAAGAGATACAGAAAAATGGTCTGAGGACGAAAAAGACTACATAAAATTATCTTTGCAATGAAATATAACACATTAGAGTTTAATTGAATATTTCGGCGTTAGAATAGAACATAAATTAGAATATTTTCATTTTAGACCTTTTTTAAAAGCTCCATAACTTTTTAAAGAATGTTAGTTCAGCCTTAAAATTTTGTACAAGTATTAACAACAAGTTTAAGATAATTTTAACGTAAACTCTGAGTCGCTCCGGTCAAGGACCCTCATTATCCCCCCATTTAAATTTGTCAAAACGGCATGTCCACAACTCCCCCCAAAATTGCAGCAGAGTGCTAAATTTTGGTTTGTTGCGATTGGAGGTCATAGTCACCACACCCACCAAAAATCAGCTCATTCGGATAAAAACTAAGGGTACCTCCCATACAAAGTGACCCATGACAACTTTGTTCTACAGTTCATAAAATGAGTAGTACGTACAAGTACGTAGAACAAACTCCTGATGGGTCACTTTGTATGGGAGATACCCTTAGTTTTTATCCGAATGAGTTGATTTTTGGTGGGTGGGGTGACTATGACCTCCAATCGCAACAAAGCAAAATTTAGCACTCTGCTCCAATTTTGGGGGGAGTTACGGATATGCCGTTTTGAAAAATTTAAATGGGGGGATAATGGAGGTCCTTGACCGGAGCGACTCAATGTTTACGTTAAAATTATCTTAAACTTCTTGTGAATACTTATACAAAACTTTACGGCTGAACTAACATTCTTTGAAAAGTTATGGAGCTTTTAAAAAAGGTCTAAAATGGAAATATTCTAATTTATGTTCTATTCTAACGCCGAAATATGCGATTAAACTCTGTGTTATATATCATTGCAAAGATAATTTTATGTAGTTTTTTTCGTCCTCAGACCATTTTTCTGTATCTCTTACCGTTTTTGAAATAATCGCAAAAAACCGAAAAAATTCCCCCCTTTCCCCCCTTTTTTAAAGGTTGCGGCACGTTTTTTAGGGTGCAAAGCTGATATTCGGAATCAGCGCCCCAAAACACATATAGCAAAATTGAGAAATAGACTTCTGTATTTTTTTCCTGACGAAAATACGATATTATTGGACTACATGTTGAATGCGCACGGACGCACGGACTTATTGAACCGCTCTCGTATATGTATCTATACGTAAGTTCTAAACCAACAATTGATGCGCTAACCAATTCAGAAAATTAACGATCGAGTGAAGTGACGCCACGGGGCAGTAGATATAGGCAAGCAGGAAAAAAATGGTGTTGGCGGATCAAATATTGCAATAGACACAAATACCACATCATATATACCGATGATGGCCTAGGACAGGGGTGCCCAGCATAATTTTTACATGGGTGGGCCAATTTTTATACATCTTTTTTTTCTTTTCTTATTATTTCTGGCGCAAAGTAGTGGAAATATTTCTGATGATTGAACAATGTTATTGCCCGATTTAGGCACATACCTTATAGGCCAGTCAATAAACCGAAAAATAAGGCGTTAGGTCGCAAAAAATTGCTCGGCTCTGGTTTTTTGGGGATATTGTTAGGATAGATACCAGAAGTGTACCACCAAGTTTGCAACTTCGAAAAACCTGTGCTAACCCCATGACTCTCAAAAAACCTCAAAATTTTCGGACTTTTTTCATATTTTGGTTTGTAATTTCTAAAAGGTGTTTCCTACAAGTAAGTTGTCCACTGCACTGTTAAAGCTAAGAAAATCTTCTTTAATTTGAGTGAAACCCCAGCTTTGTAGGCGCAAAGGATCCCAAGATACAGCACTTTAAACAATGTTTTTTTGAAAAAAAGTTCGAAATTGTAATTTCAGTCATGTTCCGAGTTGAATATTGGCTTAAATGCGCATTTTACAGAGAAAGTCATGTGACATGAAGTTATAAACCAGTTCCTTAGCTGTATATATGTCGGAACGAATGGAATCAGACCATGGGGTCATAGGGCTGCCCCTGAAAATTAGGTTCTTCTAAGAAAAACTTTTTTCTTTATGTACCAATATTAACCAAACTTCACCCAAATATGTTGCTGCTTAAGCCTAAAAAAAATATATAGGAACGGATGAAATCGGAACACTACGTTATAGGGCTGTCATACAAACCAACCTGTGGACATTAGGTTCTTCTAAGAAAAACTTTTTTCTTTATGGACGAATCTTAACCACCCTTCGCCAAATGTGTTTTTTAGTAAAGCTTCAAAACATATCTAGAAACGGATGAAATCGGAACACTAGGTCATAGGGCTGTCATACAAACCAACCCCTGATAATCAGGTTCTTCTAAGAAAAACTTTTTTCTTTATGAACCAATCTCAACTAAACCTCACCCAAATGTGTTCCTAGTAAAGCCTCAAAACATATCTAGGAATGGATGGAATCGGAACATTACGTCATAGGGCTGTCATACAAACCTCCTAAAACACAATTTCGGACTTTTTTACAAAAAAATCACATTTTTTAAAGTACTGTATCTTGGGATCCTTTGCACCTACAAAGCTAAAGTTACACTCAAATTAAAGAAGATTTTCTTAGCTTTAAAAGTGCACCTTTTAGAAATTACAAACATAAATATGAAAAAAGTCCGAAAATTTTGAGGTTTTTTGAGGGTCACGGGGTTAGCACAGGTTTTTCGAAGTTGCAAACTTAGTGGTACACTTCTGGTATCTATCCTAACAATATCCCAAAAAAACAGACCCGAGCAATTTTTTGCGACCTAAAATCGGTAATTGACTGGCCTATTAGTGCTGATTATAAAATTTGCTTGACTTCATAAAGTGATATGACTAAGTTGAAATTATTCATATTTGTTGACAAAAAGGTTGGGAACCAATGCTATAATGGCTAATCCAGATCGTTTTCAGTTTGTGTCCCTTTGCGAGGTATGGAGCGCGTTTCTTTTATACGATCTGAATAAAAATAGTTACTCACATTCACTTTCCGTCGTTCTAAAAGGCTGATAGTTACAAATAGGTACCCCTCATAGTAAACTTTTCAATTTTTAAATGGTCCACTGTCGTTCACAGCTATTTCCACTCGCGCTCTCTGGCTGAACCACCGATAGCTACGAAAAATGACCGTTGAGTTAGTTCAAATATGTGAGGTTATGTGGAGTCGGTTGCCGGTGTTATTATCAAATGTTACGATTATTAATTACTTTTTATGCAATATTTGCTTTTTTATAGGCCCTAAAATTAATAAGAAAAAAATGTGCAGAGTGATTTCGATGAGTGTAAACAGTAATCGTGCTTGCCGTCGAATTTGTTTTCCATATAGTAACGTGACCAAATTCGGATTGTTGAAATTATTGATAACAATTCATTCTTTTGTTTATGAACTTTTAACTTTTTAAAATTATTTTGTAAAAAAAATGTTAATGCAACGGCTCTTGTGACATTTCTAGCTGTTCCCTTGAAAGTTCTCTCACAACAATGACGGTATTCAGAGATACAGTGAATTAAGGAACGCACTCCTGGTGAGTCTTGAGGAAATTTTGACCAAAAGTCCCAATAAGCAAGGTTTGATTTTAGACATAATGGTTGTATTCGATACTTTCGCAATTTAAAATATGAAAGGGTCAGATGCTTAGATTTCGCCTTTAATATTGTCCTTTACCTCCCTTAAAATTCAATCACTTTGAAATCGAGTTAAATTCCTATTAAATATAATCCTTTTAAATATATATCGCTTTAATTCAAATTCATTCTTTTTAAATTAATGGGAAATCCTTTAAATCCAAATATTCAATAGGAAATCTTTTTAAAAAGAGTCAATCAATGTATGTTCCAAGGCGAAATCGCTTTGTTTACATAGAAAATTGTAATTTTTTGTTTTTGGTTTACACTCGCAGTCGGTCGGCAGTATGGTAGAGCGATGTCACAATGCATGGTATAAATTACAAACGTCGACCCGTATAGTCTGTGTGGTTTAGTAGGTAGGTGCGTTAGTCTTCAAATCATAGGGTCGCGGGATCGAATCCCACTGTAGGTAGGTCATTTATTATGTATTTTAGAGCGTAAAGAGGTAAATAAAATGTCGCCAACACCTCTAGCGAGGTCAGTTATAAAAACTCATTTACGAGTAATATGTTCTTTCCCTGTGAAAGTTACTTCTTTTGGTGTAATTTTAAGTATTCTTTTGAGTTCATGCATTTGGATAAACAATAAGAAGAATTCTTTAATTTTAAATAAAATTATATCCCTATAAAACAAAGAGTCCATGCTTTTAAATTAAAAGGAATCTTTTCGATTTATGGTTGTGACCTGATTAAATTGACACTGCATCACTTTAATTTAAAGTGATTATAGATAGACTTTCAAAAGGAATATCTTATTAGTTCAAAGAGAAATCCGTTTGAATTAAAAAGTCTATGAAATAAAGGGATTATACAATGATTCAAAGGGAAACAAATATGAAGCAAAATCATATTTGAATCTCTTTGAATCATATGCGTATTTTTTGAATTTACAGGTTTTTTTTTCTGAGTGTATAAAATTGGCTTTAGAAACCATATCACAATCCTAAAAAAAGTTTAGCTCAGGCAAGCCCATATTTAGCCCTTATTACAATGGAACCTCGATAATCCGACCACATCGGAACTAGAAGGTAGGTCATCATCAATGTGTCGCAATAGCCCGACGTCGGGCTTTTGCCGCCTGAAAATTCGCCGGTCGGTCTGTAGGTCGGATCGCCCGAAAAGTCAGAAGATAGAAAATGCGTTTAATCTAATAATCTATGAAAAGCAACACCATTTTCGCAAATTGATAAAATTAATATTAATCGCCTTCTCCCAAATATAATTCTTGCAAATGATAAATTTTAAGTCTTGACTTCGAATGCTGCAATCGATTTCATTACAATCAAATCTGTGGCCCTCGACTCGTAGATTTTTTAACTAACTTTGGAAATAATATTTTTTTTTTTCAAAAGTAAGCTAAGCATTTTTATAGTTTGACGAATTTTAAATTAAGGTCGCGATTAGTCCGAATTACACAAAGTGTCGCAATACCGAGCGTCGGACTAGCGAGGTTCTACTGTACAGGACATTTTAAAGGAGTACTATTGAAATTCCGTGAATTGCGCATCTTGAATTTCGTTGTGAGTTCGCCCGTCACCATGACTTTAATGAAAAGCAACCAACAATATGTTGGGTTTGGGTTGCGGCTATATTCATATAAAATTATGCTGACGCGATTAAAACCGAACAACAAAAATACAACGCTGAAAATGTTGACTGCAGATTTGACTTTTTTTTTAATCTTCATGCAGGAGACATATTTCTCTCGCTCAGCAATAGGTCATCAAGCAAAATTGTTATTACAGGAGCAAGTGTTCTACCAAGTATCATTGTTTCTAACAGCGGCTGACTGGTTCGATTTATATCAGAAGCGCGAGATTAGACGTTCATGTTCATAAATTATTCTCGGCAAAAACGGATAACTTCTTCTAGATTTCGAAATCTTTTTGAGTTGAAATGATGGTTTTGGAAACCAAAATTCATACGGTGTCAACTGCCGTGCTCCTCTATGCCAACCGTAACGCCTCCCTAAGGGGGCTACATGAATCGGTTCTACGAACACATACCTTTAAGGTTTGTGTTCGTAGAGACGACTCATGGGATCATCGCTCAGCGATCGAAGTGAAAGCACCGGTTTTGAGCATTATATGGGTATATTTTCTATACAGACATGTTCCTTTAGTCCATAGTCGATACTATGAAACTAGAACCATTCAAAAAATATTTAAATACGGCTCGAAATTGGATGCAAAACTACGATCGCTGAGCGATGATCCCATGAGTCGTCTCTACGAACACAAACCTTTAGTCGTTTAACATTTCCAAACAATAACAATTTCATGTTCACTGATACCGAGTAGTGAGAAATTGGACAACCAATATTGTCTAACATATCATTGTATCGTTATGCAGACGCACTTTTAACCTAAAGTTTAAATTCTTAATAGAAAATGCAATCAACATTAATATTATTGTTAATTCAAACGAGAAGATAGGTAAGTTTCATTGAGGGTCCATTTTATCTTATACATACAACATTATTAAAGAATACTATGGTATCCAGGAGTTCGCAAAGCCATAATGTCTGCTATGGTTTTATTTTAACATTAATGAAGCATGAAGAGTTGTAGGCGGCCACATGGTGGTTTTAATTAAGAGTTACCAAGTAGGAGGTGTTGTTATTATAATTATTTTTGAAATGAATTGTACAAATTCTAATTTACATGTATTTTAGTTTAGTCGATTGTTTTCTATGTACGTTGACTGGGTCATAGTAGTCTGCAGACCCAAGTTTCTGTTTCTATAACACCTCATAAATTGACATTAATGAACTTATTCGGAATTGAAATATCGCAATTTGTAAAAACAAAAACTTTATACAATCAAATACAACGATCTTAATTTCCGCATCCTAATTGGAATACAAACATCCAATAACACACGTTAGTTTATCTACAAATGTGTTTTTCTGCCCGCGTTATTTGCATAACTATTGAGGAAAATTTATGTTCAAAAGATCGCAAGATAAACAAAAAAGATCACCGCGAAAATGTAAAGCTAAACTTTAAAAGGTTCAATTGCATCTATATGGTTATGTTATTTATATGCATGCCAACACACTATTACAATCTTTTCCTTAAATCAGCGCAATCCAAATACCAAATCGTATCATTAATCTTTCGGTTTTTATTCATATGAAACATTGCAATGCTCGCACCTCTAATAACCATTCACATAAAGAAAGATAAAACATAAATTTTACAGTCAGAGTATAATAGTGCTAACTCTGCTCAAAGGCATGCCTAAAAAATACTTTCACCCAACATACATACGAGAGTACACTGTTGGTTCGTATAGCCTAAACAGATCTCCAGATATGATCAAATGCAGGAAAGAGAGTTTATAGTTAGTTAGATGGCCACCTTACAAATGGCTAAAAAATATCATAAACAAGACCATTCCAATTGCAATGTTTTTCTGTAATTATATTGCATTGAAATCTGTCGGTCCATTTCGGAAGTAGTATAGACTTTCCCAACTTTTTTTTTCTGTTTTGTTTTCTTTTGTAGGTCTTACAATAAGCCTTCCAATCAGGACAATCAATGCACACTAAATACAACGTGTGCTGCATACAGTAGAAAATTAACATGTCTGCTTGTCTGCATTTGGAATAAATGTATGTATGTAATAGAAATTCATTTGACTGGTAAAGTCATTTATGAAAAGTCAAAAGGTTATTCAATGATATACCAAATCAATTAGATGGGAGACGGGCAAATTACATGTACACAAGAGATAAGTCATATGATTATACGGCTCTGTTCATGATCAGCAGAAATGCAAACCGATGCGAAATCTATGCAGGCGGATGCATAGTAAGACATTTTCGAAGAGCAGTTTCTAACTTTCATATGCGTCTATGCCGATTCGCCAATTAGTTTCGTGATGCAGATTGGATTATATTAGGTAGGAATGATACAGTACTGTTTCCATATAGAAACATAATGGACACATATAATGCACAAACATAATTGTATACTAAAGTTTTACTACAAAAAGATAAATCCAAGATTTATCTAGAAATTTTAGAAATAATGAATATTGACATTTAGGAGACACCAGAAGTGAAAAGACTTGCTCTCAGCGTCACACTAACATCAGACTTGTTATTTAATAAAAAAAATTGAGTCTTAGTCATACTTATTGTAGATGAATTTTAAAAGCCCATATAAATAAAGGAATGAGGATATAACGAAAACCAACCTTTCAAGAACAGTTCTCGATAAAAGGTGAACAGTTCACAATACAGAACATTTTACTCCATATTGGTTTCAAATAACAAATCACAGTTCTTTGATTGAACTATCCGTTGTCTTGGAACAAGACATGTTCTTATAGCTCGTGGGCACTTGAAGTTGATCGTACAAGAATTATATTTTATTTGTATAGGAATCAATTCAATTCCAATAAAGGAGAATGGCATTTGAAGAATCTAACTATGTATGTACTCCATTCTAACGCTTGTATGCTTGTTCTACGAAATGTAGTCGTAACGTTACCGTTGATTAAATTTCTATGCGAGTGCCTATACTGAATTAAGACTTCAAGATTCGAAATGGCACGTGGAAATTTTCCAAAGTATAGAGATTCTTAGCATAAATAGAATCGTATCATTTTTGACAACAACCGAAAACAGAACAATCGATTGATTTACAAAGAACAGAATGTGAAGAAGAATTTAAGAATAAGATGGTTTGATCAGGCATCGTTTTGAAGACATTTAGAGTGAAATATTTCTTTGTAAGTTTATATCATGCTGTCAATTCCATAGTTCTATGGATGGCATTCCAAGACATTTATTTGCAGTTTGTTTAAAATTGATTCATAAATAATAATTTCTTAGGAAAACCTACTTTCACAGATGGGGTCCTATGTTAAACCCGACCTGCAGCACGTACCCATCCTTATTGTATAATCATCACACAATATCAAGAACCTTACACATACCAACTTAATTGTGCAGCCCCTTATAAGGTCATAATCCGATTTCGTTCGTTCTCAAAAACGTTTTATGAATTTAATAGAGGAACACTAAGACTATTTGTGAGTTTTGGTCAAGATTGGCGTACAAAGAAAAACGTTTTGTTTGGCAGCTCCTTGACCCAAATTAGTACCCTTACAGGAGATTCACACTTCCGAGAGGATTTATTAAATTCTCGATTTTATTTACAACTGTATCAAATTGTACGGCCATTCGAATAAGCAAGTACATTATACGGTGCATTTTGAATTTAGTGACATATGATTCGATCTAGTATCCAGGGCTTTTACTGTCAAGTATCCTACAGCCAATTTCAGCTAAATCGAATCAGTCGTATAAAAAGAAACGCATTACGATCCCACGCACAGTAGAAAATCCATTGGCCATATTACCACGACCTTATAGAAGTGAGCTTTCTATGGCAGCCTTTTGACTGCATGGCCCGATTTCGAGCGTTATTTCATGTTTTCTGTTTTCGATGGTTATTTATGGTAGGTTTGATCAAAATTAACCTAAAAATTGAAAAGTTTTTCTTAGAAGGACTTACTTTAGGTTAAGTTTCTATGGCAGCCCCTGACCTACAGCACGTACTTCATTTCTGTAGCGAACATAACCATCACACAATATAAGATATCCTACACATCAAATTTAAGCCATCTCAGTTCAGTAGTTTATTGTGCCAATGCCTAAAATAATACATATGTATGTCAAACTCAAAACCTGACCCGGGCCAAATAACACTCTCTTCGGATTTGAGTGAGCCGCAGGAAGAAAAATTCAAAAACTTCATAGAAACTTTTTTTCAAAATTTGAGCAATACAAAATTCAAAAACTTTAGATAAGTAATTGTTAAAACACGAAAATATTGTTGATCGATAAGTAACCACTATATGTGAATTAAATTCCCCGAAACAAACCTAAACAACTTGATAAGCATAAGAAAAAAAAATGCACATTAATACGTTAAGAAATTTCATATCTAGATAATTTCCCCGCAAAATCCAGGATTTCTAGAGTCTTTTGACTTTAGAGCTTAGCCTTCTTTCAAAATATATCTCAATTCAAGATGTTGTCGTCCCAGAAGCGGAAAGGTTCGAACGCAAATTATAATGCAACCCTGACAAATTCCATGTTCGGCACAACCAAACCTTTTTCAACTGAATTTTTGGACAAAAGAGTTTCACGAAAGCGGCTTAACATATTCCCGTACAGGAAAGATGAACAGCTTTAAACCAGCGTACCCCAAATACCCATCAGCAAATTTTTGTAGTATTTCGAAGAAATTTTATAAGATACATACAACATTAAACTTGCATAAAATTCTTGACGGGTTTTAGTAAATTTTTTAAACTTGAGTTGAACTCTTTACCTTATACGCATTTGATATGATTCACATTGTGTTGCTTAGACATGGCCGCATCCAGGCCGTGGGCTGCGAGTTTTACATGCCTGGATTAGAGGATCTCTATCCGATATATTTCAATGAATCGATGTACATATCTGGTCTGTGTTAAGAGAGGCGATGTTTTCTTCAAGAGCAACGCAATGCCGAAACATACATAACGGTGAGACGTATAGCTAGTCCCTCGCATTCACAAAGAATGTGTGTGTGTGCCCCGTGAAGAGCCCACAAATTATCCTGATATGGTTCCTGTTCAGATTCATTCCACTCAGAGTTTGGTTGGCTTGACCTGCCGGGGTCCTGGAAGGATTTCCCAATATAAGGTGAATGTAGCTCTTATCCACTAACTTATCCCCGCAGTATATACCACAGTTTCCAGGCTCATTAGTGAATTGTTCAATAAAACAATCTAAAAAGAACCGATAATTCCTGTTAACCCACCATTTAATTTTTTTTTATTCAAGGCTTATTGAAAAAAGTTGGAAATTTGACCCCCACAATTAACCGTCATAACCTTTAGCATACTCAATCTGCTAGTAAATGCACCACTGCAGTCGCGGCAATGCGACTCGGGCCGTCCTTCGAGGCTCAGGTTATTCAAAGCCGCCAACTCCGAGGTTTTACACGTTCGCTCAATATGACTGTACATCCGAAGGAAGAGCGAGAGTTCCTCATGCTATAAGCTACCCTACATGACTGAAGTGCACAGAATAGTCATTACCCGAAGGCAGTTCTAGGTTTAAGGGGAGGGGCTGGATGACTGTAATAAATTTTATTTTATTGAACCACAACTTTTCTATGTTGTAAAACGAAACCCGCATTTTTTCCACTGTTATCATTAACGGCACTGTGGTGAATCTAATGGTAAAATCTGAATATGGAGTTCCACCACACCATAATTCCTGTCCCTAGATATCTAATTCATGAAAGTTATTTTCCGCAAATCCCGCATTAGGGTCATCTGAGTGAGGATAACGACGACGCTTTGTTTATCGTTTTTTTTTTTCAGGATAAATCAAAAGAATCTTACGCTTACATGCGCAACCTCAGTCAGTTTTTTGCGGCCCAATTAAGATATTAGCCCCGGGCCCCAAAAATCCTTAAACCGACCCTGACGGAAGGTCTTAGCACAGATCCACGCCGTGACGCGGCGCGACGTATTAACCATACTCTGTGCTGTTCGGGTCAGTGGTGTCACAACTTACAAAAATCGGTGTCCCATGTGGCACAGATATTCTTTGTCTCATGTGACAGCCCACAGATATATTATTATTTATTTATATGTTATAAGAAGCTACTTCAGGAGCATTTCAATCGAAATTTGCAATTTGACCGCATATGTATGTTTTTTTAAAAGAAATTTCCGAAACTTTCCATAATAATTCATTGAAGACTTCAGATCACACAGGCCCTCCATACGAATTAAGTTTACTCTCATCAGGCTATACTAGAAACGGAGAGCAGTGATTTCACCAACGCCCAGGGCGCCGTATAGGATAAATCCGGCTCTATCCAACTTGTACATTTAACTCTTTAAATACAACTTCTTCTTGATGATGCAAGCAAACAGACCAACTCAGATGAATCACGTTATATTTTTTTTCATTCATTCTATCCTAGATCGACTTATTTCCCATCAAGGTCGCATTTAATTAAATACAAATTTAAATATTTGCTGGTATCCGTAGATGTGTATTTATTCGGGCTGATCTAATGATCAGTTTAAGTAAGTAGTAAAGTGGACAATTATTATTAAAGAGAAATCTATTAAACCTACCAGTTGGAACATAACAAGATTATTACATATTTGTTTTGGTTTGCTAATTGGCTGGCATCTGACGACCGAATTATGGGCTTAAGATAGTAGAATGAAATGAGATAATATCTGAATAAAAATATTCATAGATAAATCACTTTATTTAGGTCTATGCAAATTTTAGTTTGACGTCCGTTATCGTTTATCGGGCCAGTTTTGATAATGCGTGTTTTGTAGATTTAGGTATTTTCTTCTTATAGCGTGGGATGATTTAACACAAGAACAAAATGGGCTATTCATATTAAGATGAGTTCTAGCGAGTTTTTCAAAAGTATCTGAACCTCGAAGTCAAATTAAAAATTTTTTTTCAGAATATATCTAACAAAACAAGTATTCAACGTAATCAAGCAATATAATTGCACCATGCCATCCAACTCTAATAAAGTGTGCCCTTCAGCCATATGATTGTGGGAGAATCTAAAATCCGCGAGCAAACAACAAGCTTATCGACCATTACGATTTATCTATGAATTTGATAAATATCAGTGGACGTATACATATGCCGGTTCCCATAATTATTATATTATTATGGCCGCCGCGTTATGAATGACTGCGTTTGTTTAGATATTCAATGTAATTTATAAACATTTTTTTTTTTGCTATTCCGCATACCTTTGCTTGTATTGTGTTATCCAAAAATAATCGCATGTTCAGGTATTCGAACTTGGCACCCTGTATTGATGTCGTGGAACACATTTTAGCATTCTACACTCTTATGTGAATACAGAATACTCAAATGATGACGTTTAGATATATGTAACTTACAGGGCGCCATCATGATGAACAATATCACCAAGAATTGTGTTGAAAAGCGACGACACGTATGTGATGCAAAAGAATTTCTATCTTTAATTATTGTGACTAAATTGATAGGCGTTTTGCTGTTTTGCCAAAGAAGTCGTTGACCGACTTTTCAGGATGTTTTAAATATGATTTGCACGACGAATTACTTTTGGGTCAACATCAAACGATAGTACAAACACATACAGTCAGTGTAGTACGTTAGGCTCGGTTCTTTGATTTTGGCAGATTTTTGTAAATTAATAAATTTTGGCTTCATGGCTATCGACCCCAAGAACGAAGCAAGGATTACAATTTTGACAATCCATTCTTGTAACTGATGACGTAGCCATGTTAAAATTTCGGCCTTTATCGAATCAGATGGGACCGGTCCGAGATCTGAGACTGTATTTTGTCCAACAAAACGATTCACGACAGCGTTCGTTTTTCCAGCATGGAAGTCTCCACCTTATAACATTTACCTACCACGTATCTTAATCAAATATTTAATTTCATTCAACTTATCCCATGCAAATGTAGAGTTTGAGGACAATTTTATTTGGTATGATTTCCGGTCCGAAAATTCTGATAAAATGTTTCCCACTCTCTAAGGAACCTTCAAGGCCATCCTTGAGTATTTCGTATTTATAATCTACTGTCCCAATTCCAATGAACGGATACTAAATTGCCTGACTAAATTAAATCGTCTCCGTCCGTTTAACGGATTATGTATATGACCCAAGATGAATTACGCTTTTTAAATTGATTTTTGCTTTGCTGTGATTTGTGAATCGAAAACATTGCCCTAAGCGAAAAATTTAATCTGACAAGATTAATTGCAATCGAAAAGTATATCTTTCCTCGATGGGTTTCTGGGTAAGTAAGAATTTTGATGGATGATCGAAACATGCTGTATGACTGTAGAGCGAGTTAACTCTATAGTTCGAGTGATTAAATTAATATAGACGTAGATAAAAATTTATCGATTAATGATTTACAGTAAATTAACAGTTTTTCAACATGACATCATACCGATTAGTAATATCAATTAGAGATTTAGTTAAACATTCACTACGTTAAGAATACATATTTAACGTTAGCTTATGTGAAGAGCAATATTCAATCACAGTCGACGTGTATTTAATGACTTCAACAAACAAGTATACGTGGGAAATGCTTTCAAAGACGGGAATGTAACACATTTTCATGTAAAATATGCTTACTCTTAACTTTTAGTGGGTTTGGTACCCAAATGAACAGGGGAAAATGTTTGTAATGTTTTTACGAAAGTTAACAAACCATTTAAAACAAAATATAAATAAATTAACACCTTCATTCAGTAGTGAAGGCACTAATTCCTTTTAATTAAGTAAATGAGAATATCTATGAAAAACTAACCGTGTTATCTAGGGGCGTGGCGTCCCGCCCGCCAAAGAAAAAGAAAACAATAGAACAAAATCTAAAGTGAGTAGCGACCAAAACTATCTATGTTTACACGACGCAACATGTACGTGTTTTCGGACCTCTGTAGCTTGGACCCCGGTTGGCCCTGAGTGTTCAAATTTGGTAGAGGTTGTCGCTCGCGCCGTCTTAGGAAAAGTAGAAAACTTCAAGATGATACGATAAAAAATGCCGGAGATATAAAATATTGAAAATTTTGTCGAAAATCTTGTTCCCGTTATTATTGTTGTTCATTGACACGGCTGCAGCCTCGTTGAGAGAATGTCGGCGTTTTCTCTCTTTTCCCATGGATAAAGTCTGTCCTGAGGCTGTGCATAGGCTATCGTTTGCTCCGATCCGTGCGAAAGATACAGCGAAAAATGTTAAATTGCATAGAGTTTCTCGCTTAATTTTTTTATATCTTATATTGAAAGAAATTAGCTCCACCAAATCAGCGCTGGAGCGGTATGCGGTACACACAACACACACCACACGAATTGGCAAATTATTTCATACATTCTGACGCGTACCGCTACCGCATCGCGCTGGTTTGGTGGGAGCTATTAACTAATTCAATCACTTTTGAATAATGAATATCCTTGAGACAAGATACAAGTATTTTGGCGGGATTGTATTTATATCAACCCTATTTGCGGCTAACGACTTTTTCTTTGACGGAAACTTTTTACA
The DNA here is from genome assembly GCA_949715475.1 of Microchrysa polita. NCBI lineage: Eukaryota > Metazoa > Arthropoda > Insecta > Diptera > Stratiomyidae > Microchrysa > Microchrysa polita. The sequence continues at coordinate 37,822,266 of OX454416.1, forward strand.
ACACAGTTACTTTTGTGGAATATCTACTTCTTTATGGATTTAGATTTTTCTTACTTAGTTTAAAAGCCATTAGAAACCATAACAAAAATTTTATGAGTTACAGTAAGTAATTTTCCCATTAAGTTTTAACAAATCCAAATACAAAATGAAATTTTTGTCAGCTGCGATTTTGTCACTAAAAATGTATACTTAAGGTACGTTGTGCTCGACACGACTGCATCGGCTCTAGTGACAGCGACTCGCTCATTTCATATAAAAACTCATTTTTCTCTCATTCTAAAAACGAGTTTTTATATGAAATGAGCGAGTCGCTGTCGCTAGAGCCGATGCAGTCGTGTCAAGCACAACGTACCTTTACTGTCGTGGAATATGCCGCAAACGCTGGGGAATTCCATAAGCTACAATCCGAGAACGTTCCATAATTCTTCTCGGCCATTTTATGTATTTATTCCCTGGTGATTTCATCGTGGAAAATATCTAGAGAAGAATTATGGAACCGTTCTCGGATTGTAGCTTATGGAATTCCCCAGCATTTGGGGCATATTCCACGACAGTAAGTATACATTTTCAGTGATAAAATCGCAGCGGACAAAAATTTCATTTTCATTCCGCCCGAGGTCTTTCCAGACCTTAAACTGACATTCTGGCGGTTTGAAATGCTTATAGATAGTTTAGAATTTATTAGCTCTATAATTGACATGTTTCTTACTTAATCGTGTTGGTAACAAGTGTAAATCACCGCGGTTTCATTTGATGGAACGAGTGATGTGCATCGCTTTAGGTGCCTTCACGTTATAATTTTCGTAACACCAGGGAAGCCTTGACCAGATAACTACAGGTTGCAGATTGTCTTCTCCTTATATTGGTGTATTCGACCATAGTTCATTGAAAGGCCAACGTCAAAGCACCTGAAGAGATGCACATTCGTGGATTCATACAAACCTGGTGAAATTGCTTCTATATAAACCAAGCTCTCGGTATTTATTAATTTTTAGCGAATTCTTCATTTACTATTATTAGAAGAAATCGCTATTATAGCTTTCTCATTATCACAACAGACATTCACTAAATAAATTGTACTTTGTGGTCAGTATTTTCTCACGAACAATCTCTACACATGGCAAGTAAAGATTGTTTATGTCAAATTGATTTGTTCAAGACACGGTTCTATCGATTCAACTTGTACGATTAATTCCATACATCAAGGAACCGTGAACAAATTTAAGCAAATTTTCAAATTCGTGCAGACATCTTTTTTTTTAATTCGAATTGAAACTTGTAGCACACAATTTACTCTCGTCATCCTGATTCAGAATGATAATTTGGCTAAATTGCTCCACATAAAAACTTCGTCAATTTCCAATTGCTAAAAAAAGTAGTCAACTCCATAAACCGTGATGTAATTGCGTGAAGCGTCGACACAGCCGAGTTCCATGGACCAAAACAATATGGTAATTTTCCTGCGGTATACATTATTTTGGTATACGTATACGGGAACGACAAGAATACAAAAATGAGAATAAAATTTGAAAATATGAATGACAATAGAGTGGAGATGTTGGGTTAAGTAAGTGCGGGGGCGCGTTGTGACGGTGTCAATGTCACACAATATATGGGTTTGGCTTGGTTGCGCCACATCAACCGGCAGACAGCACTAAGTAATCAATGTATAGGAGTTGATGCCGAAAGCGAAAAAAATGCGGATAAAAATTTGGCAATATTCCATACTATAGTCATGCGATTGTTTTTTGTTTCCAGAGGCAGATCAATTTAGGAATCTGCAGACATATTTAACCATCTAGATACAAAAACAAAAATATATATTTACATAGCGCATTATTATGCCATCACTTCCGTTTTATAGTATTTGAGAATATGAGTGAAACCGAATGTTCTTTTATGAAATCACAATGAATTTGGTATTTGCAGGCCCCCGCAAATTTGAGCCAGCAGAAATTTACTATTTTTTTGGTGGATACAGACATTTCCATTTTTTTTCGCAAATAGTCAAGGTTATTCAATGAACGATATATTTGCTAAAAGGAATAATCTGAACATTTTTGATTGATATGCATACTGGAAATCACCATATCCGAATGTGATTTAATTAATCTTTCTACGAAATATAATTTGAAGATAACGAAATGGTGTCATTGGATGTTTGCGTTTCCATTGAAAAAGAAAATTCTAGATAAATTGTATCGAATGGACAAATGTATAATATGTATGGACTTGTAATTATGCCTAAGACTTAGACTATGATAAATCAAGTCAATCAAGGATTAAATCCAGAGGAAGAACCAACGATATTTCAATATTTATTGGTGTTGTACATTCCTCTACAATTGATACGGAGGAACTACTATTTAACCTACTCGAATGATTTGTATTAATTAAAGAGTGAACAAAAACTCCCTTACCTATTTATATGTCTAATAACTTTTAAATGAAGTGAGTAAAACATATATATACGTAGTAGAATCCAAAATTGTTGAGAAAAATACACTTACAGTTATCCGATTGAATTCATTTTACCGCTATTCGATAGAACAACTCTTCGCTCATAACAGGACTAAACATGAGTTCAATTGTGCAATCAAGGGCCCGGCTAGGTAATTATTTGTGTCGCATTCTGATTTCGTATTTGAAATGGAGCAGATCAAGTACCGCGCGGTCATTGCATTCCTTTTTTTGAAAGGATACACGGCGTCCCAGATTCGAGATGAACTCATATCCGTGTACGGCAACTCTTCACCATCCCAGGCGACTATTTACCGGTGGATTTTGGAATTCATGCGAGGAAGGACGAATGTTTTTGATGAACCCCGCACCAGACGCCCAATAACTGAGACCACCGAAGAAAACGTCCAATTAGTCGAGGAAGTTGTATTGAGTGATCGGCGGCTAAAGTTATCAGAGATTGCGGAACGGACAAGTCTATCAAAAACCACCGTCGAAAGAATTATTACCGACCATTTGGGGATGAGGAAGATCTCGGCAAAATGGATCCCGAAACTCCTCTCAGCAGATCAAATGAAGCAGCGGATGAAATGTTCGAAAGACTTTTTGGAGCTGTGTCGCGCCGACTCAGATGCAATTATCAACAGAATTGTGACAGGAGACGAAACCATGGTCCTTTACTATGATCCCACGACCAAAAGGGAGTCCATGGAATGGAGGAGGCCTTATGAAGAGCGCCCCAAGAAGGCGAAGGCGCAGCAGAGCCAGAAAAAGATTATGGCCACCATCTTCTGGGATTCCAAGGGAATTATAATGATTGACTTCAAGGAAGAGGGCACATCAGTAACAGGGAAATATTATGCAGATCTTTTGACCCAATTGAGGGCCAACATCGTGGAGAAACGGTATGGAAAACTGGCGAAAGGGGTGCTGCTTCTTCGGGACAATACACCAGTTCACACCGCCGCGGTGGCCAAGGCTGCTGTGGTCAAATGCGACTTTGAAGAAATTGAACACCCCCCGTACAGCCCAGACCTGGCCCCAAGTGACTACTTCCTGTTCCCAAAATTAAAAAAGGACCTCCGAGGACGAAAATTTGAGACTGAGAAGGAACTGAAAGATGCTGTTTTGTTTTTTCTCAACAATTTTGGATTCTACTTAGTATATATATATAAAATGAATTGTGGAATTTTTTTTTGCATTAGAATTGAAAAATTTCATCCATCAAGCGAACACCGTTCAAATGTATGCAGGTCGAGGCTCTTCTTTGTCAGTTTTGCATCGCTTTTTGAAGTGTGGCCGGTGTATTTTTCCAATTTCTGCTCAAAAGTTGTTTGTCGATAAACTTTTGTCTGTCAGGTAGCCGTAAAGAAGAAGAATGTGGATAAAGGCTCCACATTCTTGATCATAGATAATCGCGATAAACATTTTATGGCACCATTTTCCGAGAGGCCACAATTCGAGAATGCAATGGCCCCAGGATTAAAATGATGGGCAAACTGAGTGTTGTAAAGTTTTCAGGTCCATTTTTATTAATTATTATTTTTATTAAATCTGGCGCATTGAGCTTCGCTTTATAGGCAAGAGAACTGTGTTGAACGTCATCATGATGATGTTTCGTCGTCCTCTGCAACACTTTCCCAAGCACAACGAGCTCTATGGCCGAAAAATCTTGGCAGATAATGAAATCTCGCATGCTGTTCACACTATTGTCGTAATGTTGTTCCACGACTTGACAGTACAGTAGAGACCGTCTAAATTGCAACTTCGACAATTTCATGCACGACTGAAACTGCTATTTATATTAATTTGTTACAACAAGTATAGTAGAATCTTTCGTATAGGAACCTATATCAATGATTTATGTTCACCAAAAAGTGAAAAAATCACACTTATGTGTACAAAACCGTGCACAGAGCGGAAAATTAGTTGGACGGCCTCTACTGTAGTATTGGCATATTTTGTCAAAGGCGAAGCAAACCACACTTTACCACGATTTTGTAGAGGTTTTGCTCGAGATTGGTTATAATCTCGGTACAAAATCTATGAAAATGTATGGGAAATCTTGAAGATTTTAGCTTAGATTTTGCAAAATCTTGTGAAGTCGGTAGAGAGTTTATGACAAACTTGTAGTTCTCTCAATTTTAAGGAAAATGTAAAAAACAACAATTCGCGCTCTCTTAGGCCGCCGACACACGATTCTTCCTTCTTAAATTCTTCGTTCTGTCAAATTCGTACATTTTCGTCAAACCGAAAATCAAAAAAATGGATTTGGATTGACCGTGTGTGTGCAGCATTAACGGTGCCAGGGGGTCGAATGTTGTTTTTAGCAAGATTTTGGAAAATTGTGTCCCCATTGGTACATGCCCTGCGCTCTCAGGGAGCCACAAGAGTTCCCACCGTAAAATAAAATGATATGTAATTCTCGTGAATATCTTCATAACTCAATGGTAGTCTATAGCGAATTTTTATCGTCTATGACTTCTGAAAATATACCAAAAGTTCTCATCTATGTTTGCCTTCCAAATGGAGCTACCGTCGGTCAAACTACTAAATTATCAGGTTTCCGGAAACAATTATAGAAATATCTCTATATCGCCACATTTACCTGTGCATTCGACAAACCTAGGGGGTGTTCAATAGTAGGGGTGGTTCTTTCTACGCGATTAATATTATTATATATGATATTATTATTATAGTCATCGTGACAGTATAGGGTTTTAGTTATAAATCGCTACACGTAAACGTATTGAAATCGTCGAATTTTGGATCTTAAGAAGTTCACTATCTGACCGGTTTTCGTCAACATCTGGCATCCGAAAATGCATACATTAAGAAGTCACATGTGACTCATATACGTGAACAAAGAGGAACGTTGTGTGCACATGTGTCTCATAGACGTGTTAAAATCCAAGCCGATGGTGTTAAGGCAAACGCTACGATGGATTCACCAGAAATGGGGTAGCAATCACCACATCAGTAAAACAACTGTGCGCATTATTGTGAATAAATTTTATCAAACTGTCCGTGCGAAATTTACGCAGTGTTGAGAACATTGCTGCCGATAGTCGAAGTGTCGTCGAGTCAAAAGTCCCGGTCGAAGCGTGTCCCATAGGGACCTACGCTGATCAAACGCATCTATGGGAACTTTTACCATATATTTTTGGAGGCCAGAGGACTAACAAATTTGTCACAGACTTCTCTCGCCTTAAGTCGCGTATAATATAGTTTGCTCCTAACGAAAATTGGCTTGTTCTTCTTGCTGTATACTGCTGACAGCAAAACAAGGATCACCTTATTTCATATGTTTTAAAATCACTTTCTATCATTAGATAGATAATTAGGGGGTAGATGGTTTAAGATGACAAAATGAGCTCTATGTCATTTTTGGTGTCTCATTCTAGTTATTGGCATGGTAATATTAAATTAATTGCATTATCAACCCCTCACGTTTGTTTTGTTCCGGTTACGGTTACTGTGAATATTGCTGATCCACGTGTCAATGATTAATTTTGGTTTGGTCACTAGCAAGGATGCCAGTCCTGCGGCGTGATCGGTTTTGTGAGGAAAAGTCCAATCACGTTACCCACAAAAACACACAAAACGGACTTCATGGAGGTTGATAGTATTATAGTTATTATATCAAGATAAACTCCTGGTTGCAGTCCAAAGGAATTCGATAACCCTACGAGAATAAAATAATTCTAAATTCACGAAACGTTGCCTTTATAATCCAGTGTTCTGAAAGTACAATTATTATTCAAATGGCGTTGGGTCTTTACCATATTCCAGTTAAATGGACTGTACGTTTAGGCTCCAAATACAATCACAAGAATTAAGGAAATTGTGTTAAAACTAGATCATGAAGCAAAAATTACCATTTTTTTGTATTGTTTGACAAACCACATGTTTAAACACACCCTTAAGATAAAATTCGCGTTATTTTTCACCGTTATTATTAATGACACTCTGGTTGATGTAAAGCCGGCCCCATACCGACCGGGGTGTGGCAAACACCGCACAAAAGATTGATACGAATCGTGCAGCAGCAGTGTGGTTGGGCGACTCCAAGGTATCATTCTTGGAACCGGTCTTTTGCGCGTGTGTGCCACACTCCGGTCGGTGTGGGGCCGGCATAATGATACCCCAAATAGCTCATTGCCTGTCCGCTGTGGCCTTATTTTGTTGTGAGTAGTATATATTGCGTTGTTAAGTGTCTCTCAAACGTAAAAACAACAAAACGAGTACATATACTCATATTTCATATTTAAGATAATACTCACTGATACGGAGGTAATGGAAATTTAGGATTCAAAATACGTTATTTTGTTATACTCACCTGAAAAGAAAGAAAAGAAATGTATTAGAATAATGAAATTTAAGTGAGATTTATAGTTTACATAGTAAAATTAATTAAACAAGACCAGATAATACTAAAAAGGATTTTGCTGTTTAAAAAAAAATGCAGTTCTTCACTTCATAAATTCGGAATTCAATGTCAATATCAATTAAAAGGAAAGTACCATTGCAGCCACTCTCCTCTTTGCCAATCTTATGCCTTTTAAAGCAAAGTTTTCAGTTGCAACTTTAGCGGTTAACAAAGGACGACCTCGTCTGCTCCAGACATCTGAATGTCCTTCGATGTTTATACTTCTCTATAGTGTTTGAACGAAATCAACTCGTATAGAATCTAGTTCAAGACGTTATGCATTAAGCGCCACGGACAAAAGGGTGTGCAACGAATGATATGATTCCTATGGCACTACATACATAGTTTAAAGATTATTCCAACGAATAAGTCTTTAGGTAGTACTTTTTAAATTTCAATCAACTGCACAACAAGTCCTACATCGATGAATTTGAGACTTTCGTAAAATATACATACTAAAATAGCTCGTCAAATTAACCATTATGATGGTTTACTTAAAAACTAAATGAAATAGTCGACATTCAATCAAATCGATGAATTATTTTCAATACCCAATTGGAAAAATGCCAATTGCTCGCATTTTCTATTCCGACAATTCGTAAACAAAAACATCATCGTCTTCATTCATTTAACAACAATTTCCGTCATAAGCCGAATAGTACGAGTATTCAAGTTTTGTGTAGTAAATGTTCAAAGAAGGAACAGTGAAGTTAGTTGATATGATTAAATTGTAATGTAAAACATTCATGCGTGTTTCATACACTCGCATATTTATGTAGAATAGGAACGAATGTAAATACATGATGCTCTTTTCCGTTGAAATTTTTCACTTTTATTAATGTTTTTAATTAAAATTTAATATGATTTATTTATGATCCGTAACATAGTGAAAAGATGAGCAGAACTCAGGTTGAATGCATCGGCGTATTGACCGAGGCAGAGTGAAAGTGAACAAAAGATAAACGCACTTTTAATGCATTTTAATAATTGTAGATAATATTTGTTGGCGATGTGTTTGGTGTTTAGTTCATTTTCAATTACCACAAAGTATTAGAAGAAAACAGAGGATTTGACGTACATTAGTGGAGTTTCCGCATTAGTATTAACTTAATGAGCCAAATTGATGTTTTTTTTTTGAAAAAGTTACGGTTTATTCGGGAGGTGTTATGACTCGTAGTTCGCAGTCTCATGTCATGTTTAAAATGGAACAGTGAATATGACTACAAATTTCGCATAAAAGGCACATGATCTAATATAACGGTAAATTTCAGTACGCATCATATGAGAATATTTCAAAGAATAATCGAACATTGTCAGGGGTTCAATTAAACTAATTAATTTAAATAAGGCGAAAAGCTGTAATTTTCGGGGAATGGAGCAATTTAAGATAGATAATTTGTAATAGAAAGCAGAAGCGTCACCGTAAATGGGAAAGTGCTACCAACAGAGCATTTATTTACTCCAGAAGTTTGTTAAAGCAGAGCCGGATTATTCTGTGTGCCGGCCCTGCATTTTTAGTAGTCCTTAATTTTGATTTAAATGAAGAAGAAAATTAATATGGACGTCGGTTCCTAATCGAGATAAATCAAGGATTTATAAAATTAATAAATTTCACTCAACCATATACCATGTTTTTTTTTTAATTGGCATCGCGATTGCAATTTTAATTTTCACTCATTTTTTCACACCGACTTCAACACTGGATCCCCCCCCAGCAGTATTCATTTCGGAAAAACTTTGCGGGGCACAACACCATCGCATTCCATGTTTCCAAAGCTCTGATTATAAGTGCGGAATCGTAAACTTCATTTGAATTTGAAGCTACCGAATTAATTAATTTGATTGGAAACTACCGCATATTCTGGCCTTTGATTTTGCAACAAGTCAAATGCCTCTAATTTTCCCTCCTGCCTGACAAACAAAAAGTGATACTTAGGCTGTACCGCTTATATCGCCGGGCACATTCAGGGTTTTTTTTTACAGTTTAAGCAGATGATGGTGAATATTTTTGTTATGAAGCTCTGCCACAAATAGTGTCATAGTGGGGCTATACTTTGAGTCGTTGAAGAGCCAGCTAAAGACCCGTACGTAGCTCGCGACATGCATTACTGACATACATAATGGCATTTAAATCATCTTTTAAATTTATGCAATCAATTTAACTTATAATTTCCTTCATGCGTCATTTGTTCAGGCAGTATACGAAAGCTATGACAAATCGGCGAAGAAGCACATTTTTTTGGTGACTAATTCAACAAACAACACCAAGAATCCTATTTGAAATACATAAATTGGTACGTATATGTGCATAATGTGTACAATCATACTACACAATGAATGGTATAAATGTAATTTCATAGTCGTGATAGGCCACTGCCACCTACGCAAGGTTGACTAGTTTCTCGTGCATACTGGACTAAACATCATCGTAGCGTAATCGTCTTGAGTTGCTATACAGGGTGGGGCAAAAGTAATCACTCTATTCGAAATCGCTGTAACTTTTTTTCCTTCTTTTTTTTTCATTTCATATTTCCTAGTTTCTGAAGTAAACAAACGTAGAATACGAACTGTCAAGCCATGAATCGGTTTACTCCTAAGGAACGCTGGCAAATTTGTTTCGAAGAAGTTGACGATTTTTCATCAAAATTCTTCATGAGCGATGAGGCTCATTTCCATCTGAGCGGCTTCGTGAACAAACAGACTACTCGTTTCTGGGGAACCCAAAATCACGTATCACCTACGAAGAGCCATTACACCCGCTCAAAGTTACTGCGTGGTGTGCTGTTAACGCTAAAGGAGTAATCGGGCCGTTTTTCTTTGAAAACGCCGCGAGTCAAACGATGCCTGTGGATGGCGAATTTTTTCTTCCTAAATTGGATGAACTAGGACTGGAGAACATGTGGTTCCAACAGGACGGTGCAACCGCGCACACTGCTTGAGACACAATCAATATTCTGAAGGAAACATTTCCGGGTCGGTTAATCTCTCGTTTTGGAGATTTGCACTGACCGGCCAGATCGGAAGAGTGATGGAAAATGCCATAAAACGGGCCCGTATGGTAATCAACTGTGGCGGCGGCCACTTGGCCGATATCATTTTTGCGACTTGATACAATAAATTCTAAGGGATTAAAAAAACGGATTTCATAAGCAAAACCGAAGTTTTTTTTATTAAGAAAAATACAGCAAAAGAACATCGGATGATTACTTTTGTCCCACCCTGTATTTATCGATTATTATGTATTTCTCTTTTCCATAAACTACATATACAAAATATGCATGTATCTGCTGCTTACCTAGCAAACAACCGCCACAAGTTCCTTAGAATCAATTCTACACACCTATTTGGTTTTGCCTTTTGCAACTGACCACTGCACACTTAAGTTGCATAAGTTGTCTAAGCCAGAGCTGAGTATATATACGATTGATGATTTGAACGATACTATACTAAAAAAACATGCAAAGACCATTTAAAACGATAAGGATCAATTAAAATCAATCATGCATGGTGGGTGGATTAATAAGACGAATGGCCGATTGATACCACCAAACCAACCAACAAGTGCATTTTATGGAATCTCTTATCGATTAGCTTGGTTCCGTTACTTTTGACCTTTCATTAGTGGATGATTATTAAGTGGAAAGTAGTTTATGTAAATTTACTATAAAGCTATGCGTTCAATCTATCTATTCCATATGTTTCTTCTTGGCGCTTATTCAGAGTTCAGAGATGGAGAGCATTCATTCTCGGTCGGTCAATGTACTGACTTGGTCTTTTTTTACAGAGTGATCCATTTCTAGTCGTGTGTGGATATTCAAGAGTTATTGGGAATAAGCTAATGGTTTCCATTACGAATGTAATTTTTTTTTATGGTGCGTAAAATCCAGAAAAGAGGGAGGCTAATGACTTGCAAAGAAGTTGTTGGCTTTTTATTATGGGGCTTACTAAGAGTAGAAAAATTTTATTTATTGAACTTGATTTTAGAAAAGGTTTGAAAATCGATGGGGGTCCAAAAAGTTGTGTTATTGAGAAAACCTTCATGTCATAAGAGATTTATGAGAATAACCTGATAAATCAATTCTATGTTTTTATTGGAGGAATAAAATCCTAGTCGCATCGTTATTTTCTGTGAATAATAACAGCGACCTTCAACTCGTACCAAAATTGAATCATCACTATGAATTTCTCACCAGAGTGGCGGCCGCAAAGCATGACATAAGTGTTAAATCAGCCGAATTTCCATGTTTTCACTAGACAAAATTCGCGTGTGAAGCAATTATTGCAACTCCAATATTTTTATTAACAAAGTACAGCAAATTCAAAGAACCTAGTGCTTCAAATGCGTTCATAAATATACAATAAAATTTCAAATGCCAAAATTACCAAATACAACGTCTTGCCCTTTTCAACAATTTTGATATACAATCTAGAAATCAAAACTATCTACATAGCACACAGCTACCAAACAATAAATCAAATCACCAAAAAATTCAAAAAATCAAATTCTACGACAAATAGGAAAAATCGATTAGGAATTATGGCTTGGTTGTTGTTCACTAATGTTGATAAGAAGAGATTAGATTTATCTATTCGATGATTCAATACCGCTCAAACATTTTATCATTCGACAAAACAACACGCGACACAAGCCCAACATTTGCCTGCCAGTGGTTCATAACCTTTTATTCATGAGGGACCACTTGGCAAACCATTTTATTGTCGCGGATCACCAAACTGGGAAAATTATTTTTTATCATCTGATCTGCCTCCCTCCCATTTTATCTTTTGATAAAATGTTGCAGAAAGCTTCAAAGCTTTCGAACTGACGGATGTCCTTATAAAATATGAAAAATGTGCATGTGCAAGATCCAACGCATCTACCCCTTCTGCCCCTACAAAAAAAAACTTCAAATTTAATATTTTGGGTTTTGTGTGCCTTCTAGGTCTGTATCGGGTATACACTCATCGTGCTATTCGCACAGTTAGAACTCGGTCTTGTTTTTGTAAACTTTTATCAGAAAACGGGATGTCACTGGTGATTGAATGACCCTTGGGAGGACTGTATTCCAACATAAAAACTGAGTTCAATTTTATAAAACCGACCAAATTATGGGTTCGGAACCGAAGAAGCAACACTACCCAAAAACAGCCTGACAAACAGGAAATTAAGCTGAAATGAACACTGATTGATCTAGATGTTAATCGATACAAAACCCAGTTCTTTCGTATAGACAAAAACCCAACGCACACTTTTTTTGAGACTTTACTACTAATATTGGATGAAAACAATGGGTAGGTTGGGAGTGGTCCTAGAACCTACAAGTTTCAATTTATTCCTGCTTTGAGAGTCGGAGAGAACCTTCATGTCATGAGAGATTATACGGTTAAGCTAATGTGAATCAAGAAATATATCAATAGTGATGATAGTTGACAAAAAGGTGATTTTAAAGAGTTTTATCAAATTTAATCATTTCTACACGGAATGGTAAAAAACTGAAGCAAAGGCTCCGTGGTAGTAGTCTGGTTGGTGTTGTGGTTAGTTCGCACACCTTCGGTGAACAGGGTCGTGGGTTCGAGACTCAACGTGAACGAATTCAGTTTATGGTGTTTTTCGAACTCACGGCCCATATGACGGACTATGATCTCACTCAGGTGTTAAACGAGTACCCATTTATGGGGATAAATAACACTGCTGAGTGTGCTGTGGATCTCAACACCTTAACAAAAAAGCAATTAAGAATTTGGAAATTGGATATCACTAACACATCTGCAGCCTTAGTCCAATGTTGGACTGTCGCGCCCGCTATTTATTTAAAGGCTCCTTCCAATAACTTCAGGGACCACTAGTGGGCCGCGGACCACCGATTAAGAACGAATAGTCTCAAACAATATTTTCCAAATACCAGTGTATTTGTGAATGAAGTAGAGAAAATTTAAGAGATTGTATCTAAAAGATAGATACCGTGATGAAAGAGTGTTAACTTCTGAACGCAGTCGCATGAGAGGTGTTGTCAATCGGATTATTACAATCGCATTTAATGTAAACCGTGAAAAAATATCCAATTAATATGGTATGATGAGTGTAAAGATGATGATGAGATAAGTTGGTGACAAGCATTTTCAAAAATAGTCTTAAGCCGGCCCCAGACCGACCGGAGTCTGGCAAACACCGCACAAAAGATTGATACGAAAAATCGTGCAGCAGCAGTGCAGCAGTGTGGTTGGGCGACTCCAAGGTATCATTCTTGGAACCGGTCTTTTGTGCGGTGTGTGCCAGACTCCGATCGGTGTGGGGCCGGCTTTACGATTATAAAATGCATATTTACATTCTTAGTCGTTGGTAGAGAAAAAAATGAAATGATACGCTAGTCACATGCGCATTTTAAATTGTTATCATCCCATGATAACTGAATGAAATTTGATTTCCCCGCGAACTGATGGCATTCCGTTAAATTTGTAAACGGACAGAATATGGCCAGACAGGCCCCATCATTGGCGCCAAATGTATGTGTGGACACGGGTGCGAAGCCTAAAAGCAGAGTGAAGATGAATGACACAACAATCGAAAAGGCTTCTCTACAGGCAGAGCGTCGACATGATGTGCTCGATGTAGCCGTAAGTCAGGTTAATCGAATTGGAAAGTTGCCACCCGTAGCCAAATCATATAAAGAGACCAAGGCTACTTTCGGGCGCGGCCGAAATTGGAATGTCTTCACTTTTTTTTTCGGGGTAAATGTTTCTCGGGCAATCCTATGACTTGTGCTCCGATTCCATTCGTTCCTACATAAGTCTTGCAACGTGCCTTTGAGGGTGGGGCTTCTATGGAAGCCTCATGACCCCATGGTCAAATCTCGCCTGTCCTACGTGTTTTGTGACTTCGATAGGGATGCATATAATAGAGGTTTCACAATGATTGGTTCATAAAGTTTTCCTCAGAAGACCATTGTTTGAGGGTGGGGTTTCATTGGCAGCCCGATGCCTCCAATATCCGATTTAACCCGTTCTTACGTAAGTTTTGTAACGTCGATAGAGATAGATTTATAATAGTTGAAATAGATTGGATGCGTCAGCATCACCATCGGCAGAGGCATCGGCATCAGCAGAAAAATTTCAATTTAGAACACACGCATTTGCCTTTGCTGACCCACATTGACAGCAGCGGCAGAAGCATCGGCAGAAGCATTTTTCTGCTTCTGCCGCTGCTGTCATTGTGGGTCATCAAAATAAATAATGCGTGTGTTCTAAATTGAAATTTTTCTGCTGATGCCGATGCCTCTGCCGATGCTGATGCTGACGCGGGATATCTAATTCAACCATAAGAAGTTTGGAGAATATTGATCCATATATAAAGAAGCTTTTCTTACTAGAACCTGTTTTTAGGAAGGGGGTTTCTATGACAACCCGATTATCCGGATTTTGTCTGTTCTCACATTTGTTTTGTATGTTTAATAAAAGGCATTAATGTGGTGGGAACCTATATTTGGGGATGGGATTCGTATGACACCATGGTCCCATATGGTCCATATACTCAAATGTGTTTTGTGATTATAATATAATATTTTTTATTTAGTTTGGTCACATATTAATAACTAGCTTGTCTGTGGTTTGGTTTATTTTATAAACAAAAACGTTCTAGAAGAACCTAATTTGGGGGGTTACGTGTGTATGGCGGTCCCATAACGCAATGATTTCGGATTCAAGAATAATAAGGACGTGTGCGCAATTTCACCTTCCTGGCTTTAAAACTCGCCGAGTAACACGCGTCATAACAGATAGACAGACGGACATCGCCTAATCGGCCCTTCACATAACACATGAGCAATTATATATAATTACAAACTTCATGACAAATTTACTATACACTTTCAGTTACAAACGGAAGGAAACAAAAAATAAAATAAATAAAACAAAAACGGAGATCAATGCCTTCGGGTTAGCCGCATAGAGTTGGAAAAATTGAAAATGTTGAATAGAATTGGATACAGCCAGAGTCAGCCATATTGGTAACTTCACTTCAAGGAAAAAAACAGATTGAGGTGAGCTCACCCTATTATTGCCCAAATAGGTCGAGAAGATTTAGAACTAAAACAAAATACAGTAGAACCTCGATTATCCGATCGTCTATCATACGAACCATCTATTATCCGAACTCCCAAAGTTGGCAATTTTTTCCTAAGTATGTAATCAATCTATTTTCCCCCCTCCCAATCTCAACACTCGTTCGCCTCATAAGCTCGCGCGTCGCAGCACGGCAGCACTGCCATCTTAATACATACATGTTCGGAGAGCGATTATACATTCGCCGATATTCCGGCGGCCGACATTCTTTATATTTACTTACTTAAATGCTAGGAAGATCATATCGCACACCTAGAAGAACACTGTCACAACTCAAAAAATGCAAATTTTCAGGAGAAGCAAAAAACATACTTCGAAATTTCACTTCGTCGAAATTTCACTGTGAGCGCGCTAAACCGCAATATAGCAAAATCTATTAAACCCGGATTCCTAAGTGTCCAATCAAAATAAGCTCCAACACGAAAAGGAATAGGGAGGATGAGTCCCCCGATTTCCTACTGCGAAACAAAGTGAAACTATTGAAGAAAGTCGACGACATGTCCTCAAATCGATTTCATCCCCTCGCTAACCTGCCCGAAAATGGCGAAACAACCGAAACGTCAAAACCGGCCACAAAAAAGGTAAAGTGCCCTCCAATTGTGCTTCCCACCGCCCAGCGACGAGATATTGATGCTTTAATGCACGACATTAATATAAGTGGATATTCCGTCCAATACACTTCAACCGGTGTCAAGCTCCGCCTCGAAATTATCGAAGACTACGAAAATGTAACAAAGCATCTAATTACCAAAAACGTTGACTTCTTTATATTTAGAAGATCTGACCAAAAACCCTTCAAAATTGTAGTATCGGGGTACTGCGATGTAGACTGCAAAGAGTTTGCCCTGACATTGAAAAATGAACATAACATTTCTTGTTTGGATGTGAAAAAGTTCTATCCTTCCAAACGTAGATTCGACACGGAGGCATATTATATAATCTATATTGCCCGTGGGTCAAGTAAACTTGCCGATCTTCGCAAAATTAAAGTCATTAATCGTACGATTGTGCGGTGGAACTATTATTCTGGAAACAAGAATGGTCCCACCCAATGCAGGAACTGTCAGCTGTTTGGACACGGTTCTACTAACTGTCACTTACGTGCTAAATGCATGATATGCAGCGAAGCCCACCATCACACTTCCTGCCCCGCACGCAAAACCGGCGAAGTTAAATGCGCTAATTGTGGAGGGAACCACACATCCAACAATATCAAATGTCCCAAACGCGACGAATTTATACAACTCCGCAACAAAACCACCAAACAAAAGCACTTTTCTCAACCTACACTTGCCGAAAATCATCAACCGCTTACAACTGCACAAAACAAACCGACAACAATGAATTCCGAAAACAATTATCCGCCACTCACATCGCTCACGCACAATTATAACAAGGATTCTAACATCGTAAAGTCAACTCGCCCGATGACTTACAGCCAAGCAGCACAACGCGCTTCAAGTTTATCCGCAACTGACTCTAGAAATAACTTGTTTTCTTCTGAGAAGCTGCTCGAAATCTCAATAGAACTTTTTGAGAAACTCTCCCAGTATCTTACTAAGAAAGATCAATACTATTGTATTGTTAACTTAGCTCTTAAATTCATTGATTCTCCATAAAATTAAATGTGTACTCTGGAATGCACAGAGCATTAGAAATAAAACAGATGAATTTTTTTACTTTTTAACTAATAATAACATCGACATTGCCATATTAACCGAAACTTGGTTAAAGAGTCAAGATAAATTCTCCCATAGTAGTTACTATACTTACAGAAACGATAGATTAATAGAGAAGGGTGGTGGTGTAGCGATATTGATCAACAAAAATATTAAACACTACGCACTACCAGAATTAAGGCTGTCCACTTTGGAGTGCTCTGCTATAAAACTAGTAGATTGTAATCTAACGATTTTTGGTATATATTTTTCTTGTTCTAAAGTCGATACTGCAAAACTGAAATTTTTTGAAAAAGATTTACAATTGATCATTAACTCAAATAACAGTTTTATTCTTTGTGGAGACTTCAATGCTAAGCACAGACATTGGAACTGTATAAAGTCAAATCCAGCGGGCAAAATTCTTTTTAAATTGCTAAATAAGGGAAATATTTATGTAAATACTCCTTCTGAACCAACCTTTTACCCCCCGAAAGGCTATCCTTCATTTTTGGACTTAGTAATAAGCAATGGTACAGTATGTCTCGGAACACCAACTACGTTAAACGAACTTTCGTCTCCACACCTTCCAGTAGTTTTTGATATTAGTCGGAATTCAAATAATACTAGAGAACCAAATCCGCTTTCTCGGAATCTAACTAACTGGCGAGCATTTCGAACTCATCTCGACCAAGAAGTTAACGTTTATACCCTAGACTTATCCTTGATAACAAGCACGAATCAAGTTGATGATGCGATATTTAAATTCAATTCGTTATTATTAGATGCTTTTAAAAAATCAAGCAGACCAACAAATCATGCAAACTCTCGTCAAAGCATGCTGGACTCTGAAATAAAGAATCTTGCCTCATTGCGTAACGCTTTTAGAAGACAGTGGCAACGCACTCGACATGCTGGTTTAAAATCTATAGTTAATAAACTTACATCGAAAATTAGGCTTCAAATATCCAAAACGAAAAATGCTCGCTGGAACAATTTTCTCTCATCAATTCCAAAACATGGCAAGCAAATATGGAAAGTTAAAAAAATGTTGAATAATGACTCTTATATTCCTCCACTCATGCAAAACACTTCTCTTTTATTTGATAGTAGAGACAAGGCGCAAGCAATTGCTAACCATTTTAGTGCATCACATAAAGTTGGTGACGATCTTAGAAGTTACTTAACTGAATTCGTAGTTAAAGGATCAGTTCAAAAGATCGCAACAGTTCAAAATGAGCCTCTTGGTACATTTCTTTGTAGCCCTAGAGAATTAAAACGTATTATTAACAAGCTAAAAACTAAGAAAGCCCCAGGCCACGATAAAATAAACAACTTGATGCTGAAAAATCTTCCAAACAAATGCATAGTACTAATAAATTTCATAATTAACTCTTGTCTTAAAATCAACTATTTCCCAACTGCATGGAAGCATGCCATAATACAGCCTATACTAAAGCGTGGTAAAGATCCGAAAAGCGCGACAAGCTACAGACCAATAAGTCTCTTGCCGGTCCTAGGAAAGCTTCTCGAAAGAATTATATTATCGAGACTAAATCAAACTATTGAGTCAAAGCACATAATTCCTGACTTTCAATTTGGATTCCGACCAGCACATTCAACAACACACCAGGTGCTACGTGTTTGTAACCATATTAAAAGTGAGTTCAAAAACAAAAAATCAGTAGGCTTAGTTACGTTAGATATTGAGAAAGCGTTCGATACGGTTTGGCACGATGGTCTAATCCACAAGCTGATTTCTTTTAAATTCCCAGTGTACTTAATTAAAATAATAAAAAGTTTTCTCGCGGATAGGACATCTGCTGTAAAAATTGATAACAAACTTTCGGACACCTACAGGCTCGATGCAGGAGTCCCACAAGGCTCGTGTCTCAGCCCCACACTGTTCAATATATACACCTCTGATGTTCCGCAATTCGCTGATTGCAAACTAGCTCTTTATGCTGATGATATGTGTATCTTCGCCAGTTCCACAAATCCAAATAAAATCATCACCACGTTAGAAAAACATCTAGATGATCTTCACCGGTACTATCACAGATGGAAAATAAAAATAAATAGGTCCAAAACCAAGGCAATATTCTTCACTCGAAAAAGGAGTAGTAATAAACTCCTAAATTTCCGTGGCCAGCAAATTCCGTGGGAGGACGAGCTCACATATCTTGGAGTTGACCTAGATAAGAAATTATTATTTAATAAACACACTGAAACTATCCTGTCGAAAGTTTCAAAAGCAACCTATTCGTTACTACCCATATTGAACCATAAATCTAAATTATCGTATGCTAATAAAATACTAATATATAAGTGCAGTATCCAGCCCATAATAAGCTACTGCATTCCAGTATGGGGCCAATGTGCGAATTGGTATAAGCGTCAACTCCAAACAGCCCAGAATGGCATTTTAAAAAGAATTTTAAATAAGCACCCTCGTTATCCCACCCGGAGACTCCATGAATACAGCAAAACTGCCACAATATACGAGCTAATCAGTAGAAGAACTACTAGCTTTGAAGCAAACTGCTCCACTAGCCAGAATGAACTTATTATATCGCTTATCCACCAATGAATTCCAATTAAAGATAAAATAAAATCTGATTTCTGTTCTGTTTAAAACAGTACTAATTATCGGCTAGAGCCCTATTTAGTCAGTAAGATAGTCCTAAGGTAGATACATTGAGTAAGTATGGAGGCGCAATGCCCATATATTCCTATGGTAGCTTGGCGATAGAATTCCTATACATGCGCAACTGCATACACACTGCGTCGCAACACCCGCACGATCCACAATCCTAAATAAGCATGTTTACATTTGAGGGGACAATATGTCAAATGCTCGTTTAAAACCGGTCTGGTCCAATATTGGTCCAATTAGAATGTTTACGTTTTAGAAAACAATATTTCAAACTTCCATACAAAATCCAGTTTAGCAACTTTATCGCTGCACTTCACTTCACGTCTCCACTCCTCAACCGATTTCGTTCATCTCTCACGTAGTGTTTCGGTTCCTTATAACTCTCTGTTCTGATGGTAGATATAAGATATATTCATAAAATGTTATACATACAAGGTTTTTTCCACTAAATTTTTCCTTGAATCATAGCTTAAACAAAAAAGTGAAAAAGAATTATTGGATAGGTTAAATTACTGAAAACAACACTATAGTAGAAAAGGCGAATGTTAGTCTGTACTCTAGAGTAAGAAATCAACCACTTTTGTGATAAATCGAATTTAAATAAAGTTATTATTATTAATTAAACATACTTTTAATTACTATTTTCTTAATTGTGAAGTGAATATCAACAAGGTGACCTCTAGGGGTCAGTTTTGGAGTGCGACTTGTTACACTCTGCCACATGTATGTATATGTAGATACCATAAATATTCACACTCTAGCATACCTAACTCAAATTTGCCGTTTTTTGAGTTGTGACACTGTTCTTCTAGCTGTGCGATATGGTGTATTCGATGTGTCATTGTAAGTGGCTATAAAGAATGTCGGCCGGTAGTTTCCAGAATTCGCCTTCAAACAGAAAGCCTTCGTGTTAGCGTGTTTCTTGATTTTTTTTTTATTTAATGCTAATGTTACACAAGCACTGGGTACTTAGCCAGGTCTGGATTATTCAGCTCACTCATCGGCGATATGTACATAAAATACCCTCAAAATGAGAGGCAGCACCTTGATTTTAGCTCCTCAGCGAAAAGAATTGAGCGGTCCCTCGTCACTTGATTTTCGACGAATAAATTACAGTCAAACCTCCTTAAGTTGAATTCCCGTCAGTTTCGGAAATAAAATGCAACCTCTAAGTAGAATTTCTCCAAGTCGAAAACCTCTGTAACTCAAACAATATTATATTGTTGCTATGCTATGGATTTCTTATAATAACCCTACCAAAACCATTGAGTAAAGAACTAAAGGAGAGATAATTTTTCATATAAGACCGGATCTGACATTTTGTCTTTTTCATTTTGTTTCGCACAGAAACTGCGATATGACTGTGGTATATTATACAGATATACTTCCTAGAGATCCTCCAGCTACACTTATTCCCCACTTTACTTAGTAATAACTTTACAATAACGCTTGATAGATAGGGACTCCGCGAAGAAGGGTAAAGGTATGTAAACACAGTTGAGATAAAAAGGTTTTAAATTATAACAAGGTCCGTAAGTTCCTGTAAATTTTTACTTCAGATTAATCGCAAATTATGTTCTGTAAAGGCGATTTTTTTTTCAAATGGTATAACATTTGTGGTAGGCCTGTTCCAAAAATCGGGATCCCGGTACAAAACCGGTGTTCACTTGGTACCGGACCCGATATTCTAAAGTACCGATATCCCGTTTTTTTTTGTACCGAGTTAAAAAAAACCGACCGACGAGTCGGTTTTTGGGTACCGAGTCAAAAAGAACGATTCATTTCAACCATGAGCCGGTATTTTCAGGTTTTTTGGTACCGGTTTTTAACCCGGTACTCAAAAAAACCGGCTTATGGTTAAAAAAAACCGTCGGTACTGAAAAAAACCTGAGTCGGTTTATACCCGGTACTCAAAAAACCGGCTTATGGTTAAAAAAAACCGTCGGTACTGAAAAAAACCTGAGTCAGGGAAACCGGTTGTGGTACCCGGTATTAAAAAAAAACCCGAAACCCGGTACTGAAATCTCGGTACCGAACAGGCCTAATTTGTGGGGTCATGTGGGAAACAAGAAATACAAAATGTTATTTGATGACTTCACAGTTTAATTCTATTGATCGAACTTTCACTTACTCGAACAGTTTGTCCTGACAAGTCGAAATTCGAAATAGAGAGATTCCCAACATATTAGTAGTCTAAAAAACACGTGCGGGCCTCACAAGAACAGATATCCGATTCCCCACCAGTCGGCCCGTTTCACTGTATTGCATCTCTTACCGATCTCGCTCCAGATATTTTTTCAAGGCACAGGGCAATTTTATATTTGGCAGCAAATTTAAATAATTCAAGCAACTGTGACAGACACAAATTGGAAAATGGAATTTGGTCATCTTCAATTTGCTCATCAAAATTATATCCCCCTGAAAATTCCCCCTAGTTGGGACGAAAACTGGCTAAATTTAGAGTATTTTCTCCTAAATTGGCAACAACGATGGTTGCTCACTATAGAAGTTGAAATTACTTTCATCAGATGCTTATAATGTACTACTTACTTCATACTAAATTTAGCCATATCATGCAATTATAACAGTAGTAGCACATTCTTTTGATTATGTCGTTCTGCATACAAGGTATCAAAAGCCAATACAAAGTATGGATAACTGCAGGCTGGAGCATTCCCTCTTATCCAAACGTCAACTGAATGACTGTTAATATTGGTCATAAGAGTAAACACCCGTTTTCAGAACATTCATTCATTTCTACTGAAAATAACCCGTATCATATGATACACTTATTTTCATTGAACGTGAGCTATGCCATATTAATTTCCTTAACGTTATCTCGTCCATATAAATATAACTTCCGCAAAAAGAAAAGATTCCAAAGATTCATCTTTCAGTTGAAACGTGCGAGACCGCTACTAAAACCAGATTCTAATCGATTACTTCTTATGGACATAGACATGCCGCAAATGGTTGTATGTTAGGCATTTTATCGTATAATAAAATTGCTTGCAATTTTCTCGTGTATGTAGAAAAAACATATGATTCGGGTTTTCCTCATAATAATGTATCGTAAAGTCGGCATTGCATGACTTTCCTCGTTAACATGATAAAAGTGTGTGACATTTGCATTGTAAACTTATCTTATCGCAGTATCGTTCTTGATATTTGCCTTTGTGACACAGTTTTTAGTTGTTTGAGAATATATACGAGTATATGTTTATTTGACCGTTATTGTTTTTGTTAGGTTTTTGTTTTTAGAAGAAGGTCGTTTGTTTTTGAATTTTTTTCTAGTGCGGGCTAAAAAGTATTTCTTCTATTCCGCTACCGCTTACGACAATCATAAATAGTACTGGAATTGGGAACTAGATAAGGAAGGGACTAATGAATTTCGTATTCGCCAATCTTTAAACTTTCCTTAAAAAATCCTAATACCGGCCCCACATTGCGCGGAGTTCGTCAAACCCGGCCTAAAAGAATGGTTCAAAAGCGGTACCTTTGGATTCTCCCAACGACATAAATACGCAAATAGAACTGAGATTTTGTTGCTGAACAACGATCGCTAAGCGATCATCGCATGAGTCCTCTCTACCAACATATACCTTTACACTATTTCGTGACCATAGTATGTGATGACTTTGAGCATCGCTTGTAATGGTCTGATAATAGAGCGTACTTATACCATAAAGTAAGTAATTGGAATAGAGATGGAACTCTATATAACATAAAAAAAAAATAACAGGCGCGACAATCCAACATTGGACCAAGGCCGCAGGATGTGTTAGTGACATCCTATTTCCAAGATCTTATCTGCATTTTTTGTTAAGGTAATGAGATCAGCATCACGCTCAGGTATAACATTAAAATCGACTGAAAAACATTTTACCTTTGAGTGTGTGCTGTAAGTAACGTGTACATACAGGAAGATATCTATCTATTCCAATTACTTACTTTATGCTTATACACTGAGTGCGAAGCTCGGTCATTGAGCTCACCGAATTCAAGCGATTACAAATGAAAACAGGTAGTAATTGCAAGCGATTGTAAAGGATTATGTTCCTAGAGACGAATCATGCTATGATCGCTCAGCGATCGTAGTTTACCAATCATTTCTGTGCTCTATTTGCATTTTTTTTTCATTGTGGTCACATTCCTAGTACATATTGACTATATCATTTAAAAGGAACATGTGTGTGTTAGAAAATATACGCATATAGTGCTCAGAACTGTTTGTTAACTACGAAAGCTGAGCGATTATCTCATGAATCGGCTTTAGCAACACGAATCTTAAGGGAATACGAAATATCGGTCATTTGTTGGGGTGGCTTGTTTTCACGTTTTTAAGATTGTTAGAAAAAACGACAACATTTTGAGTGCTACCCTTTATTGCTGTAATGTCTGCATTGCATTTTGTCAACCTAACTTTAACATATCGAATTTGATAGTGTATCGGTTTGACTTCTAAAATAAAACAACGTTCAACGGACTTCTGAAAAACAAAAAATAGTCACCCTCATCTTCGACAACCGCCACACTTGATTTCCGCCGTATCCCTCAATGATCGTTATCATACTTCACCATTTATCTCAACACGCACATTCATCATTTTCCAAGTAGTCTTATCAAAAATTACGATAACGTATTTTCATATGTACAAACGAATCAATAGACCACGCGCCCCATTTCTTTGCTTTCCACGCATATTTTACTAGTACATAGTCCTTCAGCAAATGTAGACATAATAGCAGTTAACGATGAACCCCTTTTTAAGAACCAATTTAGATAATTTGTCATTGCACCTGTGATATGACATATGGATACGAAAGAAAAATGTGACGTGTGTTTCAAATGCATAATAATTCTATGTTGCATTCTGGTGTGAAATCAGACTTTCATTAAAAGAATGGTTAAATTAATGCTTTTGAATAACCAGTACCGACGGATGTTAGAGGGAGGAACATTTTTTCATGTCCTTTATAAAATTATAATAATTTTAGACGTCAGATATACAGACTTTGTGGAATGTTGTAATTAAATTCGAATTATGTACATACATATTTGGTTTGGACCAATAGGTAGTTCACCTTGGGGCGCGTGGCGAGCTTAGCCGTTATTTGACTATGGAATGATTTTATTTTAATCTAAACGGATTTGCAAGGTAGTCATAACAAGAAATGTTACAAATCATATATTTTTTGTAGTGTATTTATTAATTGGCATATTATTAATTAAATTTTTTCATTTGCTAACATATTTCTAGTAAAATGGCACAATAGCAAATAGAATTCACTTTGGTCATATTTATTAATGATAAAAAAATGCTCACAACATTTAGTTTTTAAGCACAGTAAATATACTGAGCAATTTTTGTACACATTGGAGGACAAAAAACAAATTGCGGGTGCCCCGTATTCGGTGGACAATACTGGTAGATTCCCTAGGGAAATTTATTTGAACAAAAGCAGAAACAGCAACGAAATGTATGTGAAATTCTATATAGTGTCATCCATATGAGTTAAATATTTGGCTCATTGGTAAGTTTTAATTCAAAAACTAAAACGAAATTGCAATTTACGGAAAATTAAATTTAGTGGTAAAAAGGTTGTTTATTGCGAAAATATCTAAAATGTTTAACGGCTTCTATGGACATCCAGACATTTTGTTTTGGAAATTTTGAAGCCGGTCCTCTATACCCAAACGAACCATAATTCATACATATCTTGAAAAAATTGCTAATTCTCCTAACATTAGTATACCCGAGTATATATGTATGTATGTATTTTCTCTCTCTCTTAATTACCGTAACTCCTAGTGGAGCATGGTGCGTTGATGACTACTGTGTGTAGTCATCAACGTTACAAAGACAACTGAATTCGGAGTGTATGGTTGTCAGCCATACCACTTCCTCTTCCTAGTCGCATTGTTTGTTTATTATTCTACGATAAGAATATTTCTTATCATCTTCTGAATAATAAACTTGCGACGAGTCGTGCCGAGTTTGGAAACTCGTTTCTCTATGAGAGTCTATTTCACAGAGTGGCAACCGAACGTTCACGGCCACAGAGCACGACAATGTATTTTACCAAACATTAAAATACATTTCATGTATTGCTTTCCACTGTCTTGCCCACATTACACCCTTTTATCCGTGTCAATATTTACTAGATACGAATAAACATATTTGATTCAAGCACTACTGAACAATTTTTAGAATTCACTGGAAACACATAGTTCAGTGACATCATGTGAAATTTAAATCCGAGCCGCAAGTCCATCAATATTTATGGTGTAGATTTAGTTACTTAGCACAATGTCGACAAATGATGCATTACTATTGAACTTCACAAAACCGCAAAGTAAATATAAAAGAGAATGACAAAAATGTGAAAAACCATATCTTGTAAGTGATAGCGGTCAAAGAATAAGAGAACATGTTTATCAGCGAAAAAAATGTTCCTTAAAGTCATCCAAAAGAACGGTGGCTCCCTGTGTTCATCAAATATATGGATGCAATGACAATGTATCGTGTTTCATTGATCTGATTAATTTCAGTCACCTAACCGCAGATTCAATATCATGGATTTATTATAAAGTGGCCGCTTGGTTCAACTGAGCAATTGTTGAAAGGGATGATTTGGACTTGGTCACTGGGAAAAAGATAAGACAATGGAAATACTAAAAATATGAATATAGGGATCGCATAAATCATACATCGTTCAAGATTCTGAGTTTTGTTTTTTTCTCAATGTACAAAAGATGAACGACAACCACATGCGCAAGAAGATGATGAACGCGCAACGAGTGGAAGAAGTCACATTGCGTGGACGACCGAGAGCTCGATGAGAGCAATTAGTAGGGGAATACACCCACCAGGTGCTATGCTTCTCAAACTAGAGGATGAGGTTAATACTATGACTCGTGGTTTAAAGACAGTATTTTTAAAGTAGAACAGTGCGTAGGAGACTCGAATGTCGAATAAAAAGAGCATGATCAAATCTAAGCTAACGGCAATTCTAGTATGGATAAATTAAAATGGAAATATTTCTAAGAATCATCGAACTTTTGGTGAAGTAATTTTTCAGATTTCTTGTTTGCTGTGTAGTAGTTTGCTGTGTAGTAGCTTACGTTTGAAATCGTAGGGTGGCAAAACTGGCCAGAACAGGAATAGAAAGCTCCGATTTGCGTCGTTTCACACGGCGTTGTTTTGGAAAAGCACCTTTCGAGTTGCGTTACAAAATTCGAAGCATTGCTATCGAAAATTCACATTTCATTTTCGTTTCATTCGTTTCGTGTTCTGTTTCTAGGAACCAATTTTAAAGTCAAAATATGCCCTTATGTAATATTTAGTATATGATATATTTTGTTTTCCGCCAGTAAGAAATAACCTTAACACTAGAAGTGCCGGCAGTTGTATCACACCTACGAGGGCCGGCGCTGTCAATTTGACGGCTAGTCGGCTTGCGAAAGTGTAAAAATGCAAAATGAAATAGTAAATCGGAGTTGAAATTGATGGTCAATATATTTTTGAGTTATTCCGATTTACATTGATTACAAAATATATTTTTTGTAACATAAAAATAAATAACAGTCGCGACAATCCAACATTGGACTAAGGCCGCAGGATGTGTTAGTGACATCCTATTTCCAAGATCTTATCTGCTTTTTGATGAGGTAATGAGATCAGCATCACGCTCAACAGTGTTATTTATTCCCATAAATGGGTACTCGTTTAACATCTGAGTGAGATCATAGTCTGTCACAAGCTCGTGAGTTCGAAAAACACAATGGAACACGGTGAGATTCGAACTCATGAGCCTGTGCACCGAAGGTGCGCGCACTAACCGCTCGACCAGCCAGACTACTTTTGTAACATACAAAATACATTTTTCGCAAACAGGTTTTTTACAATATGTGCAATTATCACACGTACGATTCTTCTTGCAATTAGTCTGTACTTGGCATTGACGTCTTTTGTTTTTTTTCTGTGATTCTTTTGGCTGGTATCGTGGGAATGTCTATTTTTTGTCTGAAATGAAGTCTTGGCCCTTATAGGTAGAACAGGAACATCCTCAGTATAATATTAATATCTCGAAATTTGAATTCACATATACACTAAGATGTTCATTTTAGGAAAAGTCAATGAATATCACAACTCATGAGTCGATAGATTCGAAAATATGCGCTATCAAAGTTGCAAAACCCACAAATTCACGGCTTTGGCCCTTCTAGTGTTAAGAGTAAGTACTAACGTCGTCATTTCACGTGAAATCCATGCAAACTTCGGCTAGGCTTTTGTGAATAATTGTTCCATGTTTCAAATTTCCCCACAGTTCTCTTCTAACTAAAACTATATTTCGACACAAGGCTCGAAAGGCAGAAAATGATATGGAGCAAACAAAAATTTGAAGGCACAATCTTACATCATCCATAATCCAATATCCCAAGGGCTGGCAGATCTCTCTAAAATGTCTATTAAACCTGAAACTAAAATTCTATTCACACTATGCAGCCAGTCTGTACAGTACACTATTTTAAAAAGTCATAAATAACACCCAAGTCAAAACAACAAAGGATTCTAATACGGCATTGTAGAGTGCATCAAAGGACTTGCACTTTGTGTTCATCGATTTGGAAAAGGCATTCGATAGAGTACCTCGTGATCTGATATGGTTGGCCTTGAGAGCACTTAATGTCCCTGAGGCATACGTCAGGATGATACGAGACATGTATGATGGAGCTACGACTAAGGTTAGATGCACAGCCGGTGAATCAGAAGAATTTCCGGTGAATGTCGTATAACAAAGACTGAGTTCTTATGCTGCCCATTCTCAGACCCAGATGCACCGATACCAGATATGTACGTCAAAGGAGAGCAGCTTAAGTCTTGTACCAAGTTCAAGTACCTTGGCTCGATGGTGAACAACGGAGCTACATGCGATGATGACATCAAACATCGCACAAAGGTTGGGTGGATGACGTGGCGAGAAAAATCTGGAGTTTTCTGCGATAAGAAAATGCCACTGAAGCTGAAGGGTAAGTTAAAAAAAACGGTTGTACGTCCCGCCCTCATGTATGGATCAGAATGCTGGACCATGTATGAAGGTTACGCGAAACAAATGACAGCGACTGAAATGAAAATGTTACGCATGTCAGTTGGTGTAACGAAAAGGGACCACATCAAGAGTAGCTACATCCGAGGCAGCTTGTCCATAGACCAACCAATAACCGAAAAGCTCGAAGACCGACAAATGGATTGGTATTGCCATGTTCAACGGCGTCCGCCTGAGAACCCCGCAAAGAAAGCGATATCAATGTAAGTTCCACTTGATGGACCCAAGGCCAGAGGCAGACCGAAGAACACCTGGATGTGTCAAATGAAAAAGCAACAACAACGCATTGGTATCGGCGATGACACGATCCAAGATAGAGCTGCCTGTAGAAATATGCTGGGATATTATCGCCAAAACGAGCGATGTGCCTACACCGCGGGTCAAGCAACGCGAAGCCATGGAGCGGTATAAAGAACGAGGCAAGGAAGAAGAAGAAGAAGAGTGCATCAAAAAGGATTTCAGAGTTTCCTTAGGGGGTACGCAGTGAGAAAATACTAAAAGCCCCGAACCTGGGGAGAGAGGATTACAGCTCTCATAACGGTGTTGTTCGGCTGTATCTCCGAAATGGTGAACTCTAGTAAATAATGAAAGATTACAAAATTAACATTACATATGTCGAATTCCTAACAGTTCTCTATGTAAAATTAAATCGATTTTCCAATCAGCTATATCTAGAGGAGTGCTAGGAATTTGGCGTACGCATATAAAGAGCAATTTCTAGGAAGCTTTTATCCTTTTTTCTAATTTCTATCAATACGCTCTCCCCACGTTAGCTCACCTCCCATGGTGATTCTTTATTTTTTTATCTGCTAACTAATTCTGACAAAACTCTGAAGTCAAAAATCGTCAACCCTTTCGATGTTCTCTACAGCCCTCCTTCATGCACTCATTGGCCTATCTTAAGGCCTGAATAGACCTCGGGCGGAATGAAAATGAAATTTTTGTCCGCTGCGATTTTCTCAATGAAAATGCATGCTTACTGTCGTGGAACATGTCGGTAATGATGGGGAATTCCATAAGCTACAATCCGAATATGGTTCCAAAATTGTTCTCGGCCATTTTATGTATTATTTTTCGATTCCCCCGTCATTAGACATTTTTCACGGTGAAATGACCGGGGAATCGAAAAATAATACATAAAATGGCCAAGAAAAATGTTGGAACCATATTCGGATTGTAGCTTATGGAATTCCCCATCATTTCCGACATGTTCCACGACAGTAAGCATGCATTTTCATTGAAAAAATCGCAGCGGACAAAAATTTCATTTTCATTCCGCCCGAGGTCTATACTGCGCTTTATAAGTAATTATTACAAAGATAGTTGAACTCTTAAAAACTCAATTAATCCTCATTTTAATTTTATCGCGCTATAAATTAAAACCCTCTGATAAATGCATTATGCAACTGAACCGAACAAACGAAACCTAACACTCAACACGTTCCATCATTTAATTGCAGTGTTATTGTTTCCGTTTCGACAGCAGATTACACACATGAGGGCTTCTGCTGGTTAACAGGGCCAAGGGTCAGACACGATTACCCACCACTACCGTAGGTAGCAATTTTGCTCACCATCTGGCTATAAAGCTACCAGTCAAGACAATTGTCTTGATAACGAATACGATACTACCAGATACTACCAAGATTGAACATTTAAGTGATGAGGTAGATTGTACATCTTCGTCGATGATGTAAGCGTGCACACTTTAACAACCCAACATTAATTTTACAACATCCAGTAATGATTATTATGAGTACATTCACTGCACGAGACCATCACTCACAGTTGAGATTCAATTTTCGATGGCCACTTAATCAAAGTCCATGGATAATCACCAAACACTAGAGAAACATAAGCAGCTGATATGGCAGCCGGCTGCCTGCCACACTATGTAAATGCCCCGTGGTAAGAAGAAAACCAATGCAAATTACAAATCGTCTTCATACACAGTAGATACATTAACATTAAAGTGTCATTATATTGATGAATCACAGCGCGATGACGGTATGAGTTCGTCAACATAGATCATCTGAATGTTGTGTGGCTACAACAAAAACAAACACTCAAATGCCTGCAAGAAAATTCGCACATATCTCGTCTTACCGAAGAACGAGTTATTCGGTCATCGTGGCGACAAAACGATTTGTTGGTATGTACGATAGTAGTCGAATTGTCTGCATTGATTCAATCCCAATCTTTCGTATGTGAACATATACACATGGCTATCACATCAGCCAATTGGAATTTCTCAATAGACCTCGAATGATAAAATAACTCGTTGGTCGTTTGGAACGAATCCAGCAATCTATTTTTTTTTGCAATGAGCAAAATCGCAAAATGAATAGAACTTTTACCCGAGCAGAAACTATTTATTATATCTGATAGCAGTCAGTTTTTGGGGATACCGTTGTGCAGAAGAAGACACATGCCAGAGAGGCCATTCATGAGTCCTTAATTTATATTACTGCTTGTCAGAGCACATAATTGTTGGCTTATATTTCGCCAATATCCTTAGTGGCAAATGAATGAATGTAAACATATTCGCAGCGGTCATTTTCCAGGCTGTCATTGTGTATGGGGTCGGGAAATCAAGGAATCATCCGAGAAGGATAAACTGTTGTCGTCACCCGTGTCACACGTCACTACCGGCACCGACAATCTTACACGATTCACTCTTTCCAAATCGCCGTTCGTTGCACTAGATCTACTTCACACGTCGTCTCGAATATTTTCTTTTTCTCTAGCCAATCTTTAAATCTAAACTAAAAATGCAAAAGTTTACGTATGAAATTAGATTTTAACGGATTTAGAGCGATATGGTTTTCGAGAACGCGCACTCCTATCTTCTTTCGAGGCGGACGGAGTGTGTGTGTGCGGTGGAACCGTACGTCCACTAAACTGACTCGGACTTTGATGTTCGATTCGTGAAAAGAACCAACAAACCAACATCGCAACTCACACTCGCTGCTGCTGTTGCTGCGGTGGTGCTGTTGCATGGAAATATGTTTCCCCATTCATGTATTGATTGAACCGTAACGAAAAAAAATTGTATGGTGCTTTTGGTATGTTTTTGCTTCCTCCTGTACGCTGAAGAGTAGATGTAGTGCTGTGGCGGTGATATAAAGGTATAATATGTACACTGCGAGGCAAATGTTTAGGTTCAACATCATCCACGCCGAAAATGGCATAGTATATATGTAGTACATACTATCAAAATTACGAACCCATGACCCTGGTGAAGGCCAGAAAGTTATTTCTTTACCACACAGGAGCCAGAAGTATCAGCCGTAAACGAGCTACTGCCGGATAATCGCTAAAAAAATTGTTAGGCGGACTAAGGGTTCTCCAGGGACTGTTGATATTTCATTTAAGGGGGGAGGCCTATTTTGTTAAGGTGACACACATTGGCGCCCTGTGACGTGAGGTTCACAATGAGTATAGTCTCAGGTTTACTTGCTGAGGCGGCGGGAGTTTTGTATACCATATGAAATATAGAATTGGACACTAGACTCCCGCGCACGCCATTCCCAAACCAAAATCGCCTGTTCAAAATCTCCGATCACAAAAAACCCGCACGAAATCCCAACAGATGTCATCTTTAACCACACACGCGCGCTTTTTAAGTAACTTGGCTTATCCTATCTAAAGAGGATTGCGCTATTGCGATGCAACCCAGAAAATGGGCTGCACTTTGAAAAATTGTAGTTTGGAGATTTTCTGTTCGGTGATTTTGACTTTAGGTAGTTTGTGTTAGAGCATTTTGTTTTGGGGTATTATTCATCATTTGGGTGATTGGGGATATCGTATTAGTCCCGAAATTATGAGATCCTTGGATTTGATTGATAAATAAATTTCCAGATGAATTTATCTTTCATAGTCAGTCAATTCCATCACTAGCCATATGGCAGTAGCCCAGATTATAGCACATCCCACCAAACAAGATCCAAACAACTTCGTAGGCCTCAATATCATAAATTTTCGAAAGTAATTCGTTCGGTTAAATACGCATGACAATTGAGCTCCTGGCGTTGGGTCCAAGCAACTCCAGCTACTTTCGATCCATTAATGGTGTCACTATCCACAGTAATCATCCTATTCGGTGCACAAGTATTCTGACGGTTTATGTGAAACGAACACGAGCATCGCTTATTCCTGAGTGAGGACAATGACGGATGACCCAACTGGTAACTTATGCTACACAACCGTGTGGTGTGGTTTCACATTTTAGGCTAACGTACCAGCGCAGTATACGTCACACGTCTGATGAGACCAGCATCAAATACATGACCTCGAATAATTTTTGGGATTAGACGTGAACCCGAAGGAGGATTCGCAGCACTGAAGCCAGTGGAGTTATTGTACTATCGCCCTAGTCACCTGTGGGCAGGACTATGCCTTACGATCAAGGTTGATCGTGCTGAGAAATGAGTCGAGGTTGCTAATTGACATAGAAGCTATGTTGTCCGTGTCTGGATAGACCACTCCGAATTGTATCCAGCGGCGGAGCAGAGCATCACATTCCCAGAGGACGTGGAATGAGGTCTCGTCATCTTCTTTACAGAATCCGACAGCTCGCGTCCTGCAAGAGCCTCATTGTGCACAGATGTGATCTCAGGCAGGAGTGGCCTCTAAGAATCCCACATTCGGTAGCTCAGTGGGTACAGACGACAATATATCTCTAAATTGTTGCACCGGGGTTCGAGTCCCACTGTGAGCATGGGTGCTTGTTTTGGCGTCGTATTCCGGAGCTACAACTTGTTACAACGGCTAAGAGCTGCCAAACCCTGCTCGATTCAAACGTGATGAGTAATTCTTCTGCTTCTTAGTGAAAATCACTGAGAAAGAAGGAAAAAAAGTAATGGCACGCACAAATACCCAAATCTCTAGATTGGCTTGCTCTGCTATCCGTTCCCATAAGAAGAACTTTTATGTTTCCGATATTTTCGGCTATATGGCGGATGGTACAGTAAGTAGCGCTAGTGTCGATAAGAAGACAGAGAAAAGATTCTCCGGGAGCGTAATGTCACAAAAGCTCTAAAAAGTTGAGGTAAAGTATTGTGCTCCACCTTTGAAAGTAAATGTCAAAACTACAGTAGAGGGCGCGTAACTAACATTCCGATCGGTCCACCTAAATGTGATAGTGATTTCTTCACTTTTTCGGCGAACATAAATCATTGTAACAGTTTTTTATAAGTTAGGTTCTACTTCTTGTTGCAAGAAATCCAATATATAATATACGTCTATATACCACAGGAAATTTAGCATTTCACTTCGGAAAAGTTGGGGGAAAGCTGAATTTTTGCATGAGCATTCCTTTCGAGGTACTAAACAAGACCTCCAAACGCCCGTCTCTAAGAGTGCCACTAGCGGTGCTACAAAGGGTCAAGCTCTAAAACAGTTTTTTTCTGAATATCTCGATAACGGTAATAATTTACTAAAAATTGGTATATGGTACGTAGGCTGCTACGGGACTCAAACCTTAGAAAAACGAGCATTTTGGGTTTTTCGTGAATATCTCTGTAACGGGGGAGTATGCTGTAAAGTCGTCTATGACAAAATTGTAGCTTCTCTAGCTGCAATCAAAATGCTAAAACTTAAAGGGAAAGTTATGATAGGCCAAACATCAAAATTTAGCGTTTTTGGGGAATATCTCTATAACGGTAATGTTCATTAAAAAGTGTTATAAGAGGAATTTGTAACTTGTACAGCGCCTAAGTTAATATCAAAAATTTCAGATCGATACGTACAATCCTAAGGGTCTTATTAGGGTTCAATCAAACCATACAATATCGTCATTTTTTGTTAATTTTGTGAATATCTTAATAACGGTATCTTATGCGGGAAAATGGTCTGCAATAAATGTGTTACTTCATAGATTCAAATACAATTCCGAAATAGTCCTCGGCAGTGAATCGGATTGACTTTTGAGAAACTCACCACGGTTGGCAGAGAATATGCTCTCGTATTGAAAATGCATTCGGATAAGGGGAAAATTAATGTTTGTTATTTTTAAGATTATAAAGGACCTTAAATATGTTCTATAAAATTTCATTTCTATAAAATCATTTTACGTCCTAAATAATGTTCAATAATAACTAAAAAAAATAATTTTCCCTTGACCGAATGATGGAGCATATACTCATCGCCGTCTATATATTAAGGCCGCAATGTAGACTCGTAAACGTCAAATCCGCAGTTGAAATTGCATTGCATTGTTGTTGCCTCTTATGACATTGTTGTTGTTTGCCCGTGTTCGACGAAGAATTCAATACGGATCCATGACGTCATTGTACAGCTGAGTTGCGGCTATGATATATCTAGATGGCGTTGATATACTCCGTCAACCGTGGTGAGTTTCGCAAACGTCATTTTTTTGTCATATTTACTGAACCTAATCATATGTCGCACAGTGTACAAACTATGAGTACATTATTCCGAATAACTATCGAATATGAATTGCTTACGTTGTTGGTTGGTGTTGTCTCGCGCGTCGTGCAAAATGTAACGACGATTACCACTGCCGCGAAGGAAACCCACCACAATAGAGAGGCGGCAAGGCGCAAGGTACCGGGCGAAAGAAAAAATTGAAATTATGAAAAAGACTTGGACTAACTGAATGGATGAGGAGGTCGACTCGAAACTTCACATAAAAATTGTTGGATAATATTTCAATTGAAGGCTGCCCCAGGAGACACCGCGAGGTGAAGGCAACAACTCTCTGCATGTACACACAATTGTGGGAACAATGGGGAGACCTTACAGGTGGAACGACGATGTGCATGATTGAGGATAGCGGCAAGCGTGTGTGTAGTGTACGGCGTGATAGCGATAGTAAAGTCGAAGGAGTCGTGTTGGGTTAAAGGCCACATGGGAAGTTGACGATGGTAACTGGCAGTAGACACGTTGCCGTTAGTGTCTTCAATATGTGGGAAGCGTTATCTGTCTGACCCCGGACAACTGTTTGTTTGGCTTCACCAGGTGATCCTTTGAAGTTAACGGGCCGCCTAGAGCAAACATTTCTTCACACGCGCATGTATCGAGTGATACAATGGAGAAATCATCCAATCATCCAATCTTTTTCCCCGAATCATGACGTGTAGATCGATGGAATGCACTTATGACTCTTCTCTTGTAACCCCTTTCGCGATGCATTCCGCAATTGATTCTATCGAACAAATGGGCGCCATCCAAGTATCCGGAATTCCGTTTGATCGGCACACTCCTTGGGGCTGGTTGCTCGTCACGTCCAAAGCCAACCCGAAATATATCGTTTGGATAAAAATAGACCCCGCGCGCATTTCAGAACAAAAACAAAACGCAAACATTAGAATGATCGCATAAAGTCGCACACAGCTCTGGGAGCGAGTGAACGACGGCAGCAGATTCACGGGCGCATCGTGGAAAGTAGAGTGGTAGCCGCGAGATTAGCACAAATCTTAGAGACCCGCAGCGAACATGATGGAAGCAACTAAGCAGGGAACGAAGAGGAGTGGATGAAAATTCCGTCCATATTTGAGGAGGGAATTGCGGTTGCAACACCGTAAGCAAAGCAACGTCTGTGTGGTGAGGTTTTTGGCCAAAAATTTCTGGCACGGACTGGAGCTGGAGCTCTCGCGGCTCTTCATTGCACAATAGTGAGCCGAGAAGAATATTGCCTTCCGATTTGCATAGACATAGACCGTCGTCTTGACGGCAGACGAGCATTGTCGAGGAAGTATCGAATGATTTGTGAAAGCACACGCACTTAGCCACAAATTATCATCGAATTGTTGCGACTTGCAAAAGAGTAGTCATCTATGCTTTGCCGTTTGCTGGAAATTCGTGTTCAAGCATGGTTTCTGGGGGATGGCCTTTTAGTCTAGTAGCAGCCGACCATTGATGAGGTGCTACATTCCGACATCCGAGCAGACGGTACGCATTGTGATGCACACACGACGTAATCCCACGCAACTTGCCAGGGCCAGAAACAGTCAGTCGTCTTGCCATTCTGTTCTTGGGCATGCATTCAATCGGGAAGAATGCTGCCTTCGCCAGCTGCGGAATGGAATCCGGAATTTTCCACTCGAGGACATGTTTGGCACTAGTCCGCTGCAATTTACCGGTTGCACTCGGAGAAAATGACAAGAAGCTGATATTTTGCAGACATTCTTCGACCATTACAATGCAAAAATCGCTTCACGACGAAGAATTATTCATATCTGACGTCGACAGTCCGTGTTCGCCATTGGCCCCCCGAATTTGCTAGTGTTTTCCACCCGACCCTACGAAGTCCTCGCGGTGGCCATAATCACTCGGCAGCCCGACTAGATGAAAGCCCATAGGACACCGAATTACGGACAAAATCTATTTGCACGGAATAGGGCACGTCTTGCTGTTGGCTCATTTTGACTGCGGCTGTGCCTGCCTAGCTGTCAAGGTTGTTCTACGCGAACGTTCTTGCGGGCCCCCCTCGGTACTCTGATGAAAATTTTCACTGCACTTTCAGACACACACCACACTCGTCGGACACTTTCACATTTTTCGCAAAGCACTTACAACTAGGATGGGATTTGAGTGAGAGAAATTTAATTATCTAGCACGGTACCTTGTGGATCTTTTGTCGAAATTATCTGTTCGCCCCCAAGGCTCGCCATATTTTCACTTAACATCAGTCACTCGGTTTTTTTAGAACAATATGACGGGATCAAAATCAGCAGTGCAACACCCGTGTTCTAAAAGGCAATGAAGTGTCTGGTCGACGGATAGGCATGTGGTGGAATGCGTGTGGCGCGACATCTGCTTGTGGGTATTGCAAGAACGAGGTTGGTACTAAATTTAAAATTTGGAGGGAAAGTCGGAATTATTTGTGAGAAATCGTGAAATACAAAAATTAATGGAATCAAATGAGTAATTAAAGCAAACTGAGGTGCATGACATGATTCTATGTCGATTTCGGACTTTTATGAACCTAGTTATGCCCAAGCAACAATCCGTTTGCTTTAAAGTTCCATATCTAGTAGTAGCCAAATGGTGAGCGTCCAAAAACTGGCATCGCGTACAGCCATTTGGCTGCTACTTAGCATCCACACTATAGCAGCCAAATGGAGACAGAAAATGGCATAACCAAAATTTCATTTTGGTGATTTGTTTAAATTGAAATATCAAAATCGGACTCTGCGCGTTTGAATTATTACACGGCCATTCAAGAACTATTCAATTTCACACAAAAGAACGAACAAAAGTTGCAAAATTGTCACTTTGAACTTGACAAGAGGTTGTCAAAGCGGTTGGTTGAGTTGCCATATTGAATATCAAAACTGGACGCACAGCCAAATGGCGACTAGTTTGGATGGAATGACAACAGCCATTTGGCTGCACGTGACGCCATTTGGCGACTGTAAAAACGAAATCTCTTATCCGATTTTAGTGCCGCTAGTTTTATTTTATAGGTAAGGAGGTTTTTCACACTTGTACTTAATCTGGCCAGATTACGTAATCTGCGGTGTGGTGAGTTAAAAAATGTATGGAATTTGACAGCCCAAATTAAGTAATTTGCACAGATTACGTAATCTGGCCCTAAGTGTGAAAACCTCCTAAGTTTGTTGGCTGTAATAATCATTTTGTTTCACTATTCTAGCTGGTCTAGCTTTGGAGATATTGGGCTTTAAGTCGTGCAAGAAAATGATTTTTTCAAAAATCTTCAAATGCCTGTGGCAGCTAAAGGGTTAAGCTACGGGGGTATGTTCGTACAACTTTTTTGCTGGAAATCAACTGAGGAATCATATTCCAATGCGTTTATGCGGCAGTTTCCGGACACCCTGTATGTGGTTGGCTGAGTGGTAGCGTGTAGGATGGGTGATAAACAGACACGGGTTCGATGCTAGCTGCAGAAATTTTGTTTTTCTATTTTTTTTTTGCAAATTCGTTCAATGAAGCAAAATTTAGTGCTGCAATAAGGTTCTATTGGATTAAAAAACGGCGCTAAATGCCATTATAGGACTATTTTTCAGTGGTAAGTTATTGTTAGAAGAGAATATTTTATGAAGTGTTATAGGGACGAAATTGTTACTTGGGTGGTGGCCTTCAAACACCCACGCTATAATGCTTGAAATAGATTACGCGCATCAGCAGCATCGGCATCGCGAAACGTCAAGCGCAATACATTTTACAAGGCTGCCAAAAATGTTGAGCAGAAAACTTGGCATTCAGTATATTTGTCAGCTATGAAATTCTGCCGATGCAGCTGCTGATGCGTGTAATCTATTTCAAGCATAAGTATCTGAACCAAAACGCTTAAAAAAAACTATCATATAGTAGACGAGTAAAGTGCAGTATGTACAAGTTTATGCCATCTACTGGGCTATCGTCAGGGGAGTGCCTATAAGCTTTACGCCCGGTCCTTCAAACGTTTTGGACCTTCGGCGTTTTATTGACAACGACAAAGATTTCTTCATCCAGTGAATGGACTCAACTTTAGAGACCAACCCCCGGGGGTGCAATACTTGCTCTTGACTTGCTTAACAACTTGCAACCACCTCGAGTCCAACTCTTTGATGGGCAGGGACCATCGTCCCCTGGGCATACCCATCCCCAAGGCGCACTATACGCTAAAGACTTCTCAAGCATGAGTGATCTCCCTTCGACCCCCTATTGGTTAATATTCAGGTAAAACATTCAGACGTGCATATCCCAGGTTCGTTGGACCTCTGTGACCACTCGTCTGCTTAAAGCAGACTCGTAGCACTGCTTTTCACATCCAGTTTACTAGTCAGCAATTGTTATGTGCCACCCACACAG
The DNA here is from genome assembly GCA_949715475.1 of Microchrysa polita. Classification (NCBI taxonomy): domain Eukaryota; kingdom Metazoa; phylum Arthropoda; class Insecta; order Diptera; family Stratiomyidae; genus Microchrysa; species Microchrysa polita. The sequence continues at coordinate 37,861,476 of OX454416.1, forward strand.
CGGCACACAAACATAATAATAAAAACAGGGTCATATAAATATTTCAAGGCAAGACAATTTTATGTCTTATCCTTGTTCCAAGAATTCCCGAAAATTCATTGGCCTGCATTGAAAACACATTGTCCTTATCGGACAATGTTTCCAACTAGAGTCAAATATCTATGCACATTTTACGATATGCATATTATGACCGGAAACATAAAATCTCACCATAGGTTTATTTTAAAGTGCATAATAAATTTTATGACTTTACATACTTAGGAAAGAAAACGATCGCTACATATGTGCAGTGATCGTCCTAATTACACGAAGAACTATCATGGTGTGTGGGAACCAGATATTTCTAAAAATAGAATGCAGGACCAAAGGGATATTCACGACTTGTGCAAAGGACACAAGTTAGTCCACTTTCCAAAATCAACCAGTGCGGGTCGCGTTGAGTTGATCTCCATTTTTCTATTCAAACAGTGCGGGTTGCACAAAAGTTTAAAGCGCGGTGTGCAAATCTTAAATAATTTTTAATAATAAAAGTAACTTACAATTAGCATAATAAGTGTGTTATAATATAATTATAATATAAGTTTTTATATAAAAAAAAAAAGACAAAATTGTTTTATTTCTTCCAACAAAAGAATAACAGTGGGCTGGTAAGAAGCCGCCCATAACATAAATTTGGTGTCAGAAGTGGGATTGGAAATAAATAAAACAATCCATAAAAGGTGAACGGTGTCCATTAAAAACATAACAGTGAAAAAGAAAAAGGAAATAAAAATTTGTGAAAAAAACAATATTCGTAAAAAATAAATCAAATAAAAATATTTTTTTTTTAACGGTGTTAAAAAATAATAAAACGCGTGAACGGCGTAAAAAAAAATCCAGATAATGAAAAGTGTTTAAAAAAAATTAACGGTGTTTATAAAATATATAATCATTAAAATTAAATTGATGAAAGTGAGCCATTTAAACAAAAATATATAAATATAAAATATCAGTGCACAAAAAAATAAATAAACAAAATAACACTCTATCGGACGGATAGAGGCAGCAGGGACAAGGACTGATCCCATAATAACACTCTATCGGACGGATAGAGGCAGCAGGGACAAGGACTGATCCCATAAAACCGATCTATCGGATATATAGAGGCAGCAGGGACAAGGACTGATCCCATAAAACCGCTCTATCGGATATATAGAGGCAGCAGGGTCAAGGACTGTACCCCAACGCAGTTATTTCAAGATTCCTATCCGGTGGATAGAGGAAAAAAGAAAAGAATTCAAAAATCAGAATGTCGAAGGAATTATTTAAGCTAATTACTCTACTTGTTGTCTGCATGAATGCATATTTATGCAAGGCTTTGCCGGGATTCGAGGTTCAGAAAATAGATGCTGGAAGCGGATTATTTTACGAACATACCGGTACAAGTAAATTTTATTCAGATTATCTTAAGATAGTTACACACATAGATATAGATTCGTATTCAGAACAATTGATTCAAATAAGAAGGATTGCTAGAGCTTCGTTTCAATTGTGTGATCTAATACCTAAAGATCACGTTAAATTGTTCTGTGTACAAAATTCAAATATATTTAAGTTTAAGTTACCAGAACTATTAAATAAAGAGGAATCAATACGAGATATGTTGGGAAATGGAAGATCAAAAAGAGGTATATTAAATATTGTAGGGTCGATAGCTAAATTCTTATTTGGAACGATGGATTCCAATGATGCCAATTATTACAATAATGTAATACACAAAGTTGAAAAAGATGACTCTGATATACAGCTTTTAATGAAAGATCAAATTCATGTAATAAAAACTACAATTAACAATTTCAATAATACAATATCGCAAATTAAAACATCCGAGAAACAACTAAACGAGAACATTGATCGTTTTAACAATTTTCTAAGGAACCAATATAAGCTAAACTCTGAAACACAATTAAATGAAGATATTATCGAACATTTCAGTATTCTATTGTTTCTACTGAATGAACTCGATATTAAGTTCGAAGAAATTATAAATATAATTTTATCGGCTAGACAAAATAATATTCATCCAAGTCTTATAAGTCCTAAACGTTTACTCGAAGAGCTTATCAGTTCCGTTAAATATTTTAAAAATGGCCATGAATATCCAGTAGAATTGAAAATGCGTTATATCAATAGAATATTTGATATTGCTCAAATCCAATATAGTTTCATTAATCAAAGAATGATTTATGTTATACTTATTCCTATCGTTGATAGTACAACTTTCAATTTATACCATTTAATACCTTTACCAATTCCTCATATTAGCCAACAGACATATGCGTATATTGAGCCAAGTTTTAAATATCTTGCTATATCCACAAATAAAATGCAGTATGCACAATTCCAAGATTTAGATCATTGCAAACAATTGGAAACTAATAAATTTGGTTGTGAAAATCAAATAATTTATGCTACCCTTAGCAAACCAATTTGTGAAGTTTCATTGCTGACAAATGTGAATAAGAATATACCAAAAGATTGCAAAACAAGATTTCTAACAGGCAAAATAGAAATTTGGCATAATCTTTTGAATAACAGGTGGATTTATGTTGTAAGTGATTCAAAAATACTTACAATAGGTACGTTTTATTGAGTTTATCCCGTGCAGGTTTGGGTAGAACTTCATATAAAAAAAATGACACTTACCCAGGTAAAGTTAACCCGTGCAACTACCCTACACGGGATAGAGCTCAAATGTAGATGGCGGACGCATAGGGGAAATATGAGGGAATTTGTTTTTTCAAACCAAATGTGAGAGTTTTTCTAATCACGAGAAAAGATTTTGCAAAGAAATAATCATCTTTTGTGACAAAATCCACCACATCTAGAAAATAAGCCGACGAAAGCGAGTAAAAGATGCACAAAAACTGTCAAATGTCAGCTGTTTGGTCTTAACCGGGATGTTACCCGCGATCGTTTTTTTCGAGTCAGATTTACCCTCGATGCGAAAAAAACGTCGCTATAATCATGCAACAATACATTCCGAGATTTAGAAATAGTGAATACAGGAATTTTATTTTTGGAATCCGGTTGCAAAGCATATTCTTCACAAACTCAGCTTGTATCTAGGACAGAAACAGTTGTTTCTTTTGAAAATATAATTCCTAGACTCAACATTATAGAAGATGATTGTTGTAATCAAGGAAAATTAAATAAATCTGAGGTAAAACTATACCTTGATCAAATTCACTTATCAAATATTAAATTAGATGAGTTGAACATCGCATCTCATAAATTAGACGATCTTAATGATCACATTACTAAGCTTCATACGGAACCTTATTTATTAAGATATAGTACTTTTTACAATTATCTCATCATAATGACTTCAACATTAATAATATTGTTTGTATTATATAAAATTTACAATTTTATAAAACCATGTTTACCTTCTTTCCTAAGATTCAATTGTCACTGCTGTTGTAGGTCGGTTATAGTTAACCAATATAATACACCACCTTCGTCGCCTACTCCAAATATTAATCTGGAGATGAACAATGGTCGTGAAAACACTCCAGTAAATGCACCTTCAGGTTCAGATCCAGTTGGTAACCAAGCAACTCCGATACGCCACACGCGATCAACACGGAGTAGAGTTCGTCCTTCTGTTGGAAGGTTTAATTAAGACGAATAATAACTTTTAAATTAATTTATCATTCGTCTTCCCCAAGGGGGGTGTTGTTATGTGCCACCCACACAGCGGCACACAAACATAATAATAAAAACAGGGTCATATAAATATTTCAAGGCAAGACTATTTTATGTCTTATCCTTGTTCCAAGAATTCCCGAAAATTCATTGGCCTGCATTGAAAACACATTGTCCTTATCGGACAATGTTTCCAACTAGAGTCAAATATCTATGCACATTTTACGATATGCATATTATGACCGGAAACATAAAATCTCACCATAGGTTTATTTTAAAGTGCATAGTAAATTTTATGACTTTACATACTTAGGAAAGAAAACGATCGCTACATATGTGCAGTGATCGTCCTAATTACACGAAGAACTATCATGGTGTGTGGGAACCAGATATTTCTAAAAATAAAATGCAGGACCAAAGGGATATTCACTTGTGCAAAGGACACAAGTTAGTCCACTGTGCAAAGGACACAAGTTAGTCCACTGTCCAAAATCAACCAGTGCGGGTCGCGTTGAGTTGATCTCCATTTTTCTATTCAAACAGTGCGGGTTGCGCTGATGCATAAAAGTCCACTTTCCAAAATCAACCAGTGCGGGTCGCGTTGAGTTGATCTCCATTTTTCTATTCAAACAGTGCGGGTTGCACAAAAGTTTAAAGCGCGGTGTGCAAATCTTAAATAATTTTTAATAATAAAAGTAACTTACAATTAGCATAATAAGTGTGTTATAATATAATTATAATATAAGTTTTTATATAAAAAAAAAAAGACAAAATTGTTTTATTTCTTCCAACAAAAGAATAACAGTGGGCTGGTAAGAAGCCGCCCATAACACAATGCGATTCGGGCTGTCTGATGATCAATCCACAAACTAGTTAGATATAGGCGCGTAGACATTTCCCACTAAGGCCATACCAAGAGCTACCCATACATATGACTCGAGGGCACGGGAGCGTCATCGCCCGATTGGTCTTTGTACAGATTCACGCCATGGCGTATCAACTATACAAGGAGCCTCCCTGCGCTGCTCGGGTATGTGGTGACTACTTGTCTGCCTTAAGCAGACTCGTAGCGCTGCTTTTCGCATCCAGTTTACTAGTCAGCAATGCGATTCGGGCCGTCTGATTATTATCAATCCACAAACTAGTTAGATATACGCGCGTAGACATTTCCCACCAAGGCCATGCCAAGAGGTACGCACAAATGGTTCTTTCTGCTGCAGGCAGTTTGTATGTTTGAATCGGTAAAATCGGACAATGGGGTCATGGGGCTGCCATATAGCAACCCAACCCCCAAATTAGGTTCTTCTAAGAAAAACTTTTTTATTTGTGCACCAATTTCAACCAAATTTCACACAAATGTGTTCTATTCATAACACAAAACATATGTAAGAATGGATTAAATCGGACTATGGGGTCATGAGGCTGCCATACAAACCTATAATCCCTCAAATTAGTTTCTTCTAAGAAAAACTTTTTTATTTGTGCACAAATTTCAACCAAATCTTACACAAATGTGTTTCTATTGATTACACAAAACATATGTAAGAATTAATCAAATCGGACCATGGGGTCAACGGGATTTTTCCGGCTCACCTTCAAAAGGGTCTGGAGCTCCTAACTCCATATCTCTTGAGTATTTTCAGAAGCAGCTTTGCGCTGGGCTGACTCTCCGGGCTAAGGTTACTAGAGGCTGCTCACAAGGAGGTGTACTTTCGCCCCTCCTGTGGTGCCTGGTTGCTGACGAACTTTTGTGGAAGCTCACATCTAGTGGCTTCTCCGTGCAGGGATATGCCGACGATGTGGTTATAGTGGTAAAGGGGTTTTACCTGACTTACTCGAACCAGCATTAAAAATAGTTAAAGAATGGTGTGATGGGAACGGGCTCCGAGTAAACCCATCCAAGGTGCTCATCATACCCTTTTCCAGGAACAGAAATCTGGCTGAAATAAGGCGTCCGATAATGTACAACACCCAACTACCGATTGGGAATCAAGTGAAATATCTCGGGGTAATCTTCGACAGTAAACTCGATTGGCAAAAGCATGTCGAAGCGGCTGATGATAAAGCCACCAGGGCCCTTTGGATATGGGAAAAATTTGTAGGAAAAACCTGGGGTATGAAACCATCCATTATGCTCTGGATCTACAGAGCAATAGTTAGACCAACTCTAGACTACGGTGCTGTAGTCTGGTGGAAGAGAGCCCTGACTACGGAGGGAAAATCTGTGCTAGGCAAGGTACAGAGTTACTTCACCTAACATCCTGTCGACATACACCTCGAAACTGAGGCAAAACTAGCTGGCACGACTTATCGCGAGCGATGCCAATCTGGAGCTTACCAAGGGGCAGCTCAGGCCGAAACATAGAGCAGAGACGATTGGCACTCTAATTTCGCTAGGCTGCACCCACAGACCATAAAATGGTTTACTGACGGCTCTAAAACAACCGAAGGTTCAGGAGCAGGGGTGGTTGGCCCAGCGCATAGGATATCCATACCTATGGGGCACCACACCACAGTATTCCAGGCAGAGGTTCACGCAATAGCAACCTGCGCTGATCTCTGACACCATCACGTCAAGACTCGTTCAGTGTTGCCTGAATGATCTGAACAAACTAGGAGCAAATAACAAATTAACACTCTTCTGGGTCCCAGGTCATACAGGCATCACAGGGAACGAACAGGCGGATGAGTTGGCACGCTTGGCCGCAGCTATCCTTTTCTACGGACCAGAACCCTTTTTCTTTTCTTAGCACTGGGACAAACTACCCGGGCTCAGGCCCAAAATGTTCATAGCAGGATACTCCCATAAAAGAGCGGCTGAGTTGCTCCAGCTAAGCAGAAATAAAGTACGCACCATATGTGGGATTCTCACTCCTGCCTGAAATCACATCTGCGCACAATGAGGCTCTTGCAGGATGCGAGCTGTCGATTCTGCGAAGAAGATGACGAGACCTCATTCCACGTCCTCTGCGAATCTGATACTCTGGCCCGACGTCGCTGGATACAATTCGGAGTGGCCTATCCAGACACGGACGACATAGCTTCTATGCCAATTAGCAACCTCGATTCATTTCTTAGTACGATCAACCTTGATCGTCAGGCATAGTCCTGCTCACAGGCGACTAGAGCGATAGTACAATAAGCCCACTGGCTTCAGTGCTGCGAACCCTCCTTCGGGCTAATCTAATGGGGCTGCCATACAAACCCAACCCCCCATTTCGGTTCTTCTAAGAAACATTTTTTACACATATTTCACAAAACCTTGAATTAATGTTTTTATCAAAGCAAAAAAATGGTCAAACATCGTACTATGGGGCCATGCTCCCGCATCCCCCAATAATATTTTCCGAGTAAATATTTTTATTTGCCCACTTATTCCAACCAAACCCCTCACAAATATTGTTTTGTCGACGCAATATGGAACGGAATTTCCAACCATCCCAACTTCTCATCACATCACTTCCGTTTCCACAAAAGCTCTTCAATTCCCACCGGCAATTCTTTCGGCATGGCAGTGCTGTCGAGATTCCAGTCTACTACATGTCACTCGGTGAAATCAGCTGGCTGGAAGTTGTTGCTCGTTGCTCGACCAAGACGGTTTTATCATTTATCACGCTAGTTCGCAGTCACATCCACTTTGAAAATGAGCGCTCAAGATGTATTTATCGTGTCCGCAGCCCGTACACCAATTGGTAAGTTAAACATTTTTTAATTTCATTCATAATTATGGGGAATTCAGTGGGATCATGTAGGTGAGTGGTTTCCGGCACTTGCCAAGATGAAAACGAATTGCATAAAATTGTTCGTTTATTATAGTTCGATTGATAAACAGGACTATAAACATATCGCGTGCATTTCGGCGAAAATTATTTCCAGATTCACTAAACCTACTTGTAATTGATTTTCATTGTGCTCGCTATTATGACTCCGTGTGAAGATTTCACTTGAGATCTTCCATGCATGAACGGAGCAGTTAGCAGCATTGGGATGGGCCGGCGACGACGCCGGAGACATTCACCTCACGTCTGCTTTGCACTTTGCATACCAACGATTTGTGAGATCTCTGTTTACCTTTGGCCAGTGTTATCGATCGCGGGTATGTTATGACACGATAAAAATAAATTTCTATTGTGCATGGAACAATCAACAGAAATTGAAAACGTTTTTCTAAGCCAATTACATATCTATAACAATTTTGTTGTTAGATGAACAACTATATCTATTTTCTATCTATAGTTCAATAACCAGGCGGAAAATCCTAGTACATGCTTGAGGTTGCAAAATGTGGTGGAGAGTTTTCTTATGTTTTTTTGGGTGCTGAACACGAGTCCGTCCGGAGCTTCCCAACAGAATTTCGTTGCGAAACAGGGTCAAAATGTAAAAAAAAAATTTAAAAATACTATCAAGCGTTATCGCTTAACACATTTTGAAGGTTTATGTCGCGTTCGATGCGCAATCATGTTTTCTCTAATATATTCACGTGTAGGTTTTCCCATAAATTTACAGTTTCTGAGTTATAAGCCGAAAAACGAAAAAACTACGATAATTTTGGGGGTTTTTCCCGATTATTGACTCTATTCCGCAACGAAATTTTGATGGAAAGCTCCAGATTCGATCAGCATCCAAGAAATATTAGCAACAAAAAAAATCTCCAAATCATTTTGCAATTTCAAATCACTTAATGACTAGACTACTAGATGTCAAATTGCGGAATCAGACTATAAACTCTTCATTTTCCTCAGCAAAAAACGAAAAGACTATTTCCGCTCGATTCTTGCAGAGCAAAATCAGGAGATAGGAGTTCCAGAGTCAGAAGGTATTTCTTCTTACTAGTAGGCCGCACACACACGGTCTATACATGGAGTTCACATGGGTTTTATTGGATTAAAATTCGCCCGAGTGTGGGGTCAGTTTACAGAAAGAAACCCCACGGATTCGCCGTGTGTGCGGCCTGAAAGGTCAGAGTGATCAGAACATGAGAAATGGGTTCTCTGACATAGCATAGAATCTTGAACTCTATGCGGATTCTACCCTTCACCGGAAGAAGTATGTTGGAGACTACAAGCGTTTGGAAAATTTCATTCGGAATTGACATGGATTTATCAGATATAGTGTGACACGCCAGGACCTTCCTAGTTATCCAGCTTGAAATACTTACATACATGATTTAACGTGAAATGAAGAATTATTTCGTTTTATTGTAATGAAATTCGCGAACTCCACAATATATTATTCTCAATAAATGAAACACCTTTATATTGAGTTCGCCGTTTCATTTATTGATAATAATATGTGAAGTGAAGAGTCTACTTAATAAGGTGACCAGACTCCCGAAGGCTCAATGCTGTACACATACTTGCGGAATTTGGTTTTCAAGCAAATCCTCAGCATTACTTCTAGAATCAGACGGAGTGAGTTCTGAGCGAAGCCAAGATTTAGCGATAGGATCTGAGTAAATGTATGGACGAACCATTGTTCTAAATCTTACGATTTGCCTTACATTGGCTCACTGCTCGCTACGCTTGCATTTCTCCTTATCCTATTTGGCAACAGCACTGCGTGTCGCAAAAATGTTGGCGAATTCTCTAATGCGCGACAGACAGTGCGAGGTCTAAGCGGAACGAAGAGCGAGGCACAGAATTAAAGTAAGCCTAAGGACGAGCCAGAGGTCTAAATCTTATCTAAACCTGGTTACAATATTTCTGGAACAGAGTATGCATTTCCCGTGGTTGATGCCATGCTGGTCCCCTGGGATCTTAACGCCGTTTCAAATTAACTCTTAGAGTAGGTACTAACATCGCCATTTCACGTGAAATCCATACAAATACTGTCAAAATTTTGATGGTCGTGAAATCGAATTCGCTTGGTGGTACTAACTTGACACATTTCGCCGGCGGAAACAATGCAGTTGCACTTTATTACATGAAATACATATCACGCACCAGTATCGCGAAATTTCAAGCATATTTCACAGGAAAAAAGTGTCAGCAGCAATCAATCAGTCCGCAAGTGCACATTTCTCTTAAATTGATTGAATAATAGTTGAAATAGATTGGATGCGTCAGCATCAGCATCGGCGTCAGGAGAAACATTTCAATTTAGAACACACATTTGTCTTTGATAGTTGAAATAGATTGGATGCGTCAGCATCAGCATCGGCAGAGGCATCGGCATCAGCAGAAAAATTTCAATTTAGAACACACGCATTTGCCTTTGAGGCTATGTGAAGTTAGCCAGTCATGTTTTTGAAATTAGGTCCTTTTGCTCGGTGAACCGTTTGTTCTACAGCGGCTACGTTTGTTCTTGATTGTTAACCAATTAATATCGTTTGTGCTTCTCTAATTATTTAATTATAGCAACTTTAAAATTGTGAATGTGAACTTAGCCAGTCATTTTTAAATATGGGTCGGAAAGGTATAGGTTTGGTATCAATCGAAAGCCAGACGTTTGTTCATTTTGTAGGGCGTTTGTTCATCCTGGAAACGGAAGGATACAGGAATTATAAAGGATAAAGAGATTAGTTGTGACGTCATCTTCACTCAACCAACGCCATCTACTCAGCTCAGCTGTACGATGATGGTGTGGATCTTGCATAAATTGTTCGCGGGACACGGGTTGCCCGTACAGCTGAGCTGAGTAGATGGCGTTGGTTGAGTGAAGATGACGTCACAACTAATCTCTTTTTCCTTAATAATTCCTGTATCCTTCCAAACAAATGTTTGTGAATGTGATTTGAAACAAACGCATGTACAGTAATTTTTGATAACCTAAACGGCAAAAAGAAGAGGGTACTTGGGCTAAATAAAGTTGTCATGTTATAAAAATTAAAAAAAAAGGTGGTTCCACAATTTTCACTTTCTTGCTTGATATACATTGTTTTGCTTGGACCTGGTCGCGGGCCGCACAAACTTATGTTGCTGTAGCGATTCAAGAGTTGTTTTTTTCTTTTGAATCGAAGTTATGTTTGGCAGCTCTTGGCCGTTGTAACAACGGGTAGGTCCAGGACGATTTACATCGAAGAATGGGCTGCCATAGAAGCATTTTTATAGACACAAATATCCGTGGTCATAGTGGGATTCAAACCCACGCTCCGGCAACTCAGAGATAGAGTGTCATCTCTACCACTGAGCCACTTTAGATTAGGAAACACAGAAGTGCGGTTAAAGGTTTGTGTTCGTAGAGACGACTCATGTGATGATCGCTTAGCGATCGAAGTTAAACCAGCGGTTTTGAGCACTATATGCGTATATTTTCTATACCGACATGTTCCTGTAGTCTATAGTCGATATTAGGAAAGTAGAACCATTCAAAAAATATTTAAATACGGCTCGGAATTGGATGCAAAACTACGATCGCTGAGCGATCATCACACGAATTGTCTCTACGAACACGTACCTTTAGGCAGCTGTAGCTTCCGAACGCGGATAGGTCGACCGTACAATTTGAAGAAGGGAGCTTATGTAGTGAATTAGGTTTCATTGTGTGGAATAGGGAATGCTGGACATTTTCCTGTACAATGCTGTACGACAGGTCAGAATGCTGTACATACTGTAACAACAAAATGCTGTACTGTAACAGCAAAATGCTGTACGTCTGGTCATATACTAAAGGAGCACCACAAGTCTTATGAGAGCTATAAGCATGAAATGGACTGCTACTAGCCCGTAGAAGAGCCAAATTTTCGAAAAATGTCGGCTTTCAGCAGAATCATCTGTCAGCTGGCACTTTGACAGCCGCTTGTCGAATTCAAAGTGAGCATTTTGCAACTTTTATTTTTTCTTTTGTGTGAAATTGTATAATTTATTGAAAGGGCTAGTAATAATAACAACGCACAGAGTCTGATTTTGACAATTGAATAAAGAAAAAGGCTCCATTTAGTAGCTAGTGTAGATGATAAGTAGCTACCAAATGGCAGCTTCCAATTCCAATGCCAATTTTTCGGCGAGCTGCCAATCGGAGTCAGTGTGGATACAACTTAAGATTTTTAATTTTTACCCTTCATCCCATAACATTATTTTTCAAATAAGTATATTTTACTTTCAATGTTTTTTTTGACATTTTTATGTCTTGACTCTGGCACATAAATCGAAAATCGTCACGAAAATTGCAACGAAAAAGCGTTACGTTTTTGGCATTACAGGTAGTACCCTGTGAATTTTGGGTGCCATTCAAGGTTTCAACGGAAGTTGGGCTAGGTGCTACCCTGTGAGTGTTGGGTGCCATTCAAGGTTCAACAGAGGTTGGGCTTGGGTTCAATTTACGTTCAACTTGAGTTCAACTTGGGTTCAACTTGGGTTCAACTTGGGTTCAACTTGGGTTCAACTTGAATTCAACTCGAATTCAACTCAAATTCAACTTTCAGCTTAGGTTCAACTTTCGTTCAACTTTCGTTCAACTTTCGTTCAACTTTCGTTCAACTTTTGTTGAACGACCCAAAAAGTGTTACTTTCAACTTAGGTTCAACTCCCGTTCAACTTTCGTTCAACTTTTGTCGAACGACCCAAAAAGTGCAACTTTCAACTTAAGTTCAACCCACGTTCAACTTTCGTTCAACTTTTGTTGAACGACCCAAAATGTGGAACTTTCAACTTAGGTTCAACTCACGTTCAACTTTCGTTCAACTTTTGATGAACGACCCAAAAAGTGTTACTTTCAACTTAGGTTCAACTCACGTTCAACTTTCGTTTAACTTTTGTTGAACGACCCAAAAAGTGTAACTTTCAACTTAGGTTCAACTCACGTTCAACTTTCGTTCAACTTTTGTTTAACGACCCAAAAAGTGTAACTTTCAACTTAGGTTCAACTTTTGTTGAACGACCCAAAAAGTCTTACTTTTAACTTAGGTTCAACTCACGTTCAACTTTCGTTCAACTTTCGTTCAACTTTTGTTGAACGACCCAAAAAGTGTTACTTTCAACTTAGGTTCAACTCACGTTCAACTTTTGTCGAACGATCCAAAAAGTGTAACTTTCAACTTAGGTTCAACTCACGTTCAACTTTCGTTCAACTTTTGATGAACGACCCAAAAAGTGTTACTTTCAACTTAGGTTCAACTCACGTTCAACTTTCGTTAAACTTTTGTTGAACGACCCAAAAAGTGTAACTTTCAACTTAGGTTCAACTCACGTTCAACTTTCGTTCAACTTTTGTTGAACGACCCAAAAAGTGTAACTTTCAACTTAGGTTCAACTCACGTTCAACTTTCGTTCAACTTTTGTTGAACGACCCAAAAAGTGTTACTTTCAACTTAGGTTCAACTCACGTTCAACTTTTGTTGAACGACACAAAAAGTGTAACTTTCAACTTAGGTTCAACTCACGTTCAACTTTCGTTCAACTTTTGATGAACGACCCAAAAAGTGTTACTTTCAACTTAGGTTCAACTCACGTTCAACTTTCGTTAAACTTTTGTTGAACGACCCAAAAAGTGTAACTTTCAACTTAGGTTCAACTCACGTTCAACTTTCGTTCAACTTTTGTTGAACGACCCAAAAAGTGTAACTTTCAACTTAGGTTCAACTCACGTTCAACTTTCGTTCAACTTTTGTTGAACGACCCAAAAAGTGTTACTTTCAACTTAGGTTCAACTCACGTTCAACTTTTGTTGAACGACACAAAAAGTGTTACTTTCAACTCACGTTCAACTTTCGTTCAACTTTTGATGAACGACCCAAAAAGTGTTACTTTCAACTGAGGTTCAACTTACGTTCAACTTTCGTTCAACTTTTGTTGAACGACCCAAAAAGTGTTACTTTCAACTTAGGTTTAACTGACGTTCAACTTTCGTTCAACGTTTGTTCAACTTTTGTTGAACGACCCAAAAAGTGTAACTTTCAACTTAGGTTCAACTCACGTTCAACTTTCGTTCAACTTTTGTTGAACGACCCAAAAAGTGTTACTTTCAACTTAGGTTCAACTCACGTTCAACTTTTGTTGAACGACACAAAAAGTGTTACTTTCAACTTAGGTTCAACTCACGTTCAACTTTTGTCGAACGACCCAAAAAGTGTAACTTTCAACTTAGGTTCAACTCACGTTCAACTTTCGTTCAACTTTTGATGAACGACCCAAAAAGTGTTACTTTCAACTTAGGTTCAACTCACGTTCAACTTTCGTTCAACTTTTGTTGAACGACCCAAAAAGTGTAACTTTCAACTTAGGTTCAACTGACGTTCAACTTTCGTTCAACGTTTGTTCAACTTTTGTTGAACGACCCAAAAAGTGTAACTTTCGACTTAGGTTCAACTCACGTTCAACTTTCGTTCAACTTTTGTTGAATGACCCAAAAAGTGTAACTTTCAACTTAGGTTCAACTCATTTTCAACTTTCGTTTAACTTTTGTTGAACGACCCAAAAAGAGTCAAATTCGAAAAGCAAATCGTCACGAAATAATGTATAAATGATTTCGCGGTTGCATCAGTACTGTACATTAGCATTTGTTGAAAACATGAAAATGTCCCACTGAGTTGCGGACATGTACGCAAGCTGAACCGACATTTTTAATATGGTTGTTCCCGCCATTACTTTAAAATTGTTACTATGTGCTTGCAATTAAAGTGAGTTTTATAGTTTTTCATGTATATGCGGCATGAAGTATACATAAATGAACGTGATTTGCAATCATATTCATATTTTTAGATACGACATAATGTTTATAGACTTGTTTATTGCTACTGTTTTGTCGGTTCCACACTGATCGGCGTTTGCCACGCAGCACAAAAGATGGACAACGCACGTCTCGCAGGAACAGAGGCGATGGTTAATTCAACAAACAAATAACAAGAAATTGTTGAATTCCCTCATCACCTTTGTCGTTCCCAGGCGTGTGTTGTCCATAACTTTAATCTTTTGTACCGCGCGGTCCGGCAAACTCCGATAAGTGTGGGGCCGGCCTTACACGCAAAACGTACTCTTCTTTCTGTATACTACTACTAAGGGTTGCCTTAACCCCTGGTAGGACATAGGGTCTTTCTTATAGACGCACACTCCTTCCACAGATTTGATTCATGTGATTTAAGGATGACCCATTCGTTGGCCTCTTTGAGAAAAGAGGTTCCATTGCATAGCGCGTCGTCGCTATCGCCTATGTGTGTGACAAGAGCTCAAGTGAGACAAACTCAAAAAACGTAGCAGCTGCAACCGCGTTTTGTCCCATTATGCCCTTGGAGTGAGAGAGAGTTAGTACGTCAGGCGCATCACAAACAGAACAAATGTTCTGGATATATTCGAGATAGGTAGGAATTGAGGCGCAAACACCAGCCTGCAAACCTGAGCCAGTGTTGCTCTTGTGGCTCTCGGGAGTCTAGTTTCCTCAGGCGATATGGGTGGTGGGCGCACTGAGTGGACTCTATTTATACCTAATCTCCCTACTCACCGATTCACAACCGTTGTGTGAATATCTGCGATGGCTGTGTCATCAAATATATCGGGAGATACCCGTTTGACATCTCTCTCGTGATCTTGTCCAGTCCACTCCTGACATGTCGTGGAGAGGGAATATTGTCCATGAGATCAACCCATCTTCTCAACATAGAACAAAAAAGGCAGCAGAAGATTATGATTTCGCATTGGTAACGTGCTGGTTTTCTGATGTAGATGATCCTGGGACAACATCAGGTGGCAACCTGATGCGATACGTAGAGTAGCATTAATTAGCATATTGTTCCAGTTAAAGTTACAAACGACTTGTATAAACACCGGTGCTCCATAGGGGTGGTGGCGCTACCTAGTTTATAATCTTTATCCTTGCATCCGGAGCTGCCGGCCAATGCCTTTAGGGCGTTGCTCCTACTGGGCATTTTGTGGATTACGTCCTCGACGTGATGTTAGACCCCAAAGATCTTACGATTAGTTACAGTAGGAACGTCTTCATTACGCTTTCCAGTGCGGATAGAAAACTTGTGAGAAGTGTTGCAGTACATTTAGACGGTGAAATTACTAGGTTGATGATTTTGAAAAACTCCACAAGTTTTAGTCGAGAAGACATACCATTTACATCTTCCCTCGTGGTGATACGGTGCAATCCTCCGGATAGCAAATCAGATCGATGTCTTCCGGAGGTGCTGGAAAACCAGACAGATTAATGTTAAACAATGTAGGAGACAGTATACTACCCTGTGGAACTCCCTGCTTAATTCTCCTATGCTTTGAACAATTGCCTCGAAGCTGGCTGTGCAGGAATATGCATATTTATGAGATTGGACACCAGTGCAGAGTAAATGACCGTATTGAAAGCTATCGATAGGTCGAGAGTCATTAGGCCGGTTCTGTCACAGGGCTTTTTTTCGTTGAGTCCTTTGTGGACCTGATGGGTTATCAAATCCAGAGCTGCTGTGGTAATATGCATGTTCCTGAAGCCATGTTGGTGGGAAGCTAGCTCAGCATGTGATGCAAGGGTGGGGTGCTTCAAGCGTGTAGGAGCGGGTGATGCGAAGCCATAGTAAGATATTCGATGCCCGGAAGATCTAGGTGTTTTAGCATGACCATTAAAATGCCATCTGATCCAGTTTAGCATTTTTGATAGCTGCTGAATCTTGGTCCGCTGTATATTATTGGAATACTGTTAACCGATCGGTGCGAATCCTTCTTTCAATTTTGCAATTGAGCATTTTGGTCTTCGCGTGTTCATCAGTTCGCAGTCTCGCAGCGGGTTTCACTAATCAGACTGGCACTTACTCCTGTTTTGAAACAAATAGAATTCTGCGGCCACTCATGAAATGGCTAATCTCCCTTATCTTTTATGGCGGATGCCATTGCAGTTAAAATCCAAAATGGTGAGTGGAGTGAAAACTACTGTCATGAGGAGGTGAAAGGTTGGATCGAGTATGACTAGTTGTATATTGTTGTGCGGTGGTGAAGTATTAGCTTGCCGACCCGCATTTCGGCACCTGGCAGCAACATAGGTACAGCTTTCGAAAGGCTAACTATGGTCTTATGTCACCTGAAATAGAGTCAGTTTCCTGGACAATTTTTTTTGAAGGACTTAGTTGTGACATGCCACAAGCAAGTTTTACACATACTTCTCCGCGTTTGTTTTTCTTTACACCAATAATAAAAGCCGCGATTGTCCTGTGATACAGTAGCAAATACCTCCAGCAAGCTGTAGTCATTACTTGATTTCAGATTACAAAATGTCGTGGAGATTTTTTTTTTGTTTTTTTTGGGGGGGCTTCCCACCAAAATCGCTACAATTGATAGTCATATTTTTGGTGATTTTGACCCTGTTACGCAACGAAATTTTGGTGAAAACCGGATTCGGGCTCAGCACCCCAAAATACATAAAGAACACGAAAAATGCAACTTTTGCGACCAAAAATTAAAAACCGTTCATCTCCAAATTTAATTCATAATATGGAACGAGGGTTTTTCGCAGAAATGAATAGTTTCAGAGTTAGGAGCCAAAAATCGGGAAAACAGCGAAAATGTTGTTTTTTTTTTTTGCGATTTTGACCCTGTTTCGCTACGAAATTTTGGGTGGGAAGCTCCGTATTCGTGCTCAGCACCCTAAAAAACATAATTGTGCCGATGAGCGTACTTATATGAAAGAGAATTTTTGAGAAATAGGGATGCTTTAAAATGCAAATCTAATTGCAATTGATATCCTTAGTAAAATCTGAAATTTCCTGCTGAAATTAGCTGTTGTGAATTGTGTTTCCTTGATCTATCTATACGAAATGATACTCAACCTGGTAGAACTCACATCAAATTTAGTGAAACATCTAATAGCTGTTGTATCTGCCGTCGTGAAACTTTGCAGTATTTCCACAAACATTCTAATTTAGCAAAACAAAAATCTTTTAAGGCAACTTCAACGGTGTTTTCTCAAAAACGCCTGCTGCCGTTTTGGGCTCAGTCGTCATAAAGGAAGTTTGCAAACGTGGCAACGTATCGCCAGACAGCGTCTCAGAAGTTATATTTGGACATGTAAGTTTGTAATATTTTTTACTATGGTTATCATAAAAATAGCATCAACTTATTTTCAGTGCCTTACAGCCGGTTGTGGACAAAATGCCGTACGTCAAGCATCGTTAAAAGCTGGTGTGCCGAAAGAAGTGCCCGCTTATGGCTTAAACATGCTTTGCGGATCTGGTTTAAAGTAAGCAAATTTCGATTAATTCAAAAAGTAAGAAAAATTCAATAAACATTTTGTTTTTGCAATTATAGGTCTGTAGCACTTGGGTATCAATCAATTCGCTCGGGAGACTCCAGCATTGTCGTTTCTGGTGGCCAAGAAAACATGACTATGGCCCCACACACAATGAATCTACGGGCAGGCACAAAAATGGGTTCCGCTACAATGCTCGATTCTGTGATATACGATGGACTTACCGATGCTATGGAAAATATTCATATGGGCGTAACAGCTGAAAATTTGGCCAAAAAATACAACATTACACGCGAAGAGCAGGATCTGTTTGCGACTAGATCTCAAAATCTCGCGGAAGCCGCCCAGAAAAATGGTTACTTCGATAAGGAAATTGTACCTGTTGAGATTGCGGATCGTAAGGGGACAATTGTTGTGAACAAAGATGAATTTCCTAAAAATGGTACAAAAGTGGAGGATTTGGCGAAATTGCGAGCTTGTTTCATTAAGGTAGATCCTGGTTATTGGGTCGATGTTCTGGATTGAAGTTGATTTGTTTTTTGATAGGATGGCACGGTTACACCAGGCAATGCTTCAGGAATTAACGATTCAGCGTCTGCTGTTCTTCTAATGTCTGGCGAAGAGGTGACAAAGCGTTCAGTGAAACCGTTGGCGAAAATTGTTGGCTGGAGTCAGTCAGGATGTGAACCGGAAATAATGGGCATCGGACCAGTTTGTGCTGTTCAAAATTTGGTATGTTGGCTAGAATTTTAGATTTAATTTTCGGCGTAGTATTGCGTGTATCGTTGCTCACGTTCGATGGCTCAGACGGTTTAGTGCTTGATGCTCGTAACTTGGAAGCCGGAGTTTTGGTGGGAAGCCCCGGATTCGTGCTCAACATCCCAAAAAACATAAGAAACAAAAAAATGTTCTCTATCCCATTTGGTAATTACTTCAGGCGATCCGTCGTGAAATCGGGCTTCAGAGTGCATGCCAGGCACTGTCTGAGATTATTTTAGAAAACGATAGGGTATAGTCAGAAAGCTTAAATTTAAGTTTGCACCACTTGAAAATTTTTCTAACGGTACTTATGAAGGTTTTTGTCTTGTTTGGGTTTCCTGCGTATATCTCCGCTGCTAATGGTAGTATTTCCAAAAGAATGCCGCCGAATTGTTTGGTACAAAATTTCCTTCATCTTTGGCATAGCGAGTGTTCACTATAAAGCAGTAGGTAAAATGTTACAGCGTGTCAAAGTTGAAAAAAAAAACAGTTTTACAAATCATTTTTTTTGCAAATAAGTCGATAACGGTGAATTTTCGCGCAAAAATTAATAAGAATGGACTTGTACTTGATTGGATTCCCTACAATCCAGAAAAAAATTAAGTCGATACGATCAGCCGCAGCCCAGATATACCCGAAAGAAGGTGATCATTCCGTAGTAATTATGCGTTATACATACTTATACGTATAATTTGTTGCAGATGCAGTTAGGATGGTGAGTTGCGCTCTTTATTTGAGCTACCCCTGTAGGCTTCGAAATTGGTATCTATTTGTATTTGTAATACAGTAGCGGAAATTGAATTGAATTTGAAGGTTTCCCGAAAATCTGGCAGTTCACCAATGGGATAAAGTAATTTACTTTCTTTTTATTTTGGATGGCTTATTTAGTGATGAGGGTACGTTTTTATTATCTTCTTCAGTAGAATCTACTTGGTTGTGGAAGGGGGACCAAAGTTGGAAGATCATAAATGTCATCGTAGCAATCTTCATCATTTATGTCTTCGGTTATGACTGCGACATTTGAGCATATTTTCCCACAACAAGTTCTACAGATATTGGTACATGCGAGCCCTGCCTTCCTACAACCACATGCTGTCCCACATTTTTTATTACAAGAGCAAGAAATAATATTTAAGAAGTATGAAGGGATGATTTCTCCCGAAATCATCACAGGCTCCAATCCCACCTGGGTTCGCTTCCAGCGCAAGTTTTCTGGTTTTAAAACGTTGCCGAGCCATGTCTGTATATGGTGGTACGTTCGTAAGGAATGATGATCAGCGGCTGATTCGGTGGAGGGCAAAGCAGCAAGATCCGCTTTAATTTTCGTTCCTGCGCGAGCAAAAAGTTTGAAGCGGAAATCGCTTAGTGATGTGTCGTTACGTGTACCTCCGTACAAGGCAATCAAAACATTCTTTCCGATAGTACATATAGTGTTTGCATCTGAGCACTCTGCTTTAAAAGCTTGGAGCGATTGTAAAACGCGAGTATGTTCCTTCTTCTTTAAAAAGGAGAGAAGCCTAGTTTTCCCATATCTAAAAACGGCCGAAGTCGTATCACACCCTGTGAAGGCGTGAAGAAAAAGTATATGCTCTGAAAAAGTTTGGTGTTTGAAACCTGTTGATGAATACAAAATTGTATTTTCGTATCCTCGCTCCATTTTTTAAAATAGACGTTCTAGACATGATATCCAATACCTGACAATATAACCAGCAGATCAACGTCATCTCCAACGATGAAAATTGAGGCAAACTTGGACGACATGCGTAAAGCCGTTTGAACAATTTGTGTATCCGCATCCTCTACAGCCTGGGATACTAAGAAACCATGATTTCTTATATACTTTTGCAGTATAGTATATCAACAAATCGTTTCTTTTTTCTTTAATTGGCTAACAATGCCTCCTGCTTTATACCTCTGAAGATTGTGGTCTCGTCAAAAATAAATTCAGCTTACTGTTGAATTATTGAATTTTCCGACATGATTGATTCATTAGAACACTATTCACATTTCTCAAAATTTCTTCATGCTCCCTATGACCACGTTCAATGCATCTCTCGTTTTTTCACTTCAACAACATCACGTTCGTTTAAGGATTTTGCACAAACGAAACAAAAACTCATGGCGAGACTAAACAAACAAACAAAACTATTTCGAAAAAAAAAATCCAAGTTTGTAAAATTGACTTTCATTTACGAAAAGTACCGCTAATGGAGTCATTGTTCGCAAGCGCGTCGCGTAATGAACATATCGTCTCTCTCTATCTGCAGCGAAAGACAACTGGCCGCCAAGTAAAGCCCAACTGAATGTTGGTATACATACCCGTAGAATGTATTGCTATCTCAGATCGTCGACTTTCTCTTGGGCATATCTCGGTTGTGGATGATCGTTTCGATTTAAGTTTTTTTCTAGATTGTAGGGAATTCAATAAGCTACAAGTCATATATGATCAATTATTGCGTGAAAATTCATCGTTATCGACTTATTTGCAAAAAACTGATTAACAAGACGGGTTTTTTCACTTTGACACGCTGTAGCATTTTATCTACTGCTTTGAGATGAACAGTCAGTATACAAAAGATGAAGGCAATTTTGTACCGAACAATTTCTTTGAATGTCCAACCATCAGGAGCGGAGAATTACACAAAAAACCCAAACAAGACAAAAACCCTGATAAGTACCGTTAGAAAATTTTCCAAGTGGTGCAAACTTAAATTTTAGCTTTAGGACTAAGCCCCTACCGATTTCTAAAATAATCTCAGACAGTGCCTGGCATGCACTCTGATTTTACCAAACGCCTGGAGTAAATATCAAATCACCTAATGACTAGACTAGTAGTCTGGCTGGTGTAATGATTAGTGCTCTCACCTTCTAATCACACGGTCGTGGGCTCGAGTCTCATCCTGAATAAATTTAGTTTATGAACTCACGACCGATCTCACTCAAATGTTAAACGAGTAGGTGAGACTGGGGTAGCTTCAGCACTTTTTTTTTAACGACATGTAAATCGGAGCCTATTTGACCTTTCTAAATGATCGAAATTTTCTTGAGATTAAATGTTGCTACTCAATTTGTTCTAAAGGTAATGCTGACAAATGTTTTTCCAAGCGAATGAAAAAAGGTTATTTTCGCTGAATGTGTAATTTCGTATTACTTTGTAACCCGAATTGTCGAAAACATTGAACTTAACAACAAAACACAAAATTGGAGTACATTCGACAAAAGGGTAAAGTAAATGAAATGCGGGGTATTTTCGGTCGAAATCTAGTATGGCCGAATGTGTCCCAATACAAAGTCCTGAATCTAACCCGGTAGAACTTTATTACCTTTTTTCCATTCAGGGAATTCAAGGGCTATTGCCGAAGGTGCCACAAAGCCGGAGGAGCCCCAGTCTCCCTAACCTTTTATAAATAACAGGCGCGACAATCCAGCATTGGACTAAGGCCGCAGGATGTGTTAGTGACATCCTATTTCCAAGATCTTATCTGCTTTTTGTTGAGGTAATGAGATCAGCATCACGCTCAGCAGTGTTATTTATCCCCATAAATGGGTACTCGTTTAACATCTGAGTGAGATCATAGTCCGTCACAAGCTCGTGAGTTCGAAAAACACCATGGAACACGGTGAGACTCGAACTCATGAGCCTGTGCACCGAAGGTGCGCGCACTAACCGCTAGACCAGCCAGACTACAACCTTTTAAGGGGATAAATAACTCTGCTGAGCGTGCTGTTCATCTCAACACCTCTACAAAAATCAGTTAAGGTCTTGGAAATCAAATGTCACTAACACATCTGCGGCCTTGGTCTAATGTTTGAGTGTCGCGCCACTTGTTAATTTTTTTTTATTATAACAATTGAAAATTTTATTCTTCAATACTAAAAAAATGCTATTTTGCATTCCAGCTGAAGAAATTGTCGTGGAACAAAGACGACGTCGATCTGTACGAACTTAACGAAGCATTTGCCGCACAAGCACTCAGCGTCAATAAGTGTTTGCAAATAAATGTCGACAAAATCAATATTCACGGCGGTGCTATAGCTTTAGGTCATCCAATTGGAGCGTCGGGCAATCGTATATTGGTTACACTTTTACACGCGTTGCGACGAACTGGTGGCAAGAAAGGAATTGCCTCTCTATGTATTGGCGGTGGTATGGGAATTGCTCTGGCGGTGGAAATGTTATAACGGTGCTGGTTTTTTATTTACTTACTTAATAGTGTAGATAGCTTTAAATGTAGTGGAATTTATGGACGAAAGTTAAAATTTGAATGAACATTTATATTTGTTATAAAGTTTAATAAAGTATTCAGGTAGATTTATGCAAAATTTTGTGTGTTGTTTTATACAATTTTCCCTGATAATAATAATTAAATCGCTATTTTATAGATCATGTCGAGGGAAGGAAATGTGAACTGGGGACTTTCACGAGACCCACATATACAACAGCCGATACAGGTTTTGACTTTAAGTTCACCATTTGCAAATGGAATTCACCCTTTTGCAAATGCATTTGACCCTTTCGCAAAAGAAATTTACCTTTTTGGAATTAAACTTAACCTTTTTGCAAATGGAATTCACCGTTTACTAAAAACGCGAAAAACATCAATTAATTTTAATAGGCGGACGCTTCAGCTTGTGATAGATGATTTTAGAAGTCAATCGTCGTAATTCTGACAAAACAATTGAGGAGCGCAAAATGTATGCAACACAATTTTCTCGCAATGCCCCGGCAGATCGACAAAAAATAATATTCATTGATGAGTCAGGATTCAACTATCATCCTCGGCGAACAAAAGCACGATCGAGAGGTAACACACCGGCTAGCGTGACGGTACCAGCTGTTAGAGGACGAAATATTTCCTTAATTACGGCAATTAGTATTCGAGGTGTTGTATGGCACGAAGTAATTCAACACTCTACTGTGAACTCGAGTACTTTTTGTGATTTTCTTCGAGGATTAGTGCAGAAATTAGAAGAAGAAAACCTGGACCAAGTGTGGCTAATTATGGACAACGCAAGTGTCCACAAGACACACAAAGCTCAAGAACTTATTGGTGGAACAAGCCATACACTTGTTTTTGTTCCACCGTATTCTCCGATGCTAAACCCAATAGAAGAAGTCTTTTCAAAAATTAAGTGTACTGCGAGGAACATATTAGCCGATCCTTCAAACAGGCATAATTTAGTAGATGTTATTAATAACGGTATTGCAACTTTAACGTCTGGAGACTGTTATAATTACTATATGAATATGTACGTAAAGCTACCAGCTACCTCTGCAGGAGAACCATTATAGAACTACATACTTTGACTTTCGGATTAGATTATCAATTTACATGTTGCATACATTGCATACATACATTATGTTGTTACATTATGAATTACAATAGAATTCTTAATTCACTTTTTTTTATATTTCGTATATGGTGAATTCCATTTGCAAAAGAGTTAAATTTATTTGCAAAAAAGGTGAGTTCCTTTTGCAAAAGGGTGAACTCCATTTGCAAAAGGGTGAACTTAAAGTGAATATTTGGTGGCAGATGGATGGTTGCGCAGCCCATAATGCAGAATTTGGCGACAAATGGATAGAAAAATTCGGACCAGTCGCATGGCCACCAAGGAGTCCAGACTTAACACCTTTACGTTGACGAGCGTAGCGAGTAGGGGGCGAAGCCCCCTAGTAATAATAAAACTAATAACTATTAAAACCACTTCGTTCGTGAATGAGAGTGCCAATTTCATTCCAAGATTTCAAGCAAGATTTCTTACGGACTAGGGTTTTCCCTTTTACACATATTATTCACAAACTGGATGGCTCTGTGCTTTATTCTTAAATGCCGATCGAAAGCTTAGGAAATGGGCCAACTTTTGTTAACTTTGCAGATTTGCCACTTCAATGTACCCTTACGAAATTCGGGTTTAATTTTGACATTAAAAGTTGAAATTGAAATTTCTACAAAATTCAAAACGACGTATCTCGGAAGATACAAAACTCTTCGCATTGTTCGATGTGTCCTTGGAAATTTTGTGTACTTTCAGAAGAATATGAAAAACATTGATTTGGGTAACCTGGATGCTAGAAAATAAAAGTTTCACGAAAAATTCGTGTTTTTTTACAAGAATCACAAAAAATGCGATTACTCCGTAAAAGCAAGAGAAATAATTTTGGTGACATTTTTCCATAGATCTATGGGATGGCTAACCAGCTGCGGGACACGCTGCATATGCAACCATCAGCTATGCTGTATGGACTGTAAATGGCAAACTCTTTCGTTTATCAGCGCTAGTCTGTAAGCCTCTAACTCTCTTAAGCAACGGTTCACGTCGCTTCACAGATCAATAAATCAGAAAAACGCCTTCTTAATGGAACTTCTGAAAACTTTAACTATACACATAAGATTGACGTGCTGTTTTATATAAACTGGTCATATTCACAATCAATGCTTTGAATTTAAGTTATTTACGTATTAATTCAACTGTGATATTAGTTCTTAAGTTAATTTACTAAATAAGAACTAACAAACAAATCGTGAATGGACCTGAAGATGCCAATATAGGCGAAACGTTGTCCAATAAACGAAATTTACTAGCTGGATATTGTGAATATATTACTCCAATAATTACATAACACCAGTGAAAATATTAAATACTCTAATGCTTTGTATAGTTAAATCACACATAAAAAACCAACAATTGTAAAAACATCCTAAATTATACAAAAAAAATCCATATATATACATGTACATACATATCTTATTTTCAGTAAATTAAAGATAGTGGTATTAAGCAATATCTCGATATTCTGTAATATCTAACTATAAATGAATGATAGATCAATTTTGACCAAGTCTAAGGTGTAACTGTATTGTAACGATCGATCGACTAGTTTGCATATGTGTATATGAGTATAGATATGGTTTACTTTAAAAGTCCTCACAAACGAACAGACAAAGTGAGCGCGGTTTTGAATTCCACTTATGCCAAAACAACAGCCACTTGCATAATATGTAATATGAATATCAATGTTGGCGACAAGTCAATGAGAAGATATACATGTACATTTGATTTTAATTGAGCAAAAATCTCAGATTCAATACATTACAATTGAAAATTTGATATTACCTACAGTTGCTTTAGTTTATGATATAAGGTTACGCTTGGGTGCCGTAAAAATGGGCACGTCTACTGTATTCAGGGTCTTCTATGGTTCACCGGAAATGATCTTTGGAAATTGTATTTGCAAGGAAGGGTAGATGCTAGGAAATGTAAACCGAATCGTGTATGGTAGATTGAAGGTCATTTGAAAATATAGAGTTCAGATCATAAAAAGGCTTGGCCAAAAATTATCACATTACGGGAAATTTTTCAGCTTGGAAAGACTAAGTGGAAAACGAAATTACAAGATCCGATGATGTTATCAATTGAATCGCTCATCACAGAAACGACCTAAGTCCAAAAACACAATTTTTCAGGAGATAACAAAAACGGTTGCATTCGAGAAGTATTCTTTTGGGTATTTATAGTAAACGCTTTGACCCTATGATATCCATTTGGTTGGCTGGCTGGAAAAGATACAACAATAAGTCAGCTTCTGACTAGGTTAAACATTTTAGAGTAAAGATTATTGATTTCAGTCTAGTGCGTTAAATCCCTTTATGGATTTAGGGATTTAACGCAAATCAAAGAATCAAAGAAAATAGACACTACTGTCTGCCGCGCTATGTTCAAGGAAATCTAAGGTAAAGTCACAGGAAACAGTTTAGTTGGTATATTTCCACAACATTGCCCAATCTCCTGAAATTGCACTGATCATAACAGCACCCGAGTTGTGCGAGGGGAGGGGACAAAGGGGTACTTGCCCCGAGCGTCCATTTTGAACCACTAAAGATTATCTTCGTCTTTGTACCATACGACCAACGAGCTCTTTGGTATTTCTGCAGGGGAAATTCGGCTCTGCCTTATCTTCTCCTTCCTTGCCACGTTATTTATACAGCCCCATATTGCGTCACGTCGCTCGGCATGCTATGTAGGCGATAATGCCTCCGCCTATTTATACAGGCAGCTCTATCTTGTATCGTGGCTCTGCCTTAAGGTACGTTGTCCTCGACACGACTGCATCGGCTCTAGAGACAGCGACTCGCTGATTTCATATAAAAACTCATTTTTCTTTCATTCTAAAAACGAGTTTTTATATGAAATGAGCGAGTCGCTGTCGATAGAGCCGATGCAGTCGTGTCGAGGACAACGTACCTTTATATTGCAGGGAAACGATCTGTGCAATCACGAGATATTTGAGCAACAGAGTATGTAGAAGGTGAGCTCTAATCGCCGAAGCTTTTGCTGCTCTAGTTATGAGGTTACAATCAAAGAAAAGAAATTCATTAAAATTTCTCATAAAGCTGAAACGCGGTACATGTATCCGCTTACGTATTGCGTTAATCGGTTACTTAATGCTGACTGGTAAGGGACATATTTTGACTAAAAGTGCTTATTACGCAATTCAGTTTTGTTTTCTAGAAGTTCCTTCTATGAATTCCTTTATCTAATTTTCTGTTTTATATTGAACAAAAACTCATGGTTGACGAAACGGGAAGTAACGATTTACGAGGGTGGTGGCTTTTCAACGTTCTTTGTTTAACGTCCTTTAGTTTGAAGAAAGAACTTCCAATCGCTTCTATTTTGGAAGTCTAATGCCAAATTAGGGGCACTCATAACGTGCGGCCGTTTACACCCGTTCTATAAACCTTATGTGAAAAATACGAGTACCTCGCTTTTATCTGTTCTCCTACGTGAATAATTATGATATGCTTCAATTACTTTTTTTTGGGATTTACTAGCATTCCTAACTTTCATCCTTTCTACGCTAAAATTTTTAAAATTAAACACTCACTTTTTTTTTAAAGGACTAACAGACTAGTTCCACACTTTTTGGGCTTCCTCGGCAGCATTTCGATTTAAACTTTGAAATTTTTATTTTGCGGCCCACTTGAAATAAATATCGGGATATTTGACCACATGCCAGCTCCTGAGTTGGACACCCCAGGTCTTCAGATTCTTCTTGAATACTTCACCAATCCAGAGAATATAACGA
Organism: Microchrysa polita; assembly: GCA_949715475.1. Taxonomy (NCBI): domain Eukaryota; kingdom Metazoa; phylum Arthropoda; class Insecta; order Diptera; family Stratiomyidae; genus Microchrysa; species Microchrysa polita. The sequence continues at coordinate 37,889,113 of OX454416.1, forward strand.
ATTATCCAAGCATCCGCCATTTTGAAGTTAACATGTGAGAGATTTAAAGGGCGCCATATTTACTTCGCACGGTTCTGAACAGTACAATGCAATGCAGTAATGGCTGAAATACATTTCCCGCGTCAGCACCGGCAGAGGCATCGGCATCAGCAGAAAAATTTCAATTTAGAACACACGCATTTGTCTTTGATGACCCACATTGACAGCAGAAGCAGAAAAAATGCTTCTGCCGCTGCTGCTGCTGTCAATGTAAGTCATCAAAGGCAAATGCGTGTGTTCTAAATTGAAATTTTTCTGCTGATGCCGATGCCTCTGGCGATGCTGATGCTGACGCGGGAAATGTATTTCAACCAGGATGTTTCGCCCACAGAAAGATGACAAGATTGCAATGACCTTAAAAATGCAAAAATGTACGGGATGGTGCGGTTAGTTGCATATCTCTCTCGAACTTAATTTTCAAAAATGTCTAATTGATCGAATAATACATTAAAATATTGTTTTATGATTATTGTATAACCGTTATTCATATACGAGAATTCAAAAAGCAAATTTCCATTTGTAAAATAATATCCCAACAAAATCGATGTTCATTGCATTCGATACTACTGGAATATCATCTCTTTGTTACATTTTACAATCTATAAACATTATGATATATTAACCCATTTATGTTCAAATACCCATGTTGTATACTTGTATTTATATTTAATAAATAAAATAATAAAAGGAGACCGTGCAAATTGCAGGCTGAGTTTATATCCTATACCCTTGTGCAGACCAAGGAAGAACACAAACCGCTGAAATATGCAATTTCAGATTTCTGTAGGGGAGGCAGGAAATCGACGGGTCCGATCTGAGCCGTTTCCCATATTTTGTAAGAGCACGTCCCTGCCAGTACTTGGTCCAGATTTGATTTTTTTTGCAACGTTCTATCGAAAAATATTGCTGGTCATAGCTTTGTAGGATAGGTAGGCGATGCTATGATTTGGTCCATTTTCAATACTATCCAGGATTTTACCAATATAAACATCCGACCGAAAATTTCAAATCGCTAGTTCTGGATAGTAATTCTAAATGTGACATGACTTTGTAAATTTTAAGAAATGGAATACGTGGAATAAATTGAAATTGATTATTTCAGGAGTTATCGTTCAAACGGACAGACACAAAGACGGACGGCCAGGCAGACAGACAGAAACATAGCTTATTCGAATCAGAGAGCGATTTTGATCATAATTGTCAGATCGGAGTCTCCTTTGAGGTGACGTATTCAATCCTGGATGGTGCATTGCCTAAATCGCCGACACCATAGGCTTGTCAAATTTGCGGTGAATTGCTTGATAACAGGACGCGACATTTACACAGTCTTTATTTCACTCCCAGGGCCCAGGCTAAATTGCTAGAAGGAAACATATAAACAAAAGGCGAACCAGATAGTTTACGTCACCTTCCGTTACGTAACACCCCATTCGGAATAAATGGACAGAATATTTCCGTGCCGAACACCTGTAAAAGTTAGTTGGTCTAATACGTTCCGTTCCACCCATTATCGGACTACCCCTATGCTATTGGATGAAAATATTCTATGTAAATACTTAATAGTGCTAAAATTGTTAGTCGGATCGAATCATGCAAAACTATTAAAACTTGCTAACTAACAGGCAAGAGGGTTAAAGATGTTGCACTCAATTGTAACCATATTATGCATCATGGCTTAAAGAATTGTGAAGCAGCAAGCCACAATGCATACATAATTCCCATGGGTGGTATAAAAGTGTGACTGGTCGGCGTTAGTGCGACAGTTTGTATTGTGAAGTGTTCTTATTTGCTGTTTGGTCCAAAGACACCCGTTAAAGTGTGTCCTTTGAATTTTGGTCACCTATTCTGTGGTTTCTATCGTAAAGTGTTCCGAAAACATAACACAATGAGCTTAAGCGATAAGAATGCCGTCGTCACAGGAGGTGCTAGTGGAATTGGTTTCGAAGTTTGCAAAAGATTATTGGAAAGTGATGTGAAGGTAATTATAATTACCAACTTGATAGTGTTCTTTTTACTATATTACAATGTCTGTCTGAATTGAAACCGAAAGGATCAAGTTACCAATTTGTTGGATGATTAGACAACATTTAAAAATTTATCGAGGGCAGTACGATATTTTATGATTAATAAATACTAACTTTTTATTTTTTAGGGTGTCGGCATTATTGATATTCAAGATAATATTGATGGCATTGGTCAATTGCGAAACAGCCATCCGAATAAAAATATTCTTTTCGTGAAAGCTGATGTTGCAGATAAACAGGCTGTAGATAACGCTTACGAAGAGTTCATGAAAACCTTCGAACATTTAGATCTAGTCGTGAATATTGCTGGTATCTTCAATGAATTGGATCCTGCGAGAGCTCTGGGCGTAAATATTGTGAGTTTATTTTTTTCTTTCGTTCAATTCCTGTACTTGTTTATAAAACTCACTTTGCTCCTAATTTCCAGGGCGGCATGATCAACTCTACGTTTGCGGCAATGAATCACATGAGCAAGGAGAAAGGTGGTCACGGCGGTGTAGTGGCCAATATGTCTTCGGTAGTGGGTTTGGATCCGTTCTTCCTTATGCCAGTGTACTCATCGACGAAACAAGCTATTGTAGGATTTACCAGAAGTCTTGCGGTTAGTTATCTGAAGAGTCGATCCTTTCACTATTTCCTTACTAACAACCACTTTCAATTCCCATAGAATGATATTTATTTCGAAAAAACTGGAATCAAATTTTGTGTTCTATGTCCGGGTGCAACAATCACTCAAATGTTTACGAATTTCACCGAGAAAATAATCTTCCCTGATATGGGCGATCTTGCATATAAAGTTCTCGATCGATTGCATAAGCAAAGGTAAGTTTGAAGAAAACCCAAAAAGGAAAGAAAAGATAATTAATAACCTTGCTTTACATTCTAGCCCTGCCGATGTTTCCAAATGCATTCTGTCGGCAGTACAAAATTGTGACAATGGTTCTGTTTGGATTATAGAAAATAAGCAACTTCATCCAATTAAGATGACTCGCTATTGGTCTAGTATCGAGGAGAAGGTTTGAATGCAAACAATAATAGTGTGGAACGGGGAAAAAAAGCGAGTCTAGATTTCTTCTATAAATTAGAAATGTTGTTAAGTGTCCTTATATGTTTTTGCTTGTGCAATGATATGTATTATAATTAATAATAACATTTTCAAAAGCATTTTCCTGTTCATTTATCTTCAATTAATATAAGGCTGTACTATACCTGCTCTATAAAAAATGCCTCACACATTTCGGGAGGGGGATTAGGAATATAATGTCTATGTCCTTTTGGAAGTACGTATGCACACTGTACTGTTATATCATACCTCATTTCTGCAACCAAGATTATCGCTTATATAGCTTATACATAATTACTTCAGTTTATGATAATGACCAAGACAAAATAAAAATTTCGAAGGGGGTTTGAACTCCCAAACCCCCTATGTAGGATCGCCACTGCTTAAATGGAGCATTTATAACATTTATGCTAAATGCAATGTTTAACCGTTAGAATAAATGTCACATAAAGGCTTCTATGTCAAGTTATTGGGATTTGACATCATTTTGACTGGAAGGAATAAATTTGGTGACAATATACAATTATGTGTAATTTTTAATGTAGCAAAAAGCATCAAATTTGATTTAAACCGCAAAATCCAAGATCGAATAGAATGTTTTTAAATTTAAAAGCCACCTTATTGATTTTGCCTTTTAAAAATGTTTATTATAAATAATAAAGTTTATTGTAAATAATTAAATTTTATAATAAACATTTTTAAAAAGCAAAATCAATAAGGTGGCTTTTAAATTTAAAAACATTCTATATATATTTATATGTATGTGTTTTCCGAATAAATTAAACCAACTGCAATCGTATCAATTAGGTAATAAAAAACTGAATAAAGATTTTTCATGATGACCACGAATTGTTTTCCTGAGCTACACTTTCTTCAAACCTCTAGCATTGAGTATAGATGAGCTACGGGCTAAAAATAATTTTCTAGTCGAGTTGCATGTAATCAGGAGTAAGTCAAAACACGTGCAGGTGCCATTTATCGTCAAAGACGAACAATGTTATTTCCTTAAAATTCTCCTAAGAATTTTTTTGTGACCTACAATTTAAACCGGCGGAAAATCTTTATTGTTGTTGGAGCCTTAGGAGGTTTTCACACTTAGGGCCAGATTACGTAATCTGTGCAAATTACTTAATTTGAGCTGTCAAATTCCATACACACCTCAGATTACGTAATCTGGATTAAGTGCAAGTGTGAAAACCTCCTTAAATTACATGCTCCCACTTTCTAAGAAAATCATGATGTTGAAAAAATTTGGTCTTCCCGCTGTACGATATTCACCACCAAACTTTGTATACATGATCCTTTGATGTTCCTGACCCTGACAAGGAATGGGATACCACAATTTTAATCAATGGAGTGGTAGTTGGGGTAAATTCACCGGTGAAGTGAACGAAAAGACACAACATTTCCATTAGGACCAAGGAGCAAAGAATGATAGGCTATCCTAAAATTTCAGAGGGGGTTTCGACCTCCAAAACCACTACGTAGGATCGCCACTTGAGAACTAACCCGATTCCCCAACAATGAGTTTCTGTTCGGCTAAAAAAGAAAACATTCAACGACATTCCTAAATCACTAAAATTTAAAATGAACGTAATGTAATGTAGATTAATGCTTGAAATACATTTGACGCGTCAGCATCGGCATCTGCATCAGCAGAAACATTTCAATTTAGAACACACGCATTTGCCTTTGATGACCCACATTGGCAGCAGCAGCAGAAGCAGAAAAAATGCTTCTGCTCTCAATGTGGAGATTCGCGGTTCTTGTCTGTGGACATATTATTGTTTGTCTTTTTAGAACATCTACATATGTACAATATTATCCATATCCATATTTAGACCATATAGTATATTCTTTTAAGCTGAGTTTCAAAGGAGATTTTTTGGAAATTTTGTCATTGGAATGCCTTGTTCCCGCATATAGAACAAAGAGATCAATTGGCCAAATTGTTGAAACGGCTCTCGTTTATCAAACAGATCTCAATATGAATAGCGAAATGCAGATAAAAAATGAAGTGCAATTGCGACATCAATACTGCTCAAAGGAAGAGTCCGCTCTGCCAAAACTCTTTTGTAATCATTATACATAATTAAATGGTAGGGACCAATGATACACCAATGTTGTGAAGATCCTGACATTTCTGGCGACAGTTCCTGTAAGGTCGGCGTCTGCAGCAAGAAGTTTCTCTATATTAAAAAAAAAATAAAAATTACTTGCGTTCTACAATAAATGAAAATTCCCTGAATAAATTAGCCGTTGCAAATGTTGACAAGGATATATAAATAACGCCTGAAGAAATTATTGAAGATATTGTAGAAAGAAAATGATTTCCTGACTGCTAAAACGTTAATATCTTCAGTAAGTCGTCCCAAAATTAGACTTTGAAGCTCAGTAACATTTAAATTGTAATTTTTCTGATTATGACACGGTTAGTTTTAATTCGTGTCGTGTAACTATAGCGGACCTTACAATTGGTGGATAGATAAATGGATTTGGCCACTTTGTTAAATAAACTTAAACCATCGTTTTTGCCGCAAGTTTTTGCCAGCAGAACACTATGATATAGAACTAAAAAGCAACTCCGTTTCCTATAATAATGTAAAGTGTCGTTTTATTCAAAAATTGTTGATTCATAAACACATACGTGTGTATCTACTTAACTACATAAATTGGGAAGTATATTTGATTTCATATTTGAAGACGATGGAAGGTACGGGTACATTATTTTTACACTTTGTAAAGTGTACAAAATCACGACAAAATGGCTGTTATTTAAATTACGAATACATATTTAAGAAATCTCTTAAGTCTACAAACATTTTTTTTGTGATTAAAAACATACTCAATATACATTTACGTATTTTGTGACAACATAGTAGTAAAACAAACTCACAAGTTTAATAGAATCTTTTGAATAAATAAATGCGACTTTTTTAACGTTTACAACGAAGGAATAACTAACAGTTTTATTAAACTAATTAATATCATATGAAAATAGCGATTAGAGTAATAATAATATAGATTGTGACTGCCCGTTACAATTATTGTACTTTTTATATAAAAAACGGAGGTATTATTGTTAAGTGAATCTCTATTTTCAGTACATTTAAATCGTTTGGGTCTAAAGTTTTTTTTGTTTATAGCAAGGTAAGGCCGAAATATTGTTGTCCATTATAGGTGTGTTTTTTTGGTTATCCCGTGTAGGTTTGGGTAACGAAACTCCATATAAAAAATGCCAGCTGATCCACCTGTCATTTTTTTTATATGAAGTTTCGTTACCCAAACCTAACGGGATAACCAAAAAAAAAAACACACCTAATATTAATATATTATTAATATTGCATTGTTTGGTACCAAAGTTAAATTAATACTTATTAGTTACACAGATGTAATTTAAACATGTTTTAAACTTATAATTTTTCTGTGTCTATTTGTGCATTTTGATGTTGTAACTTTTATCTTTTTCAAATTATCACAAATGAAAATGTATGGCTTTTTTTAAAACTACACTTTAATTCTTTAAATATTTAATGGGTTTTATCGTACGTGTCCTTATGATTGTAGCCCGATACGTAGCCGGAAGCATCGACCAAATTCTTACGACCAGAAATGCCTTTGCCTTTTCCAGAGTCATCAAAGCGTTCCTTGTGTGAACCCGTGTATTTCGTTGTGTCTGTTAAGCGATTCACCGTAGCAGCAGCTTTTCCAGGCTAAGAAACAGAACATTACATAATAAGTTAATTATTATTGATTTTTGCAATAAAACTTACCGTGGCTTGTTGAACTCCCGGTTGTCCACAGTTAGCCATCTTATTCTTTATTTCATTGATATCAACCTTTTTCGTTGTTGCCAAGTCATCCAAGAATTTCAGATAATCGGGGTAGCCGACTTTCAGGCTCTTCAGTTTCTTAAAATGAATACCGGTATCGGTTGTTGTAATTTTCTTATCAATAACTTTTGCTTGTTTCATCCATTTATCACTTTGCGAAAGTGTGATTTGTTTTCCATCAGATTTAATATCACCAAACTTTGCAAATGCCTTAAAGCTATCTTGCAGATTTCCGGCTTGACCATCGGACAGTGTCATGTTTGCCATTTCGGCTGCCGGTGCTGATTCCTTTTGTTCGGCCATGATGATAGATCTACAAAATAAAAAATAAAAAATATTTGATTTGAATTTCGCTAAAAAGATAAAAAATTAATTGAAAGTACGAGGGCCACTAGATACATATAGTAAGTTTCTTTTAAAAGTATGAAAATTGGTTCGTTTTAAATATTCTTCATGAACATTTATCCAATTTTGCCTACCCTGAAACCAATTTTAGGAGGACCTTTTTTGCTATGATCCTTCAATTGCCCTGGAGCCGACCATTTGATGGTCTGTAGAGTAGATGCAGCCTATCGAAGTTAAGGTACCACTTATCCCTGCTCCATGTTACAGCCTGCAAGCGGCGCCCGGCCGAAATTAAACGCGGAATAATAATAATTTTTGCTTTACGGCTCAGTGTGCCTGCAATGTTGAATTTATGGGCGAGGAAGAAATGCCCCGGATTGCCTCCATGACTTGGGATGTTACACGACGATCTTGCATTATCAGTTCACACATTTCATCGATGTTACCGGCAAAAACCCGGTTTTTTGGACGACATTTACCACCGCCGTCTATATATTAAGGCCGCAATGTAGACTCGTAAACGTCAAATCCGCAGATTAAATTGCATTGCATTGTTGTTGCTTCTCATGACATTGTTGTTGTTTGCCCGTGTCCGACCAACAATTTAAGCAGGATCCATGACGTCATTGTACAGCTGAGTTGCGGCTATGATATATATAGATGGCGTTGCATTTACCAAATTCAATGCGCAACAGCCGATAAAATATTAGAAGAATCAAAGGCAAAAAATCCCAGTTTACTTAAAAACTACGCAATAGCTGAAGTTTTGTGAGGTTGTTAGGGGACATGTCCCGTATCTAAAACTGAGTTTTCGTATTCGAGGAAGTGGAGGAACTTACAGTAAATTGTATGTTTCTGTATGCAGGCGCCAAGTAATTTTTACATCTTTTATAAGGAATTAAATTACCTATCTAACAATACCAAAATCGGTTCAATCGCTGTGGTAAAAGTTTGAAAATGATGGGTGGATTTTGTATTATCCATAAAATTGTAAAAGTATTAGATATTGTGAACATATTACGGAAATGCGCAAAAATACCTTTCAAATGGGTGCTCAATTTGGTTTCTAATAAGTAGTTTTTCGGCAAAAGAAAGCCAAAGTATGACCTTTGATCGGCGGCTGCCATTGAACTGGTTGTCCTATAACCTTAATTTACAGAACAGCATTGACGAATATCACTAAATTTGCTTATAAATATAGGCCATTTCTACAACTTCTGATGTCCCGACAAATACGAAAACCTAGTTTTAGAACTAGAGTATGAATTCGAAAATTCCTACTTAATGTCAGCCATTACTTATGGTTTTTTTAAGTAAAATATCCTCGTATAAATTTATAAATAAAATTCGACTGTGAGTGTATTCGTAACGCATCTCCTCTTCATCTTCAATTTACATTTGGTGTGTGGGATCCTTGATATTGCGGTATGGTAGGTACGTGTTGAAGGTCATGGGGTTGCCATACGTATACAACCAGCGACCGCTCTAGCACTTACGCCGCCCCGGGCAAGACTTCAAATTTGAATTTGAAGCTCATTCAGAAATATGTATTCCATTCCTCAGATTTGATACGAAAACAGGAGAGAGACTGAGATTGTAATCTCGTAGACTAAATTTATGCGCGTACTTTTCCTTTGATATCAGATCATGAAATCCCGCGTTTGGCCTAATCTTTCGAATCTGAAAACTTTCTCTTAGTGAGAGAATAGGAAGTTGTTTTGGCGAGAGTCTAAAAAGCCAAAAGAGCTGACTATAGACAAGTATTCGAGTTGAATGTAATTAGGAATAAACCGTGCATTTACCATGTATCATTAAAGGTGAAAAAGATAATTGTCGATTGTCCTTTCTTAAAATTTTAGCACTCTTTCTGTCAATATTTTTGGGATCGGCAGTTTAAACCTTAATTGGTGTTGTCCATTATTTAAATAACATTCTCCAATATCCAAAAAAAAAATGTTGGCAAAGATCATGCAGTTGAAAATTTTTGGGTTGCCCCTCTGAACTAAATCCCGGCTAGGCCCATGAGCGGAAGTCCAAAGCTCTGGAACACTTTCTTAATGCTTATCTGCTGATTGGTACACATTTATCAAGAGAAATTTGTGAAGTTAAAAAAACTATATTTTTCTATCAAACAGTCCTTGTTTCTCGCTTTCCTGTATGTCACAGATTCAGAACGTTAATTTAGACTGAAATTCTGCAAGAAATTTCCGTGGGGATTACAGCATTAAACATCAACGATTTGAGAGGACGTGTTGGTGCTGATGTCAGAACTCCGCCAAAAAGATTGAGCTCAAGAAACAGAGCAGCACTATTTTCAGTCTGTTCCTTCGTGTCAGATAGCCACAAAATTAGTTTACTATAGACAGAACTCGGTTATTCAATTTTTCGAGTAGATTTAACTTCGGTCTGAGTTGTGCCACCACTGCGTCGTTAGTGGAAAAATACGTTCTGCCGACAAAATACTGCATTACTGGAATAATCCCCAAGGGTATACGTCCTGATCGCCTAAGAAATGCAAGTCGGAGCAAAACTCACTCCAAAGTACCTAATCATTGGTAATTTTATGGTTACTTCTGAGTGAGATGAAACTAAGAGATGACGAAATATGCGTCTACTAAGATGGGATCAGGCTATGCCAAGCAGATTCTGAGTAGACCAAATACATATTGTTGGATGATGAGCGATTGCTCAGGTCAGACTCCGGTTTCTTGAAAATTATTCTAGTTTGCTGTGCGGAGGTTCTTTCGGGTTAGTTAAGGCAACAGGACAATGACATAGTGACTTAGGGTGCTTGTTTGTTTCACGAAAAATTAATTCTGAACAGAATAAACTAAATTGCCGGCATGAAACCTGCCTTAGGCCTTAGCCTGAACTGATTCAAAGATGTTTATCGGTTACTGAATGTTGATGAGAAGTGCAACGTTCTGGGCTGAATTTTAATTTGGAAAACTACATAATGCACTACAACACTGAGTACAACTTGTTGATGTCAGTTTTTTCCGTTATTTAATCCTGGAAATTATAAAGTTGCAGTCCTTTATCATTAACAAAAGAAATACTCTACCCACAATTTTTTCATTTTTCAGATTTCTTATAATTTTATTTCTATGGAGTGCTGGCCAAAATGGCGCCCCGAAAATTTGGTGCCCCGGGTGACCGCCCGGCTCGCCCCCCCCCCCCCCCTAGAGCGGGCGCTGTATACAACACAAGCCTCCAAAAGTAGGTTCTTCTACGAAAAACTTTTTTATTTGTGGACCAATGTATGCCAACTCTCACTTGAGTTTATATCTGTTAAGGTCAAAAAATGTATGTGAGAACGACAAAACCGGACCATGGAATCATGGGGCTGCCATAGAAGCCCCGCCCCAAAACTATGATTTTCTTAGAATGAAATGTTCCTTTAAAGATCAGTGTCCCAGCCAAAACAAATATATCTCTACTTAGAAACGAACGAAATTTTACCAGGGAATTACCAAGAAGACAATTCTGCTGGACGTATGTTAGTAATGCTTTTCATCTAAATGTACTGGAACAATTTGGCCTATCAGATCCTTGATAATGTCGTCTGGTTTCAGATTTCATTATGGAAGGGTACGTGTTGAAGGCAGAGTGGGAAGGTCATAGTAACCCAACCTCCAAAGTAGCTTTTTCTAAGAAAACGATTAACTAACACATAACTACATATATTTTTATGGAAGACACAACACATCTTGGAACGAAAAGGAATTATTGAATCATGCGACTGCCATACTTCACAAAAAGGTTCATCTAAAAAAAAATACCTCTTCTTTGTAGACCCATCTAAACCAAAAACCATCTAAGTGTGTCTTTTACCTAACATGGTGATCAGGGACTGCAATAGAAACTTCTTCTGTGTACCGTAACCCCTTGTGGGGCATGGTGCGTTCAATCAGCCGTTTATAGGCTACTTCAAGTCAACGTTGCATTGCATAGTTTTGGAGTGTACATAATGTTGCAAGCACTATATATTTCCTGGACCACGCCGAGATTCGATCTCCAGACCTCTAGATTACTAGCATCGTAGAGTGCGACTCAACCAAGTGAGCCACGGAGCGTGGCAATAGAAACACCACCCCAAAAAGTAATTCTTCTTAAAAACGCCTGGACCTGGCTAGTTGGTAAAAGTGGTGGCTGACGCAGAACGAGCAATTAGCGCATAAAGCGCCGTTTCGAAACCACAAACTCAGTGAAGGTTAGTTTATATGATGAAGGTTAGGTGAAGAATTTAGGAATGTGGAGGTGCCTTGAACCAGCCAGTGCTATTTAAGAAGTAAAGCAGTTCCCCTATGTTCACTTCCGATGCACCCTTCAAGCTTCCGAGAAAAGTCCTGCCCAGTGTGCGATACCGGTTTCTTACGGGACCCGGGCATTCACACAGAAAGTGAATCAGAGTTTCTCTCTAATCTATACATTTCCACAAGAGAGATGTCCAGCCTGGCAGCATGGTTTCCTATTGGCCAGTACCCCGTGATAACCGCAGTAAGTTTGGCGATATATTTACGCGGTTTAGTCAGGAGCTCAGACGTTATTTTCCAGTGATAGGAATACCACATAATCTTTGATATGACGCAATTCCTTAGCTCTTCATTTGGAATTAGCAGCCCTTATATAGAAGGTATTGTTTCTAAGAGCTGCCAACGGGATGCACACACACCGGGCACCCAAAGTAGTGTGAGGATGCAGGATTAAGTTCAGCGCATCCCTCGGGCATGATCGCATGCCACTTGTAATGCTGAGTCAAGCCGATCTTTGCACTCTTCCAAGTTTTGTTACATTGTATCGTTTACTGATCGCTGGCCACCAGACTAGTGACTCACCCATAGTACCATGCTTGGCCTGAGTCCCCATTTCCTGCTGATGCAGGCGTAAAAAGAAATGCAGGCTTTTTTGACGCGCTGTTAAATGTTCAACTTCCAATTGAGCTTTGAGTCCAAAAAAAACGGCCAAATACTTCAAGCTGGATGATAATTGGAGTTGATGTCCGTTTAATTTCGGAGAAAGGCGGCATTTTCCAGTTTTTGTAGTGAACAGCATCAGTTTTATCTTACCCGAGTTACGCCCAGGCCACAGTTTGTGGCCCATTTGCTGGCTCTTTCCATGATCACAGAGAAACACATTCCTGATACTACTATCGTTACCGTGGATTACTCTTCTTCTTGTTGCGGTGCAGAAAGGTTCAAACCTCTGTGCATCCATGTGGGTACGATTTATGGTTCGTCAATGTTTGTGTCCGTGAGGTCTAAGGACAAAAACATAGCTGCTGCGATAGGGTTTTCCCACAGCGATATAGGGGTAAGATCAGTGGGCGCAGCGGGGCATTGAAACAAGTGACCCACATCATGAGGAGTACCATTGCAGTTTGGACAGATGTTTTGGATGTCCGGGTTTATGCGGGAAAGGTACGAATTAAGGCGTGAACAAAAGCCCGACCGAAGTTGAGCTAGTGTTACTCTAGTGGCTCTCGGGAGCCTAATCTCCTCAGGCGAAATTGGTGGTGGGCGCTCTGAGAGGAGTCTATTCGCACCTAAACTCGCGATAGACCGATTCACTTCTTCAGTGTGGATCGCTGCAATGGCGGCTCGGTATGTAACTTCATCGTAAGGGTCCCGTTTGTATCCCTGAACCTCTCTCTCAAGGTCTCGTAGACCACGCCTGACATGTCGTGGTGGAGGAATTCGGTCCATGAGATGATTATTGGGATGATCCTCACGGTAGCAACCAACAAGATACTGTTTTGAGATTAGGAGATTGTGATCACGTATTGGCATCAATTTTGTCTCCTGATGTAAGTGATCCTGGGCAGACATCAGAAGGCAACCTGTCGCGATGCGTAGAGCGGCATTTTGGCAGACCTGAACTTTGGACCAGTTTGTGTCACATAGACTATGTGTCCAAACTGGGGCTGCATAATCAGCGGCCGCTCGACCCACCGCTTTATAAGTAGCTAGCATGGTTTCTTTATCTTTGCCCCAGGTGCTGCCAGCTAGAGCTTTTAGGATGTTGTTCCTACTGCGCATTTTTTCACAGACTGAAGCTGCATGATTCGCAGATTACTCTGGTCGTTAGTAGTGTCATTATATCTCCGTAACAAGCCCTGGCTCAACTCCTAAGAGGGGCTCATGAATAGATTCAATGCGAGCATTGTTGATTGCCGTTTTTGCGGACTTTTCTTTGACGTATACGTGCTATGACTTAGAAAGTGCTGTACTCTCAGGCTTTGGATATATAATATATAACTCTAAGCGCTCTGAAGTTTTGAGTACGAGGGAGGATAAGCTGATCGGTCTGAAATCCTTTGCAGTTGTTGCCTTAATTTTCCTACCTTTTGTATGTAACTACAAAATCTTGCATTTCCTGTAGCATGATCAGTAGTACGCCATCTGGTCCTGGAGATTTATTGGGAGAAAAGCTGTTAAATGTCCAGGCAATCCTTTCCTCAGTAATAATGGAGAATACGCAGTCACTTGGCCAGTAGCCTTCACTATGCGATCGTGGGTTCAGCATGCGAGCGCATGCAAATGCGTAGTCATCAGAGGTCTAGAGATTCACCAGTAGACTCCGCCCAAGTTCCATCCGTTCTTTTTATCAATGACGTACGATTTTGCTTTGGACAACATCTTACTAGTTCTTTCTGAGCCTTTGACATTGTCTAAGGATTGGCGCAGATCGTCCCAAGCTTGGACTTTCGCGGTTCCTGTAGCTTTTTGGTACATTTTTAGGCAGTCTTATGACTGCCAGAACTTATGCTTGCTGCAGATGTTGAGTAAATCTCGAGTTACCTTCCATAACTTCGATAGGGCTATGTTTCACCATAGAGGGAGAGTTTTCTTACTACTTTTCACTGGACACGAACTCTTGAAAGCTACTTTTTCCAAGGACGTAACTTAAATATGTAATACATTAATAGGTCCGATTTATATTGTAGTGTAGTACAACTTAATTGAATTTCGAATAGGGCAGAGATAAATTAGGGACATCTAATTTTCTTGATGTTTATGATTGTGATCAACACGATCTCATAATATTAATTTAATCATATTAAAATTTCAATAATCCATTTACCTGTGAACTGCTACATGGGAATACATCTCCGATAGAGATTCTAAAGAAAGATGCGGAGTAGAATTCTCAATTAACGATTCGCACTTTTAGTCACATCTCTAGTTTTTTCCGTTGGTTAAATGCCTGGGATTTGCCGAACTATAATTTATTTTCCAATTAAATTTCCAATGTCTTAAACAGAGTGCATTAGGTGTCACCGATTCGCCGAACCACAACCTAGTGAACGACTTATTCGAAGTTTTGCAAACAATCAGGCGTACATCAGCATGAAATTATAGCCCGAGCAATTTGAACACTTTCCTTGTGGTTCGGAGAGTCCCGAATAATGTGGAGCCGGCTCCAGCTAAATGTTGACATCACAATCAAATTAACCGGTATTTTTCTACCAAACTGATTAAACGTTTCTTTTTTTTTAATAAAATAAAATTAAAAAAAAAATAATTTAAATAATTTAAATATTTTATATTTAATTGAATTCGTTCATTGTATTGTAATGTATTCAAAATCAATAATGAAAATTAAAATCACTTGAGAATAGCATTTCTAAACAATTGCCCGCTTCTGACGTCTAAAAATACTACATTGCAAACTATATCATCAATACGATCTCGAACGAGTCCCATTTAAATGTAAATTTTACCCAATAAATAATAAAATCAGATGCTTCACAAAAGGCCAAATGCGAACCATGAATCACCGTTTCTAGAATAGAGCCGAATACATTTTTGATGTATGATATTTCTTCTCAATACATGTTACGTATTAGATTCACATTACGAGTTTCTCTATAGAAATCACTTCTAAATGGTTCAAGGTTCATTATGCGATATTTCTCAATATTAGAACTTTATTATCAAAACTGTAAGCTTCATTCTTCCGGAGGAACTTGGATACTTTAGGTTTGAACTAAACTACATAATGATCATGATGCACCTAAATTCCTAAATTGATTACACCTCGGGCACGAATATAAAAACTACACTGTGGGTTTGGATTTTTTTTAACAGATTTTATAATTGGTATTTAATTTTTGGTATGATCGGATAATTTGATTGTGAATAACTACAGACAGAAGAAACAAACTTTTTTGATGCGTTAATTTAGAACTGAAAGCAATGCAATACCCCACACAACAATTTAGTAATCTGCGAAAATGTTTCGACAATCCACTGCCGAAGTCTCAGACAATAATTACTACAGACTACAGACCGTCTTTGAGAATGAAATATCGATAAGACCGATACTGATAATTTACATTACTTGTTTAGCTAAGAAGTAAATAAACAAAAAAAAATCGCGTCTCAGCAAATGGCAAACATTCAACAATTCAAGGCCATATCTTTTATCACATAACTGGCATAAAGAAAATGACCTCATAGATTTTGGTGTTCTCGTCGATTTTATTATTACATTAATGGCGTTTCATTGGCTCCAGAGGAGGACAATTATACATTACAGCAAAACCGTCTATACATAACAAGCCACGAACTAATAAAAAGGGGGAAAAATTGGACTGGAATAGGGTACTTTGGAGTGGAAGGAGAATTTCAGTCACACTACAGGGAATCTTTACACCGTTGGTGAACCTTCCAACACATGCTTAGAATCCCGTGCGGATTTGGATTTTAATTTTTGTTAACTAATGCAACAAGTCCTTCCTGAACGAATTCATATTTCGTAAGAGTTCGATGAAGTGAATAGAGTATTTACCAACAGTTGCTACTTTATTAGAAACACTGGCGGAAACATGGACGGAAATGATGTTACATTTGATCTCTTTGGTGGGAGTTTTAAATACAAAAAAAAAAATCAGCAGATACGCCGACATTAGATTCCATCTACATACAATGAAACAGGGGCGTAGCCAGAAATTTGATTCAGGAAGGGTCCAAATTATCGAAGCCAATAAGTTTCACCTGCCTTGGTTAGTTAAGCGTACTCTTAAGGTGAGCGACCCTAATAACGTTAAAGGGTCCATTTTAAAATTAGCTGTTAGCTATGCCAAACTTTATTCACACTAGGCAGCAGAAGGTTAGTACTTCCGTGATCTGTACTTCCACTGGCTGCATATACATATTTGGTTAACGAAGAGTGAAAATAGCTTGGAAGAACATTTCCTTCTACGGTGCATTCCCGAAAGTTTACTTAAATTAGATGAGAAAAATTTCCGTATAGTAGATGAGTTGCCCGTTATTGGTGCCTACTAATTTTGCTTTGCAAATTTTCCGCTTTATTTTAACCGGATGTCCTGACGGTAATTAATTTTCATGGAATTATGACTACATACTGTACGAATACGAACTATCATCAAGTATGTACTCGTATAAACATATACATAAGTCGTTGTAACGCTGAATGATTTTGTGTATTATTATAAAAATCGTGCTCTGTGGCCGTGATCGTACGGTCGCCACTCTGTGAAATAGACACTCATAGAGAAACGAGTTTCCAAACTCGGCACGACTCGTCGCAAGTTTATTATTCAGAAGAAGATGATAAGAAATATTCTTATCGTAGAATAATAAACTAACAATGCGACTAGGAAGTGGTCTGACAACCGTATCACACTCCGAAATCAGTTGTCTTGTAACGTTGATGACTACACATGGTAGTCATCAACGCACCATGCTCCACTAGGAGTTACGGTAATGAAGAGAGAGAGAGATAAAAATCTAGCGCTCGCTACTTTAAATTTATGAGCGATTTTTCCTAGGGGAATAACAAAGGCCGTGTTTTTTAATTAGCTAACCTACACTATCCTGGGTAATTTTCATACAAACGCTAACCTGTGACTTTATTCAGGTTAGAAATTATATTGCTATCCAGATTTAATGAGCTTTCCAAAACTCGCCTAAATGTATGCAATCCCAACTATTTTCTAGTACGTTTTCCAATGACTAGCAAAAATTAAATTTTGAAATGAAAAGCTCTAAGGTTTAGTTTACATGCAACACACAAGTGTGTGCAAAAAATATAGTTTTTGTTTGTAAATTCATGTTAAAAATGTTGTTTGTCGAATTCTTATTCTAACAAAATTATGATTCCTACATAAAAATAGGTTTTCATTGGAAAAAATTACATGTTAACTTTTGCGTTTGTAAAGTGAAAACGGGGCTTTAATATTTTTGAGCAATGTTTTGAAATGAATGGCAATGCCTACGTGACAATTTGAAATTTAACGTGGATGCTACCCTCGATCGTTTTTTTTTAGCGCGTCTGGGTTAGCAAACCTGCCCCCGATGTAAAAAAAACACGGCCAAAGTCGTTTTAGACTTATCCTATTCAAAACAAAATTCTCTTCAAAAAAACTTTCGCAAAGAAATTCAATTGGAAAACCACACTTTTTACACACAAACTTATTTTTTGAAAAAATGATCCAATCTTCACAATAAATTTCATAATTTTAATCGTCAAATTATGCGATAAAATGCAAAATTTCGTCCAAAAATTTTTCTTTGCGTTTTTCCGGAACTACGCACCGACTCAAATTTGCGTTAACTTCTTCCATGAAGGTTTTAAGTCGTACAACTATTTTGGATCGTGAGGCAAATTTCCCGAAATCCGCTTGGTCTTTCAGGAGATAGTAGCAATAGCAAAGCTTCGAAAAAGTTAGCTCTCATAATTTTACTTTTAGTGAATTTTGCTCGTATTTCGGAAGTTATTCGGAGTGAAGACCATTCCGATAAGGTAAATTTACGGAGATACGCCAATATGAACAGAAGAAGATGGAGGTAAAAGTATGTGAGAAAATGCACTGTCCTCATAATATTCATCCCCTGGTGAATTTTGCGCGCGGTTGATAGTTATTCACAGCACAGCAATTATTTATCTCGTTAGCTTCCTCATTCAAAATTTAACGCAAAACGTTTTTTATCATAATGAATTGCACAATTATTCGAAATTATCAAAAGCTTCACAACAAATTTACCACCTTTGCATCGAATTTTTCGACTTTTTCCTGAATTTCCCGAGTTTTCCACTAGGAATTTTATATTTTTTCATTCGAAGAGCTATTGTGGAAAATTACTCACAAAATTGCATGAAAAAAAAAATTAATTTTCGATTTTTATAATTTTCCGACTTTTTCGGAGGCTATTCCCAAAATTTTCTTTTCTTTCTCCTGGTAATTGCAAACAACTGAAAAAAAAATTTGAACCAAATCGGCCCAGCTGTTCTTAATTGATGAATGACTTCGATTTTTCCAATTTTCCGACTTTTCCTGAGGGTTTTCCCAAAATGTTCTTTCGTAAATGTGTATTTAGGTATATCATTTAACATGAGGGCTTATTGAAAACCTTTCCGAAAGTGTCCGGACCCCATGAACACCAAACACCTCCGCTGGCTACGTCTCTGCAATAGTCAGTCAGTACCTGCATTCTATCCAAATCCAACCAATATGCGAAACTAGGTATGGCTGGGCGGGTTGGAATGATATCAATTCCTTTTTGCTGCTAGTAAGTTTTTCTTTAAAGGTATATGTACTGAGTTCACCCAGCGAAAAACTTGCATAAATGTCTCCCGTGAAAACGGTGCCGTGGAGACTTGGTTTTTATTCACTCAATTTAAGATAAATGTTCACTCGCGTTCTGGTGGATTGTCGATGACATCTTTTCACTGTGAAATAAAGTGCAACTGCATTACTTTCGCTGGCGAAATGTCAAAAACCGGTGCGGAGACTTTCATGTGAAGTGAGTACCACCATTTCACGATCATCAAAATTTTGACAGTATTTGCATGGATTTCACGTGAACTGACAATGTTAGTACCTACTTTAACGGACGGACAACTTCCCAACTTGAACTTCTTTGAAGATTTCATATGTTTTTGTAGTATATGGTACCACAAACATCATTTAAGTCCAGACAACATACATGTTCAAAACATTGAACAACAGTGAACACTCTGTACAATATACAATGTTCGACTTTCAATTTTCAATTTTGAATTTGCAAATTTCAATTTTCAATGTCCAACTACATATCAGCTTTTAATTTCTAATTTTCAATATTCAATTTTTATTTTCTATTTTCTACTTTCAATTTCCTATTTTAAATTTCCTATTTATACTTGCCTATTCTCCATTTTATACTTTAAATTTTACATTTTTCAATTTCCATCTTGCACTTTTTAGGCCAGTCAATAAACCGAAATATAGGGCGTTAGGTCGCAAAAAATTGCTGGTTGTTTGGGATATTGCTAGAATAGATACCAGTAGTGTACACCCAAGTTTGCAACTTAGAAAAACCTGTGCTAACCCCGTGACCCTCAAAAACCCTCAAAATTTTCGGACATTTTTCTTATTTTGGTTTGTAACTTTTAAAATCTGTTTCTGGATGCGTTGAGGCTAATCCAGGAACACATTTGGCTGACTTTTGGTTAAGATTCAAATAGAAAAACAGTTTTTCTTACAAAATAATATTTAGGGGTTGGTTTCTATGACAGCCCTATGATGTAATGTTCCGATTACATCCATTCCTAGATATGTTTTGAGGCTTTACTAGGTACACATTTGAGTGAGGTTTGGTTAAGATTGGTTCATAAAGAAAAAAGTTTTTCTTAGAACAACCTACTTTCCAGGGGTTGGTTTGTATGACAGCCCTATAACGTAGTGTTCCGATTTCATCCGTTCCTATACATTTTTTATGGCTTAACCAGGAACACACTTGGGTGAAGTTTGGTTAATATTGGTACATAAAGGAAAAAAAATTTCTCAGAAGAACCTAATTTTCAGGGGCAGCCCTATGACTCCATGGTCCGATTCCATTCTTTCCGACATGTATACATAGCTAAGTAACTGGTTTTTAACTTCGTGTCACATGACTTTCTCCGTAAAATGCGTATTTAAGCCGATATTTAGTTCGGAAGATGGCTAAAATTACAATTTCGAACATTTTTACAAAAAACAGCTGGAGGTGGACTCAAATTAAAGATGGTTTTGTTAGCTTTAAGAAATTCAGTAGACGACTTTCTCGTAGGAAGCACCTTTTTGAAATTAAAAACCAAAATATGAAAAAAGTCCGAAAATTTTTTTGTGGGTCACGGGCTTAGCACAGGTTTTTCGAAGTTGCAAACTTGTGGTACACTTCTGATATCTATCCTAACAATATCCCAAAAAACCAGAGCCGAGGAATTTTTTGCAACCTAAAATCATAAAATGACTGGCCTATTTCATTTTCAAGTTTTACTTAGCCAATTAGTTCATCCTTTAGGTCAATTGGTTAAAAATACTTTAAAACCGTACCTTCTATGTTGTAATTGTACAACATTTTGCTAATGCCAGGGGTTTATAATAGTTTTTACTCAAAATTTCGTACAAAAATTGGTTTTCAAAATGCTGCGTCAAAAATCTCACAAAAAATGTGAGACTTCTCGCACTATAGAAAAATTTTGTAGAAAACATAAATATGTACATATTTGTGGAAAAATAATTTGTTATCGGTTAAACCACAAAAATTTTACTTTGAAGTTCTGTAAGGACCAAACTACTTATTCGATTTTAGTGCGGTTAGTTTTATTTTTCAGGTAAATATATTGGCTGCAATAATCTTTTTTTTTCTAGCTTGTCTAGTTTTAGAAATATGGAGCTTTAAGTCGTGTAAGAAAAATATTTTTTTTTTAATCTTCAAATATCTGTGGCAGCTAAATGGTTAAGAATGGGGGGTATGTTCAGTACATCTTTTTTGGCAAGAAATCACACGAGGAATTTTTTCCGGTGCGTTTATGCCGCAGTTTCTGGACACCCTGTATGGCTGTATGTCCATCTCCACAAAAAAAATAAATGATCTCAAATTTGTACTCCAACAATTCGATTGCCATAAAAGCATTCAATACTACCCTGTAGAAGTGGATATCCACCCGGAAGAAAGAACCATTAGAGTTTGTCAAAGACATGCTATATCGTAATGCTCATTTGCATATCCTACCATTTAAGCTCACCAAAAGTTGAAGGTCGTCTCACGTCATTCCGGCTCTAAGTCGCATTGTGTTTTGTGTGTTTTCTTGGTCAAACTTTGCGAATATGTATTCGTTGCTATCAGTATACTGATAAAGTTATAAGTTTACGTCGTCGTCATCGTCACCCGCACTCCGCACTACGATGAATTTCCCATATGTTCGAATACGAATCTACGACAGCGTGTGTGCGACCATCAGGCCAAAAACATTATCACAGCCCGGAGCAATTCAATTCAATCAAAATTCTAAATTTGGTTTTCAATGATTAGGTCATGCATTCACTAGCTTTGAATTTCTATGTACATAGTACGTTGTCGTGAGATGAGGTGAGTAGGGCAATATTTAGTTAGGTGGCTACGTTTATTTTTAATAGGAATAGTAGTTGGAAAAACAGTATGTACATATTACAGTGGCCGTGTTTTTTAATTAGCTAACCTACACTATCCGGGGTAATTTTCATACAAACGCTAACCTGTGACTTTATTCAGGTTAGAAATTATATTGCTATCCAGATTTAATGAGCTTTCCAAAACTCGCCTAAATGTATGCAATCCCAATTATTTTCTATTATTTTTAATATTTTTGAGCAATGTTTTGAAATTAATGGCAATGCCTACGTGACAATTTTAAATTTAACCTGGATGCTACCCTCGATAGTTTTTTTTGCGCGTCTGGGTTAGCAAACCTGCCCCCGATGTAAAAAAAACACGGCCATTGTAGTTAGTACGTGATAAACCTAGTACATCAGATTGCAAATGTGGTGGGGCATTTTTTTTTGTTCTTATGTTTTTTTTTAGGGTGCTGAGCACGAGTCCGGAGCTAACACCAGATTTGAATAGATATCCAGGTTACACTGTCCTGCTTTGAACAAAAAAATGAAGGAACTATTTAATTTCACGAGGATAATCCCCAAACACAAAATATCTAAACTCAATACAGTCAAACCTGTTAATCGGACCACTCTATAATCGGACCACCTTCTAATTGGACCACCCTTGGTCATTTTTATTTGGTTTTTCATACAAAATAACCTTTATAAACGGACCACCTCTTAATCGGACCATGGACCACGATCGGCGACTCCAATTGGATGCATCAGTACTAGACGTACCTCCACAATCGGACCAACCACTGGATAAATCTCCAAAATCGGACCAAAACTTCAAATTGATTACTTACTTGAGCAGTACGAGGTAAAATTCACCACACGGATCAACAGACAATAATTTACTTTACGGAGTACTTCCTAGCATGGCAAGATATTTTGTTGTTCAAAACAAAAAATCTTAGAAATTTCGTTACTACTACATTCATTTCGTTAGACAGCATCAACCATTGCATCAGTGTTGGGTGAGACAATTCTGGACTTTCTGCGACAAGAAGATACAAGTGAAGTGAAAGGGAGGATTGATTGAACCATTAACCATGACTTTGATTATAGAAATGCTTTGCAAAATATTGAAGAATATTCAAAATTTCGGTGGAACTGAGTGTAGGGAGAATTTATAATAAGAAAGCTGGTTAACAATATCACAAAGCAGTTACTCTGTTGAGCGGTTTCAAAACATTAATTGCATGGGGCATAGGTAACCTTTGTACAATGTTCATGAATAACGTTCATAAATTATTTCCTTAATTTTATGTACTTTTCTAGCATCCCTTAGTAATCGGACCACCTGCTAATCGGACCAAATTTGATCGGTCCCGTCAGTGGTCCGATTAGACAGGTTTGACTGTATATCCAAACAGCCTGTACCGGCTATAAGATAATATGTTAACACAGTTAAAACAAAATAACCCCAGAAATTTAAAACCAAAAAATGTATAGTTTCCTGTCAAAACAGCCGATATGTAAGAAAAGTGTGAGAAATTTCGGCTTCTAAATAACGGCATATTCGCGAAAGCCTAAATTGCAAAACCTCCTCTTTCCAATGAATGTAGTTTCGTGTGCATTAATGGCGTTTCTTGGTGTTTTTTTTTTTTAATTTGAATTTCTATCACGGCAAAAGAAAGAAATTATCTGTATTGAAAAGGACATTCACGTCAAAGAAAAGCACCTATATTCTATGTTTGGGCTAAATAGTCTTTTCATACTTTTGAGAACCCCGTTTTCTCAAGGTTTTTCACTTTACATATTGTTAAGTACCAAAAAAAAATTCGATATGTGCAACTTATAATTTAAAAAAATGCTAAGTTGCGTTTTGCAAACAAAAAAACTATACCCAATTTACTTCATTAAACAATTTAGGTCCGTAGTGGTGAGTTGGGAATCACTGGTTTTAAGCCATAATCAGCTTTTAACCCGTTTAAAATAACGCATTAATGGATTTTCAAAAATTGTTTTTTTATGAGAAAGAAACAAAAATAGAAAAAATCAATCACATACATATGTATGTATTTATACTGTCCTTATAGTACTAAATGAAAATTCGGGAAATATTAAAATTTGAACTTACAACGAATAAAAAACTTAACAAGTTGCACAATTTTCGCTGTTTTCGGGCACCTTGCGTACATGGACAGAGAAAAGTATCGGTTTCTTCATGAACCAATTTTGTGAGGCATTTGAAATCAAATCAATCAAAATTCGCGTTTTAAATTAATGATGGAAGACTTAAGCTGTTACCATGTATGCTGGACAAGATTCCAAAGACCGTCATATGGCTAAATGCTGTTTTTACAATTTTTGTTGCAAGTGTTGACGGATATGTATCTACTTCTTATTTGAACTCCTTAAATGGACATGCAATGAACGTTAGCGACAACTAAATGTTATAGCACTACAGGCCTATTACATAAATAAAACTTGATTTTCTCAGCTTTCCCAACTGGATTTCCTTAACTGGTGTCAACGGACAGCGACAAAATGCTCTAGCAGAGCGATACACTTTACTCAAGCTGCCCTATTCTTGCATTATAATTATACCGCGTTATTTAGGAGAATTTAAAGGGATTTTCGCCAACATCCAATTCGATTCAACTTTGCATTTTTTCTAAGTTGTACTTGCCTACCTGTTATCAAACACACTTTCAGATGATGAACATAAATAAATACAAGATAGATAACATCATCGACAAGTTTAGAGTGAAGTCTGATATAATCAGAAAGTTTCAAGACTGTACCTATGCATTCTGTCATGAGATACAGAACATGTGTCGGAACATAGCCATTTAACAATAGGCAGCGTTTCCAGCTAGCTATCATATTTCACCCAGGACAAGGCACAAGTGTTCCTAAATCTAAAAGGACAATGTATATTGGAACAAATTTTTGTGGGTCTTCATCCATTCCAGAATGATATAGGCGTACGTTGTACTCTATAGCTACGTAATAAAAAAATTGTTGTCCCGATACCAATGTCGTTATTTACACGCGTCCAGGAACTGCTCCCCTTTTTTATGTGGAGCGCATGCTCTTATTGATCCCAGCACTATTGTGTCTCCTATCAAGAACAAGGAGAGCACCATATCAATAACATCAACCTGTATAGCGTCCCGACAACAAAAATTAGGACATCCTCTATGAGTACAAGCCAAATACAAGTATGTAAATGACATCAATCTGGAATCGGGTTAGCCGCGCCATGAAAACTAAAACGAAAACGAGAACAACCCCAAGTCAAGTGTATTCCACGGTATTTGAAAAATTCTACCCGCCTAATGTCCTTTTCCTACTAAACTAAATCAGGATGATGTCATGCTATTAGGATGCATGTTCGTGACTCATAACACTTATACAGAAATATGACACCTTCAGGATTACATCCATTTACAAATGCTTACCTCAAAATGTAAATATCCAATTCAAAAATATAATATCCTGATTTTTGCGAAGCACTTTCCCCAAACAACAGACAATTTGCAAATGTTTAAATATTTTTTTTTCACGCCTTTTTCACTAAACAATATACTATTGCACTGTCCAGTCGAAAAGTCCACAGTACGACTGAATTCTTTGTCAATAAATCTTTCGAAATCTCCAAAAATATTAAATTATTTTTAACTGAGCGCCAATACGAAAACCACGAAAAATAACTTTTCCATCCGACATCAACGAGACGGCCCAGATCTATCGTACGCGCTATGACTAGAGACGTTTATGATTAGATAAAAGCTCAAGTGAAATTCGCGCGTATCTTGCGTATAGTCAGATACGAGAGAAGGATAGGATTTGTTTTGATTGCAAAATCCAGGAAGAAGAAGTGCTTGGAATGGAATGTTGTTGCTTTTGAGCTTTTTTAAATAAAAAATTGTTGGAAGCTCAAGCTTCCATGGAATTGATATAAAAGAATTTATTGGAATAAGCTTTAAACTTAGCTTTTTGCTGAATGTAATTGGGCCTGTCTACACGTGACCAAGAAAAAGAACAAAAACGGTTTTTTAGAAGAGATTCGTGGGAAGCAAGGCACGGACAAATTCATTTTTCATATAAAAACCGATTTTTTGTTCTTATTCTTGTGCGCGTCGCGTGTAGACAGGCACAGTCCCATTTAGAAATTGAAGACACACACCATAATTATAGGGGATGGATATAGACGACATTCGAAAATCTTAACTACACTTGCGAGCAAAAATACTGAATCAAATCGATCGCGCGTATCTTCTTCTTCCTTGCCTCGTTCTTTATACCGCTCTATGGTTTCGCGTTGCTCGACCTGCAGTGTAGGCCCATCGCCCGTTTTGGCGATAATATCTCAGCATATTTCTATCTTGGATCGTGTCATCGCCGAGACCAATGCGTTGTTGTAATTAATCGATTGCGCGTATATTTGTACGAATCTTTTATATTGGACATCACGTAAAGCCTGATGTCTCAGTCTGGCTGGTCTAGCGGTTAGTGCGCGCACCTTCGGTGCAAAGGGTCATGAGTTCGAACCTCACCGTGGATCATGGTGTTTTTCGAACTCACGAGCTTGTGACGGACTATGATCTCACTCAGATGTTAAACGAGTACCCATTTATGGGGATAAATAACACTGCTGAGCGTGATGCTGATCTCATTACCTCAACAAAAAGCAGATAAGATCTTTGAAATAGGATGTCACTAACACATCCTGCGGCCTTAGTCCAATGATGGATTGTCGCGCCTGTTATTTTAGTATTAAGTGGATTTTAGCAGCCTATATTAAGGCCGCAATGTAGACTCGTAAACGTCAAATCCTCAGATTAAATTGCATTGCATTGTTGTTGCTTCTCATGACATTGTTGTTGTTTGCCCGTGTCCGACGAAAAATTTAAGCAGGATCCATGAAGTCATTGTACAGCTGAGTTGCGGCTATGATATATCTAGATGGCGTTGATTTTAGTCTAGATATACAGGTCCTTCCGAGGGACGGGAATCTTTAATTCAAGACCAATTGCGGCTCGCTCTCGGTAAAAATGAGGTTCAAGATCGTCACCTTACTGGTTTTGATGCGCAACAGAACATGAGCCACATTCACAAGGTAGCTATCGCGTCGGTGAGTGAACATTTAAGAGACAATTAAGGCAAGTGAATGCCACCTTAAGATGACCTGCACCGGGTTCCAAATTGGCCATGGTACCCCACCAAGCGAACGTTTGATATCCTCAGAAGGGTCAGAATTAGAGCCGCACCCAGTGGTCCTTTGTTTTTCCTACTAACACAGGGTGGCCCAATTGAACTGCAACTTTTGGCCAACTGATTTTTTTATTTATTTAATACATAATTTTATTGAACATAAGCAAAAAATGTTAAAATACAATTATATTTTTAAAATTTAATTCGAATTTTCGATGGTTCCACCATTATGGAACTATGGCTTTGAGTCGGTTGACAAACGAATCGCACGCTGCACGAATGTTAGCCTCTGGTATTTTTGCCCATTCACGGCGAAGAGCTGCCTTGAGCGCATCAATACTCTGCTTTCTTTTAGTGTTGACCTGGGCCTGCAAAATCCCCCATATGGAGTAGTCCAGCGGATTCACATCCGGTGAATGAGGAGGCCACTGTTCGGTCGAAATGAATTTTGGAACATTGTTTCTTAGCCAGTCTTGGTTTGCGCGTGCTTTGTGTGACGGTGCAGAGTCTGGCTGAAATGTCCATTCTCTTTCAGTAAAATGTCTGCGTGCCCACGGCTTCAAAGCGCCTTTTAAAACAATTTCTCGGTAAACATTCGCATTCATCTTGATGCCACGATCCAAAAACACTAGCGGAGATCGGCCATTCGCCGTCACGGCTGCCCAAACCATCAGAAACGGTGAGGATTGAGTTTTGGTGGCCATCCGGATATCTAAATTTTCGGACGACTTTTCTGTTAGGTAGACACGATCGTTTTGTTTATTTAAAAATAGCTCAATAGTGAAATTTTTCTCATCGGAGAAAACGATATTTGGTAATTGGCCACGTTCGTGCAATCGCAATAGCTCTTTCGCCCTATCGAATCTAACTTTTTTTGGCTTCGGTTAGATGTTGTAATTTTTGTATTTTGTAAGGCTTAACTTTGAGCTCCTTTTCAATATTCGCTGAATTGTTGATTTCGAAATGTGCAGCTCAGCAGCCATTTTTCTGCCACCTCGTCGAGAATTTCGGGGAATTCGAGCCCTGATGTTCCGCACCATTTCCGGCGTTGATACAGTTTTTTCCGGCCACCACCATATCGTTTAGCAGCACTACCAGTTTCATTGTAACGAGCTATGGTTCGAGACACGAAAGATTTGTTGATATTTAGGTATTGAAGAGCACGAACAATTTCCGCTTGCGGCTGTCCAGCCAAATATAGCCCAATGATACTGTTACGTTTTACTTTCATCACGGATAAAATGTTTTTCACAACACTCAGGCGCAAACGCTTGCGGATGCTTAAACACAACAAGGTGAACTGTCCTGGAACAAAATATGAGGGCGCTATCATTGGCGGTAACAGATTTACAGTTACCTGAATTTGGTTGCAGTTCAATTGGGCCACCCTTTATATATTGCACCTTTTATGCAGTGACACATTATGTTATGCCTAGTTTATTAACGTTCAGGTGAGCCATCTATGCGTTGAGCCAATTCGCCGAAATTGAAGCATACTGGGTCCGTTCCTGGATTA
The DNA here is from genome assembly GCA_949715475.1 of Microchrysa polita. NCBI lineage: Eukaryota > Metazoa > Arthropoda > Insecta > Diptera > Stratiomyidae > Microchrysa > Microchrysa polita. The sequence goes on from OX454416.1 coordinate 37,917,509, forward strand.
TTTATTGTGGCATTCTCTTGGAGTAGAATCCTAGTTGCTGTTGGTCCCCCTGACACCGAGGAGGAGAGTTTACAGGTAATCATTATTTTTTCGATATTCTTGTCGTGCCCTGTGAAAAATTAATTGGTCCGAGGATTACTTTGGTGTTTGACACTGCTCGTTAATTTTCATCAGGTTGCACTCAATATGAAGGAAGAATACCTTGTGACTCCGATTGATAATGTTTAGAACGTCTAAAAAAGGAGTTCAAGCTTCCAATCCAATGCCTTATTTCTTTGATAAACTCAGAGAAGTTTGGTTTGGAGAATTGAACGAAAGTCCAAAAATACCCCGAAGGTAATCAAAGCCACTTTTAATCGACTTGAAACTGTTAATAATCCTAAACTAAATTTTGTTTAATCTTCTCAAAAACCGAGCACTACACTGTTTTCATGATACATATCCCCATTTTCGGTCCTTTTTTGTATCAGAGCCGATTCTCTTCAGAAACGCTCGTAAAATTTTGACATAATTGGTAATAAAACAAAGATGAGAATCAAGTTTAATGCAATTTTAAAGAAAACATTTCATATTTTTCAAAATTTGCTTGGAGTCAGTATTTTTGCTCGGAAGTGTAGCTTGTTTTTTGGTGATTAGGGGCCAATTACTCGTACATCTTATGTAGTGCCCGTCGGCTGGTTAGTTTTATCGTATAGACAAGACGCACACTATTTTTCGAAAGATTGTACATTGTATTTAATGGAATGTTTGTTTGTTTTGCATAGTTACGCCATATTTTGCTTCGTATGAAATCGCGTAATGATTCTTCTATACAAACTAGAAACAAACCCTACGATATGACAAACGAGGCGAAGGGCACTAGATAAGATAAAGATGTACGAATTATTGGCCCCAACACTAATCGCTGCTTCAGTGGCGCAACCACGGGTGTGGCTAAGGGGGCTAAATCCATCTCAGACTCGAAAAATAGGAAAACAGAATTTTTAAAATACAATCTGAAGCAGCAATTCAGATTCCAACTGAATTGGTTCTTGCGAAATAAAGTCCTATCGCAGTGTGCTCTCACCCGAAATTGTTCCATGGAGCGAAACAACATTGGGTGGGGTTCCAAAACGCAACGTATGTTCCGCAAACATGTTTGCCATTCTGATCCCCTAACTGCCATTTTGCGGATCAGGAATAATCTCTTGTTCTTTTCCTTTGTCTGCCTTTGTGAAATATGTTAACGAGAAGAACTGGAGATGATTTCTGATGCGAAAAATGGCAGTTAGGGGATCAGAATGGCAAACATGTTTGCGGAACATACGCAACTGTTCCGTTTTGGAACCCCACCCATTATCCCAAATCAAATTTTATTTATCTTGTGTGGTAGTTGGCAATCACATACTTTGCTCCAATTGCGGTGGACGTAAATGGTTAATAACGTGCGTTACTGGAACTGCGCTGCTTTGTGATACTAGAGGATGTTTTTTTTAAGAATTATAGAAATTCAAATTGAAAAAAAAAAACACAAAATGTTAACTTTTAGTCAACATTTTTTTTAATGATAAATGTATGACATTAACATTTGAAGACAATTTCAGGCATAGGGCCACCGCGGCTGTTCTTGACGAAGCGCATTCTTGACGTCCAATTCTGGACCACTTTTCCGAGTACTTCTGGCCGTATGTCACCAATAACACGAACAATGATGGCCTCCAAGGCGTCAATTGTGGCTGGTTTATCAGAATAAACCTGTGATTTAACGTAACCACACAGGAAATAATCGAGAGGTGTTAAGTCGCACGACCTTGAAGGCCAATTGACAGGCCCATTTCTTGAAATCAACTTATCACCAAATTTTGATTTTAATAAGTCGATGGTTTCTTCAACGTGTTGGTGTTATTGCATTATTTAGAGAGTATAGGTGGTACGAAATCTATTCACGATTCGACGGATGGCTTGCTTAGATAGACGATTATGAATACCATAAAAAGTCGTCTATAAGTTGCGCGAATCGACGACTGATTTTCTAAGTAAATTTTGATAATTTGGAAGCGTTCTTCAGGCGTGAGTCTAAACATTATGATTTGTCAGAGCATACTGAAATAAATAAAAAAAATTGATTCAAATGTAATATTTTGTGTTCAATTTTAAGTTCTATCATTCTTAAAAAACACCCTTTATTAGTAGAGTCCAACATTTAATTTAAAGCCTTTTTTATTGTGAATCCCGTATAGTTTTGTATAACGCAACGATATAAACGGCACAGAGGCTAATTTCGTGAATTTAGGTGAAATTTTGCTCAGAATCAATAAATTCATAAGGGGAAAGTGTTTCTTAGAAGAACATAATTTTGTAGGGTTAATTTACTAATTTACATGATTTCCTTCTGTGCGTTGAAAACTTCATGTGAAACATTGCAAACTTCATGGTCTAGTGTATTGTATATCATTGCTATGAATTTTTTTTTTGTTAATTTCGTCCCCGAACTATTTTAATGTGGCTTCTCATTTTTTTAAATTATCAAGAAAAACTGAAAAATGACCCCTTACCCCTTGGTTTTAAGGAGAATAAAAAAACTTATAAAATTTATTAATTTATTCAACAAGACCAACCTGTAGATTATATTAAAATATTATGCTTCCCTTTTGCAACACACAGTACACTCAGAAAAATATTTGTCAGATTATTCTAATTGAACGGCAATTTAAATGATTTCTTTCCGTAAATTACTAATAATTTGTTCACAGTGACCCGAACAAATTGTTCAGTTTCGTGTGTTGGCCAATGTTCTTAATTTCTCCGCGATAAGAGAATGGACGGTCATTTTGAAGTGATGAAATATGTTGCAAACGACTATCTATGACTACGCCAGCACATTTTGATACTTAGAACGATTTATATCAAAAATAATATTGTCGGTTGCCAAATGAAATTACAAATACTGCACTATGAGTACAGACGCACAGGAACACGAAGCTCCGCGTGTACATAACGATCATCCGACCCGTGCTATGTTATGGCTGCGAAACATGGGCCCTCACCCGCCTCCGATATTTTGCTAGACCAATTCGAACGAAAGGTCATTTGGCGAATTTTCGGGTTCGTTCGCGAGCGAGATAAATGGCGTATCCGGTACAACCATGAGTTGTATCAATTGTACGATGAACTGGAAGTATCGAAAATCGTGAAGCTTCAACGTTTGCAATGGGCGGGACATGTACAACGGATGGACGATAATCGCATGCCAAAGAAAATGATGAACGCACAACGAGTTGACAGAGCGAGGTTGCGTCGACGACCGAGGGCTCGCTGGGAGAACTCCGTAGGTGAAGATGCCCACCAGCTGCTGGGCTTCCGAAACTGGAGGACAAGGTCACGTAACCGCAACAATTGGATGTCAACGATTCAGGCGGCCAAGTCCCGACGTCGGGCTATCGTGCCACATTGATGATGAACTATAATAATAAGATGGTTCCCATGAAAGCAGCTACAGAACTAATAAAATTCAACTATCACTCAGAAAAATTACGGACGGGTGGACAAAAATCAATTTTATAACAATTAAAAAAAATCTGAAAAACACTAAAAAAGGGATGAAGTACAGTACTAGTACTAGCATAAAGTAAGAAATTGGAACAGAGATGGAACTCCATATAACATTAAAACCTACTGAACAACATTTTACATTTGAGTGTGTGCTGTATGTAACGTTTACATACAGAAGATATCTTCCTGTATGTACACGTTACATATAGCACACACTCAAAGGTAAAATGTTGTTCAGTAGGTTTTAATGTTATATGGAGTTCCATCTCTATTCTAATTTCTTACTTTATGGTACTAGTACAGTACAGCGCATCTTTTATAGCATTAAAGTTACTCTCTTAAATCTGCCAAGCGGCAAAACGTTAAAAAATGTTAATGCATACCATTTTCAATCCAATAAAATTTACACTTATTTGATGTGCTTCGTTGTTTTATCCTATGCCCTATAGACTCTAATTTTAATATACAGAAGCAGAATGATATTTTTAGGGTCATTTTAGTGAAAACTATAGCTTTAAAAAACATAACAAAATCATTTTTTTTTTCAAAACATTTTTATTTGAAACTAACATTTTGGGAAAAATATATTTAACTTTGTTCACTCGGTCACTTTATACATGTTCTATATTCGCTTAATGAATAAATGGATAAGAAACGAGACCTGTCGAGTAGGCCAACGGAGCAGCGGCTACGCCATGAATTCCATAAGTATATCTGAAGTTGGGAAGAACAACGCTAGCGGTCAAAGGAGCTGCTACCACTGGAGCAGTTTCAATGACTTGATGCTTATCGGTCTCCTCAGCAATAGAGTTGCGCAATTCAGCATCCTTCTTGGCAGCCAAATGAGCTTCACGAGCAGCAGCTACTTCTGGAGTATCTTCAACTGGTTTTGGCAATTCCACTTCAAGAACTGGCAGTGGGGTGGGAAGTTCAACTTTGCCAGCTTTGGCATCTTCAATGGCGGCCAAGTGAGCAGCGCGAGCAGCAGCAACTTCAGCAGTATCGGCAACCGGTTCGGGAAGGGCTACTTCTGGAACTGGCAAAGCTTTAGGCAAGTTAGTACCGGCAACACGGAATCCATTGATAGCATCGGCGGTGTAGTCAAGAGTTTGGACCTCTCCTTTAGGATCAACGTAACTGTATGATCCGCGAGTGACACCATCAAACGTTTTGACCTCCTGTTTGGCCGATAATCCGTCCGTGTATCCATATGAGTATTGTCCCAGAGCATCCTGTGCATGGTATTTGGTAGTGATAGCATGCGCCGGAGTGGCTACGTAAGGATATGCTACTGGTGAAATAATATAATCAGCTGGCTTAGCAACAGCAACCGCCAAAAGAGCCGACAGAACGACGAATGTCTTCATTTTGTTTATTGATTTTAGTCCTTGCTTGTTGGCGATGGAAATCTCAAGGTGCTACTAGCAGTGTGCTACTAGAACTCACTTGTGAGGGTGAACTGTGCCATAACATAGAATATCCGATGCTTATATACAACGGTCACAGTTATGAGAAACCATTTGAGCCCCCGATGGTAATATCGAGGGGAAGGTCGTGTAATATAGAGCATTAAGCTACAATACATGCAACAAAGTCTATTAAGTGGTCTACTTCTTTTCGCATCTTACAACTATCAACATTTTGCGCGCACATTGAGTATTCTACGAGAACAACTTTTGCTTCTGCTTCGCTAAATTACCGGTATTGGATGCGATCTAAGAGTAGACAGTAAGTTTGTTGTTTTCTGGGCATTATCATATCTTTTTTTGATTTTCTTGGATGGAAGAATATTATTCAATTATCGTAATAAGTGGATGGGCATGTTAAGATACACAAACGGAACTCGACACTTTTGGAGACAATGATTGTTGCTAGTCGACGTCGACGCCGCTTAGTTGAAGGGACCGGTTTCATTCAATGAGTGGTACAGACTACAGATATTAAATTTACTTAGAGGTGGTAAAGATAAACAAGAATAGCTTAAAAAGAAAATTAAGTTGATTTCTTAAAACATTAGAAAATACGGGTCATTTGAAAGACCTCAGTTGACGTTTTATGGCTTTACACTTTGAACATTTTACGTGCTCAAAGGATACTTCGAACCTATTCGCCAAAATTACTTTCCTTCTTGTAGTCTTCGATGAATTTTTAGGAATTATGCGATAAATGCAATACGTGCCACGATAAGCGTCGGTAATGCCAAGGGAAACATTTTCGCCGTAGTGATAATATGTCAGTTATCCTAGAGGTGCTTATATGGAGTTTATGGTACTTCGGACGGAATTTCTTTAGTTCTTAACAGAATATGCACTAAAGAGAATGGTGAACTGATTTTTTTCGTGATTGAGCGGGTAGATTGACAACCTTTTTGAATTTTGGAGCCTAAATCCGTGACATCGGGCCTGGTTTCTGGTATGTTGTTTTTAATTTGACCTTAGTGGCACAAAAACAGGAATGAAAAACCAATCCTTACGAAAAATAAAAACCTGTTTAAAAAAAAATGTAAAAAAAAACGTGGTGTACTTATTATTCTGGCCAAGCTCATTATCCGCTTTAAAGTTTATACCGGCAGGGACTGCGAAAATAGGAGAGCGCCATCTTCGTTTTCGGGTTCCTTGGCATTGTTGTATCTGAATCATTCTAATGAAAATCTATTTCGAGTATTATAATATAAAAAATGCAATCCAAATCGGGATTAAAGAGGTACAAAAGGGTGTACTTATTTTTTGTCCATATGTGTATATGAATTATGATTTGAAGATTTACTAGGGGAGCGGTCATTTACTGATTGACCAAAAGAGCCAAACTCAGGAAATGTGCCTACTCCTATTATTATTAGTATTCCCGTTGAGAGCCACTTGATTTTTGTCATACTTACGCCAGAGGACTCGTACGAAGTTCTCTTTTTAAATTGTCACGGGACGTGGGAGCATCCTCCCTCCTCAAAAAAGGAGAAGGGAACAATTAAGATTACCGGACGAAATATGATTTTCCGATTGACAGGGCCACAGCCATCCAGGCAACTTTAAAAACAAAAATTTACCTCAATATTCAATATTAAACAATCAAAACTTTTCGAACGATGCCAATACGGAAAATATACAGGGTGTCCGGAAACAGCCGCATAAACGCACCGGATTAAGATTCCTCAGTTGATTTTCAGCAAAAAAGTTATATGAACATACCCCCTATTTTTAACCCTTTAGCTGCCACAGGCATTTGAAGATTTTTGAAAAAATGATTTCCTTGCACGACTTAAAGCTACACCAGCTAGAATAGTGAAACAAGATGATTATTAGAGCCAACAAATTCACCTAAAAAATAAAACTAACCACACTAAAATCGGATAAGAGGTTTGGTTTTCACAGAGCTTCAAAGTCAAATTTGTGTGATTTTACCCAAAAACAATCTATTTTTTCATCTGAATTTTTCTGCCAAGGAGAGGTGCTTGTACGATTCTTTTAAAAATTGGCGCATACTCTTAAGACCACATCTTTCTTACATTATTTTATTCTAGCTCCATTATTTCTAACAGTTCTATACCTTAAGTGCATAAAACTAGGGTTAATTTTGGCTTAATTTCTAATTTACATAATTAGAATAGATTTTACCAATTGCAGATCTTTAGGGGCAGTCTGAATTGAAATGTATTGAATTCGAGCTAAAATTAACCCTAGTTTTCTACACTTAACGTATAAAAACTGTTAGAAATAATGGAGCTAGAATAAAATAAGCTGACCAGACGTACAGGATTTCGCTGTACAGTACAGCATTTTGACCTGTCGTACAGCATTGGGAAATGCACAGCAAAATGTACAGCATTCCCCATGCAGCACAATGAAATCTACTTTACTACATAATAAGCTCCTCGGCAATGTCTGTGATCAGTCTTGTCTGCTTTTAAGATGCGCACATTTTGACCCCTGTACGATCGAAATTTAGCAATGTTTGGAAATCGTTCATTTGCGATAACATATGGGTACCCTTCTCGATCTTACGGAAGTTTTGTTTACTTGTAGTTGTAGAGCTCTGGTGCTCACATTTCCTCCAAATTACACCGTCCTACCAATCCGCATTCGGAAATAACGGCTGCCCAAATTGCATTTAGAGTTTTCTAATTAAAAATGGTCAATCACTCGAAATCCGTAATCGGCAAATGCGGGAATTCAGCAAACTTGTAGAGCACCGTACTCTTCACATTTGGTGAAAATTTCAAGTCGCTAACTGTCAAGGTTCAGAGGTTACAGTCGCCGAAAGATTTAAAGGGTTAAATTTGACCAATGTAGGCCCGAAATTTAGCGAGAAATTAACACTTCCATGCATCATTTTCGATAAATCGGGAACCGATCGAAATTTATGAAATTTGGCACAATTGTAGAGCAACTCGGCGCACATTATTTTAAATTAACCACGTTCGGAAGATACAGCTGCTCGAGTCGACCTTTTGTGTTTTCTAATGAAATTTTTGAGCGGAATTCTTAAATTTAGCAATAGAATATTGCACTACCCCTGGTGAACTTCAGAGCTCTAGCTACCAATGATCTAAACTTCCCGCGTCGAAATAAGCGATTTTAATTTATTTTCCCTATATGGAATTTCAGACACTGTACTTCATCCGATTCCCCTATCAACCTCTAGGAAAAAGCATACCATAGCATACTTATAGCTTTTCGCAGTGGCATAACGTACGGTGTTCCATGTGTTCGGTCGAACACGGGCCCCCAACCACAAGGGGCCCCCTAGTAATGTGACGAGGAGTGGGAAATTTTGGACTGTGGTTTAAAAATTACTTTTTGTAGATTTCTGGGTCATTTATTGAATATTGAAGGCTATTTAGCGGATCAACAAGTTAGGAGTGCACTTGAGCGAAACGTGTTTATTTTTTCAAAGCTGTATAAACTTCGAGCCGCATTGTACTGTTTGTTGCGCTTAAGAACTTGCATTCTTGTTACCAGAGATGGCCTGAGCTTTTGGCCGAGTCTCCGGGAGAAAAAAAAATCGATTGAATTTTGATTGTCTATTTGTCCCCACTACATAAAAGTTGCAGCAAACTTTAATTTAAAATAATACCAGAAAACTGTAAACCAATTATTGCACCTTTTTATATTTTTTATTTTTAAGTTCTTAGTTTAAAGAATGAATACTTTCAGAAGTACGAATTTTCATACAAATCTGAAGAGCTTCAGCCTACCAGCTAAATTTTTGCGGAAAGCATTTAAATTAGAATATTAGAGGGACATGTATTTTTAGCGCAAATTAGTAATTCCACAAGTAAGTAAGCAAAGAAGGAATGGCTTCACCCATTAACAAATAGCTCTGATACTAAGGTTAAAATCGAATCAACAGAAAAAAATCCACTCAGTTATAATCCCCCAACATTTTTGTAAAAGTAAAGCAGATTTCCTGCATAGATATTCGATTTCAACCAAAATCTTAAACCAAATCTATACGAAATCGTGGTAAAGTGTGGTGAACTCCTCCTGATTGTATGCAACACACACTTTTGAATATAAATGTCACATTTACAATAGAGATCGTCTATTCTACAATCGACTCATTTTTACGTTCTGTCCACGTTATAAGCCAGTAAGTGTAATTTTTATTTTTTTTTACGAACACAAATCTTTGACGAAGAATTTTATAAGTTTCATTGTACTTCTTGTTGCGAAAACACCATTTGGGTCATGCATCAAATGGTTAGAACGGAAATTTGGACAGATCCTACTGAACATACTGTCAAATTTTCTAACAAAGTTAGAAAGATACTGCGAACAGGGAAGCTTCATAATAAATCTTGATTTCGTTGTCAAGTGTGAATCATGTTTTACCAAACTATAATCACACAAGAATAGTGATTTCAACTATTTTGTTTTATTATATATTACATTGTGTGGGGCCCCCACTTCCATCTCGAACACGTTAAAACATACGTTTGTGCTTCACATGTTGATGATTTTTTTCAAGGCGAACATAAAGAAATTTGGCGCTCCCTGTTTAGTATCAACAGAACCTTGTCTCCCCAAAGTTCCAACACATATTAACCAGAATATCGGGTACTATTCTTTCACAATTATATTCACGAACATATCACTTATGAAAGGAAGAATATGAGATTATTTTATGGCATGCATCATGGTGGTGTGGTAACCTCGTGAGATGTTATTCTTTCGACAAATCGGCGAGAAGAGAGGGGAGGGGGGACGTAGTATGGCTGAAGATTTGCATGGAAACCGAATTCTTCAAGTTATGTGTGCAGCATTGGGCCTTCGGGAGTCTGGTCACCTTAGAATAAAATGATGTAAGAAAGATATGATCGTAAGACTATGCGCCAATTTTTATAAGAATCGTACAAGCACCTCACCTTTGCAGAAGCTAAAGAAAATTGAGATGACTTGTCTACTGCCTTTCCCCGTGTTGTCATTTTTGGAAATTTGGTACGCATGATCCTTTGATGATCGCAAAGATTTCGAAACCGCAATTTATACCAGTGACTAGAATAATGGTAAATTAATGTTCAAAGTGAACGAAATCATGCCTTCCCCGTCTCCCAACTCTTTCCGTGGACGACATTGTTCAATATTCAGGGTAGTAGCTCTTAGAAGTGTCCTGTCGTATGTTATTGAGAGGACCAAATGTCCTTTTTATTCCCGAAAGCCCACATACAGGCCATATCGAAACACTCGTTTTGTTGTGAACAGTTTCCCATAAGACTTTCCTCTCAGTAAACGACATAACGGCAAGAGGAGTGTTATTCGAAGGAAGATAATTCGGATAATAATCGGTAGGACCTTCCGCATTTGATTTGAAAGGAAAATTGTGAAAGGGATTTTTTATACTTATCCATTGTATCCACCCAAAATGCCAAATAGAAGTGTGGATTGAACTGATATCATTTTTTTTTTGCAGCTGATGTGTTGTCCTTTAGGGGAAATTTTGCCAACTTCCTGCTCTTATTGTGGGATTTACATTTCTGCTTATTTCTGCTCCATAAAAAAGAGGGGACTTTTTAGAATATGAGTTAAGTTTAAACAAAGCAACAAAAACATTGTTGTTGGACGGTGGATGTTGCATGCTCAAAAAATGATTTGAGTTATCCACCGTCCAGTTTGCCCATAGTGGGACAGCACAATACTATGGGCAAACTGGACGGTGGATAACTCAAATCATTTTTTGAGCATGCAACATCCACCGTCCAACAACAATGTTTTTGTTGCTTTGTTTAAACCCGTTCTCTGACACATAGTTCAGAAACGCGGCCGTATCGAATCGGTGGCTAGCCATTGCCTAGCCCCATTTAAAAATGATTCGATACCAGGGTGTATTTCGTATCCTATATAAGAGGATCGTACACCTTTGCCTGGTTGAGTCCGGTAATGCCTCTCCTGGTATTACATGACGCGCTGCATACGTAGAGGCATCTGATGAGAATTGCAGCGCGCCATGTAATACTAGTTCGAAACCGGCTCGAAATGCACTCTGTGTGCCGCAACTCGCTGGAGTATGCATACTATGAGTTGAGCATTAATAGGCAATCGCTCTGGAGGAGGTAATGAACCATATGCGACCCTGGTCGTACTTTGCGGACAACTGTACTAGTGTCTAAAAATGTAGACCCGTATTTATAAACATACCTTGAGGAAGCCTTAACACAAGGTAACCTTCACTCAAGGATACCTTAAGTGAAGGAGTGAAATGTAATTTCATTTTTTTTTTTACGAAATAATTTCTTTTTACGAGTGTTTTAGTTCAAATATGAATTATTTGGTGGAAAAATGTTAGTGCTTCCTTAATGGAAGGCAAATAAACTAAAAATTTTATCTCATTGCATCCTTGACTTAAGGCATCCTCGAATATATAAATCTTCCTTGAAATCAAGTGAACTTTGGGCTTTGAAAAGTTCACAGTCAATCTCACTTGCATTCAAGGTAGCATGTTACCTACCATGAGATATTATATCTAATTTCACTTAAATTTACCGTTTTCGGTGCTCAATTTTCGAAAACAAAACCTATTTGTAAATTAGCAAATATGTATGTAATACCGACTACATAAATTAATTTATTTCATTCCTTTTACTTAAATTTAGTTATCCTTGATTAAAGATCGCCTTGCGGGAGTACAGGTTCATTTATAAATACGGACATTAGTATTGTGTGAATCATGGTTTACGCTTCCGAAGGGAAGAACTAGAGTTACGATTCTCCATACTAAGAAAATTTAGATAAGGTATTCTCAAGGTTTTTTTTTGGCACTATAGTAAGTTAGGCACACTTTAGTGCACAGAAAGCCAGAAAGTACATACATATCACATATCATGCAATTCGAATTGCTTCCATATAACATGTTGCCTAAAACACATAACATTAACTCACACTTCAGGTTTGATGGTACCAAGCGCAACAATAGCGACGTTTTTTTCGTATCGCGGGTAAATCTGACTCGAAAAAAACGATCGCGGGTAACATCTTGGTTAAGACCAAACAGATGACATTTGACAGTTTTTGCGCATCTTTTACTCACCTTCGTCGGCTTATTTTTTAGATGTGGTGGATTTTATCACAAAAGATTATTATTTCTTTGTAATCTCGTGATGAGAAAAACTCTCAAATTTGGTTTCAAAAAACAAATTCTCTCATATTTTCCCTATGCGTCCGCCATCTACATTTGATTCATTTAAGCTCTATCCCGTGTAGGTTAGTTGCACGCGTGAACTTTACCTAGGTAAGTGTCATTTTTTTTTATATGAAGTTCTATCCAAACCTGCACGGGATAAACACAATAAAACGTACCTAATATAGGATAGGTACACTTGATTTGAATCTCCTGAACTCATTCAAGTTCTTTAGGTGGGTGTTGTGTTAAATTTAACTTCAAGTATCTATCTACAGTATCTATTCAAATTCAAAACCGGCGTGGAGTCTCCGAATTTTAGTTTTGCTTCCGAAGATAAATTACCTTACGGAGTTTTGATGGATGCTTATCGAAAAAATATCAAAATAGATTCATAAATTTTTGTTTGTAAAATTAAAGCGGTTATTGAACACGTTCGCACATTCTGGTATTTAATGAGTTGATTCCATTAGGCGGCATCGTACACAATTTGTAGGTAGTACATACTGGTCGTATAAAATAAAGTATACGTACATATAAACCAATGTTGCATTAAAATTATGATTTCCTTCAGAAATTGCAAATCGACTTCTTGTACCAATAGACATGAGACATGACCATGAACTTGATGGAGCTAAGATAAATATTTAGACTAAATTATATTACACGCAATTGAATAGTGGGCGTTAGACAAATTTATTCACCATAAATCACAACATGAATTCATGTGCATACATATGGATACAAATTCGTAAGTAATATTAATGAATAGGCGAAAAGATGAACGGAGTTGCTACCGACCACCGCACCGTTACGAGGGTGAATTTGACATATTCAGGCCGGGTTTCTGATAGCTCTTATTCAGTACCTGTCGGCTGATTAGTCTTATCGCGTAGAGAAGACACACACCATATTTAGAAAGCTTTTCCATTGTGTTGAATGGAATTTTTGTTTATTTTGCATAGCTACGCCATATTTTGCTTGTTTAAGCCATCATCTTAGATTGAGAAAATCATTGCGCACTTTCATCCAACAGCGTAAATAAGCAAAAGATAACATAACTATGCAAAATTAACAAAAAATCAATTCGATATAATGGAGAAGCTTTTTGAATATTGTGTGTCTGGGCGATAAGACTAACCATTCTATAAGATCTACGAGAGAATGGGCCTCAGAATTGTTTTGTTGTCCAATGAATGATTAAGAAGTGATAAGGGTTTCATAAGTACACATTTTTCAGCAAAGAAGGCCGAAGCGGAAGTGTTATCGGTATGGGATTTTTTCTGCTGTAAGGGTACATTTTCCTCGACACGACCCTAGCGATAGCGACTCGCTCATTCCATATAAAAACTCGTTTTTAGAATCAGAGAAAAATTAGTATTTATATGGAATGAGCGAGTCGCTTCGCTAGGGCCGCTGCAGTCGTGTCGGGGAAAATGTACCTTAGGCGGGGCGGTTTTCAACCGAAAAAAATTAACGTACATTCATATCAAAAAACGCACATTCAATTTAAACGAATTCCACTGCGTCCTCGGCCATTTTATGCATTATTTTTCGATTCCCCGGTCATTTGACATTTCACGATGAAATAACCGGGGAATCGGAAAAAATACTTAAAATGGCCGAGAACAATTATGGAACTGTTTTCCAAGAAACCTCTTCTTCTCACATATCATGAAGTAGACACCGACTGGACTCTTCCTTGTAAAAGATGTGAATTGCTAGGATGGCAGCTCGTTATGTTACGACTATAGTATCAAAGGATACAAAGCTTGATAGAGTTATATTTTTTTTAATAGAAAATGCTTCTAGAATTTGGCTTAAAAGTTTTTACGAAATGTCGTACAGAAATATGTTTCATTGGTGCTTCCTTGTTTTCAAATAAATCACGTAAGCTAGGAAGGGATTCAGACTATCGACAAGATTTACTAAATCCTAGATTTAGTTAACAGTTGTACCATATTGTGCTGCAATTTGAATAATGCAAGTACATTCTACTATAGGGTCCGCCAATAAGCGCGCTCGAACTTTAAAATGAAATAAAGCAAGTTGTGTGAGAGGTATAAATGAAATTTATTTTTTGTTTGAAAGAGTATTCGAAGGCATTATGTATGGAAAATAACATCGTTCAAGTGGCCACCTCGGCTTCGCTTGGTGGCGCGCATACGAGAAGTCCAATTTTCAATGACTCTGGCGCACAAATCGGGCTGTATTTCATCGATGGCGTGGCGTATGTTGACTTTGAGGTCATCAGTGTTTTGTGGTTGGTTTGCGTAGACCTGCGATTTAAGAAAACCCCACAAGAAATAGTCTAGTGGGGTTAAATCGCAGGATCTCGGTGGCCAGTTGATGTCGCCTCCGCGCGAGATAACCATTCCTTGTGCAGAAGATCCATTGTGGCGCGCGCTGTGTGGCTCGTAGCGCCGTCCTGCTGAAACCACATATCCTCGACATCCATATTGTCCATGGGCGTAGCCAGGGGGGGGGGGGGCAGGGAGGGGCGGTCGCCCCCCCTGGTCGATGAAGATGGTGAAAAAATCCTTATCGATGTAGTAAAAAAAATCGCTGCACTATACAACATTTTCAAAAATTTTCTGCTGCTGGCGCAGCTCTCCAAGTGCTGCCGGAGAAGTCATGTTCGGGACAGTTTGCAGTCAGGCGCATACAAATAGATGACAGCGAGTGGCCTCTCGTAACTGACGGAGGCTGCGTACCAGCACAGACATTTCACTTGTGAGTGTGCTACTGTGGCTGCGTGGATCCCATATTTCCTGTTTCATTTCATGGCTTCTGAGCTGGAGTACACAATTTCAACCGTTAGGTCCCTTCGGGAAGTTAGTGGAATTCAACTTATTTCCATCTGAAAGGGTGATAAATGGTATACAGCTTTGCTAGCCCGGAAGGTCATGCTTCGTCGAATCGACTACGCATCATCAAATTTATCCCATTTTTCGTGACAATTCTCATTATTTGGAGCTGAGTTTTCGTACAGCACTTACCTTGCCGATGTACTTGCCGGGTACATTGCGGCTAGAAGAAGTAAGCAGGGTAAGTTGGATTTTTGGAAATTGGTGTCGTCGAAACGACGAAGGATGAACTTTGTGTAACTTTTAGAACTACA
Organism: Microchrysa polita; assembly: GCA_949715475.1. NCBI lineage: Eukaryota > Metazoa > Arthropoda > Insecta > Diptera > Stratiomyidae > Microchrysa > Microchrysa polita. Next base: position 37,932,771 of record OX454416.1, read on the forward strand.
GTATTTCTTACGTATGGTTGTCGATTCGACGATAAATCTGTGTCCATACAACTAGCTCATAACAAATATGTTTATTTTTGAAATGTGGGACCTATTTTTTAAAAAATTATGGAAAAAATATTTACTAGGACAAAAATAGGACAAATCAGGAAAATGGCTCAAAATTCTCCCTCATTTTATGAAGATTGCATTTCGAACTCATAAAAATCGGCTCCCTCCATGGCACTCAATGTCAAAATTAGACATCGTACATAGAATTAGAATTAATCAAGGACACTCGGGGAGGAGTTATTCCAAAATTTACTGTAAATAATTCTACAATCCACTGTAAAAACCGCAATAGGTGAAGTGAAAGAAAACTCGTGTTGGGACCCCAAAATGGATCGCTGTGCCTTTTGTATATACATGAGCTTTTCGTTCATTAAACAAAATTTCCTAGTACGTTTAGAATATGTATTTTATGATTCGAGCACATTTTTTTAATTATATCAACGTTAAGTTTTTATTTATCTCATTTTTAAATTTAGTGTTTTATATTTCGGGCGAAATAACATTGAATTAAGAAAATTTAATTTGTAAATCAATTTCCGTACAGAATTACTCAAAATCGATGTCTCTTCATTCTAAATAAACTGACGATTGAAAATTTGTCAAATTTTATAAATATTTTGATAAAGGGGGATTTGTATGAAGCGTCAAAGTTGAGGGTCGTCAAATCGACGAAGCATGACCTTTCCGTACTAAAAATAAGCATGACCTTCCAGGGTTAAGGACCTCATATTTCAGTGTCTTTCAAGTTCTTCTTTTTCTTCTCAGTACCGTATAGCCCCTTGTGGGGCCATGCTGCGTTAACTCAGCCGTTTATAGGCAATTTCGAATCAACATTACGTTGCATATCATTTCGGAGTGTATAAATATAATGTTGTAAGCACTATATATTTCAATTCACATGTACGGAAATTTTGGACCACGCCGAGATTCGATCTCCGGACCTCTAGATTACTAGCATCGTAAAGTGCGACTCAACCAAGTGAGTCTTTCAAGTTATTAGATCAAAATCATACCAGCAATAAAATTTAGCCACTGTTAATACTTTGATAAATTTAGAGGAAATCTTATTAAAACCGTTAACCATATTTCAATCAATAAAGGATTTATAAATACATATTCTGACGATGCTACTTTGCTAAGATGAAAGTGACAGACGAAACAAACTGATTTCGCAAGTGGAACATGCAGTCCGATATACAAAAATGCACTGGAAATAGACAAACTTCGCTCTAAAAGGCAGATATTGGAGGCCAGTTGAATGTAATCAGAATGCAGAAGAAAATCATTCTCATCTCCATTTTAAAAATTTTACTTTAAAATTAGCAAACAAAAAGAAATAACATGCGTGGCAGTCCACCAGTAAACTAGGGCCGCAGATGTGTGACATCCAATTTCCAAGAACTGCTGTTTTGTTGAGGTGTTGAGATCAACAGCACGCCCAGCATTGTTATTTATCCCCATAAATGGATACTTGTTTACAATCTGAGCGACATCATAGCCCGTCACGTAGGTCGTGAGTTCGAAAGACACCATAAAATGAATTCGTTCACGGTGATTCTGGAATCCATGAACCTCTGCATCAATCCAACGACAAGCCAGGCTACTCTAAAATTTGCTAACAATATTTCTGCGACCGGAAATTTCAGCTTCTAAGAAAATCATGATATTAAAAAATTTTGGGCTTGCCCCCCCCCCTGACCGAAATCCTGGCTACGCCCATGATATTGTCGATTTCATGCCAGAAAAAGTTCGTTATCATGGATCTGTATCGTTCGCCGTTTACGCGCGGAACGTTGCTCGAACCGATGAATGATTTTCGTAATAAGTTTTAATGATTTTCACATGTTGCTCGCGGCTGAATTGGTTCATGGTGATTTGTGAAGATACACTGAATAATAACAACTAGGTTTGATAACTCTACCACAAACAACATGGCCGCCATGAGCTGTCAAAGATCGAGCGTCCCTATTGGCGGACCCTGTATATGCACATTGAATTTGATGACATACGATATTTAATCTAGTAGGCGGGTTTCGACTTGATTAATTTAGTGTTTTTAGCAAATCCTGTCAGTAGTGCGCTTAGAGATGCGTATTCCTTATTTTCAAAGCGATAAATCTTACACAACTAGAACTATAATGAAAAATTCAAGTTTTAGTTGACATACCTCCAATCTATTTAAGCTGAATCATATTTAAAGATCGTTAAAATTATTAGAGATTTTTTTTAAGACTCAAAAACTGTCGTGTGCAATTCAGTAGATAAATTCGCTTGCGTACCGTACACAATACAATGTACGACAATTTCGAATTCACAATGGGTGAGGTTATAAAACACAACGTTCGCGCAACGTTACCTTTAATTTCAAATTAACCGGCCGTTACGGATCAGAAACTTCTCCCTACAAACAGATCCCCTAAGCGCTTATTTCAATTATATTTACTTTGGTGATACATATTATGTTCCATAATCGTCGAAGTCAGGTTCTTTTGTACCTCCCAGACAACTTAAAGTTGGTATAATTTTTCAATTTTTACATTTCAGTAATATCATATATTTCATAAAATTTTAAATTCAAAATTAAATTTAAAAAAAAAAAAATCGTTGGGGCCAAAACTTCTCTTTGTTATGCACTTGCACCGAAACCAATTTGTTCAGAATCCAACAATAGTCGGCAAGTATATTGGACTTTCCACCATATAAAGGTCTATCCACACTTTTCAGTCGTCAGTCACAGTCACAGTAATTTTCCATACAAGTTGACAGATTGTCAGTTAATTGATTGACTGACAATCTGTTAGCTTGTATGGGAAATTATGACTGTGACTGATGACTGAAATTAAATTGATTAACTGAAAATTTGTTAACTTATATGGAAAATTACTGTGACTGAAAAGTGTGGATCGACCTCAATATGATAAAAGTCAGCAGGGTTATTTGGAGTAATCTGGTAGTACATACTCGCTTTTGATAATCTGAGGCACAATTTTTTGACTTAAAACATATACACCTTAAATTTATATGCAAATACATACTATAATTTACATGATAGTATCACATTTGTCTTTGGCATTTACTAATATAATGTAATGTAGGGGATGATCTTATATGCTTTTAGAAAAAAGTCATCTTCGAAAAACATACACTCGTCGGTATATGTATTTTGACATCTCGTACTCTCGTAGCCCAGACACTGATTTTGTTTAAATAGAGCAAATAACGGTAAATTTCTTAAAATTTCTTCTTAAAATTATAATTTAATTAATAAATAATTTTAGGACACTCTTGCTATAAAGAAGAGAACAGATAGGGACGTAATTCTGTTGCGGCATAAGTATTTTGACATTATTTAAATCTTTGATTGTACACCAACTTTTCAGGAAAAAAATGGACGAAAGATATTTTTATTAATTATTGAGTTTATATTTAGAATTCCAAGTAGAAAATGTGACCAGCGGCTTGAAATACTTATATGCCACAGCAGAATTACGACTTCACCTTTTCTCCTCTATATAAATGAGAATCCGAAAGAATACAAGAAAAATGTTGAGCATATATTTATTGCTGTTGATATGTAGGTACTCTAATTTTGTTAAAGGAAATTTACCGTAATTTGTTCAAGTTAAACAAAACCAGTGTCAAGGCTCCAGAGTACGTGATGTCAAAAAAAAATACATATTACTCATTTAAATAAGAGAATTATCTCGTCTAGTTAAAACTGAGATGAACACGTGAAATTTACATTTTTAAATTGAAAAACTCGACGGGAGACTCACGCAAACTCAACAACTATAGGGCTATAAAGTTAACACCTCATACACTGAAGATCTACGAGCGAGTTGTCTGCAACCGATTGAGAAAGATTGTGCGGTTGAATGACAATCAATGCGGCTTTGTTGAAGGTCGATCTACAGTCGATGCGATTCAGTGCATTCGTATTGCAATGGAAAAGTATAAAGCAGCACGAAAGGACTTGCACTTTGTGTTCATCGATTTGGAAAAGGTATTCGATAGAGTACCTCGTGATCTGATATGGTTGGCCTTGAGAGCACTTAATGTCCCTGAGGCATATGTCAGGATGATACGAGACATGTATGATATGAGCTACGACTAAGGTTAGATGCACAGCCGGTGAATCAGAAGAATTTCCGGTTAATGTCGGAGTACACCAGGACAGTGTATTGAGTCCGTTGCTCTTCAACATCATCATGTGCTACTTATTAACACGTATCTCCGACGGCCTAGAAATATCTCTTCTTTTTGCCGATAATATAGTCCTCAGTAGCCCAAACATCGTTGCCTTGCAAGCTGCACTTACAAAATGGTGTGACATTCTGGAGGAGCATGGACTGAGGGTAAGTATAACAAAGACTGAGTTCTTATGCTGCCCATTCTCAGACCCAGATGCACCGATACCAGAAATGTACGTCAAAGGAGAGCAGCTTAAGTCTTGTACCAAGTTCAAGTACTTTGGCTCGATGGTGAACAACGGAGCTACATGCGATGATGACATCAAACATCGCACAAAGGTTGGGTGGATGACGTGGCGGGAAAACTCTGGAGTTTTCTGCGATAAGAAAATGCCACTGAAGCTAAAGGGCAAGTTGTACAAAACGGTTGTACGTCCCGCACTCATGTATGGATCAGAATGCTGGACCATGTATGAAGGTTACGCGAAACAAATGACAGCGACTGAAATGAAAATGTTACGCATGTCAGTTGGTGTAACCAAAAAGGACCACATCAAGAGTAGCTACATCCGAGGCAGCTTGTCCATAGACCAACCAATCACCGAAAAGCTCGAAGACCGACAAATGGATTGGTATTGCCATGTTCAAAGGCGTCCGCCTGAGAACCCCGCAAAGAAAGCGATATCAATGGAAGTTCCACTTGATGGACCCAAGGCCAGAGGCAGACCGAAGAACACCTGGATGTGTCAAATGAAAAAGCAACAACAACGCATTGGTCTCGGCGATGACACGATCCAAGATAGAGCTGCCTGTAGAAATATGCTGAGATATTATCGCCAAAACGCCTGCCTACACTGCAGGTCGAGCAACGCGAAACCATGGAGCGGTATAAAGAACGAGGCAAGGAAGAAGAAGAAATTGAAAAACTATACGTAACGGCGTTAATTCATTATTTTCCCGAAATCAGTTCCAAACATATAAAATCAGTTATCAGAACCCGCGAAATTTTTTACATTGCAGACCTGAGTATCATGCAAATGCGTCTTTACATTATCAAACCGGCCGTACGGACCGTCACAAGCCATGCGTAGCGGAACTAATTTTCTACATGATAAAAAGAATGAGCATCCTTTCGGTTCACAAGTTATTCGATAACTTGTGAAAGTCGCCATAAATTCAGGCTAGAGCTGATTATACCAAGTAGGCCTGTTCGGTACCGAGATTTCAGTACCGGGTTTCGGTTTTTTTCAATACCCGGTACCACAAGCGGTTTCCCTGACTCAGGTTTTTTTTTCAGTACCGACGGTTTTTCTAACCATAAGCCGGTTTTTTTGAGTACCGGGTTAAAAACCGACTCAGGTTTTTTTCAGTACCGACGGTTTTTTTAACCATAAGCCGGTTTTTTTGAGTACCGGTACCAAAAAACCTGAAAAAAACCGGCTCATGGTTGAAATGAATCGTTCTTTTTAACTCGGTACCAAAAAACCGACTCGTCGGTCGGTTTTTTTTAACTCGGTACCAAAAAACCGGGATATCGGTACTTTAGAATATCGGGTCCGGTACCAAGTGAACACCGGTTTTGTACCGGGATCCCGGTTTTTGGAACAGGCCTAATACCAAGTGTTAAATCGCACATTACCTACTCAAGCACTAAGACTAAGTGGTACCTAATTAATTCAGCATACCCTTCAGATAGTCTTTAGATTACAGAGCATAAGTATTCGGTAGTAATTTAGCTATCTGGTATCCCACTCACTAGTCCAGTTGAATTATTGTAAATCACACTGAACTGAAATGTTTTATTGGCACAACCAGCAATAAAATAGATAAACTAAAAGATACGTTCGATATGGTATACCTTAACATACTTAGCTATATTTAGCAATTAGAATTACTGAAGAAACGGTTTCCTTGTATATTTAGGTATTTAGAATACAATAGGTGTGTTGTATCTGTGTTAGCGGGCCTAACCTCAAAGTTTTAAGTCATGCATTTGTAGAAGAAATAACCGATATGAAGTACGTTAACTTATATTAGGTCCGCTAACACAGATACAATTCCATAAAGACTACAAAATCTGCATAATACACCAAACGACACAAAGTCCTTTCATAACTAACCAAAGCTCGTGCCGATTATAAGGGACTACCTGATAAGAAAATAGACCGTAATAAAAAGAATCCGTTTCGCATTTACTTTAGAACAGTGGTTCCCCACCCCCAAATGTCTGCGGGCCACTTAGCCTCGAAGGGAATTGCTACGGACCAACCCACCGCCGTCTATATATTAAGACCGCAACGTAGACTCGTAAACGTCAAATCCGCAGATTAAATTGCATTGCATTGTTGCTGCTTCTCATGACATTGTTGTTGTTTGTGTCCGATGAACAATTTAAGCAGGATCCATGCAGTCATCGTACTGCTGAGTTGCGGCCTTGATATATCTAGATGGCATTGACCAACCTTCGGACGATGGATTTTCATGGAGTTTTATTAGCTATTCAGTTGTGATCAGATTTTTGCTGTAATTTTTCAGCCCTTTAGGGTCGATTCACTTTTCCCAGCGGTACTCTAGGTTTTTAGGCTTTTTAATAATGCGAGGTTGTGAACAAAGCAGTCGTACCAGGTCTGCAGAATGCGGGCGTTCTGAAGCGTTGTCAATATGGAGGAGCATTTTCTTGCCGCTGTAAGCGTGTCTCACCTTATAGCGCACCGAATTTACCCGTCGCCTGCATGCCCCATAAACATGGCTTTCTTCTTAGAAGGTGATTCGATTGAAAATTACTATTGCGACTACTATTTGAATCCACTTTCCGCTAACGGCAAAAAATCTCCACAGTAAGAAGGGCATATCCCAAGTAACAATTTCATTCCTATAATACTTCGTAAAATATTCCTTTCTAGCATTAATAGGGGCACTTTACAGGGTATAACCACTGAATAACAGTCCAATAATGGCATTTGGCGCCGTTTTTTTATCCAATAGAACCTTATTGTAGCACTAAATTATGCTTTAAAAAGGCGTACGTCATTTGCTTTATATCATTATTTTCTGTCATTGAACGAATTTGCAAAAAAAAAATAGAAAAACAAAATTTCCGCAGCTGGCTTCGAACCAATGTCTGTTGATTGCCTGTCCTACACGCTACCCACTCAGCTATCCTCACATATGGTCGGCATTGCTCGGAAACACTACATGGTTGTTGCTACTATAGAAATGCTTGACAATTATTTATCGACTCTTTTGCACTGCACCCTATCAGACATTTATCAATAAAATAGAGCGAATTTCTGCGCAGAGATCACCCTAATTAATTTCGAAGATAACAATGAGTGCATACGTGTGGGTTTCATGCAAGATTTTAAGGATTTCTATTGCAGAAATTGTGTATTTCAGAAAACTGTGTCAAGTGTCAATTCATTAAAAAATCACAAAGTCCATTCTTGTATAAAACTACGGTGAACAATTTATTTGATGACCATACGAATGTCACACTATAAAAATGACACCGACTGTGCTATAGAAGAATATAATGCATGTGTGTGAGTTAACTTAGTGAGACCATTGCATGTGTGTGCTGTATCATCCAATAAACACAAGAGTGGAGTATTTAAAGGAGTACGTTTTTAGGTTAACGTTTAGAGACAGTTTTATCGAAGTTTTATACCACCTTCTTTAAATTTATTCCATAATAAAGATATAAGCTTTCCGGAAAATACTTTAATGATGTTTTATTGGATCAAAATATTACTTTAAGCGATGTCACACGATAAATGAATTTCGTATGGTACTATATGATTGCTACAGTATGGAGTGCTTCTTTAAAGAAAACGAATTGTTGCTTGGGATGCTCGCTGCCTCATCTATCTCGTCCAATATCATTCAGTACTACGACTATTTGGCGATCACTTTCTTGTTCTTGTGTAACCGTCTTTGACGCCCGCTGCGTATGGTTAATTCTTGAATGTGGTTGAAAATATCACTCTAAGCTCCTCGCCGAATATTTACGAAAAGCCTGGCTTTTCTAACAGCAAAACTGTCATCTGATTCAAATAAAAACCTGCTATGATTTGGAAATTTTGTATTCGAAAGATTATCCATCATTAGCCCTATTCGACTGACTGGATCATTGATCCTGTCCAAGTCGATTGAAATCGGATCAAAATTGAGATCCAGTGAGTCGAATAGGGCTTTTGACTCCATATTCTGCTAAATATCGAGAAAATTAGCATTTCAATAAATCTTGATAGTTGAGAAGAAACGAGGACGCCACTGCAAATAAGACAGCTGCTAATTTTCGGATGCACGAATTGAAAATGCTTACAAAGCAAACATTAGGCCTATTCGACTCACTGGATCATTTCCAGATTTATTGGAATTCCCATACAAAATGATAATCCTGGAAGTTGATCCAGGGTATGACTTGGATCATCTGCCAAACTAATCCCCCAGATGTCTCCGCGATCAATTGCCCTGAAATTTCCCGTATGTCATTTTGTTATTCAGTATTTTTGATTTGTACAATTTATTCAGAGTTTATCATTTTAATATTTCTTGAGACTTTTCCTTTCAATTGTATCTCGAACGGTGCATAATTACAAATGCAATTTGTAATTCAGAATATCGCATTAGGGACAGATGATACGATAGTCAGCTGTTACCGATTTGGGAAATTTTGATCCGATTTCATTCGACTTGGACAGGATCAATGTCCGCTTCAGTCGAATAGGGCTAATTGCTTTTGTGGTAAATGTAAGTGGGTGAAACTACATGGGAACAAAAACGCGAGAACAAAACCGGTTTTTATATGAAAATTGAATTTTTCCTTGCCTTGCTTCTCACGAATCTCTTCTAAAAAAACGGTTTTCATCTTGTTCTTGTTCTCGTGTAGACAGGCCCAGTGAAAATTCGTTGGTGCAATGGCGACCAGGCTCAGTAATTTGCTAATTTGTTTCGTGATCAATCAAAAAGATTACTTAATTTTAATATGTACTTAACTTATATTGTAACTACGAATTAAACTTAGCATAATGCTTGATCATGCATACGATTTTTACAACTTTATGGCTATCTCGAGATCAATATAACACGTCCAGAGACATTGCTTAATGAAAATCAATTGATTTAGTCATAGAGGAATATTTCGTTTTTACAAGAATCACTAGTGTGTGTCACTAGTGTCTTCCGCGGACCACCAGTTGGGAAACAGTGCTTTAGAATCATGTTTTACTTCTTTTTATTATCAAACGACTATGCTTATCCTCATGCATATTGCAGTCATTCTCTTACCATCTATAACATTCTCCATTCCGAGGTGCTATGATATAGCTACTCACTTAAATGGATATTCCTGTAATGGTAATCTGTTGGCGAGTTCTGCACTTTCAAGAATGTAACTGAAAGTTGCCTTTTTACGATGGACACCAACTCAACTGTTGATGTAATGTACACATAAGCTGATCATTCACACCATCGTAGATGTAACGAAGGTCATGGTAATTTTCAGTAATGCTACTCGGACTCGCACTGAATACAGTGAAGATCATTGCCAATGTTTCCATATAAAAGGCAGAGAACTGCACAATTCAGTATTCAGTTCTCAAAAGCGAATTCTAGTGAATATTTCCTAGTAGCGCATTTGATCCTTAATTCTTACGGTAAACGTATAGTGAACAAAAAAAAGTTAAAATGAAAGTTTTTGTCGTGCTCGCAACATTAATCGTCGCATCTCTTGCTTCGCCATCGCAATTGGCGCTGCTATCATTGCCAGCTTACTACCGTAGTGGCTCCATTTACGCTCCATCCCAAACTCAATATCACGCCCAGGATGCCCTAGGACAATATCAATACGGATACAGCGATGGACTCTCGGCCAAGGAAGAGATAAAAACTTTCGACGGAACAACACGTGGATCGTACAGTTATGTTGATGCCAACAACGAATTGCAAACTGTCGATTACATTGCTGATCCGATCAACGGTTTCCGGGTTGCTGGAACGAATCTACCAAAAGCCCTCCCCGTTCCCGAACAGAGTCTTCCCCAACAAATCGAAGAAACTGCCGAAGTGGTTCAAGCTAAAGCTGCTCATCTTGCTGCTCATCAGGAAGCCAAGAGCCGCACCAGTGAGTACCGACCAGCCGAACATACTTTCGACGCTAAGGATCTTCCCAAACAAGTCGAAGACACTGAAGAAGTGGCCAAGGCTAAAGCCGATCATTTTGCCGCCAAGAAACAAGCTGAACTTCAAAATTCCGTGATTCAAGAGATTCGTGCTGCTCCAGCCTTTTACCAGGCACCTCATTTTGGATATTATCCATACGCGCTGCCAGCAATCAGGACAATTCCAACTTTACCATTATTGCGAACGGCTTATCTTCCACAAGCGTACAGATTTGTTTAAAAAAGATAAAAGGTGCTACTGAAATATTTTTAACTAAATAAAAGGAGAGAAAAGGCTTGGCTACTTGTATAGAATCGTTACCCGACCGTTGCTAAATATATTTTTTAAAGGCAATTTATGGTAGTTTTATTTTTATTTCTTTTTTATTTCATAAAAATATGTGCTACATTTTTTAAGCCCTAATTGGGTTTAAATAGTTCAGTTTCAAACTTAGTGCCGTGCAAGTTGACTCCATACACTCGGAGAATATTTAATACTAAATTTATCTAGGCCAGTTTTTTTCTAATTTCTTGTAAATTTAATGTACCCCAGGAAAATTGGCATTTCACTTCGGAAAAATTAAGGGAAAGCTGGATTTTTGCATGAGCCTTCCTTTCGAGGTCCTAAACAATACCCTAAAAGTCCCCGTCTTTACGAGTGCCGCTAGCGGTTTTTCTGAATAACTCGATAACGGTAGCATATACAGAAAAGTCGTGTATGGCAAATTTGAAGCTCTTGTGCTTTTTCAATAAACAATGGAAATACCGAATACGTTCGGGTACTCCTAACGTTGCCAGGAGGTCTAACGATATTTTTAACAATGTTTCACAAAAATCTCTATAACGGTAACTCGTACTAAAAGCTTTTGTATGGAAAATTTGTAGTCTATGTAGTTTTGAATAAAGCGGTCAAATTTCATATCAATCCGTGCAGCCTTAAGGGCGCTATGGGGGTTCAAACCTTACTCTATGGTCTTCTCGGAGAAATTTGTAGCTTCTGTGGCTGTTAGTAAGACGCCAAAAGTCCCCAAAGATGAGAGCCCCCCTAACGAAGTTATGAGGGTCCAAAGATTCAATTAAACTGTTTTTGGGGAATATCTCTATAACGGTAACGTGTACCGAAAACTGTTACATGGCGATTTTGTAGCTTATACAACGCTTAACTAAATATCCGAATTTCAGATCGATACATGCAATGCTAAGGGCGCTCTAATGGTCAGAACCGTACAATAACGGTACTTCTCGGTTTTTCGTGAATATCTTCATAACGGGACCGCTTTCGGGAGAGAGGCCTGTACCAATTTGTTGCTTCTGTAACCTCAACTCAAAATCCCAAAACAACTCATCTATGCGGGCACCCCCAACGAAGCTATGAGGGATCAAAGAGATAACAAAAAACCGCTTCTCGGAAATTTTTTAATAACGGTAACCTCTTGAGAGAACCAATCTGAAGTAAATTTGTAGATTATGTGGCTGTTAGTAACGGGCTAAAAGTCCCCAACGATGGAAGCCCCCCTAGGGAAGTTCTGAGGGTCCAAACATCCAAAAATGCAGTTTTGTGGGTATATCTCTATAACGGTCATGTGCACCGAAAACTGTTATATGGCGAGTTTGTAGCTTATACAACGCTTATTTAAATATGCGAATTTCAGATTGATGCCTGAAATACTAAGGGCGCTATGAGGGCCCGAAACGCACAATAACGGTATTTTTCGTTATTTTCGTGAATTGCTTTATAACGGGAGCGCATTCGGGATGGAAGTCTGTAATAATTTGTTGTTTCTGTAACTTCAAATTAATATGCCAAAACAAATCATTTACCCGTAAACCGCCAAGGAAGTTATGAGGGGTCAAAGTTAAACAAAAACCTACAAATTTATCTAAGATTGGTTCTCTCAAGAGGTTACCGTTATTAAAAAATTCCGAGAAGCGGTTTTTTGTTTAACTTTGACCCCTCATAGCTTCGTTGGGGGTGCTCGCATAGATGAGTTGTTTTTGCATTTTAAGTTGAGGTTACAGAAGCAACAAATTGTTATAGGCCTCCCTCCCAAATGCGTTCCCGTTTTGAAGAAATTCACGAAAAACCGAAAAATACCGTTATTGTACGGTTCAGACCCTCTTGGTTGAAATAGACTGGCTGCGTCAGCATCAGCATCGGCAGAGGCATCGGCATCAGCAGAAAAATTTCAATTTAGAACACACGCATTTGCCTTTGATGACCCACAATGACAGCAGCGGCAGAAGCAGAAAAATGCTTCTGCCGATGCTTCTGCCGCTGCTGTCAATGTGGGTCATCAAAGGCAAATGCGTGTGTTCTAAATTGAAATTTTTCTGCTGATGCCGATGCCTCTGCCGATGCTGATGCTGACGCAGCCAATCTATTTCAACTATCATAGCGCCCTTAGCATTGCACGCATCGATATGAAATTCGGATATTTAGTTGAACGTTGTATAAGCTACAAATTTGCCATATATCAGTTTTCCGTGGACGTTACCGTTATAGAGATATTCCCCAAAAACTGCTTAATTGAATCTTTGGACCCACATAACTTCGTTAGGGGGGGCCCCCATCTTTGGGGACTTTTGGCGTCTTACTAACAGCCACATAAGCTTCAAACTTCTCCCAGAAGACCATAGAGAGCACACCCCCTCGTCTTAGCGCCATTCACGAAAAACCCCAAAAAACCCCTTTTTTTAAGGTTTGAACTCCCATAGCGCCCTTAAGGCTGCACGTATTGATATGAAATTTGACCGCTTTCTTCAAAACTCTATAGGCTACAAATTTTCCACACAAAAGCTCTTAGTACGAGTTACCGTTACGGAGATTTTCTTGAATTTTTTTTTAAAATACCGTTAGACCTCCTGGCACCGTTAGGAGTACCCGAACGTATTCGGTATTTCCATCATTTATTGAAAAAGCACAAGAGCTTCAAATTTGCCATACACGACTTTTTTGTGTATACTACCGTTATCGAGATATTCAGAAAAACCTGTTTTCGAGGGTCTTTTACCCTCTGTAGCACCGCTAGCGGCACTCGTAGAGACGGGGACTTTAAGGGTCTTGTTTTCGACCTCGAAAGGAAGGCTCATGCAAAAATCCAGCTTTCCCTTAATTTTTCCGAAGTTTGGCCAAATTTTTGTTCAAATTTCCTGGCGTAATGGATTTGCGATTGATTCAATTTCCCATGCAAGCAGGTATGCCGAATGATTTTATCTTAACATAGGGATGTTACGGATGTGGTTATGCGGATGAAAATTAATTTGCGGATCATTAAACATTTTCATTTGCAGATACGGATTTGTATTACACGGTTGCGGATGCAGATGCGGATCTATTTCCCCTATCCTCCGATAGGGGTCATTGCGTTGTGGTCCATCTAGTTAGTTTTGATATTCAACATGGCAACTCAATCATACGCCAGCTGACGCTGATACCCGCTTTAGATGCATCTTTATGCCGCACACACACATTCAAACTGAATCCATTTTTATACCCTTTGCTCATAGAGTGAAAGGGTATATTAACTTTGTCATGAAGTTTGTAAAGCATCTCCGACCATATAAAAAGTATACATATGTATATGATCAGCATGTCGAGATGACTCGATTGGACGATGTCCGTCTGTTGCAGCGCGTTTTTCTCGGCCACTATAAAAGCTACGGACCTCAAATTTTGCACACGTGCTTATTATTGTTGCAGGCTGTTTGTATGTTTGAATCACCCAAATTGGATCACTGGGTCGTGTGGCTGCCATACATTCCCAATTTAAGTTCTTCTAGGAAAAACTTTTTTATTTGTGCACCAATTTCAACCAAATTTCACACAAATGTGTCTCTCTTGATGACACAAAACATATCTAAGAATGGATCAAATCTGACCAAGGGGTCATGGGGTGGCCCTGGCCATACAAACCCCCCCCCCCCCATTTTGGTTCTTCCAAGAAGCATTTTTTGCACCTTGATTTAATGTGTCTTTACCAAAGCAACAAAAATGTTTAAAACAAATGGAATCGTACTGTGGGGTCATGCTCTCGCAACCCCTATAAAATTTTCTGAGTAAATATTTTTATTTGCCCACTTATTTCAAGCAATCCCAAAACTTTTGTGAAGACTGAAGAAAAAGAATGAGGAGAGGGGATTAAATACAAGTCATAGGTACGCCCGAAAATCTTTTAGCCCGAGGAGAGCGAAGGGTATCCCAATTTCGGCCGCGCCCGAAATTAGTCTCACTCTTAAGGGAGGGGAGGAGTGAAAAAAAAATCGCGAGCGTAGCGAGCATCCTTGTTTTTTTTTGTATTTTCGTTCTGTCAAAATCATACATTATCTTGTATTTTGACAGAACGAAAATAAAAAAAATGGATTCGGTTTCTCCGTGTGAGTAAGGGTGCGGCATTATAAGGCCAAATAAGTTTATATTTTCTGCTGACCAGAATAACATCCCTTCTAATCTACCTATATATTTGGAAATTCTTCGATTTATTGAATGACTGCATATCTGCTTTTCTAATACATCCTTTTTGTTAAGTTAAAGGCAGTCACGCCGAACCGATATTATTCCCACGAATTTTCTAAAGGGGTGAAATACATATGAAGGGTGTCCGGAATCTGCCGCATAAACGCACCGGATTGTGATTTCTCATATGATTTCCAGCAAAAAAGTTGTAGGGAGCATACCCCCTTAGCTTAACCCTTTAGCTGCCAGAGGCATTTGAAGATTTTTGAAAAAATCATTTTCTTGCACGACTTAAAGCTCAATATCTCCAACGCTAGACCAGCTAGGGTAGTGAAATAAAATTATTATTTCAGCCAACAAGATTACCTATAAAAAAAACTAACCACACTAAAATCCGATAAGATGTTTGGTTATTACAGAGCTTCAAAGTCAAAGTTGTGTGATTTAACGATTTAGCCCAAAAACAATCTATTTTTCATCTCAATTTTCTCCAACTTCTGCCAAGGAGATGTGCTTGTACGATAGTTTTAAAAATTGGCGCATAGTCTAACGATCATTTCATTTTTACATCATTTTATTCTAGCTCCATTATTTCTAACAGTTTTTATACGTTAAGTGAAGAAAACTAGGGTTAATGTTAGCTCGAATTCAATACAATTCAATTCCCACTGCTCCTAAAGATCTGCAATTGGTAAAATCTATTCAAAGTATGTCGAAATCGAGCTAAAATTGACCCTAGTTTTTTGCACTTAAGGAATTAAAACTGTTATAAATAATGAAACTAAAATAAAATGAAGTAAGAAAGAAATGATCGTTAGACTATGCGCCAACTTTTAAAAGAATCGTACAAGCACCTCTCCTTGGCAGAAGTTGGAGAAAATTGAGATGGAAAAACATATTGTTTTTGGGTCAAATTACAAAAAATTGACTTTGGAGTTCTGTAAAAACCAAACCTCGTTCTCGATTTTAGTGTCGTTAGTTTTATTTTTTAGGTAAATTTGTTGGCTGTAATAATCATCTTATCTTGCTATTCTAGCTAGTCTAGCTTTTGAGATATCGAAGTTTAAGTCGTATAAGAAAATTATTTTTTTTTAAATCTTCAAATGCCTGTGGCAGCTAAAGGGTTATGCTAAGGGGGTATGTTCCGTACAACTTTTTGCTGGAAGTCACATGAGGAATCACAATCCGTTGCGTTTATGCGGCAGCTTCCGGACACCCTGTATAATTGAAATCTACATCAAAAATTAAGATCAAATTAAATTGTCGGTTCCAAAAATGTTGTTAGAAAAGGTTTTAATAATTTTACAGCCAAATTTTAAGAAAGGACCATCCGGAATGATCATGATAATGTTTTAATGAAAATGGCACCCGAGCGTGTTTTGACGTTTACTCTCGAATATATCCGTATGAAAAGGCAATTCGACGTTCACTGATCCTTTTTTCGTCGACATTTCCATCATGTCTGCTTTCCTAAAAAAATTTTTTACCTTTTCATATGTGATTGAATGGTTGCATTCAGCGAACGGAAAATGTAGCAGAAAAGTGCTACTCCAATTAGATTCTCATTGCGCATTCAGCGGAGAAAGAGATCGGTGGCGGGTAATTCTTGTAGCATTTCGAGTGTTTTTTCAGTGAATTTCGTTCGCTGAATGCAGCCAATGCTTGCTGCTGCTCTCAATGTGGGTCATCAAAGGCAAATGTTTTTTTTTCTTAATTGAAATGTTTCTGCTGATGCCGATGCCGATGCTGACGCGTCCAATCTATTTCAAGCTTTAGTTAACGTTCATCACGCGGAGTAATGCTTGAAATAGATTAGACGCGTCAGCAGCAGCATCGGCATCGCGAAACGTCAAGCCCAATGCATTTAACATTGCTGACAAAAATGTTGAGCAGAAGACTTGGCATTCAGCATATTTGTCAGCTATGAAATTCTGCTTATGCTGCTGCTGACGCGTGTAATCTATTTCAACTATAATAGTGAAAAGCCACGGCCATTCAGTGACAAGAGGCCGTTAAGAATGGTGTCCTACAACTTCTAACAATGTTAGATTTGATTAAGGGAGGATTTATTGATAACACACAACTCTGGCAGGATCATATCAAAGACAATAATTAATGCCTTTTTAATGCGCAGTTACGCGAAAAAGGCGACCAATCCCTAACTAGCGCTGCAACACGCGAGGAACGTTTTCCCATATCTTTACCCAGGGCAGCTAAATCGATTTGTAATCTGGATCAGAAACTTATTCAACCAGTAGAATAGGAAGTGGCAGTAATAAAGATAATACTAGTAGACCACCGATATTAGTGCATGCGAATTACTAAAGATCACTCTGAATCTAATTTGATAGCACACTCAGGACCTGGACTAAGTTCGACCATCTCGGTGATCACTATTGACACTGAACCGAGCTAGACCGGTCTAACTTGGCAAAAAATACGTGGAGAAACCCCTGATACGGTAAATTTTTGTATTTTAAGGGCCATTATACTAAAGCAATACACAAACAGGACTATATTTAACTAACTAACCGCCTTTTAATACAACCAAAAAAAAAACGGAAACGTTGGACATTTTTTAAGATCCCTAATGAGAACTTCTTGTACGGAGAACCTTTACCAGCGCTGATGCCTAGTGTTGAACTATGTAATTTTACCTCCGCATAACATGTAATGCTTGGCGCCGGTATCCTTCTAAGTGAAAGGGCTCTGGATATATTGTCACAACCAGTGCTATTGATGTCGATATTGCATTGGTACACAACAAAGCAATTGTCAATGGATTGAGCTTATAAGCATATGCAGTTCAATTAAAATTTTCTTTAAAGTAAGCGAAATGACAAGTGGGTTTTATGTAACGGACGGGTGCAGCCTTTTTTCCCCTGATGTGTAGATCCAATAGTAATAGTGTCTTCATGATTCTCTAAGCAAAAGATTTCGGATGTAGCATTTGGGCTCTGCCTATGACATGTTGTATGTCACCATACAGGTGATATATTCTTAAATTGTGCACCTAATCAGCTTAGTTATGCAGGAAAAAAAGAAAAATCAGAAAATACTGTGGACTCTTTAACTAAACTCTGTATAAAAAAATATCAATGATCACCAAAACTTTTACATACATTTTTGTAATTCTTTATTGAATTAATTGACAAAGATAAAGCCTACATATAAACAAGCTATGGTAATCGGTCACATATTGACATATTAGTATAAAATTGTTTACGAGTAGTACAAATACAAAAAACCCAGAAATCAGTCTACACACTCGTATATATAAGGGATTCGTTACGCAAGAGTCACTCTGTTAAAAGGCTGCAAGGTGTCCGTTGAGATCGATGTGTCTATCACCAATGACATCAAAGTGAGATCGAGCAACCAATGGTCCAGTTGCATATGCAATATGATTGATGGTTTTCAACGGGGCCGTGTACGCTGGTGTGGCAACACTGTACGAGTATGATGGGTTAGAGTTAGACTCAACTTGGTAGGAATATGCACTCGAAACTGGGCTTGCTTCAAAATGTGTGTGTACACCAACTGGCACGGCGGCAATGGCGTGATGGGTATGAATAGCGAGCGGGGCCGATACGGCAATTGTTCCCGGAGCTGCAGCCGAGGTTGAGGCTGGCACTTGTCCACCATTGGATCCTTGACTGGTCATTTCTTCGGCGGCTGGAGCAGCTTCTTCATTGTCGGCAGCAGCCGGATCTTCTGCTTCGGCTTGTTCCTCTTCGGTTTCCTCGGGAGCGGCAGCAGCACGAATTTCAGCCTCTTTAAAAGCAGCCAAATGTTCAGCACGCGCCTTGGCTACTTCTTCGGTTTCCTGCACTGGTTCAGGAGCGGCTCCACTGTCAACTGGCGATGTTGGAAGATTAGTGGCCGAAGCACGGAACCCATTAACAGCATCGGCTGTATATTCGACCGATTGTAATTTTCCATCAGCATCCACATATGTATAGGCTCCACGAGTTACACCATCCAGGGACTTAGTTTCCGATCGTGCAGAGGATTCACCACTATATCCGTATGAGTATTGTCCTATGGCGTCCTGAGCAACGAATTGAGTATGAAGTGGAATAGTTTCAGTGATAAAGGCTGGACCGCCTGCCAGGAAGGTTGGAACGGCTGATACAGCTGCGCAGAGTCCGGTGAGTACAATGAAGAATTTCATTTTGGTTAATTTAATTTGTGTTCACAAAAACACTTAACTTTATAAATAATTATTATTTGTTTGGTTGTCTAGCTGGGTTTGCAGCTGAGGCAAGTGTGATGAATCTCAATCAGATACACCCTTTTATATGAAACTCATCAAAGCGAACACTAGCACCCGATCTAAGTCTTCTAACTGCCATTCTCCCGACAAAAAGCTACGGCATTGCATCCCCTAATGCTCACTTCTAAGTGGATTAGGCAATCTGACCTCGACTTTTTCTCAACCATGAGCATCCATCTTAACCAAGAGCCTATCATGTGCGTGCCCATATTGCACCGACTACCACCACACCATAATTTTTTTTTTTCATCATAATAGCATACACTGCATGCACCCATTTGCATTTCCTCTGTACTCCAGTCTCAGTGTATATACCTCTCTAATCAAGACATTAGACAGCCTATTGCCATACTGCCAATGGGATGTAACCGGACCTCGCCGTGTCTTCAATCTTTTGCAAATACGGCCGTATGGAAAACTCGAATTTCTTAAGACGATTGTTATACGCATTTTGCTGATGGCAAGGTTGTTGCAGGAAAAACATTCGCGAGTTACTTAAAAAAAATATGTCATACGATCAAATCTTGTAAGCCTTCTTGTTTTCAGATTACTGAAACCACTCTTAGGTCTTGTTGGTTGCAATATATTTAGCAGAACCTGCTCCAATTACCAACAAGCTATGCAATTCACTCTATTCTTAATACGACTGTGTTTTGACCTTCACTGTCCACCGACCGTCACTTTCAATCCGCCTCAAGTTCGGTTGCATCCCTTTCGGTTTTCGGATTCTTGGCACATTGTTCAATACCAATATTCCAGTTAGCTGTTAGCATCAAGTTAATCGTTGCATACCGGATCATTTGGATACAATCAGAATCTGTTGAGTGAAACAGGAAGCATAGCCTACAACAGTTCTCTGCATACCTTTTAAGGGTTTCACAAGAATAACAACCGACAGTCACTCAACCTGTAGGTACGTAACGTATAGACAATTTTTTGTAACCTGGAACTTACTTGACCAACACGAAAATAAATGTTTACAGAAAATGGTAATAATTGCCTCAATATCACTAGGAGACGAGGCTTTATAGGATGAAACCTGATTAGTGTGATACCATTAAAAGCTGTTCAACAACGTGAACACTATCATTAAGTTTCAGATGCTTATTTGAGAAAGAGTGGTCTCGAAGGTAAGTGTAAATGCATTTTACATTTTCGTATGATGCTGCACGTTTATTGCGATGACTAAGTTTAAGATTATACAGCAAATCCTGATCTTAATCGAAGAGTGCCATTTATTGAGTTATTATTATTTTATACGCAGGCATATTGGGATTGGAAATTGTAATCGATGTCTTAATTTATTAATTGCCATGGCTATACCATAAAATCGGGTGAAATTATGCATTGCAAATTGATTCAATTAATATCATAAATTATTTCAAGCAGTTTACTACAGTAAAAACAGGGTCCGATTTCTCGAACATCTTATCGGTTGGTTAGTTTTATCGTATTGACAAGACAAGACATTATATTTGGAGGTACGGAAATTTCTTATTGTCGTAATCTGCTCATTTATTCGAATTGATGCGAAATGTTCTAATTTGTACTAAGTTGAGAGTTCGCAGAATGACGAGCACGATGGCTCGCCAAGCACCGAACAAGCTGTTTACTCAGAGGTTGGATGAATGTTGTTTGACGAGCCGCAAAATTGAAATGAATTGTAGATAAAAAAGCGAAACAATATTAGCGTGCATCTGCCTCAGAAGCTCCTCTTCTTACCGTAACTTCTTGAGGGGCATTGTCGACTTTGTCGTATGTATTGTCAAAAACATTTCTCGATAACTGAACTTGTAGTATTTTTCAGTTACCTGCCACACTGCATCCCAGTCAATTTTTTGCTTAATCGTGATTTTTTAAAAATATTCGGTTTATTGTGAATCTCTAGAATTTCTAGTTGAATAAAGTTTAACAGCAATAAAAGGTACACAATTAATTTTTTTTTGCGAATTTCAGCGTAATTTCTAATTTTAAAAATTTTGATTTGCGTCGCCAAAAGTTAATATGTTAAACACTAAAAGGTTGTCAGTGATAGTGAAATGGAAAAAAGCGAATTGTTTTGGTTTTAGTGGACTTTCGCATGTTTGAAACCCTGACGGCACAGTTTTCCCGTACACCTTCTTGACGTGTTTACCAACGCAAACATGGGCTGATTTTCCCAGTTTCTCTCGGTGCTTCCCGTCTTGTAATAGAGGTACTTTTGCATGCGAAAGTCCAGAGTGGCTATGTACACTAACAACCTAACAATTCAAAATTCAAAATTCAAAATTCAAAATTCAAAATTCAAAATTCAAAATTCAAAATTCAAAATTCAAAATTCAAAATTCAAAATTCAAAATTCAAAATTCAAAATTCAAAATTCAAAATTCAAAATTCAAAATTCAAAATTCAAAATTCAAAATTCAAAATTCAAAATTCAAAATTCAAAATTCAAAATTCAAAATTCAAAATTCAAAATTCAAAATTCAAAATTCAAAATTCAAAATTCAAAATTCAAAATTCAAAATTCAAAATTCAAAATTCAAAATTCAAAATTCAAAATTCAAAATTCAAAATTCAAAATTCAAAATTCAAAATTCAAAATTCAAAATTCAAAATTCAAAATTCAAAATTCAAAATTCAAAATTCAAAATTCAAAATTCAAAATTCAAAATTCAAAATTCAAAATTCAAAATTCAAAATTCAAAATTCAAAATTCAAAATTCAAAATTCAAAATTCAAAATTCAAAATTCAAAATTCAAAATTCAAAATTCAAAATTCAAAATTCAAAATTCAAAATTCAAAATTCAAAATTCAAAGTTCAAAATTCAAAATTCAAAATTCAAAATTCAAAATTCAAAATTCAAAATTCAAAATTCAAAATTCAAAATTCAAAATTCAAAATTCAAAATTCAAAATTCAAAATTCAAAATTCAAAATTCAAAATTCAAAATTCAAAATTCAAAATTCAAAATTCAAAATTCAAAATTCAAAATTCAAAATTCAAAATTCAAAATTCAAAATTCAAAATTCAAAATTCAAAATTCAAAATTCAAAATTCAAAATGTAGTTTCATTCAAATGTGTCGAGTATTCAAATTTCAGCCGCGCCCGAAATTAGCCTCGGTCTCGTTAGGTTTCTAAAAATACAGGGTTTCAAAACCAACCATAACTAATTAAATATTTTAATTTGGTTTTGACACAATACCCTGTCAAAAGTATCCATATGAGCTCGTTGCCTGTCGGCGAACGGACAGAAAAGTGGTCTTAAAACATAAAACATTAAGTGGCACTTATTTTGTTGTGGGTAGCGTAAAAAAGAAAAT
Organism: Microchrysa polita; assembly: GCA_949715475.1. NCBI lineage: Eukaryota > Metazoa > Arthropoda > Insecta > Diptera > Stratiomyidae > Microchrysa > Microchrysa polita. Next base: position 37,955,207 of record OX454416.1, read on the forward strand.
TCTGGAGGATCATCAATCAACATCACACACTTTGCAACGCCATTTGATTCAGCAATTCTAATAAATAAGTACAATACTAGGGTCGGGGAGAATAAGTGGATAAGTCGAAAAGTATAACTTTTCAGGACAGCATTTTTAATGTTTGCCGTGCTATATTGGCCGAATGCGTCAACTCGAAAAAAACTTTTCTTATTGTTAGATGTCCTCTGCAGTGTCAGGATTTGATCTGCGGAATTTTATTTGAATACTTTCATCCAAACCGGAAGTATGGAGTATGGACATTTAACCCTTCAATACTCGATCGGAATCTATAACAATAAAAATCGTGCGAAGTTAATTTTTTTATCCACATTACCACCATTACTGATTAAAAATTTTTGAATAGTTTGCTCGATGAGGTATTTTTATTATTATATTTATTATATTTTTTTTATTATTTGTGGGCCTGCGCACAGTACTCGTCAACGCACCATGCTCCATTTGGAGTTAGGGCAAATCAAGAGAAATCATTGTTAACTCAACTAGCATTTTTAGTACCGAAAACGTAAATGCCACTGCAATGTAGTCTTACAACGTAGCATTCACCGTTGATCATTCACGAAATGGGACCCTTCTTGCCAATGGAATGTCACTAAAATGGGGAATGAAATGTTTAGTTCTGTATACCGTTTTGCCACTAAAACTGCAACGTGCCGCGAACGTGCCTATCTAGTAGCATATTTCTATCCAAACACGTAACGGCCACCTCTTAGAGTTTTCTCGCATACAATCATACTTATAAACTTGTATGCGTAAAACTTGACTTGACACACAAATTAATAATAAACTGTGTTGGACATTGGTTAGTAACTGTGTGTTTTAACTTTGTATCGATGAGTTTGAATTAAAATTGGGAAGTCAAATGTATGACTTATTTTGATATAGTAATCATCGTTTGAAATGTTTCTGAAATTATGAAAACTACTTGCCAAGCAAATTTCATTGTGAAGTTGTATGTCGTGCCTCGAAAAATCACAATGCCCTTCATCTTTTTCAATGTTTTAATAGAAAAATGTGAAAAACATTACCAAAACAAATTTAAGATTATATACAAATTTCGTTATATTTTGCTAGATAAGTGTTCAGTAATAATTATTTACTGAAAAAACAGTAGTTTTTATTGATAAAAGTTGTTCTTTATCCAAAATAATCAAAATCGTAATTTCTTGTTCAAAGAAATTTACATCGGATATTCTAAAATATGGCGAATCATGAGTTTGGGAACCATGAAGTGCTTGACCCTTTCAAATGAAACTTTAGAGAGAATGTTACGACATGTTTCAATTTGCTACTATTAACCGTATAGTGGCAATCACGAACCATTTGACACCAGGCAGTTTCAAATGAGACGTTGTGGTAGCACCGGGAATTTTGTAGTGCCAGCTGCTACTATGAAGTTAAAATCATTGTTTTTGGTACATTGCAGTTTCAGTCTTGTTCTGCTATCCGTTTACATAGGGAGAACTTTTGTGTTTCCGACATTTTCCGCTATATGGCGGACGGTAAGATAAGTGTCGCTAGTGTCGATAAGAAGAACATGAAAATTCTTCTTGCGAGAGCTGATAGCATAATGTTCCGTTTTTTTTTACTTTATGCAAAAAGTAATCGAATATTTTAAGGCTTTTCATTTTTCCTGGTACAAGAAAATCAAAGCCTGTCACAGTCGGATCTTGAGTACTGCCTACCTTTAGCGATAATTCCCACACCAAGTAGCAGTTAAGTGGCAAGAGACGACAGGGTGACATTGGATACTATCCGCCATAGATATCGCAACTATATAATACCATCTATAGAACCATTACATGATTTTTTTACTTGGGAAAATTACTACTTTCATTGTGGCATTGATGGGGTAAAGGCTATGGTTTTGCCACTTGAAATAAATCCTTTATAGTCTACCCACTAGATAGTACCAAAATCTAGTAGCTAAGACGAAGCATTCACTATCTTACTTATACCATGTAGTGCCACATTTTCGTGAAGTCCCAAGTTGTGTCAAATTACGTGGTTGGGACCACAAAGAGGTTCCCGCAATAGTTGTCACCAAGCAGTTCCAAATGCTTCCACGCCGCAACGTTCCACGAAATACTTTACAGGATTTGGTACTATGAAGAAGCAATTTAGGTTGCAAAAAAGTAGCCGCAACTTAATAAAGTGGCGAAACCAAAAGCTATGGTTTTTGTTACTTAAAATGCTGCTTGGGAAGGTAATTTTGAGATAGTATGGATTTCATAATAGATCAAATTGTATACCAAATCTGGCTTGTGCACTGGGACAATCAGTTATCGATAACTCTCTGCAAGTTTTTTGTTTTAATCAATATTTTTACCCAAATTGTTGGAGGATAGGTAGAAACTTATTAGAAGCCATAAACTGAAAACTTCCTGGGAGACGTATTTAAAATTGTGGACGGACAATGGACTCTTTTCATCACCTTCGAATTTATCTGAAGGAGCGATTTGTTTTTTTTCTGATGCGTCTAGAAAATCTTGTTAATTTTATTATTTATTTATATCGGGTCATCAATATGTAACGCCCCCATTCTGTTTTAGTAAAATAAACCGTTAGATTCCGGCTAGACAAAAAACATTTTGGGGTTGTAATAAACATATCCCAACATTACAAAACCGTTAGACATTTTTCGGTACTGTTTTATAACTACTCGTACAATTCTATGTAATTTAGAATTTGAAAGCAATATCCTGCAGACATAGCTGATATCGGTTTAAATATGATATAGCAGCTAGAGCTGTGGTCTTGAGGTGGTGAATGAATTGTCTACGGTAATTTGGCTTTTAAAAATGTTAACGATTGTCCAAGTTCCGTTTGCCCCGTCGAATAAGTGGGTGAGATAGATAAATATTTTCAAAATGGGACTCTGCCACTTATATACTGTGACGATAGATCATTTTGGCAACTTATTCGCTATAACAACTGAATTACGTATTCTATGAGTTTTGAAAAGCTTATTAAAACTTAATACTGTGTGGATGTGATTTCGGGCTAGCATTTGTATGAAAATTACCCCGTAGAGTACGTTAGCTGTTGAAAAAACACGATCAATGAGTTCTGTGACATCCAGGCCCGGTTTCTGATAACTCTTGTTCAGTACCTATCGGCTGGTTAGTCTTATCGCATATAGAAGACACACAAAATATTTAGAAAGCTTTTCCATTGAATTGAATGGAATTTTTGTTTATTTTGCATAGTTCTGCCATAGGGTGAATTAACATTGGGTGAGGTTATAAAACACAACGATGCGCAACGTTTCGCGCAACGTTTCAAATCAACCGGCCGTTACGGATCAGAAACTTCTCCATACAAACAGATCCTCTAACCGCCCCCTTGCGAGGCATAGCTTGATTGATTTGCAGAAATTTACAATCTGCCGTCGAACCGTGCATTTCCGCCCTCATTTATTTATTAAACTATTTATAATCAAAATAAAATGTATCTGCATCTCGTTTAAAACTGGAAATTTTAATTTTCGAGCAAAACGTATCAGCTGTGATGTGTCAATTGTCACATTTGTCACTTTCCGAGAGATGGCGATGGGAACACCAAGTCTGATCCGGATCTATGCGTTTACAGAACACAATAGGAAACGTTTCGGAAAACGCGAAACGTTACGCGAACGTTGTGTTTTATAACCTCACCCATTGTAAGACGAAACCGGACGGGTAAACTTGCAAGACAAGAACCATTGGCTGAATTCAGATTGTAAGACGAAACCGGACGGGTAAACTTGCAAGACAAGAGAGCTTTTATAGTGGCCAGTAGACAAGCATTGTGCATTTCACATTGTAAGAACGCGTTTTACGAAAGAAAAAAATCGTGACACGATTGTTTTTCTTTCGTAAGATCTTTCGTACGATCGATAAGACGATTGCATCTACCAATAGTTCAGGCGTTCTGCAAAGACAATTAGCGCGTGTTTTACTTGCATTTTAATCTTGTCGACTCGTCATTTCATTGTACACTAACTTTGGAGCTTGCATGGCAACATTTATACATAATTGCTGTGTGATTATTGTTCGCCGGTCCGTGTTTTGATCGGATAGTGTGAAATGATCATACGATGGTTCTTATCGTCCAAGTTTACCCGTCCGGTCGTTTTCTTACAATTTGAATGAAGCCATTGTTTTTACAATGTGTAATGCACAATGCTTGTCTGCTGGCCACTACAAAAGCTCTCGCCGTCCGTTTGTTTGTGCTAATAAATAATAAATCTCAGATTGAAAAAAATCATTGCGCGGTTTTATACCACAGCGTAAATAAGCAAAATAAACAAAAAAATCAACAACAATTCAATTTAATGGGAAAGCTTTCTGAAAATTGTGTGCCTTCTCTATGCGATAAGACTAACCATTCGATAAGTGTTTTGAGTAATCAGGCCCCAGTTTTTAACGTTTAATCGTTGAAATCTACAGTTATTTACATTCGTTGGGGGTAACTTCCGATTTTAGGCCGAAATTGGGGCAAACCCGAATGTAATTTATTCGCAATTTCAATAATAATACAAGTCGACTTATCTAATTATTCCCATAGCCAATAGTTTCCCTACAAAACTGTACAAGTAGACTTAACCGGGTAACCACCATCAATGAGTGAGTTGTCTGAAAATGCACATTTCTGTAACTAAGAAAGCGTTGCGTTTTAAGCTTAAACACTTCTGCATATTACGCAGAACTTTTGTAAGAGTAGTTGAATGCACTTAACTCATTTTCAAAACAAGTCGACTTATCCACTTATTCGCCGTGGCCCTACAATAGAGCGTCGATTATCCGAACTAATCTCGACAAGGAGTGGTTCGGATAACCGCGAAAGTTCGGTTAATCGAGTTTTCATAGAAACACTGGAGGATTGCCTAAAAGTTAATATAAGCCACAACCTGGAAATGTGCCAAACGAATAGCACTGAGCAAAAATATGAAATTCGAAAGAATTAAGTGTTGTTGGTGAGAATTTGCTTCCTTCAGGCACTTGATTTTTTCATCTGATTCGAAGAATTTCATATGAAAATATCTATAGGTGTGTTTTTTTGGTTATCCCGTGCAGGTTTGGGTAACGAAACTCCATATAAAAAAAATTAGCTGATCCACCTATCATTTTTTTATATAAAGTTTCGTTACCCAAACCTACACGGGATAACCAAAAAAACACACCTTATATCTCCGGTTCGGTTAATCGAATGTTCGGATAATCGACGTTCGGATAATCGACGCTCGACTGTACTTCTTTTATTTTCGTCAAGATTCTTTGAAGATACATTTTTTCAAAGTTTTTCTTTTTTTGCACGACCTGCATATTTGGGGGTGCGCTTTATAATCCAGGCGTTTTATTCTCGGCATCGAAAGTTCTTAAGAGCGTTTTATCCCTGGATTATCAAATGCACTTCGTGTTAGGTGTTGCAGATACTCGTAAAAAAAACTTGTGTCTTATATTCGAAGAAACAGGTATCATTCAAAATTCGAAATTCAAAATTCAATAGTTTTTCGTATTATGTTTTTTGTTGTTATATTAATGGGTTCCTTAATCCTTAAATTTACATGAAAGTTTAGAATCTTCCGTGGAGGATTCATCCGATAAGAACATACATTATTAACCACAATTTCACAATGAACTTTTTACAGGTTTCATAGGTTGGTATGACATTTTATACACGTCATTCATACGTAATGGAGCAACCATCATCTGCAAGATATAAAATATAAATTTAAAGTAAAATTATATTAAGTATTACTTGAAAATTTGAGAATATATGACATGAAATCATTGAAATTCAATATGTTGCGACTTGATTATTTTTTTTATACGAATGCGTACCGCAAAGGTTATTTTAAAACGTTCAACGCCTCATACACTAATGTGTGGTAAGTCATACGGTTTGGTGTATGAAATAAACGCAAGTATGTAATTCAAAACGATAAGGTGCAATCTAGATGAAATAGATCGTATGCTACTTCTTTGCATTAAGGTGAAGTGTGTATTGATTGCGTACTGCAAAAAACTGAAATACATAAAACCATATTTTTTAGCATCTATGACTATAGGGATGATGAACGAACAAGCGATCAGTGTCACTTAATAAAATAGATAATTATTGGACCGTTATGAATTGTTGTTTTAATTGATGCTGCTTTAACTTGAACTCCGGTGTTTGATTGAAGAATGGGATTAAGTTGGAGTAGGATTACCAGTAGAATGCTTAGGCTGATATACAATGTAGGCAAATATGTATCTTATAAGATTCTTCGCGTACAACTTATGTTTGACATACACACATGTAGCTTATCTACTGGAAAAGAGCTTCTCGATTGCAATGAAATCATATATGTTCGTAAATGTTACGATTTGTTGTACGTTTACAAGGATATAAAACGAACATTCCTGTCAATTGTCACAATTATGGAGCAATGCATTCGAGAGTATATATATATATATATGTATCAATATGCAGTTGACACTTGACAGTAGCTAAAAATACGAGTATTTATGAATTAATGAGACTTGCTGCACGACTTACCATTGGTAAATCAGAAGAAATTATTTTCTTAAACAAGATTCCAGTTATGTACACAGAAATAACCATGACAAATAATATGGCAGTAGATTTGTTTGTTCAAATTCTTAGCAGTTTCACCTTTGACGAATAACAAGTTAATAATGTATGTCATTCCTCATTCATATCATCATTTATTCTGTGTGCGGCACGACTACTATCAGCAACCAGCTTATTACTCAAAAACCATTTTATTCACTTAGTTTCTACTCCGTAATGAGATATCAAAAGTTTTGGATTTTTCTTATCATATGTATTTTACCTTTACAAACTTCGGTTGAAACATCCCAGCTCTTAAGCCGTGGTAAAAGATATTTAGATTTTGTTCCTAAAAGTCGTATGTTTGTAAGTAGTGTCTTGCTATGCAATTTTTTAAATAATGCATATATTTTGGTTTCAGTTCCGAGCTAATGTTAAGGATAATATAATTAAAGTAAACACGCTATGGGCTCATGCATTTGGCTACAGAGCAAATTATCCGATAGAAAATGACAGAAAGTATCGACCCTTTCGACGGGATATTTATGAAACTATTGATGATCTTCTAACCAGGTGAGTAGTGAGAGTTTACGATCCTTGAATAAGTTTTTGTTCTTAAACTGAAGTGTTCGGGACTTCAACATGAATCGACTATCCTATATTAGACAATTGCTGCCAAATTTGAAGTTAGATTGTACCCTATCCTGTTCTGAATAACAATGAAACGCGGATGTTACGCTAACAAAAAACAATCACTGTGAATACCGTGATTCAGTGGCGTAGATAAGGGGGATCAATCCCCCCCCCCCTCTCTTGGGCCACAGATTTTTTATTATTACTTTAGGTACATAAAACAAAGCAAACGTGTGTAGTGTTTCATGAAAACGTGAAACCATTTTCAGAACAGTAATAGAAAATTTAGCACTTCCTCAAATTTCACTTGTATTATAGAATCATATCGACAGAATAGTAACACTACAGCACAGGGCTTTACGTTCATTTACTTTTTCACATTGGAGTTTTGCACAGGCAAGCCCTACTGAAGTAATCTAGACAGCGGCCGCTCTAGAATTTACGTCGCCCGGGCAAGATAACAATTTGCCGCCCCTTAGGTACTGTACCAGGCAGATTGATGGTATGATAGGGGAGACCGGGGCTGGTTCTAACAGGGGCAGGTATTAACAGGCTGATAGACGCCAAACTATCAGACTGAGAGACAAACAAATAATGATTGTCCTGTTTGTACACAATGCTAAAAGTGTCGAGACTCGTCAGTTTAGTCTGCGCCGTCGCAGTAACGAGTTGTGTGTGGTGTGCCCATATGAACAGGTAAACGATCTTTTTTGCGTTTTTATTTTCTTGATTTTCAATCTTAATATATATTTCAAAGATGTGAAACTTTAACTTATATAAAAAGTGTTTATTCAGCTATAGATGCACTCTAATTTCTTGCTGCTAAATTACGTACTTATTATAGTGCAATGTGATTTCTGAAAAATTGGGCTTTGGGGTTAGTTTTAACAGAACACACGGGGTAAGTTCTAACATGTTAACACTTACCCAAATCGCGAGCTAAGTTCCTGTGTTAGGATATTAAGGCTAGAGCTCCATTTTTTTTTAATTACCTGTGATTGTTTTTCAAAGAAGATGTTTATTAAATTTTTTGAGTTTAAGAAAACTGCAATAAAAGCTAAAGTTTTGTTATTTAATTATCTTTAGCATTAAAATATCACTCAGTACTGAATATGATGATACTGATCGTTGTATTTAATTAATATGAGACTGAAAAAAAATAAAGCTTGATTTTGTAGATTAACTGGTGTTTAATTATTTGCAAAAAGTTCAAATTCGATGATTATCCTTCCTGTTAAAACTTACCCCAGGGCTGTTAGAACCAACCCCAGGCTGGGGTAAGTTTTAACTTGTGAGTTTCTTGGGAAAAAAGCCTTATTATTTAGAATGTAATACGTCTACAATAATTTTAATAATTTCTATTTAAAGTCCTATTAATGACGAATTATATGGCAGAAAGTCATGTCTCTAAAGCAAAAGGTTGGGTAGCTAAGAAGTTTTGTTTAAAATTTGTTAGAACCAGCCCCAGTCTCCCCTACTATCGATGGACGTCTTTGTTGTAGAATCGATTCAAAGAATTTTTTCCTCATAAATCGAGGTAATTGTCGTGCTCTGTGGCCGTGATCGTTCGGTCGCCACTCTGTGAAATAGACACTCATAGAGAAACGAGTTTCCAAACTCGGCACGACTCGTCGCAAGTTTATTATTCAGAAGAAGATGATAAGAAATATTCTTATCGTAGAATAATTAACTAAAAATGCGACTAGGAAGTGGTATGGCTGACAACCGTATCACACTCCGAATTCAGTTGTCTTTGTAACGTTGATGACTACACACGGTGGTCATCAACGCACCATGCTCCACTAGGAGTTACGGTAATCAAGAGAGAGAAATCGAAGTAATGGTCCCTCATGGTCGTTGCTCGGAAATGATTTACATAGTGGAACCAGCTGATGTAAAGACAACACAAAAATTCATGCTCACAATGGGATTCAAACTAACGTTCAGCTATCATTCATAAGTGCTTTTCGACTTACTGGATCATTTGCAGATTTATTGGAAATCCCATACAAAATGATGATCCTGGAAATTGATCCAGGGTATGACTTGGATCATCTGCCAAACTAATCCCCCAGATGTCTCCGCGAAAAATTTCCCTGAAATTTCCCGTTAGTCATTTTGCTATTCAGTATTTTTGGTTAGTAAACTTTATTTCAATATTTCTTGAGACTTTTCCTTTTAATTGTATCTCGCACGGTGTATAATTACAAATGCAATTTATAATTCAGAATATTGCGTTGGGGACTGACGACACGATAGTCAGCTGTTACCGAATTGGGAAATTTTGATCCGATTTCATTCGACTTGGACAATGATCCTGTCCACGTGTATAGTCTTAAGCGCAATTCACCAAAATTCAGCAAGACCTTATAGAGTTTGTTTGGAATTTCAAATTTAAAGCTTGATGTAAGATATCGTAAATTAATGCGTAAAATTCCTTAAAACACTCAACACATTTTAGAAAACTCTGCCCTCAAGAATGTTAATTCAACAAATTGTGCTGTTTTCATAAAAACTGGGCAGCCGCAAAACTTAAATTACCCGGATTTCTGCAGGGTTTTCAACGTACATGGCATATTTTTATAAATGCACCATCTCGACAGTTTTTATAGAGAATAAGGTCAGAGCTAGTTAAATCGGCGGAACCTAGCCAATTTCTAATATTAGCCTTCCGTGGGAGGGAGCTCTGACAATGTGTTATGTCCTTCGATCCCTCATCTTGCTGAAATCCAAACCACATTGTTTGTAATTTGCCCTCCAGTACTAGTTGAATCAATGCAATCGGAACCAACTGAAAAAATCCAATTATTCAAACATTTGGCGAATTGAAGTTCCATGGAAATTATGGGAAACGACTCAAAAAACGAGACCGAGGCTAATTTCGGGCGCGGTCGAAATTTGAATACCCGTCACATTTGAATGAAACTTCAGTTTCTTTTGTGTTAATAATTTCTTCCGCAGCCCTATGACGTGTTCCGATTCCATCTGTTCCCGGAAGCGTTAATCCTTAAATACATGGGGTCTGAACCCATTATCGTAACTGACCTCCCCTTATGTAAAATCGGTCACTAAAGACGGAATCAGCCTTTATATTCCCAGGAAATAGCCCGTTTTTCCATCAAAGCAAAAATAGTAGAATTTACATTGTGTACCAAATATGGTACGCCATGCATTCAGGCCATATGTTGTAAATGAAGGACATTTTTACAAGTTTATTCATTCTGCCTCTTACTTTCATAGGAACAGAAAGATAATGAATATTGAGAGTTTTGATCGAAATTATAGTGGAAACTCGATATGATGAACTCCTCTCCTCATTAGAGGAAAGGTGGTCATTTCTATAGAAAATCGTGAATATTCAGTTTTTTAAAAGGGAGTTCGGGTGCGTGATTAGTTACCTATTGCTTATTGAAATTTGTATCGATGCCTATTTGTGACATATCCTGGAAGTTGATGGAAAGTGGAGTAGGCCTTACTACCCGTACAAATCGAAATTTAGACATATCTTTTGATAGTATGTCCCAAAAAACTTCAAATGTGTGTCAAGAGGTAGCTGTTAGATGTCCTTATAAAATATTAAAAGTGCGCCAGATCCGACTCATATACTTCTTTCTTTTCTCCCCTGCAAAAAAAAACTGGAAGTGATTACTTTGGGCTTTGCGTGCCGTCTAACTATGTACATCATGCTATTTGCGCAATTAGAACCCGGTCTCATTATAAAATAAATCTTTTATATAATAGTTCGTTATAAACCGCTGTTAAACGTATATCTCGAGACTTCTTTTGACTTATCATAGCGCATGGGATTCCTTTCTTGAAAAGTATATGGATTGGATTGACTTTGCTAGGATATGAATATGGAAATAAACTGCATGCCTGCTTTAACCCAAATTTATACAGGTCCCAGGACATGTCCACAAGAATTACATCCATGTAATTTTTTGTTTATCGAATGTGGTACTCCATATGAAATGGTTGACCCTAGAAGCACATTCTCTGAGGATCCTGAACGTGGGCTTCCAAGACAATACTCGACATAGTCAAATGGTTTGAGGAATTGGATATCAAGGCGCAGCTGCTTGAGGCTTGGTGAAAGTCCAAATATCTTACTAAGATGTCCAGTACGGAAGCTCGGTTTTTTAGTGGCGCGTCCTAGGGCAAAACAAAAGATGTGAACAATTTTTTCAGTATACTTGCCAGTAAAAAGACTGGGATTATAAGAAGCAGCTACAGAGACGCTAAGCCCTGACCGGTGTGCTATAGAAAACAAAATGACAAAAACGATCATTCTAAATCAACTATGATAGCTCCGTTTCCTTGGATCCTGAACAGGACTGATTAAGCTAGCTTTCATAAAAAATGGCGGTACATGGCTAGATTTCTGTAAAAGTCTGACTTTTATTAATTTTTTTGATTTTTTTTTACTTTTTCCCAAAGTAGAAAAATCAAGCTTTTGCATAAATTCAATTTTGGCTCCCCGAAGCTTTCCTTGAATTATCTGTGCGTCGTCAAAGTGGACCTACGTTATTTTTGTGGAATTTTAAAAGCTATTCTTGAGAGCTAAAACAATTGGCGAAATTTACCGTTATTTTGAAAAGGAAAAATACTGGTGAGTAAATTGGAATGTTTTCTTGAAATTGTTTTGAGATTTTGACAAAAAAAGACACTAAAGGTATTGTTTGCACCAATTTTGCAACGTCCATATATGGTACATCATGTATTGGGGCATATTCAGAAATATCTATACATACATTCCGATCGTTCTTAGTTGATGAAATTCTTCTCCTTTTGTCTTGGGTAGGGTAGGATATGTTCATAAAATTTTAATTATCAGCTCTTTCAACATGATGGTGCGTTTTATTTTGCCCAGAACAGGTCCAAATAACATAAATTTTCATACAAATTATGTCACCTATCTATTTTTCCAGGACATTTACTGCCATTTTGGTACGCTACGCATTTAAGGGTTAAGGCTAATCCAGAAACACACCTGAATGAATTTTAGTTAGGATTCAAAAAGAAAATTTTTTTTTTACAAGAACCTAATATTTTGTGTTTGGTTTGTATGACAGCCCTATGAAGTAGTGTTCTGATTTCATGCGTTCCTAGATATGTTTTGAGGCCTTACTAGGCACACATTTGGGAAATGTTTGGTTAAGATGGGTACATAAAGAAAAAAGTTTTTCTTAGGAGAACTTAATTTTCAGAGGTTGGTTTCTATGGCAGCCCCATTACCCCATGGTTCGATTCCATTCGTTCCAACATATATACAGCGTACACTTAAAAGAAACTTGTGTACAAAATTTCATCCCGATAGCTTCAAAACTGAGGGACTAGTTTGTATTGAAACAGACGGACAGACAGACAGACATCGCTCAATCGATTTCTCTCAGCACACTGATCAATAATATATGTATATACTTTATATAGTCGGAGGTGCTTCCTTCTGTGCGTTGCAAACTTCATGACAAAGTTAATATACCCTTTCACATAGTGACGGGTATAAAAATAATGCCTTTGGACATAACATTTCTCACAAAACGCCGTTATGCGGTCAGTGTTTATGCGACTCCGTATTTCTCATTTCATATGAATTTCTTCTGGAGCTCAATATTTATTCGGGGCACTCATCAGACCTAAACAAAAACTTTAGATCTCATCTACCGGAAATCAAAGCACGGCATATCGCATATAAATGAATCAAAAAAATTGCGTGCTTCGTCCTCTATGTGAAAATTAGGTAGGCAAAAATTATGGATCATGCAATATCCTTCTGGTGAAAAGGAGAGGTGGAGAGGAGTAATTCTACAGTTATAATCTTTTTTAAAGAATTACCTAATTTGCATTTCGGAAGTAGGGCTAGTGCTAACATCACATACGTAAAATTTACGCAAGGCCTCCAAATTAAAAGCAAATATAGCTAGCTACGGTGTCCTAAAAGTTTGGAAATTTTACAAATATATACTCACGAATTTCTGAGTTATCGAAAAATTTCGATTTTGCTTTCTCCACATATACTGGGCATTCCCAACAAGCTCTCGTCTTCACAATTTTCCTTTTCTGAACATATCACTGTGTTGAGGTGTTCCGGCCGGAAAAGCGGCGATGATCTACTGATCTAACCCAATATAAAGCTCTGGTACTCCAAGCACACTATCGATAATTTGTATAAAAATTGGAATACTGTGGATTCACTCACCGTAGTAAAAAAAGCCAAAATTATTTCAGGACTCAGTTTTTTCGTATATGGCAAAATTGCTATCCATTTTGCACCAAAATTTGCTGAAAAAACGGCTAATTTGAAGTGTAATAAATACAGAAATTGTTTTTTTGAAATGCAAGATTTGATAACCTTAAAAGTAAGCAATCTTGCCAAATGATCTCCCCCTATAGCAGCTTGCGATGCCAGTTTTTTGACGAGCTGGCTATTGGAGTCTGTGTGGATACATCTTTACATTACTGGCCGGAACTTATATTAAAAAAACAGATAAACACTAAATCGCTGTGGCATATTCCCAAACATTCCTACCAAATTTCAATTTTATACCGTATTACTTAAGTATATTACCCTCGCTTATTGTATATTATACAATTCTTCAAAATTTCATTAATAATAATATTTCTATTAGGCATGGACTCGATGGACAGGCGTGTACAGTGAAGGCTTTTTGCACGGCTATAAAAATGGAACAATCCAATACCGGACTAATTTTTAAACTTTTCAAATTAGTTTTCACGTAAGTCTAGAAAGTACTTATTCATTTTTTGTAAATTAAACTTTTTTTTTTAAATCAGATTGGCGGAAGGTGACCTAGTGCGTTTTCCACATTTTCAAGAGAAGTTTTGCGATGCCGTTGAGTTAAATTGTCCCATATCATTTCAAGATATATCACCGTATACAGATGAAATTTGAATCTGTTTTTGAATTAACACGTTATTTGTTTAAAAAAACTTTCATTATACAATAACTCAATAGTATAAAATTTTTGGTATGGTTTCAATGGTCGTTAACTATAGCGCATAAGAGCACCTATCGATCGAGATGAAATATAGTTGCCATATTTATAGTGTCCCTGCGAAAGTCATTTGTTGGCCGAAGCCGAAGTTCGGCCATAAAGTAAGTAATTGGAATAGAGATGGAACTCCATATAACATTAAAGTCTACTGAAAAACATTTTACCTTTGAGCGTGTGCTGTAAATAACGTGTACATACAAAAAGATATCTTCGTGTATGTACACATGTACAAGTTACTTACAGCACACACTCAAAGGTAAAATATTTTTCAGTAGACTTTAATGTTATATGGAGTTCCATCTCTATTCCAATTACTTACTTTATGGTTCGGCTCCAAACATTAGAGAAGAAGAAGAAGACACACTGCTTGTCATCAGGTTAGCACACCCATTCGCAGGTGTACTTTCGGCCGAATTGCGGACAAACTAAAAGAGTTAAAATTTTTAAATTATTACTGTTAATAGTCCATTCAGTTCTCAGCTAAGAAAAACGAAAAGAATCGCTCATCCATTTTTTAATATTGTTTTATAATTATTCCTTATCTTATATAGTTTTATAAAATTAAAGATCAAACGATTTTCCCAAAGATTGTTTTCCGGTTTCTTCGGGAAACGAATTCTTTCATGATTTTTGAGGGATCTAAATTCCCTGTTCGATCTCTGTGAACATAGAGAACGGTTAGATGTGTCAGACCTTTTTGTGTCATTGTTGAATGTAGCCATGTTTAAAGACGTCGTGAAGCACTGAACGACATTTCTGATGATGCCGCTGATGCTGGAACTGTCAGGAGTAATGTTACTAGCCATATTAACTTGCTGTGCTCGATATACTTCGCAACATGTAGGTGAAGCTCCCGGCATATTCAACAATATCGAAATCGAGCATAGTAGCCCAATCTTACTGTCAGATTCTCTACTATCGGCACTGTTTTCTGACAAGGAGAAGGAAACACTTCCTCGTTTTCGTTGATCAACGGTCAGTTATATCACTATCGTTGGCCTTGTCGTTAATTTGATGTACTCTTGTTAAGGAAGAAGAAATGAAAATGATGTGATCATGTACATACTCGTAGTATAAGTACATGCACTAGATGCACGTATAATACTTTCTGCGAAACAGATATTCCATCATGGATAAAAAATATAGGTGTCATGGTTGAAATACATTTCCCGCGCCAGCATCAGCATCGACAGAGGCATTTTTTCTGCTTCTGCTGTCAATGTGGGTCGTCAAAGGCAAATGCGTGTGTTCTAAATTGAAATTTTTCTGCTGATACCGATGCTGACGCAGCCAATCTATTTCAACTATCAATCTCAAAACCTGGCGGAGCCAGAGCTTCACAGAATAATACTTTTCAAAAATTAATATAAATCTCAATCACTAACAAACTCGGGACATGGAAAAATTGGGATAGCTAAAATAGAGAAACTGGAAATCTTTTGAAAATTTTCTTCAAACAATTTTACACTCTTTAGAAAATGTTAACTCAACAAGATTTTGTAAATTAATCTCTGAGAATTTATTATTATTTATAGCACAGTAAATATCTGTAGGTCGTCCAAAACACCCTTGAGAGCCTAAATTGATCGCTAACATAAACAAATTTATTTTTATGTGGCAGAACAAATGTTTCCTATGGTATAGCTGAATAAGCTGCACCAATAAACACCAATATTTAATTTTAGCGCTTTTTTGCCGATACGTTGTGTTTTTCATGTTTGCACTAGAATAATACATAAAATGAATATGTAGGTACACTGTATATGTATAAAAATATAAAATAAATTATTCTTAATTTTTAATATATTACAATATATGTATGTAGTACTAATTGCCCTTTTAGCCAAAATATTGATGGGGCAGTTTCCCCGCTGCCCCCCCTGTTCCGGCGCCATTGGGTTAGCACATCCAATTTCTTTAACGTCGATTTTCCACATTTGAGCACGAAAAAACCCCAAACATTGGTTGTGTTTCAAGTAATATATTTTAGCTTTAAGATGGGTAAATAGAAGTCGTTATCTGGGAATAACACAGGCAATGATAATTGAGTGCATGTCAATGCTTTTGAGAAAGTAATATTGAAGAAAACATAGGGCTTCCTGACATCAAGGCAGGCTTATCTATTGTTGAAACAGTGATAAAAAATGCTCTGCCTTTCTCGGGAGTAAAACTGAAGAAAAAAACCCAACTTCATTTTGCCCAAAAGGAAATATGCCTTGATTTATGAGAACACTTGAGATGGAATAAAGAATAGCGCCATATTGTCTTTTCGAATAAAAAGAAGTTTAATTTAAAAGACTCATTCGGTTATAATACTTTTTCCACTATCTACGCTAGGAGGGACACCATTCGAATCACCTTCATTGTCGGGTGGAGGTTTAATAGTCTAGAAAACCATCTGGTACTATGGTACCTGCGAATTACAGTTTATTAGCAAATATAACAAGAAACAATTACAAAAAGTTGCCTCAAAATGATTTTCTTATTTTAAAATTATTTAGTAATATGTTATGGTATTTTTAACAGAATATCACTTCGCTTCACACTGTCTGGATGGTTTAATTAAGGCTTGAGGGCCAAAATATATACATAGAGACTTTGGCCTTGAAAATTTATCAGTATTTTTCTATTTATACTGTTCGAACTGAAGACTTGAAAGGTTTTTCAATTAACTATTGTACCACAGCCACAGCAAGACACGGTGGTTAAGTTTAATGCGACGAATTTGCAGAGAAGGTCATGATGGTTTATATGGAAACTGAAGAGTATCTGCTAAAATGGACCAGCTCCGTTGCAGGATTCCGGGTGTTTTAATTCTTTTTAACTAATTTAAATATTTTTTTATTCAATATTATTAAATTTTATTTCAGATTTTCAAGTGGATTGATTTTCAACATGGTGTACCATTTGCCTTCAATTTCTTTGAAAAATTCTGAAGGAAAAAGGAGTAGTTTTTAACGAAACGCTTTTTGATCAATTCATGAACCTGGCACGGCTTATTAAAAAAAGCAGGAAGATGACGTTGTCGTTTTTAATGAATGCTGCAATAATAAGATATGTCAATTCTTCTTAGCCAATAGCCAAGATATGGATGCCTTCTCAGAAATATTGAAAATAGCAGAATTTTTTTTTTCAATTTCTGGACACAATGTGAATTGTGAAAGGGTTATTTCCCTCATAAAAAGTCAATGTGTGACGTGCACAATCGACTAAGTGTGATAACGGTTCGTGATCTCATGATTGGAAGCTTCAATTTTACCGAATTAGACTGCAAACAATTTTACAAATATCTAATGAACCACGAAAACACAACATTTTTAACGAAAATCGGCGACTCACAAAATATTGTTGATTTATTTTTTGTCAGTTTTTGCACGTATATCCTCGAAACATCTATGAATAATTTAAGAATGATGAATTTAAAATAAACGAACTTCAGTTATGACTACAAATGTTTCTTTCCTTATTATGCTCATGTAGACAGATATCGGCATAAGGCATGGATGTAACCGCCTGAGGGTTTTCAGCGTCCTGGATTTCGACCCGACCTGCCTGCTAGCCCTACATATGAGCCTTTTATTATTTTAACCGACCGGAACGAATGAGAACAAAAACATTAAGTGGCGTAGCAACAATGAAAGTAGAAACCGTATTTTCTAGAAATTTCCAGTTAATGTCTATTAATTCGGGAAAAAAGTTATTATATTAAGTCTTGGAATCCACTCTATTTCATTTCATATAACTATTCGCAGGAACACTTAAGATCATGAACGTACAGCAAAAATGGAAATAAATAGGCATAAAAGTCATTCCACTAAACTTAGTAATTGGCTGCATTCAGCGGGCAGCAAGAACAGATCGAAAAAGTCGAAATATTTCTATCCGGCAGAAAGAGGACTTTTTACATTTTTAACCAGCTGTTGTTGTCGTATCAGCTGTCCAGAAAAGTAGAACTCCATTCAGTAAACACAGCAACTTTCCATATTTATATGGTGGGCATATGTAGTACAATTCCAATATTTGCTCGCGAAATGCAGCCACTGAATTCAACAAACATTCTAAGACATTTCAATGTTTTGTTTTGTCTTATTCGAATCTTCTATTTATTTTCAATATTTGTTGCATACAAAACTTTTCACAGAACAATTTAAATCTGTTCACTCTTTCTTCAGCCAAACCAGAAGAATTCTATAAATTTCATTAATTGTGTTACTCAATACTTTACTAAATGTTATATATGTATGTTTTCTTATGATTATGAATTTGCATTACTCGTACTAATTCATTAATTTAAACGGAAGTATACACATTCCCCTCTCTTGTTTTTTTTTTACTTTGTTGCGTAGTGTTTACTTTAGTTCCAATGCCTCCTATCTTTTAGGCAACATAAGTTGCACAATATATCCATCTTGATTTGTTTAAAAAAAATGTATATACACAATCGACAATAATGAATAAAATATCAACGGACTTTCGGTGTTTATGCATGATTTATTTTCTTTTTTAAAATGAATTCATCAAATTTTCAATATTTTTTTCTTTTCGCATTTCTTTTTTTTACAAAAACAATAATTTAGATAAGAATCTTATGGTACAGGGTTGCACAGTTGTAATCATCATTTTGCATTGCATACATATCTTTTTTTTATGATGAACATAGGGGGAACGGGTTTTTGTTTCTTTTTTTTTCTAAAATGCGTAAAATGATTTTAGCACGCGGAGACCACACCCAACGACGAATGTGACTTAAATGTAATTTCGTATTTCTCAAATTGAGAGAGTTTTTGTTTTAATGAGTTAATTGGTGGACAGGAACTTGCTTTTTTACAAAATGCTAATTGTCTCTTAAATGAATTTCCCCCATTCTGTTGTTGAAACGAACGAAACATATATATAGCCACCTGACGAGACTTCAATGAATTGCAAATATGCATTTATGTATGTATGTGTGTGTGTATATATAATACAATGTTATAAAATTATTTGTTTCTTTTGCCCCATGCAATTATTAATATTCATTATGCTTACACATTTTATTGTATGAATTGTTTAAAGAAACAAATTTGAACTGTTCGATACATGAGAAGCGTTCAGTTTGTGTGTCTGGAGTCTGTCCAAATTTTGTCCTTCACATACAATTCTTACAAACTTATACATAATAGCTTATCGCGCTCATTTTGTTTTTTTTTTTTCTCGTACTACTTTTCTCCTCATGATTTATCTTCATTAAGTATTAATTTTATAATTTCTTTTATTTTCTTTTTCCACTTATAAATTCTTTTGTATTTTATTTTACTTTGGCCATAATGCCTTTTAAATATATATTTATTTTCTCCCTTTTCTCCCCGAATACATTATAGTTTTCATTTAGGTTTTTTCATGCTTCTCTTCTATTTGAATCATTTTTAATTTTTATTATTTTAATTGTGATTTTTTCAATATGATTTCAAAGGCTGGCCTTTTCCACTTCATTATGTGAGTTATATTTTTTATGAACTATTCTCACATTAATTTGAAAGAGATTTATTTAATATTTTTTTTATCGTCAGCGTCATCTCTTTCATTCACTACTCTTTTATTTTTCATTTACAAATATAGTATTTTTTGTTTATTAAAATTCGATATATTTCAGAGTTCCTTGTGATTCTCGAATCATCCACAAAAGGGAAAAGGACGTCAGCGGTTAAAAATTTAACATTTTGTGTTGATTTTTTCCTTTGTAATGTTTAACACTAATTACCTGTAATTAGAAAAGAATATACACGTTAAATACACAGAAAGCATCACTATTAAAATTAGATATGTATAAAAAAAATACAAAATATGAAGGAATGAGCAAACTCTTGGGGAATATGGGCGAGATTCCGCAGTTCCGAGTTCGGGGAAAAAATGCAATTCCAAAAATCATAGGGAACTATTTAATGAAACGTAGATTTTCAGGTTTGATTTTTGTATTGCCGGAATCGTTGCATTCAATGAAAGGGGCAATGTTGTGTTGCCTCTATAGCGATTCACGATTATTTTAAATGAAAGTTATTATTTCCGTGCTAAACCAATATATTTCGGGCTAAAGTGCCCATCATCAGGGTTTCTATAATATACACAATAAATAAATAACTTTAATACAATTACGTTTTACATGAAAATAAATATAGACAATTACCTATTTTCTATTTTTGAAAAACTAAGCCACACAAAGACTTTTGAAACAAATAATGACTAATTGGCGGAAAAAATATATAAAATTGACAGAATTCGTTGTTACGTTATTTGGACAATATGTGACATATGTACATAAGTACTAGGTTTTATAAATAGTATGGTACAATTACTCAAAATTTATAATTACACGACAACATCTGAATGCTCAACTTCTACGTGCGGAAATCGCTGACTGCAATTACATCATCAAAAACTTGCACAACAAATGCCCAGCTGATAGTTCCAGTTCACCAATCTACATCCAAGAACTAAATGTAAGTAACAAACGTCTACATCGTAAATTTACAAACTTACAAGTTGAGCAAAAGCCTCTTGCTGACATGCATATAGACAAAAATTTCATCAAAAACGTCTCCGACACCGATGTTCCGAGAGAAATGCTAATTCTTCTCAGCATGGGACCGAAATTCGCGTTGCCAATAAAACGAGTTCCGACACTTGAGCTCGTGACTGATATTGAGTATATCATATCGAGATATGCCGACGAAAATATCCGAAAACAAATGCGCTCGCAACTTACTTACACTATTACTCATCATATTAAAATGAAGAGAAAATTTAATCGCATCGAAAATTTTCTCTTAAAGGCAGCAAAAATAACATCGAAATTTCTTAAAGAGCGTCCGGGGATTTATATCTCTACAAGTGATAAAGGCAACATTACCATCATTGCCAACAAAAACGGAATATTATGATAAAATGGAATTTTTACTAAATGATTCCGACAAATTTGTTAAGTTAGATTCAGATCCTACAGCTTACCTGCAGAGGAAGAATAATCGTCTAACATTTACGTTAAACAACAAATTTCACCAATTTATTACTGAGAAACAAGCGAAAAATTTAAAAACATATGTAGCAGTTCCACCGCGTATATTTGGTCAATTAAAAATCCACAAAGCTGGTCGAAAACTACGACCCATTGTTTCAACAGTAAACTCAGTGGCATATAAAACCTCCAAATTCCTTGCCAACATCTTAAGGAAGGCGTTTAAATCAAATTTCGCTCTAAAAAACTCTAAACAATTTGTTAAACACGTTATCAAAAGAACGATACCAACCAACCACAAACTCGTATCATTTGATGTAACAGATTGTTTTTCAAATATCTCAACAGACTTAGCTCTGCGTCTTATAGAGAGAGATTTTGATAGATGCGTCAGTCAACACACCGAAATCCCCAAGAAAGTATTTTTAAACCTATTAAAATTCTGCCTCATTGATTGCAATTACCTAAGCTACAAAGGCGATTTGTACTCAATGAAGTCTGGCTTATTTATGGGGTCAAGTCTGGCACCAATTTTAGTCGAACGACTGCTGGATGATCTGGTGAAAGAAACGTTGTTTAAACTGGATTTCATACCACTGTTCTGGAATTCATATGTGGACGATCATATTACGGCCGTTCCAGAGGATAAAATACATAAAGTCCTCGACACACTGCATGAGTATGATCCGAATATTAAATTTACGTATGAAAGCGAGAAAGATGGTAGACTTGATTATTTGGATCTAACATTACACCGCCACAATAATTGTCGTGTCATTACGAACTGGTTTCACAAACCGATTGCATAGAATAGGCTGCTTAGCTATTATTCGAACCACCCGATGAAGATGAAGACTAATGTAGCTAAGTCATTTATTCGTACAGTTTTCAAAATCAGCCATCGAAAATTTTGGAATCAAAACTTGGTACGAATAAAGGAGATTCTCGCCAAAAATAACTATCCGATGGCATTAATTGAGAAAATGATTGGCGAAGTAAGACAAAGTCGGAATGCCAATAAGACTAGTTACGCCTTCTTGTCAGCAGAGGAAAGCTCAAAAGCTCAACCTGTTGACTCGGATAAAACGTTCGCATCTCTCGTCTATGTACCAAAACTAAGTGAGTCGATATCTCGCCGATGTAAATACTTTGTTCCGAACGTGCATTTAGCCATGCGTCCACACCAGAAAAATACGACTATGTTTACCAACTTAAAGTCGAAAATTCCCAAAGAAGAGAAATCAGGTGTAGTCTACAAGATTCGATTGCCTAGACTGCGAAGCAACTTACATCGGTGAGACAATTCAAAAACTAGGGACTCGTATATCTCAACATGAGAACGACACGAAAAAGTCTATTAATAATAATTTGTCGGCTCTAGCCAAACATGCCATTAAAAACAATCATCGATTCGACTTCAAAGAGGCAAACATTTTATCCAGCGAAAAGAACTAAGCCAAGTTACAAATTAAGGAGGTTAATCAAATAATAAAATTCGAGGAAAATGCGTGTAATGACAAAACTGACAAAAAAGACTACTCAAATACTTATTACAATTTAATTCAATTTGGACTAAACAGTAATTATAAATTTTGAGTAATTGTACCATACTATTTATAAAACCTAGTACTTACATATATCACATATTGTCCAAATAACGTAACAACGAATTCTGTCAATTTTATATATTTTTTCCGCCAATTAGTCATTATTTGTTTCAAAAGTCTTTGTGTGGCTTAGTTTTTCAAAAATAGAAAATAGGTAATTGTCTATATTTACTTTCATGTAAAACGTAATTGTATTAAAGTTATTTATTTATTGTGTATATTATAGAAACCCTGATGATGGGCACTTTAGCCCGAAATATATTGGTTTAGCACGGAAATAATAACTTTCATTTAAAATAATCGTGAATCGCTATAGAGGCAACACAACATTGCACCTTTCATTGAAACGTAGATATTTTTAAGATCTTAATTGCATTTCATTCAATTACATATGTGATCCCAAAATATTTTTAAGACTGTTTTTCTTCCAGTATTTCACCAAACCCACCTGTTGCTCTATCGGGCCCTGAACCTGGACGAAATTAATGTTAACTCCAGGTGTTGTATTTGAGATCGTAGGAGAGAGATCCATAGATATGCACAATGCATAAGCGTTGGCATCACCATGTTATAGGGCAGACAGGCGTGAACCACTGTTTATGTCTGTGGATGAGGTCATCGTTCTCGCCTCTTGCAATAGTGTTCCATAATAGCCCTAAAGTGAATTGGCCTGCGGCACTCGGGAGCCTAGTTTTCTCAGGCAAAATGGATGGTGAAGGCACTAGAACCGGAAGCATACTCGTTATCACTGTTTGTAACTTTCGATTCTATTGAAATCTCCGAGTGTTCGCTTTACATGTTCTTGAACAGTATCGCCAGAGTTACTGAACACTAGTATCGAGTCCATGCGTGAAGAATTTTTTCCTGCCTTCAGACAAGGTTCATCTGGTAGGTATGCATGGTCATGGTCTCTCTAGAACACTTCAGGTTGGTGGCCGATTTCTGCTACTTTTCCTAGGGATATTAGTATTTATCTCATAACTCTCCTCATTAGATTTTGCATGGATGTTTATCTCTCTTCTTGATTTGCCCTAAAGGTACATTTTCCTCGGCACTACCCCAGCGGCTATGGCGACAGCGACTCGCTCATTTTATATAAAAACTCGTTTTTAGAATGAGAAAAAAATTAGTTTTTATATGGAATGAGCGAGTCGCTGTCGCTAGGGCCGCTGCAGTCGTGTCGAGGAAAATGTACCTTAACTCCTAGTGGAGCATGGTACGTTGGGTTCTATACAAAATCCAAAAAGACAAAATCCAAAAAAAATGAAAAATCCACAAAGTCAAAATCCACAAAGGCAAAATTCACAAAGACAAAATCCATAAAGTCATAATTCACAAAGTCAAAATCCAAGAAGACGAAATCCATAAATTCAAATTTACATCAGTTTGCTTATCACAATTGAATATTGAGAATATTTATGTACGTTATTACGTTAACTAGACAATTACCAAATCCCGGAGCATATGCGCTTTACCTGTAGAAACGGAAAAGGATTCATTCGTGGCATATACGATTTAGCCGATGACACGGAGAGGAATGCACCGGACTATAAGCGCTTCAGGTAAATACAGAGACACCTAAGGCGCATATGCTCCGGGTGCATCCTTCTCCGTGTCTTCAGGTAAAGCGCATATGCTCCGAGGTTTGGTAATTGTCTAGTGCCCACGCAATAAGCATTATGGCTCTCTTCATACAAAAATTTATGGATTTTGACTTGTGGATTTTGTATAGAACCCGGTACGTTGACGACTGCCGTGTGTAGTCGTCATCGTTTCAAAGACAACTAAATTCGGAGTGTGATACGGTTGTCAGCCATGCCACTTCCCAGTCGAATTGTTAGTTTATTATTCTACGATAAGAATATTTCTTATCATCTACTGAAAACTTGGGAAGTGTCGTGCCTGAGTTTGGAAGATCTTTTCTCTATAAATCTCTATAATACCACAGAGTGGCGACCGAATAATCACAGCCACAGAGCACGACAGGTTTATGTGTATCATGTCATGTATTTTTAAATTTTAAAGAGATACCTACATAATCCAGAAAAAACAAATCCCGTCCCTTCATAATCCCGCATCTTACAAAAAAGGCCACTGCTTTACACTATCCCGGCATTACTAAATCCCGCCATTACAAAATCTCGCTCACTAAAAACCCCGCCGATTTGCAATCCCGCTAGTGAATAGTGAAATAATCCCGTCAAAATACCGCCATACTTGATTCATTGTTAACATAAAAATCAAGATGATAATAGAGCCCCTCCTACAGAACTAGACTGTCACGCAGGGGATGCTTAAGTAGGCCTGTTCGGTACCGAGATTTCAGTACCGGGTTTCGGTTTTTTCAATACCCGGTGCCACAAGCGGTTTCCCTGAATCAGGTTTTTTTCAGTACCGACGGTTTTTTAACCATAAGCCGGCTTTTTAAGTACCGGGTTAAAAACCGACTCAGGTTTTTTTTCAGTACCGACGGTTTTTTTTAACCATAAGCCGGTTTTTTTGAGTACCGGGTTAAAAACCGGTACCAAAAAACCTGAAAAAAACCGGCTCATGGTTGAAATGAATCGTTCTTTTTAACTCGGTACCAAAAAACCGACTCGTCGGTGGGTTTTTTAACTCGATACCAAAAAAACCGGGATATCGATACTTTAGAATATCGGGTCCGGTACCAAGTGAACACCGGTTTTGTACCGGGATCCCGGTTTTTGGAACAGGCCTAGCTTAAGTCTCGACTACCGAAAGATCAGACCACCTATTTACCTATTTTTCAAATTAAGTCACCTGGCCCTTGGATCTTCGAGACTTAAGTATCTCCACGTGAGGAGGCCCATTATTTTAGCGGTAAATGTGATGTCGCTTTAAAAAAATGCGAGTGGGATTTTTAAATGCGGTATTTTGAATTAGTTGGTTATTGAAATGGCGGAATTAAGTTGAGCGGATTTTGATTAGACGGGATTTCAATTGAGTGGGATAATTAACGTTGGGATTTTGAAAAACGGGAATATAATAGGCAGGATATCGTAGCCAACCCTTTTTTAATTTGTCAGTTCGATGGTGTCGCGTTTGTTGACTGTGAATAAAAAGTGAGCGTAACCATTTCGAGAGAGTTTTTGGCCATCCTGCCTTGCGGGATTCCTAATACAAGTCGAAACTTAGCACAACTATATTTGGATTATAGCCAGGAACTATACGCTCTGTTTGTCGACTTTAAGTCGGCCTTCGACACCGTGGATCGTCGTGCACTATTTTATAAGCTATACAACAGCGGCATGTCTTACAAATTTGGAAATGTTTTTGAAAATCTATATGAGGATACTAAAGCAAAGGTGTGGAACGGGACACAACTCTCTGCAACATTTATCACGAATTTTGGCGTTCGACAGGGATGATATAGGCGCATGCTAACTACCTCGTAAAGGTCGCAGCAATGGATGAATATAGGTTTGCTTAAGAAGGTACTAAACTATGCCATTGGAATGAAAACCATCTTCTTTGTTGGTTTACAAGAATTGGCAGTCGAAACAAGAGAAGATTTTACTTGGAATGTACACTGGAAACACATCACGAACTCCACAGATTGAGACAAGATTTAAGGCTAATGGGGATAGAGTCAACTAGAATCATCGCTTGTGTATCACAACATCGAGTAGTATATGCGACTTACACGCAAATAAAGGGTGTCCAGCGGCAATTTTTCAACTTAAAGTTGCAATCATCGAAGTACTAGCGCGGTGAGGTACGCGGGAGGGGTATCATTCAAAGCGCACGATTTGCGGGTTTGTTAGTCGCCATGAGTCACTCTGGTCGGGGACACATCGCGCGTTTCCGGTGGAGCAATATTTAAAGTGCAGCGAATCACTGATCCGTGCGAGTCGCGCTTTTTGTACTCTCTTCGATATTCGACGATTAAGTGATGGGCCGAGCACGCAACTTATGGGTGCAAAGATTCAGGCAAGAAGGGACAACAGTCAATAGACCTACTCCTAGACCATTAACGTCAGCAACAACGCCAGAACATGCGTGTCTCAAGTTCGAAATGAAGTTATTCGAAATCCACGGAAATCGATAAGGAAGATTGCCGCCTCCACAGGAATCAAAAAGTCATCAGTGCATGTTATTTTGAAGCAAAAATTAAAGTTCCACCCATACAAACAGCAAAATGTTCAGGGTCTCAATGAAAGTGACTATTCTTTGCGAGAGTCCTTTGCACGAACAATGTTGGAACGTTTTCGGACACCACAATCGCTTGGTAACATTTTGCATTTTGTTCAGTGATGAGGCACATTTTCATATCGATGGGTATGTTAACAAACAAAACATGCGATACTGGAGCCCTACAAACCCCAAAGAACGCCATCAAAAACGTCTGCATTCACCGAAAACGACAGTTTGGTGTTCATTTCATTTCAGCCAGCGGTGTAATTGGCCCTTTTTTTAACCAAGGGGAGACAGTCACTGCTGCGGTGTATTGCCGTATGATAGACGAGTTTCTGTTACCACAATTGCATCTGTATATTCGGGTTACAACAACCGAACGCAATTTCAACAGGATGGCGCTACTCCGCATACTGCTAGGGTGTCGATGGTTAAAGGCAATTTTTCCGAATAAACTTATCAGCAAGTATGGAGACATCCCATGGCCGCCTAGATCGCCAGACCTCACTCCTTACGATTTCTTTTTGTGGGGGGATACCTTAAATCAAAGGTATATTGCAACAGTCCCCGGACTATTCAAGCCCAGCAAGAAAATATCCGGCGTGAAATTGAAGGCATTACTCCAGCGCGTTGCCGACGCGTTTTCGCAAATGTCAAGGTCCGGTTACAAGAGTGTGCTGTTAAAAATGGCCGACATTTGGACGACATCATTTTCAAAAAATAAAATCCGCATTATCTACCTACATTTTAGAGAAATAAAGATATAAAAAAACAATGTCGTTTTATTTATATGGAATTTTGAAGTTGAAAATTTTCCGCTGGACACCCTTTACATACTTATTTCTAAAACTCCTATACTGCAAATAAGATTTCAATTATATTCAAAGCAAGAGGAGAATTACTGCCACTAAACTACATCCCCATTGGGTAAATTTGCATATAATCTGCATCTTATGTAATCTAGGTGTCAGAGAAGACACTCGGCATTTGTCCGGTTCTCTGTCATGCTCTGTGGTCGTGATCGTTCGGTCGCCACTCTGTGAAATAGACACTCACAGAGAAACGAGTTTCCAAACTCGGCACGACTCGTCGCAAGTTTATTATTCAGAAGAAGATGATAAGAAATATTCTTATCGTAGAATAATAAACTAACAATGCGACTAGGAAGTGGTATTGCTGACAACCGTATCACACTCCGAATTCAGTTGTCTTTGTAACGTTGATGACTACACACGGTAGTTATCAGCGCACCATGCTCCACTAGGAGTTACGGTAAACAAGAGAGATGTTCGGTTCTGAACGAAATAGGAAAACCTGCTTCGGTAGTCAGTTTGAATGATTTAGAGGTCAACGCTCTGCTGAATGGATTGAATTTTAAAAGCAAATAAATAAATTACAATTTGTGAGGGATTCTACGGATCGACGAACATGCAGAATATAGAGTTGCGTGAACTTCGTCATCCAAACAAATTTTAATAGTGATACCTGGCGCCCTCCGATACTATCCAGCCTTGCTACACCAAGCAGGCCTCTAGTTTGGATCCCACCAGTAGCTAGGTCCAAGCAAGAATAACTTTCTGTGCTTCAACAGTCGGTGCTATGTCAATATTCTGAAGTGGAAAATTGTTTGAATCGTCGCTCTCCTGGTACCAGTTGCAGAGGATCAGGTGAGCATCTAACCGTGAAGCTACGAAACATTCAGTTTATCGTATAAATGGCAACAATTTCTGACATATTACAGCCAAGTGATCCAGTTTAGGTAAAAAAAATATCCGTAAAATTTTAGAAGAACCCTAACTAGTTTTTGCCAATTAATTTTATTTTTTACCTGCTACTGCAGCAACCGGTTGCTGCTGAGGTTGTGACACAGGCGACGCTTGCGTTTGAGGTTGAACTGACGATTGTTGCGAATTTTGCAAGGGCTGTTGGTTTTGAGTGATATTCTTGTTAGGCTTCGGAACACCGGTACTTTGTTGGCCGCCTCGGTGGTTATTATTATTGCGTCCTCGATAATTATTACCGCCACGATAGTTTCGATATCCACCGCCTCCATGCATGTTATTCATGTTGCGATTATAATATCCACCGCGTGAACGATAACTGAAAGTGAACAGAGAAAAGGGATATGTAATTTAATATTGAAACCTACAAAAAAACTAGTGATATGTATTCTACTTACTTTCCACGTCTTGTCGATGAGATGCCAAACGTTTCACTATTCAATTTGCGCTCCTGACGCCAATCGGTACGATTCTTTCCTTTCGTTCGATCCGCTGCTGCTTCACACGAGATATTGTCGAAAAAGGATTTTGTCTTATCGTATCCCGTGCCAGAATTATCCTCTTCTGGCTCTTGTTCACCAGCACCGGTTTCGTTTCCAGAATCCTCTTTTTCTTTCTTCTCAGTTTCACCGTTGACCTGTGAAAAAAAATTATATGAATTAGAATGCCAGCGCAAACATATACATTTGTTAGTATTTGGAAATGTGGCAATACAAAATTGTGGAGAAATATACAAAAAATGAAATTTAGGGAATAGCAAATATTGTCACTATTTTCGATTTGATTTTAGCACAATTTGGACGATACATCTTTAGCTTTATACAAATTAAGCTAATTAAACTTATTTATCTAGTACATGCGCCAATTGCCAACACAAAAAATAGAAGCAAACTAAAAATACCTGCTCTGGTTTGGGTTCGTCGCCCACCTTAAGTTTAACCAATTGCAAACGCAATTCCTCAAACTGATTATTCGCCTGCTCGAAATCATAATCTTGATCAAATTTAAGAGGATTAGCCTTCCCACGTCCTTTATTGTTGGCGTTACCTTGTCGGAAGTTACCCTGAAATGATATTTAAAAAAAAAAAGATTATACAGATTTATTATAAAAAATCACTTGTTTTGAGAAAGTTTTGTCATCAACTTTAGGGCATATAGTAGCGACGGATTGATCACGACCACAGAGCATGGGATAAAACTGGAAGGACTTTCAGTGACAAGTAAAACTCGACACCGCGGCTAGGAATCCAAGCTGTGCCAGGTTCACTCTACAAGGGTAGGCTATTCGGAACGGCGACGCTCACACGGGGGGACTCAGTGTCGAAATCAAACTCCTGCAATCTGCATGGGTTGTTCGTTGTGCAATCGTGCCGCAAGCTTACAAATCCACCACGTTGATCCTCAGCGAATTCAATTTTGCAGTTTTCAAGGGTTCAATATTGGAGACTTACTATTACCGTGTGAGATTTCCCTATTAACTATCCATGTACGAATCCGAGCTACATACTCTTGAAGTCTAGGCCAATGGCAGGGGTTTCCCTACAGTTATATAGGTGTAAGGTGAGTGGATGCAGCGCGTATTGAACCAGGTGGTCCACATCATGAGGGACGCCAGCGCATTTCGGACAAATGTTTTGAATGTCCTGTTTTATTTGAGTCAGGTGTGAATTTAGGCGCGAACAGAAGGCCGACCGTAGTTGAGCTAATGTTGCCCTGGTCGCTCGCTGTATCCTAATTTCCCCAGGCAAAATATGCAGCACGTAGTAGACTCGATTCACACCTAGTCTCCAGATACACCGATCCACGTCCTTAGTGTGAACCACTGCGATGACGACTCTGTATGTCTCATCGTCGAGGGGGTCCCTCTATTATCCCTGAACAACTCTCTCAAGATCACGAAGCCCACGTCCGACATAACGTGGAAAGGGAGGGATTCGGTCCATGATATGACAAGTAGGATTTGATCGTGTATAGCCATAGCTCCTGATGTAAATGGTTCTGGGCAGACATCAAGAGCGTGATTAAAATATGGCAGCATTCTGCCATACTTTAATTTTGTTCCAGCTGGTATCGCAAAGAGCAGTGGTCCAAACTGGAGCAGCATAATCATGCGCTGCTCGACCCACCTGTTCCTACTGGGCATTTTATAACAAACCCCGACGCGTCTTGATGGACTGAAGACATCATGGAATTGAGATATAAGCCTAAAATTTTGGAGGTATGCACAATATGTTTTTGCTAATAAGCCCGTCAGGTTTCCACTTATAGTCCCTCGACCAGGTGCTAAAAAAAGGTAGGATTGAAAAGTTTTTCTAAGCGACTTAGATAGTTGTTTAGTTAAAG
Source organism: Microchrysa polita (assembly GCA_949715475.1). Classification (NCBI taxonomy): domain Eukaryota; kingdom Metazoa; phylum Arthropoda; class Insecta; order Diptera; family Stratiomyidae; genus Microchrysa; species Microchrysa polita. The sequence continues at coordinate 37,986,312 of OX454416.1, forward strand.
TCGCATTTCATTTTTATCTTTCCCCGTGGCGAGTACGGTGCAATCGTTAGCTTAGCATAGTTCGATTTCATCCGGGTGTTTTGGTATTCCGGCTCAGTAGATTGTAAACATGAGAATGAGTGCCTCCAGCGTCTTTGTGACTGGGGAAAGTATCGCAATTGGTCACATTGAGATTCGAACCCCCGCTCCGGCATCTCACGAGATATTGTGTCATCTTTACGGCTGAGCAACAGAATGATATGATCAACAACATATGATCATCGAAATGCCTGCCAGGCCTGAAGTGAGGTGGTACATAAATATGTATTAAAAATTTCGATATTGATGCTCCCTGATGAAACTGAAATGGCTTGCAATTCCGCCGTACCATCAACTGCAACTAATACACTGTAACGTACGGACTTGTGTATTAAGAAGGCAAGTCAACTCCAGGGCGAGAATCGTTCGTGGCGCTTTCTCCGCCCTGCCGTAGTATAATATATTACACCTTGGACGCTAAGAGGCGAGTTCGAGTGGAGCTTCGTCTCTTGGATGGCAGCAATCAGAATTCGATGCTTACTTAATAATTTTGCAATATGGAAACTGGTGTAAAAATTTCTGTCGTAAGGACAGGAGTCAAACTTGGTCTAATATTCCAAATCATATTGGATCCACGCTCTGTGGCTCACTCGATTGAGTCACACTCTACGATGCTAGTGTAATCTAGAGGTCCGTAGATCGAATCTCAGCGTGGTCCAAAATTTCCGTAACGTTGACTCAAAATTGCCTATAAACGGCTGAGTTAACGCACCATGGCCCCACATGGGGCTATACGGTACTGAAAAGAATGTACTGATCTAAACCTGAGCACCTCAAATGGACCCACTTCGAACGGCAACTACACTGTAGTGTTATGGTATTCGAACCGATACGTTGGTTGCAAACACTACAAATCCATACCCTGACTGGGCCGGGATTTGTTTCAACACCGGCGTGTATAAGAAGAATTAAGAGCAGCCGCGCCGAGATGAAATGCTCCCAATAAGACGAAAAAACCATAAATCAAATCCATACATATACACAGCCTTCCTGCATTGAGACCTTCGAGGCTCTTGTCAGGGAGGCGTTTCGGCAACTCTTGGCCGCATGCATAACAAACGAGTGTGGTCCGCCCCGTCTCTCTCTCTCTGGTTCCTGTTAACGCCTTGTGGGGCATAGGGCATCAACTACGCCTACTTTCCACCTCGTTCTGTTCTGTGCCATCGTCTTTAGGTCTGACCACTGTTTGTTTAATGAAGCAGCCTCGCTATTAACCGATCCAGGGGTCGTACGCATTATAGTTATATAGGAGGTATTTTATTTATAACATATCATCACACATACACATATGGCCATCAAAATAAGTACACCCCTCTTGTACCATTTTATTCATGATTTTCATTGCATTTATTATATTGTACACTCTAAAAAGTGAATTTAAATTTCCGCTGAAAATGCGGTAATTTTACACTTTTTCCCGCTTATAATCACATACAGAGTGCATTTTTCAACAATTTCTGTGTAAAATAAAAAAATTACACCAAAATCGGTTTGAAATGTATTTTTACGCTACACTTCTGTATAATTCAGATTTTCTGGTGCATTTTTACAACGTTTATGTGTATAATTCGGATTTGTGGTGTATTTTTACAACGTGCAGTTGAAGGTTTACTCATTTTTTGTAGCGTGCTCTCCAGTTGTCATACTTCAATCGGCTGGACTTAGCACAGTGTACCACATTTTTCCAAAAATTCTCTGCATTTAGAACTCATGTGTACACGCTCTGTCGCTCACTTGGTTGAGTCGCACTCTACGATGCTAGTAATCTAGAGGTCTCGAGATCGAATCTCGGCCTGGTCCAAAATTTACGTACATGTGTGGATAAGAAATATTTAGTGCTTGCAACATTACACTCCGAAATGATATGCAATGTAACGTTGACTGGAAATTACCTATAAACGGCTGAGTTACGGTACTGAGAAGAAGAATAAGTGTACAGATCGCACAAAAAAGACCATATTGCAACCTCCCATATAGACGAAAAACTGATCAGCAAAACTCGACCGATACTTGTTTATATTTTATATAGCCTTAAATAGTTTTATTGATAACTATATTAGGTGTTTTTTTTTTTGGTTATTCCGTGTAGGTTTGGGTAACGAAACTCCATATAAAAAAATGCCAGCTGATCCACCTGTCATTTTTTTTATATGGAGTTTCGTTACCCAAACCTACACGGAATAACCAAAAAAACACACCTATTATTTATAAAGGTTCGCCACTTAAATCTTTACAACGAAAAAAGAGTGAAACCGCATTATATTCCTATTATTACGGAGTGTTTTTACACATAGCGCGGTGTAAATTTGCTAATATATTGGAGTACTTTTTTAAACATTTTTTATGTAAAATTACACTTGATTTGCAAATTTAGATTGCAGAGTAATTTCACTATTATAATAGAAGGAAACAAAGTTTCCTTCTATTATAAGAGTAAAAATTTCATAGAGTGTAATACTCGAAATGGATAGTCATGTTAAGAACTCGGATACAAAAATGCCAGGAAACCCGAAAAAGAAGATGGCTCTCCCCTATTTTCTTGATCCCGACCGGAATAAACTCGGAAGTGGATAATGAGCTTGGTCCAAATAATAAGTACGCCATCGTTTTTTAACTTTTTTCACAACAGGTTCCGACTTTTAATCAGGATTTGTGTTTTGTTCCTTTTTTAGTGTGCAACTAACGTCAAATTAAAATCAAAAAAATACTTAAAGGGCGAAAAACGCGTAATCGGCCTATAGAAAGGCATGTGGTGTCCAAAACTTTGAAATTGCGGTCAAACTATTCGGTCAAATTATTCGCTCAATCATGAAAGGAATCGGCTGACAGTGCATTCGCTTCATAATTCACTAAGAACTAAAGAAAATCAGACGGAACTACGATAAAGTCCATAATAAGGCTCTCAAGGATAATTGACAATCACATTATCACTATGGCGAAAAAAGTTCCCTTGGCATTATTGATGCTTATCGCGGGAGTATTGAAAATATTTCATCTCACCAAAAAGTCAACGGAAGACTACAAGAAGTAAAGCAATTTAGGCGAATAGATTCGAATTTTCCTTCGCCATCGAAAAAAATTTGGACGGTGCGATCAATTATGGAGTCCTCCTTGGTCGAGACAAAACAAAGAAATATTCAGAATATTTGATTTTAGTGCTGATATCGTAATAAATTTAAATCATAAAGGACTCCTATAGAAATATTCTTTGTTTAAGAGAAAAATAAATTTGATCAACGCTACATTAAAGGACTTTTTCCAACTGGGGTCTAAATATTATGGTCAATGGTTTTTTTCTGAGTTTGTTGTCATTCAAATGCATCTAGTAACCGTTACAGTGAGACCATTCCAGTTTAAGAAGTGTCTGTTAAGAATCATATCGCATTATGCTGAAGAATCTATACCAGTTAGGTGATCATTCCACAGGATAATAACTTCAACCACACCTCATAAGCTGGTGAACGACCAGTTTCATTAATAAGGAGTGTAATTTTTTACTTGGTGAAGTCGTTTACCGAACTTTAATTCATTCGAAATTTCGGGAAGAATAATTAAGTTAAAGAATTGGAAAAAGGTATTCCAAATCTTAAGGGTTTTCTTGAAGTTACTTGGTATACGATACCGTTTGGAACATGCCGCCAAATTATCGCCAGAAAGTCAACAAGAACGGATTTTTCTCTGAAGAAAAGTGGACAATATGATGAAAAATAATGAAAGACAGTAAATTCTCGTCGAATTAGAGCATTAAGTTGGAACTAAAGCTAGTTTGAATTAAATTAGTTGATATGTACTTATTATATTTTGTGCAGCCTTTTTTAGTCGCCTCATACTTTTTAAGGAAAATGAGACCTGTTATTTATATTAAATTGTTAATGTTTATATTATTTAATTAATCTCCAATTAGGTAACAAAATATTATCAAACGATTTTTATTTTCTTTAATAACCGCTTGGCTAAATAATTTGACTGTACTTATTTGTTTGGTCATATGTGTATATTTCTTCACATTTATTTCTTTTTATGGATCATTTCGATTTCCTTTTCAAATTGTTTTATGTTTTCAGTACATATATTGGAATTTTTCAAAGTCGTGTCATGAAATTTTTAGGCTTTTTTTTAGCATTTTTTAGAGATACAAATGAAAAATATTGGAATATATAGGAATAGGCGCAAAATATAGGAGAATATAGGAGGTGCGATACAAATATGGGAAATATAGGAGGAGTACGGACCCTGCCGATCTTCTCCACGTGTTTCTTGGTCGCCCAACACGGCGTCTAGCATTGGCTCCTTGAGGGTTCCAATCTAGGGCCTGCTTTGCAATATTTGTTGGCCCTCTTCGGAAAGTATGACCTATCCATTGCCAATTTCGCCTTTCGACAGAAGTGTCTATCCAATCCAGGCCTGTGATATTCAGGAGATCATTATTGGAAATAATCTCCGGCCAGCGGATTTGAAGGATGCGCCGTAGACACTGATTTACGAAAGTTTGCACCTTAGTTGTTATCTCATTGGTCACCTTCCAAGTTGAACAGCCATAAAGAAGCGCACAGATATTACAATAGAATTGAAGATTCGGATTTTGGTGCGCATGGAAATGTTGTAATTTTGCCAGAAAGGAGCCAAAGTAAAGAAGGCTGTCCTAGCCTTATTGATACGCGATTGTACATCAGCGTCCGCGCCGCCATCTGCTGTGACTATGCTTCTGAGATAGCAGAATTCGTCAACTTTTTCGACTGCCTGGCCCGAAACACAAATTCCGCTTTGTCCCCCAGGATCGGAGCTCAAGTACTTGGTCTTGGCAGCGATTATCTTGAGCCCAGCATTACGATTTTCGCAATGCAGAGCATCGGTCATTCGAGCTAAATCCTCCTATTTATTTGAAAGCAGACAAATATCGTCAGCATAGTGCAGGTGTTGCAAGTAATCAAACATTTTCCATCTGATACCTTTGCTCTGGTTTTGAAGCGCGCTCACTAGTACATCGTTAATGGCTATGAGGAAAAGAATAGGTGACAAAATGCAACCTTGTCTCACTCCACTGTTTGAAAGCTTACCCTTGTGCAAAACGTGACATTGGGCTCCCTGATAAGATTCCTTGATGATGGAAATTATTTTATCTGGTATGCCTCTCCTACGAAGAGCTCTGCAGATATACTGCCGATAAACACTATCAAACGCCTTCTCGAAATCAATGAACATGAGGTGTAATGCGGGTCTCCATTCGGCGGATTGCTTAATAATAATCCGGAGGGTGTTTATATGGTCGCTGCATGAAAAACCCTCAGGAAAGCCAGCCTGTTCATTGCTTAAAGTGCGATCAACTTCATCCTTGATCCGGTTCAAAATAATTTTGGCCATCAGCTTGGAGACAGTTGGAAGTAGGCAAATACCGCGCCAATTATTACGATCCTTAAGGTTATCCTTCTTCGGAATTTTAACAATTACGCCTTTTTTCCATTCTACTGGAAGAATTTCGTTTTCCCCAACACTCTCTGATGAGGGGAAGCAGAGTATCCGCTGTAGCATTCGAATCCGCTTTAAATAGTTCAACCGGAATTCCATCTATCCCCAGGCCTTACCGGCGTCCATAGATTCAATAACCCGCATTAATTCCGTCTTAGATGGTGGTCTGGAATTAATACTGGCTACTGGAGGGAAGTTTTCACTCGGCCGATGAAGATGCACTTGCAGGCCCAAAACGGTTGTTACGGACCTCAAAAGAGTGGTCTTTCCATCTCTGAAGTTGCTGTTCTTCGGTAACAAGCAGTAACCCTTCTTTATCTTTCACAGGATGATCCGTTGTGAGCGATTTACCAATTAGTGGTTTAATTAGCTTAAATAGGGTACCGCTTTCACCACGGTAAGCCGCATCATTTGCCTCCTTCGCTAAAGCGTTGATGTAAGTATGTACGCTTATCCGCCCCGTAGAGGCTTGAAATTGCCGTGAAGCAATGGTTGCCGGTAGGACCAATCAGCAAGGAGGAAAATTTAGAGGAAGACATTCTTTAGCTCAGTGGGTAGAGACGACATAGAGGGGCATTCGGTAGCTCAGTGGCAGAGATATCTATTTCTGAGTTGCCGGTGCGTGGGTTCGAATTCCACTGTGACCCATGGATGTTTGTGTTGTCCATAAAAATGTTCCTACGGCAGCCGGTTCTTCGATGTAAATCGTCCCGGAGCTACCCGTTGTTAAAAAACGGGCAAGAGCGGCCAAGACCCCCTTTGATTCATGACAAAAAAATCTCTTGAATCGCTACAACAACAACAACACTCGAAATAATGTTTGTTTTGTCTTTAGAAAAAAATCCTACGACAGTCGGTCGTCCGACGTAATTTCCACCGGAGCAAACTCATCAATACAACGGCCAAGAACTGCTCATAGATAAAAAAAAATCACTTGAACCGCTACGACAGCAACCAAATTGAGTGGATCATTTTTTGTTAAATCTAATGTGTAACGAACGCCCTTACAAAACAAACTGCAAAACTGAATTCAAATTAAGTCAATTTCTTGGGTTTCAAATTTTTACCACCATGGTCATGGTCAATCAGTCCTATTTTTGTAAAGAATAATTTTTGTTGCATATGCGCTTTGTCATTGAAGAGCCGCACTAAATGAGTCTAACAGCCGCACTTTACCGCCTACTGGTCCAGACAGCCTGTTTATTTGAGATTCCCAGTCGCGCAGTTATCAAGTCTCCTAGTCTGAATTGTGTGCTATTCATGCTATTTCATGAGACATGTAGGAGCTTTCAAGTTGGTATACCAACAATTTAGACGGTCGAATTGGAAAGCTCTCAACACCTGGTACATGTGATTGAACCTAAACCCTGCTTTTCATAGAGCATTCCTTTTCACCGGACTGTACCGTTATATAATTCCAAATTTCGTCCAACTCTCATCTGACATCTTACCTGATTATTATGCATTCGTCCACGACCACGATTGCCACGCATATTATTATTATTATTGTTACCGCGATTCATCCATCCACGGTTTTGATTATTATTCTGCATTTGGTGGTTACGGTTTTGATTCCTATCTTGAGGATGCTGATTATGTTGATCCATTCCTTTGCCGGAATCCCGACGATCACGTTGTCCATTGCCACCGCCAACGTTACCAGAACGTTGTTGATGCTGTCGTCTATTATGGCCGCCTTGGTCACGATTTTGGTTCACCTGAACACCCATGTCAGTTGATGGACTCTTTCTCGATGTTAAACTTACTGGCGTTGTTGAACGTGATGCTCCGGCAAGCAAGTCTATGACAGATACTATTTAAATAATTGCGGGAGGGAAAAAGAGAAAGTGTTTTACGAAAACTAACTAAAAAAAAATAAAAAACATAACGGAACATTGGAAAAAGGCAAGAAAAAAGAAACAATAATAATCAACACATTTTCCGTAAGGACTTAGAACGGCATTACAAATATGTATTATGTGTGTAAATTATAATAATAAAATATGCGCGTATTTTTACAGGTACGTACAGCAAAATTATGTGAAAAAAGTAATTTTTCTAATATAAATTTATCCATGCGAACAACGTACATTTTGGCAACCTTAATTTATTTTCACATTCATCTTTAGGACTCGATTACTACGCGTCTCATGCTTAGTAAAAATATGCATTTAAGGGCGGAATTCATAGTCCCCGGGAATAGAATTCCCTTAAGGAATAAGGGGTTCCTTTGTATAAGGGGGCCCTAAGCTTCGTATTCATAGACATTACTTATTAAGGCGTTGCCTCATTTAAATAGTAAAAAAATCAAAATGTTTAATAAAATAATGATATGTCCACAATATATGAATTGAAATTGAAAGGTTGCTAGATATGTAGCTTAACGAATTAGGGAACCCTTAAGGAAACTGTTAAGCGTTTCTTTATTTGAATGACTATAAATAGCATCACTGCCTTATGGGTTTCCTTTATTATAAGTGAGGACTATGAATTCCGCCCTAAGTTATGATTTTTAAGCAGTTATATTCAAAAATTGCGTAAATTACCAAACATTTGTTAATATGTTGATTAAATTAATTGCGAGTGTAAATTTGAGTAAAAAACTAACAAGACAACGACGAAAACTTGTATGAAACTGTTAACAGGCAATCGATCGGCACAATATCACAAGTTGATAATAATAAATTAATGCCGATCAAAGTGCCTATTAACATTTAGCTATATTCAAATAGGATTAGTACTTAGCGGAAAATGGTTACGACTCGCAATGTGTTACTATTATTAGGGCCTTAGCCGAATTTGTGTTCGGTAGACACGGAGACCAAGGATCACATTTTCAAAAGTTGTCCATTAACGATTCATCAAATGCTCCACTAGCACATGCATAATGAAAGCGCTGTTTCTATTGTTATTGTTAGAAATATATAAGCCAATCTTCTTTTGTTCAGCATATTTTTTTGAGTCTAATGCTATCAATTTTATTCGAACTTAGAAAAATATCAAAACTAGTTTATATGTACTTTAAAATGCTACTGAACAAAAAATCAATTCACATGAATACGAAGCAACATGATTTATGAATTTTGCGTCTACATTCAAAAGCATTTGCAACTAATAAAGACTACATCTCTACACAACACTGTCTGAAAGAATAAAACAAAGCTTAAAATTTAAATTTCATTCAAATTTCAACGAAAAGAAGAACCAAAGAATAAAAAACGAACTACCATCGCGTATTAAAATTTACCGTCACACCTTGGTCTTTGTGTTCAGCCGCGGGTGGAGCAGATATAGTAGAGGGATCTGGAATGGCGTCGTTTAACTCACTTGGTTGTTTTGTTTTATTTAACCCAAACGATCCCGGCGCCAATCCAGCTGCAGTACCAATACCACCAAGATTACCCATAGTTCCAAATGGATTTCCATAGTTACCCAACGGTGCACTGTTACCCAACATTGACGGAACACTTGGGAAATGCGGTATAAGCGGTTGTCCATTGGGCAATTGCATTTGCATAATGGCCGGATCATTGGGATGTGGCATGCCATTGTTAATGACACGTATATCTTTTATGTCCGAGCCGCGAAATAGAATATAATCATAGATTTGACTTTGCGGCGCAATAGGATATTGTGTATCGCGATCTTCCGTGCCAAATGATCGAACTGAAAGTAGAAGAAATTAAAGAAAGATTAATGCATTTTTTAACGTTGATATTATGTGTAAATTGGTATACACATATGTAATTGAAATTATAAAAAAAAAATATCAGGCGCGACAATCCAGCATTGGACTAAGGCCGCAAGATGTGTTAGTGACATCCTATTATTTGAAATTATAATTAAACTAAAATAGAATATTATGAAATCTTCATTCATGATCGGTTTGTACCCTTTACAAATCCATTGCGTGTCCAATTTCAATAGTCGTACGGCAACGTTTGAAAAATGTCTTCTTCCTTGCCTCACTACACCGCTTCATATCGTCGCGACCTGCGGTGTAAGCTCTTCGTTTACCCAGAATATCAAAGTCGAAAACGATGGTACGGTACATATTATTGACTTTCTGCAAAACATCCTCCGGTAACTGTTCGGCATCCGCTATTATTGAGAATCATTGTCAACGAGCTTTCGGTCGTCCTGGCATCTCGCTACATCTACTGTAATGCTCATCTTCTTCTTCTTCCTCCTAGCCTCGTTCTTTATACCGCTCCATGGCTTCGCGTTGCTCGACCTGCGGTGTAGGCACATCGCACGTTTTGGCGGTAATATCTCAGCATATTTCTACAGACAGCTCTATCTTGGATCGTTTCAGCGCCGAGACCAATGAGTTGTTGTTACTTTTTCATTTAAAACATCCAGGTGTTCTTCGGTCTGCCTCTGGCCTTGGGTACATGAAGTGGAACTTCCATTGATATAGCTTTCTTTGCGGGGTACGCCTTTGAACATGGCAATACCAATCCATTTGTGGATCTTCGAGCTTTTTGGTAATTGGTTGGTCTATGGGCAAGCTGCCGCGGATGCAGCTATTCTTGATGTGGTCCCTTTTGGTTACACCAACTGACATGCGTAACATTTTAATTTCAGTCGCGGTAATGCTCATCACCCTATTGGAAAAGCAATCCTCTTTTTTCTTCGTTGCATTCACCATCAGTTGATCTTACAACTCCAGAATACTCGCATTCATTTTGTGATACTAGGACCGTTTTATTGGGTCGAGTACAAATTTGTATAAAATTGTACTGTGTCAAATTTGTATGTAAGTTGTTCGGTTTTGTCCTCGATCAATAAAAGGGAGCTACTAACTGGACGGAAATTCAGGCATGTCAAAATGTTGTTTTACGGACGGATACAGGGTGCCTTCAAATGTCTTCAAGGATCGTCCATCTGTCTTATATAAGAAAATCGAAGTCAATACAGAAGTATACTATCAACACAGTATCACAATAGTATGTACACCGCGGTCGACGATTATCCGAAACTCCTTATGAACCAAATCCCTCCACCACAACATGTTAAGCGGAGACAGATTTAGGGATTCATTCGATGATGTAGCGCACCATGAGTATGATCCACACCGCAGAAGTGAATTATTGCGTCACGCTTTTACTCGCGCTAGAATTTTTACATGTTCGTATAGAAGCGGACAGTCAAAATATCTGCCTTGACTGGGATGATGTACCTCATATAGTATGTATAGGTATTTCCCTGCTGCGACCACTGAGCTTACTCCAATATTGGTCGTATTTTTTCAACATGGGGGCAGGTTTGCTGACCCAGACGCGCAAAAAAAAATCATCGAGGGTAGTCATTGGAAAACGTACTAGAAGTGATTGGGATTGCATACATTTAGGCGAATTTTGAAAAGCTCATTCAAACTGAATAGCATGCTATTCGGATTTGAACTGCTAACCTGAATAAGGGTACGGGTTAGCATTTGTATAAAAATTACCCCGTATAGTGTAGGTTAGCTGTTTAAAAAAACACAGCCATTGTTGCCGGATAATCCACAAAAAACAAAAAATTCCAAACTGGGGCCCTTAGGGAAGCGTGACGATTATGGAAGGGGGCGCGGACACAGCTCTAAAATTGACGCCGTTTAGGAAAACGAAGCTATTATAGAAGTAGGTAAAACAAACAAAATAAAACAAGAATGGACCGCCAATTTAAATAGCTCGGAAATTACATATATCTTTTGTACTAGATTTGAATTACATTTCTACCCCTTGCCTTAACGTCTTAGGTGGTACATGGTGTTGAGAACATTTTGGGTTTGCTCCTTCTAAACCAGAATCTGGCAACGCTACGCCCTTGCTTGTTTTAGCTCTACGTGAAAAAAAAACACACATTTTTGCTTCACATACTGATAAAATTTTGTCGATGAGAACACTGAGAACTTTAGGACTTCTTTACGAGTCGGTCCTGTTTAGTACCAACAGAACGTTGCTTTCCCAAGGTTCACCATATATTTCCCAGAATATCGGCTACTATTCTTTCTCAATCCTGTTCACGAAGATATCACTTATGAAAAGAAGAAGAATATGTGGTCGTTTTATAGCATGCATCATGGTGGAAGCCTCGAGACATATTAGGCTTTCTCTAAATCAGCGTGAAAGTGGGGGGGGGGGAGATAGTGTTATTGATGTATTGCCTGAAAGCTGAATTCCGTAATGTGTACAGCATTGGGCCTTCGGGATTCTGTTCTTACATTAAGATAAACTTTCCATTCTTTCCGCTCTCTTCGAGCGAAAACAGGATAAGAAACTCTGATGGAGATCCAAACTTGCACAAAAAGGAAGAGATGACGCGAGGAAATACTAATTTTAGTAATTTGGAATTGCAAGAAAAACAAACGCTGAACGGCACGGAAGCATTCTGGTCATTTAATCGGAGCGGGACCCAACGTAACAGGAGGTAACGTAAGCGATATGGTTCGCCCTTTAATGTTTTGTGGTTCAGCATAGACAGCACACCTACGAAAGACCTCGTTTAAGGTGTTTTCGTTACAGTCGAACCGTAGTGGCCCATAGTGGTGATACTGGCGAAGCATATACACTCCCAATCAATAGAATAGTTCCCCTTGAAAAATGGCTGCATGTCGGAAAGTAATAACGGTATTTTCTTCAAACTTGATGATAATATGTCAAGTAGCCTGCTTGCTCATTCAATAACTCAAGGTCTCAAATCCGGAGTCCCGTTAGGATTTTATTGCAGGAATTCTTAAAAACAGTACAAATGTGAAACTCATTAGGATAGTTCCAGTAGAAATAAAACTCAAAGTAGCGTTGAAAAAAAGATAATTTTTCTTTGGAAAATGTTGCTTGTAATAAGTTGAACTTCCGTTGAGTGATATTAGCTCAACAAAATTATCCGGGATAGAATTGTATAGGCTTTGACGGTAATTTAAGCCAATTCCTTCCCAAGTTGCCCTAATCGCTTGCAGATGCTCATCAGTGCGGTTAAATTGTCGTGTAACGGTATAGATCTTCCTTGTCTCCCTGTACTCCCAAAGCTTTTTGATGATATTCAAATCTAGGAAGTATGCTGGTCATTCCATAACGTTGGTGGATTTGTCCTTAAACCAATATTTTATTAGCCTTGCTTCGTAAATGCGGCCATTATCTTGTTAAATTCTTAAAGGAAAATGTCGGTTGTTGTTGTTGTAGCGATTCAAGAGATTTTTTTTTTCTCATGAATCGAAGGGGGTCTTGGCAGCTCTTGGCCGTTTTAACAACGGGTAGCTCCGGGACGATTTACATCGAAGAACCGGCTGCCGTAGGAGCATTTTTATGGACAACACAAACATCCATGGGTCACAGTGGGATTCGAACCCACGCACCGGCAACTCAGAGATAGACATCTCTGCCACTGAGCTACCGAATGCCCCGAAATGTCGGTAATCTTAGCCACTTCATTAGGAAGAATATTTCTATAAGCTTGGGTGCTCTGAATACCCCTAATTTCCGTTAGCTCAATAGTTCCATACCAAGATATTTAACCCCAATGTAGAAATTGTATGGATTGGACAAATGAGTGGAAGCGCGTTAATTTTACTGACGAAAAAACTTCAATATTGTCGGTCCAGATAGATTCAGGTATTATTTCCACAATTTGAGTAAGAAGGAACTAATTTTGGAGACACATCGCTCAAGAGTAAGAAAAGTCGAGGGATGGAGCTGGCTATCTCGGTGTGGAACTATTAAGCTTGTGGAAATTGTAGGTATTCAGAACGCTCAGGCTAGTGGAAAACTATACTCATGGTCGCCTTACGGTGCGCTCAGTTAAGAATGTGTACTGCAGCCGAGAGTGTGAGACTCAATTCACGAACATCAACTGGCCGTCGATCTCAACAACTCAACATTTCACGCACGCCTGGTTCGAAAATATGAGTTATCATTTTCGAACCAGGCGCGTTTTCATCTCGGCGGCTTTGTTATCATGCATTTGGGGCTCGCAAAACCCACAAGTTATTGTCGAGAAGCCAATGCAGCCACAGACAGTGACAGTATAGTTTGGATTTTGGTGTCAATGTCACCGTATCATTTTCCTTCAAAAATGAAATGAACAACGTTTCGATCGATGGCGGATGTTACATAGCCAAGTTATTCGACTGTTTTCGTTAATTCCATACATGGATTTGGACGACCTCTGGTTCATGCAGGATGCAGAGTTCTCAGTTCTAATTTCAGCAAATTAAGTTAAGGATCCCTTTTCGTTCACTTTAAGGGTGAATTTACCGCTATTCCAGCCACTTATCAAAATTGTGACCACTGAGTTGTTGTCAGGGCCATCAAAGGATCAAGTACACCGAATTTGGTGAAAATCGCACCAGGGGATGATTGATGACGCGACGCAAAAGCAAAAATGTAAGCTCGTATATCAGTACCCTTTTTTAACAGAATATGGAACGGACTAAAAACGTAGAGATGTCACATGTCAGAGAGTTTCAGACAATTCCGAGTTATAGGAAAAAAGCTACGCCACTTTAAAAACGAAAAGGTACATTAGTAGTACCTGGAGGTTTTATCCGTAAAATCGCTTTTCTTCCCCTAAGGTCTGTAAAAAAGAGCTCTATTATCTGATAAAAAAAATTATGGGCCGAAATTGCAAACCGAAATAGAAGGCATCTCAATTTACGAACAAACCAGATTAAGAAGGTTTTGTTATCCCTACAAACGAAAATTAAAGTCATTCGTTGAGACTTAACAAAATCACACCCAGATGCACCCAAAGTCCTTTGCAGGGCGATCTCCTTCTGCCGATTCATTTTGGATGACTCAACTGTCTTAAAAGAGCTAAAAAAAAAAAAAGGCCGAGCGTACAGAGGGCTGCGCCCGCAATACGTGGGATTTTTAGAATATCAATGCGTACGTAATACTTGTTATACATTTCCCTTGTGGGTAATAAATCAGAAATAAACTTATTTCAGTAAATATATTTATCATTTATACAGAGCTCCCAACGAAAAATGTACATACGTAAGGACATGACTAAAGACACAAAAACTTAATTTATTGGCCAAACACCGTTACCGTTATACTGAATTAACAAAAAATGCCTAATATGAAATGTCACCGATGCGCGGTATGAAAGAGTACCCATACACGCCTTTCTAATGAATAACAAAAAAGTCACCTTTGAACCCATTCAGGGACATCCTGTTATCTTAGCCCTGCAAACTTCAAAAGTATTCTTGTCAAATATAATTACCAATCCATGCATTGCCACCAAATTGTATATCGATCGTTTGAGCCGATCACGAGACATTCAGTGATAATTGCCATTGTGAAACGTCTTTTCCAAATACTAGGTGGGCCAAGAGTAATCATCCGATGTTCTTTTGCTGTATTTTTCTTAATAAAAAAAACTTCGGTTTTGCTTATGAAATACGTTTATTTAATCCCTTAAGAGTTTATTGTATCAAGTTGCAAAATGATATCGGCCAAGTGGCCGCCGCCACAGTTGATTACGGGCCTGTTTTATGGCATTTTTCATCACTCTTCCCAGAATATCGGGCGACAGGTTTTCGCATTCCTGGCGAATATTCTCCTTAAGGGCTTTAAGAGTCTGAGGCTTGTTGACGTAAACCCAGTTAAATCGGGTGATCTGGCCGGCCAGTGCAAATCACCAAAACGAGAGATTAACCGACCCGGAAATGTTTCCTTCAGAATATGCCCGCGACCTTAGGAGTAAACCGATTCATGGCATGACATTTCGTATTCTACGTTTGTTTACTTCAGAAATTAGGAAAAATGAAAGAAAAAAAAAAAGAAGGAAAAAAAGTTACAGCGATTTCCAATAGAGTGATTACTTTTGGCCCACCTAGTATAATGCTCACACACAGTCAATCCGAATCTATTTTATTGGATTTTCTTTCTGTCAAAATCAAAGAAAATGTATGAAATTGACAGAACGAAGAATAAAAAAAAAATTTGAAAGTGGCCGGCGAAATATTAATGGAGACACAAATTTAGTTTCAAGTGATTTGCTAATTGATAAGGTCCTTGCTTGCTTGCTGTTTCAGTTTGAAAATTTTGTAAATTTTCAGGTAAATTATTGGCGAATACTTAATATACTCCTCAAAACAAAATAAGGGCCACTAATGTTCGTTGACTTTAACAACGTCTTTTGGCGAATTTTTAGTGTGATAATTAATTTCAAAAATGCCATTCTGTACCTGAATTTGATGTGACTTATCACAGTATGATTCGTCACCATTAGCTTTAACGGAACTGGCTTAAACAGTTCTTTTGGGGGCACAAGTCATACATTTCGTAGTTTTGTTTATTTCTCATTTTGATTAAGAACTAGTTTTCGCCAAGTTCTTTAAATGCAACATTAGTTGTTGCACTTTTAAAGATAAGGAGAATCTGTAAAATACAAAATACCAACAATTTGGCGCCATTTAAATTTAAATGCTTCGTCCAGAGCCTTAGAAATGTCGGAGGAAGGTCGTTCGCAACGTTCTGTGGCCCTGCAATTAGGGTACTCGCGAAGAGCCATTCAAAATCTTTGGAACCGTTACCAGGAGACAGGAAGTGTCTCCCGTCGTCATGGTTGAGGCCGAAATCGGATAACCACCCCCGCAGAAGACCGATATGTGAGACTTTGTGCGCGACGGGATCGTACCATTAGTGCTCGCGGACTACAAAGTAGGCTATTAAGGACGACTGGGACCATTGTTAGCCTTCAAACAATCAGAAATCGTTTGCACGAAGACCAACAACGGTCAAGGAGACGTGTTACCAGAACACAACTGACCAGGATGCATCGTACGAATCGTTTAAGATTTGTTCATTCACATATCCAATGGGACATGCAACAATGGCGAAAGGTGCTCTTCCCGGATGAGTGCAAAATAAAAATTTTTAGTGACGACCGACGCATAAGAGTATGGCGGGGAACCGGAGAAGCATTTTTGGATCCTTGCATTAATCAAATTGAGAGGCAAGGCGGTCCCAGTGTGATGGTTTGGGCCGGAATTAGCTTGCAAGGCAAAACTGACCTTGTTATCCTAAATAACGGGACAATTACATCCGAAAGTTATATTGATAGGATTGTTAGGCCACATATCATTCCTTTTTCACAACAGGCGTTCGATAGTTTCATCCTCATGCAGGATAAGGCACGACCACATACTGCCCGGGCGACAATGTCTGTTTTCGAGGAGGTCAATATTGAGGTCATGGAGTGGCCTGCCTGCCAACGGTCCGGATCTAAATCCGATAGAACATCTTTGGGATCGATTAAAACGCCGGATGCGGACAGCTGAAGAGGATATACACAATCAGCAACAGCTGATTCAATTGCTAAAAATGTGTTGGGACGAGATATCAAAAGAAAGCGTGGATGGGCTTATTGAAAGCGTTCCGTCCAGGCTTCGAGACTGCATATCAAAAAGTGGAGGCCATACTCGATACTAAAAAAAAAACAAATAATCATTTTTTTTTACAGATTAGCCATACAAATTAACTGTTATTGTTACGATTACATGACCGCAAAAAGTAAGCATTCCGAAAAAATGCTATAAAAAAGTTTAACTTTTGGTCAAAATTCAATAAAATTCATTATATTTCATGGAAAACATATTGCTTTATTAAATTAGACCAACAAAACTACGATTTTCCTTTTCCACAGAAAAATAATCAGAAAATTATTAGTGGCCCTTATTTTGTTTTGAGCAGTATAGTATTTGGATTCTTCCCTCTAAAAAGGATTTTTATTATCATCTGAATTCATCCAGAAACCGACAAAGTCTGGACGATGGGTCAGATTCTGGAAGTCCCCAATGACCCGACGATTGATGGTGACAATGAGATACGAAGGGGCGATCGATGATGATCTTTTTTGCGAGGAATAGATAGAAAATGATACTCGTCTGCAGCTAGAGAAAAGGTTTCTTCGCGACCGGTACTGTTCCAGAAAACCGTACTGGAAAATGTCCAACCCAAGACATTTTCAAAGAAAGAAAGGGGAGCTCATGATTATTCCTTTCATGATCAAAATAAGATTTGTATTGTTCGCTGGAATGACAACTGCAGCCAGTAGTACATTTGGAGTCCAACCGCTGGCAAAAGCCAAACGATATGATCGCAAAGAGCGCAAAGAGATCACAATAGCTCAGCTAAACCTCGTTAGTAAATACAATAAATGCATGGGAGGTGTGGATCTCCATGGTAATGGTATAGCCAACAACAGGATCCAAATCCGGGGTAAAAAATGGTGGTGGCTTCTTTTTATAAATATGGTCGATAGTCTGGTTGTCAACGCGGGGAAAATATGTATTGCGAATCAAACTAAAATACGCCTCTACTAAATTTTAGGTCTTACGTCACACGGATTTTGGTGAGATTTGGAGTCTCCTGACCAGTCGACAATCCGTCAATCGATACAAATACAGCAATACCAAGAGGTCAAACAAAACAAATTCTGTTCTATATGAAATTCAGCAGGCCAATTCAGCTTGGCCACATTATAATCCAACAAAAGGAAAATACCTGGCGAAGGTGCAAAAAATGTAAGACTAAGGGGACTCCATTACACCACGTCATATCATCGTACATATTTCTATTATCATATCCTTAAGCCTACTCGATTTTATTTGGTGCACGTATACAAATTTAAAACGAATGAATCAAGTAGGATTAAGGATATGATAATGATGATATGACGTATGAAATAAAAATGTTATGGTTGAAATACATTTCCCGCGTCAGCATCAGCATCGGCATCAGCATCAGCATCGGCATCAGCATCGGCATCAGCATCAGCAGAAAAATTTCAATTTAGAACACACGCATTTGTTTTTGATGACCCACATTGACAGCAGAAGCAGAAAAAGTGCTTCTGCCGCTGCCTGCTGCTGTCAATGTGGGTCATCAAAGGCAAATGCGTGTGTTCTAAATTAAAATTTCTCTGCTGATGCCGATGCCTCTGCCGATGCTGATGCTGACGCATCCAATCTATTTCAACTATCTCGCATGTCAGTTGGTGTAACGAAAAGGGACCACATCATGAGTAGCTACATCAGAGGCAGCTTATCCATAGACCAACCAATCACCGAAAAGCTCGAAGACCGACAAATGGATTGGTATTGCCATGTTCAACGGCGTCCGCCTGAGAACCCCGCAAAGAAAGCTATATCAATGGAATTTCCACTTGATGGACCCAAGGCCAGAGGCAGACCGAAGAACACCTGGATGTGTCAAATGAAAAAGCAACAACAACGCATTGGTCTCGGCGATGACACGATCCAAGATAGAGCTGCCAGTAGAAATATGCCGAGATATTACCGCCAAAACGGGCGATGTGCCTACACCGCAGGTCGAGCAACGCGAAACCATGGAGCGGTATAAAAAAACGAGGCAAGGATGAAGAAGAAGAATGATGATATGACGTAGCGTAATGGAGCTGTAATATATGCGTCTATACTTATGCAAAAATGCAAAATTCATCTCCATCCTGACTATTTCGAGTTTTCATATGAATTAATCTTCTGTTTATAAATCTACAATTTAATTTTCTTATAAATAAAGATATCATAAAACATCGCAATTTGTGTTTTTCTACTATTTCTACATCTTCAGCACAAGCGAATTATTAGATAATTCATGGCACAATAGTTTCTCTGCCATTGGTTCGTCAGCAAACCAATTTTTCGGGATTCCACGAAATAAAAAAACAATGTGCGTCTTGGTGCGGCAGGAAATGGGTTAATATTACCGAGGTCTAATAAGATAACCGCAAGAGGTAATATTCGATACAGACTTCATGACTTTAATGGCTCTCCACACAAATGGTGGTCCGCGACAACTAACAAGCTTCATCGAGTGGTTCCTCAATCGCAAAAGGTTAATCACTGATTTAGACGGACAATGTACTGTCAATGTCAAGTCGTGGAACAAGGTGACGAACGTGTGGGGGGGGGGGGGGAGGGGGCTTTCGGCAGCTCAGTGGTAGAGATGACACTCTATCTCTAGAGTTGCCGGAGCGTGGGTTCGAGTCGCAATATGACCATGGATGTTTGTGTTGTCTATAACAAATGCTCCTACGGAAGCCGAATCTTCCATGTAAATCGTACCGGAGGTACCCGTTGTCACAACGGTCAAGAGCTGCCAAAATCCCCTTCGATTCAGAGAAAAAATATCTTTTGAGTCGCTACAACGGCTACAACAACAACGAAAATAGTGTGAAGGGATTCGAGATTTCATAATCAACCTAGATTTCGCGGCCAAGTGTGAATTGCCTTTTACAGGATGAAACAAGATTGTTTTACAAATTGGGTGTAGTGTATGAAAGTGCATGTCATTTGAAAAGAACCAGGCATCGTCAGTACAACCCAATTTTCCAGGCATTTAATTTTTCAAGTATTTTGCGTAGAAACAATTTTGTTTTAATGACTTCTAATTGGCACATAACCTCCCTCCTACGCGCAATACAACCAAAAAGGGCCAAGACTTGCAAGTGTTCCATCATTATTTTATTTGCCGAAAAAATGCATGGCAAAAACAGTCCGTTATGTTTGCGGTTGTCCTCCATAGTATTAAAGGAACCCATCCACTCGTCATTTAACTGTTTTCGACCCATCGAACAAAGCAACTTCAGACATCCATACGAGGGAAAAACTTTCACTGTATTTCACCTATTTTCGCAATAACCTAAAATCAAGTTTTCAACCGTACATGAAAGGACAGGTCTGTGCCATAACTGTATTCAATCTTAGCATGTGGCTCCCACAATTCCCTTGATATATCTACAGACCTGAAAGGGTTAATGCATGTCAGAAATACGTCCAAGTAAAAGATGCAAATTTCCAAAGCGGCGGCTTGTATGTCACATGGAGAACAATGAAAACAGAACTCCCCTCGGCAACACTTTTTGGTCCAACACTAACCCATAGGGCGACATTTTGGACATGATGACAAAGACATTTTCCACATTTCGCGCATTTCACCTGCACTTGGGTCGATGCTTTTTGCTTTTCACCCAGAAGCTGGAAATTTTCTCGCGGCTCGATGTCATTCATTTACATTTCAATTTTCATCTCTCCGACTCTCGTTGCCGCTCGAGCCTCGAGACGGGCCGCCACGGCAGCGTTCTGGTGCCTATTTTTTTCCTATACACCACCATCGTCGCCGCTCTGACACACGATGTCTTGTGGATTTCGCCGCGCGCAACCCGACGGAAAAGTCGCAAAAAAACACAAAAACAATTTTCCTGAAAATCATGGGTCAATAGCGCGTCCCCGTGAAAACGGGCCCCAGCGGGCTTCTCCAGCCAATATCCTTATCTGCGCTAGCGATACGAACGGAAATACAAAATTGGCCATTTGCGGGAAAAGAAAAGAACCGTAAACTTACCGTTTGCCAGCGCGATCGTACATTCTAGCGGGTCGACGGTGAATAGGCGGCCCTCGTATCGTATGTCCGCTTTCGAAATTAGGCTAATCTTGGAGCCCAGCTCAGGCATTCCACTCATTTTTCCGGCGCCACTATTCCTTGAAAAAACACACTATTGTCCACTCTTGTCGGATGGCAATTGAAAATGCCAAGAAAAAAACGATGCACGAGAACTTTAGAGAAATCCACACGCCACCATCGAAATTCACCGAATCGCTCGTTCTTCGCAAATGGCGTACTCTCCAACTACCACTTCGAAATTAAAATGATGGCGTATACAAAACAGCTGACAATAAACAGTGACGTCACAGCATCGACTGGCACGATCGTAGCGGAAAAAGTTCTCAACAGCTAAATAGTTGTCGTCCCGGCCGCAATTTGTCGAGCGTTGCAATTTTAAATGAGGCGGGAAAACAAAACGATGAAATTAATGAAAATTGAGGAATTAAACAGTCGAAACTCCCTAAACGGACACTTCTAATTACCGGACATTTCTCATAAACCAGTGGTTCTTAACCTTTTGCACACGAGGGACCATTTTATAAAACTTGTTGGTTGTTGAGGACCACCAAATTAAAATGTGTGGTGAGCCATTTAAATAACTTCATATAGTGATCGTATTGCACCTCGGTAATATCATTAGGGAAACCAACAGAATTATTAATTAAATTGACCTTTTGATCGCAACTTATCGTAGTCTTGTCAGTCAACGTTTTCGATTGGAACGGCGGATATTGTAACAATGTGGTTTAAGAGATAAATCAAGAAAGGCATCCTAAATGAATCGGCTGACGAAGATCGCTCTGTAAATGACTCTGGGTGTGATTTTGCTGTCTGAACGAATGGCTTTCGTCTGTGGGGATGACAACAGCTTTTTAGCTACACTTGTGTTTTTCGTAAAGAAAGATGCCCTCTATTTTGGTCTGTTTCAGCCGGCTTTTAATTTTTAAGCCCCATTTTATTTTAACAGTCCTTACTGGAAGAAAAACTTTTTTTTTATAAACTTTGGATTCTATGGAAACAGCATGGTCCACGTTAAAACAAACAACAACATGTTGAAACCTTTTCAGAAGTACCAAGGATGATCAATAAGAGCTTAACTTACTCAATTCAGCAATGTAAGTTACCATATACTCTGGAAACAGAGTATATTGTTTACCTTAAATTATGGAGCCCTCCGCGGTCTAGGAAACTCGTAGATATGCATTCCTAGGGAGCTCTACGTCGTCCTCGTTTTCATGCTTCGCACAATTATTTTGCGTTCAGCCAGCTTTAATCCGTTGTATGTATATGTACGTACACTGTACAAAAGAATAAAATAGTTTCGCTAATTTTAATACTCCCGTAACTCTTCGTATAGTTTTTACCAATTTTACTTACAGATATCGTTCACCATTTTGATCAGCTTAGAAAACTCCGCTATTTCTGGAATGCCTGGGTAGCCATAGCTTAACGCAGTGGGGAAGATTGCTATAGCATAATGCGGTGGAAATTGCATTTTTAGGAAAACCGTCAAGAATAAAAACAAATTTTGACATTCCATCGTGAAAACTACTTTTACATTTCTTTTTTTTCATCAATAGAGCGCATATTCCTATACACAGCCTATAACGTTCAAAAATCTCAATGAACAGTTTGAACTATTTGCTCTGTCAAAAACGTACTCCGTTCCGTTTCTATCCTTCAAAGTTTGAGCTGCGTGAAATTCGAAAATCTTCCTTATCGGATTATGTGAGAACACCAACAAATGCCTCGCGGACCACATAAAGTCGCCTCAGGGACCACCAGTGGTCCGCGGACCACCGGTTAAGAACCGTTGTCATAAACGGACACTTTTATTTTCCCCAGCGTTTTACCACACATTTTACTAGGAAAATAGCTTCTGATAGCCGGACACTCTCATAACCGGACACGGACAGTGCTTTCATACCCGTTCTGAACAAACTAGTCTCTAATAAACGGACAGTTCCATAAAAAGAAATCTTACATTAAAGAATTGTATTTCGGGCAGAGAGTTTTGCGATTACCAGAAAATGGGTATTTCTTGTATTAAGCAAGCAAGATTCAATGTACGTAAAATTATATATGTATTAACGACTGGCTGTTCTTTTTTATCTCTCAGTTCGTGTTCGCACATTTTCTTACGAAAATTCAATTTATGTTGCGGCGTTTAATCGTGCAATTTTCTATTCTATTAATAAAAGTTAGTTAGAAAAAGTGGAAAGAGCATTGGGAATGAAATTAATAAACCGCGGTTTTTGAATGAATTCGCGGATTGTAGTTTAAATATATTTTATAAAATCTAATACCTTCGGGAAATATTCTCATAAGCGGACGCTTCTAATAAGCGGACAAAATCTCATTCCCCAGACTGTATAAGAAAAACACAATAATAAAATAATTATAAATTTATTATAAAAATTGGATCTAGCGAAGGACTCAGTCTATTTACCGGCTTAATAAAATCCTTCGATAAAATGAACAGTAACAGCAGCAGCAACGATGCACTCAGTAGCCAACCTCACGTGGTTGTTGTTGTAGCGATTCAAGAGATTTTTCTTTCTCTTGAATCGAAGGGGGTCTTGGCAGCTCTGGGCCGTTTTAACAACGGGTAGCTCCGGGACGATTTACATCGAAGAACCGGCTGCCGTAGGAGCATTTTATGGACAACACAAACATCCATGGGTCCCAGTGGGATTCGAACCCATGCAACGGCAACTCAGAGATAGAGTGAGATCTCTGCTACTGAGCCACCGAATGACCCGTAAACCGGTGGTCATTTTGTGGTTGTGGCGGTCATTCTCCATCGAAAGTAGCTTTGGATGTCAATCTTTCATCGCCACCAAATAGATAATTTTCGCTATGTTGTGTTGTGGTGTGTGGACCGTGAGACTGTCATTTTAGATTGCGCGATAAATTTCCTATCGATTGACCAATAAATCGCTAGGTCTGTGGTGGTCTTAAGACAAAGTACTTGAGCTCTGTTCCGGGGAGTCAAAGCGGAATCTGTGTTTCGGGCCAGGGGCAGTCAAAAAAGTCGACGAATTTTGCTACCCCGGAAACATAAGGTGCGTTTTTTGGTTATCCCGTGTAGGTTTGGGTAACGAAACTTCATATAAAAAAATGACAGGTGGCTCAGCTGGCATTTTTTTATATGGAGTTTCGTTACCCAAACCTACACGGGATAACCAAAAAAACACACCTATAGTTATAGCAAATGGCAGCGCGGGTGCTGCCAACGCCATCTAGATACATCAAGGCCGTAACTCAGCCGTTCCATGCCGTCATAGTTTGCCTACTAAGTTTTGGATTTACACGAACAAACAACAACAAGCATATGACGTCATTAAAAGTAACAACAAAACAGTGCAAACCGTAGGCGGAATATTTCTACATTGCGGCCTTAATATAGAGACGGCGGTGGTGCTGCTGTAGAATCTTGTTAGGCTAGTGCAGTCGTCTTCACTTTGATTCCTTTCTGGAAAAATACCAACATTTCCAGGCGCAGAAAAATCCGAATCTTCAATGCAATTGCGAAATCAGGTTTTCTACATTGCTTGAAACAGATAAGACGCTTTGAATGCTGCCAAAGAAAGCAGCACAATGCATTTTAAATGGTTCTGTTGTTCAACAGCCACAGCAAAAAACATGTCAGGCTTGGATGGGATAGAAACTTCTATCAAAAGGCGAAAGTGGCAATATGAATAGGTCATATGCGCTGGAAATAGAACGAAAAGCAGTAAGACAGCAGACGAAAGCGGCACCATGCATGTTAAATGGGTGACGTTAATTTGCTGTTGAATAGCAGCAGAATGCCGCCAAATGACGTCACCCATTTGAAATGCATGGAGCATTTGCTGCTTTCTGTTCTGTTTCAATAGCCTTATGCTGGAAATAGATTGGACGCATCAACAGCAACATTAACATTTCAATTTAGAACACACACATTTGCCGTTGATAACCCAAATTGACAGCAGCAACAGCAGCAGGAGCATTTTTGCGGTTGCTGCAGTCAATGTGGATCATCAAAGGCAATGCGTGTGTTCTAAATTGAAATGTTGATGCTCTATGCTAATAGGTAGGGTTTTTTGGATATCCCGTGTAGGTTTGGTTAACGAAACTCCATAAGGTGTGTTTTTTGGTTACCCCGTGTAGGTTTGGGTAATAAACTTCATATGAAAAAAATGACAGGTGGATCAGCTGGCATTTTTTTTATAGTAGGTGTGTTTTTTTGGTTATCCCGTGCAGGTTTGGGTAACGAAACTCCATATAAAAAAAAATGCCAGCTGATCCACCTGTCATTTTTTTTCATATGAAGTTTCGTTATCCAAACCTAACGGGATAACCAAAAAAACACACCTAGAGTTTCGTTACCCAAACCTACACGGGATAACCCAAAAAAAAACACACTTAATGTTGCTTTTGATGCGTCCACTATCTATTTCCAGAATTACTATACGATTGCAAAAACCTTCTTCAAAGTATACACACACAATAGGTGTGTTTTTTTGGTTATCCCGTGCAGGTTTGGCTAACGAAACTCCATGTAAAAAAAATGACAGCTGACGCACCTGTCATTTTTTTTTTTTTTTGTCACCTAATGTTGATTGGAGAGCAAATGAAAAGGTATCCTTTAAAATGGCAGCATATTTGGACGGACCTTAACATTTCGCTACGTTTTTAAAACTCATTTCCCGCCACAAGCTGTCAACATTTCATCATATCTGCCACCCTGTCAAATCACAACCGTCACAATTCCCCGAACATCTTTTTCATTCGAAACTGGTCCTTTGCGAAACTATTCGGCAACAGATACAGTTCGAAGAGGAGAGATCTAAAACAGGATATTTGGTCCGTCCTGTCATAGATCTTTTGCAGTTGCCGCATAAGAAAATATATATATTTTCAATTTCTTCGGCAATTCTTCGCTTCGCCCATCTGTCATAGGCCGGTTACGCTTCGGCAACGTGAAGTTCGCACTTTATTACAAAAGTCGTGTTCGTGTACCTACCTTCCTGGCCACCATGGCGGCGACGATGAGAAGATTTTGCGGGGCTAGTTTCCTGAAAACATCCAATAATGTAGCATTTCAGCAGGTATTTAATTGTGAAAAAGTGCTAGAAATGTGACAAAATCCAATGACCGAATCGTGATTGTGCTGGATCAAAGTTTTATTTAGAAAAGTGCCAAGGAAAAGTGACGACTTTTTTCACCCTTCCGGAACTTGGAACATTTGGAGTAGATATTACGAGTTTCCTTAAAACTTTTAAAACAGAAAATTCCCTGATTCATTCCTTTGTGCTCTAAATAGATTCTAATACCATTTATAGACGGTTGCATGCAATTTTCAGTGCATCTTACGAAAAAATTATATCTCGAATTGTTTATTATGTAACACTCGTTCGACCGATTGCAGCCTGTTACCTCACATCAATTCTTTCTATTTTTACAGGTAAACAATTTATCGACATCGAAGGCATGGACGACTGGCCAAAAGAGGGTAAGTTGCTCGGCGTTTTGAGAGTATTATCCTGGCAAATCCTTAAATTTTGGGATTAACGAGAAGATAACCTCAAAATGAGAATATGAACTGTCAAAAATTCATCTGGTTGGAGCTGCTGGCCTTGTAATCTTTGATTAATTTTGTTGCCTTTACATTACAGTTGTTGACCACTATCGGTGCACTGACCGGAGGCGCCGGAGCTCTTCTCTTCGCGTTGGATCAATCCGTGAAGGCGTCCGGCACCGAGGTTCATCCTCAAAAAATGCCATGGAACCATAAGGGAATTATTTCTTCTTTGGACCATGCCAGGTGAGTAGAGTTTAGTTAGTGATTTCCTTAGTTAATATTTATTTCCGTTCACGAAAACGTTTTGGGGTACTTCGGCAGAAGCTGGTACATCACATAATCCACTTCCAAAATCTGCCATTTTGAAGAAAAAAAATGTTTGGGCTTATTTTAAAGATCTCAGCGGTGGCTACATTAACGTAATGTCTACGGAAAAATGCGATAAAAAAAATAGAATTCAAAATTTGGCCGACATGCAAAACGTGAATTACAACGTCTCCACTTGCAAAACCTGCCAAAATCATTTCATTTGCAAACTTAAATTTTGGCTCCAGATTTGTCAGACTACGTTGTACTTTTGCAAACCCTGTTGAAAATTTTCATCGTGCTTGCATTACATACATTACCATACATCACGGAACGGTGTGAATATCGTTCAGGGACCGCAGGTTTTATTCGTAGCCATAAGATGTCCTTTAGAATTCGGAGGCTTGGGTGAGGGTCCATGTTTCGGAGCCATAACATAGAACGGGTCGTTTTGTACACGCGGAGCTTCGTGTTCCGGTGTGCAAGGTTCGAATTAATTATAGGGAGGACCGAGAAATAGGTCTTATTGGCTAGTTGTATCCGTCGCTTAATTTCGTCAGTTTCGTTGGCGTCAATCCAGATAGTTGAAGTTGTCTACATACTCGATATTAAGGTCCCCCATGGGGACACTGTGTTGCTTGAATTTGCTGGCGTCCTTGTTTTCGATTGCATTATGGCTTTCGTTGATGTGTAGTCCAACTTCCTTTGCGGCGTTATTGAGGTTGTGCAGAAGGCTTTCTGCATCACACAATCTTCGAGACATGATGTTGATATCGTTGGCGTACGCTACTAATTGAGTCGACTTGATGAGTAGCGTTCCGCTGCTGTCCATATTCATGGCTCGAATTACATACTCCAAAGCAAGGTTGAAGAGCGTCGGGGCCAGCCCGTCGCCCTGCTTGAGTCCAGTACGAGTTTCAAATAGGTCAGTGAGTCGGTTCTGCACTCTGACCTGCGAGACATGACTGCAGCGGCCCTAGCGACATTCCATATAAAATCTAATTTTTCTCTCATTCTAAAAACGAGTTTTTATATGGAATGAGCGAGTCGTTGTCGCTAGAGCCGCTGGGGTCGTGCCGAAGAATATGTACCTTTTGTCATCGTCATCCTTGTGAGTCGTGTACTAACTT
The DNA here is from genome assembly GCA_949715475.1 of Microchrysa polita. Taxonomy (NCBI): domain Eukaryota; kingdom Metazoa; phylum Arthropoda; class Insecta; order Diptera; family Stratiomyidae; genus Microchrysa; species Microchrysa polita. Next base: position 38,014,259 of record OX454416.1, read on the forward strand.
TGCGGGTATACCAAAATGCAGCAAAATGTTATACAGTACACTTCGATCGATACTGTCGTATGGCTGCTTGAACGCGACAAAGATTTGGTATACGTCGATGTTGTATTCCCAGCACTTCTGGAGTAGTAGCTTCACTGTGAAATACTGGTCGATCGTTGGACGACCAGGTCTGAAGCCGCCTGGGTACTCGCCAATGATTCGTTCTGCGTACGGACTAATTCTCTTTTCCAGAATTTTCGATAAAATCTTGAGCCGTATAAACTAACGATATGCCCCTGTGATTCTCACACTTCAGTTTGTCATATTTTCAGCAGTAGCACATGTATAGCGTTGGTCAGGCATGCTCCACCGCTTCAACAGTTCTGCTGAAATCTCGTCAACCCCGGGGGCTTTATTACGTTGGAGCGATTGTATGGCGAGACTCACATTTTCTACTGTTTGGGGTTGAACGTGAGGGCGTGGTTCAGCTCAGGAGCTGCCTCCGTGGCGGAAGTTGATGGTGCATTGAGTTTTCTAGACATTAACGTAAGCAACACCGAAGTCCCCACTGTCCGTCACACCAAAGTCTTCGGCGCCACAATTGATAATCATGGCATTTTTAACAGCCACGCTGACAATATATGTGACAAAATGAAGAGTAGGAGCAAGATCTCTTGCTGGCAGCAAATGGGTAACTGATAAGGAGACGTTACTCACCACTTACAAAGTTTTCGGTCGTTCAGTGGTAAACTACACCGCACCCATATGGACAAACAATCTCTGCAACAAACGTGCCAGAATGCAGCTATGCGTACAATTACTGGATGTGTACGCATGACATCACAAGATCACCTCCACCAAGAAACAAACCTGCTAAATCTGAAAACTCATAATGAGCTACTCGCTAAGCAATATCTTGTTGGTTGTTATCGTAGTCAACACCCGAATTTCGATCTTATGGTCAAAACCCCACCTCCACGTCATGTTAGACGTACACTAAGGGGCAAGGAAAGGGAAGTCCAAAGATTCAAAACAGTTCCCCTCGATAACACCTACAAGGCGGTTCTAAAGCAGTTGCATACCAGCGAGGTAACAAAAGCCACGAATTATCTATCAGTAAAACGTGTCCTTCGAGCTCGACCACCAGATATCTCCAATGATGAATTACAGCTACCTAGAGCCACACGTACCACCTTGGCTCAGCTTCGCTCTGGATGGTGCTCCAGACTAAATTCATTTTGGTCCCGCATCGACAACGCCACTGCAGGCGTTTGGAGCCAGCCCGCACAACGTGGACCACCTATTCAATTGTACTGCCGCACCAACGCATCTAACACCCATTGCGCTTTGGGAAAATCCCATTGAGGTGGCAATCTTCTTAGGCCTCGAACTTGAGGAGAGGATGCCAACCATTTACGAATGACGCTAGTTCCCCCCCCCCCCCCCCTTACCTGCGCCGCTACAACAACAACAACATGGTGCATTGAGGAGCTTTTCAAAATGCGAGGCACATTGTTTATTTACGCTGTCGATGTAGCTGATGATGTAACATCCTTGTCCTTGCATAGGGTTGATAACCATTCTTGATAGTGGTGATAAGTTTGCACGCCTGTCTAATGTTCTTACTGGCTAACTTTGGTTTATTTGCTGTAACTGCTCGTCAAAATGTTTTTGTTCTTACGTCTAATTAACATATTTAGGTACTCGCCGAAGTTCGATGTATGTTTCTTTCTTGGTTCGTTGCGTATATTGGCGATAGGCTTCATTTTTCGCCTCAATCGAGGCCCTGCATTCGTCGTCGAACCAGTCTGTTCGTCTACGCCGGGTTTTATATCCCACGACCTCCTCTGCAACTCCTTTGATACTGTGTTTCAGCTCCTCCCAGAACTCATGAATGCATAAATTGCTGATGTTATCAAGCATGGGCGACAGTTTTTCCTTAAGTGTGGTACGCAGCCGCTGTGGCATCATCGATCAAACTGTCAACCTCGAAGATCTTGGCAGGGTTGATTCTCGTTAGGTGCACCGAAGAGAATCTGCACCTGTAGGTCGTCTTCAACAAATAGTGATCGAAGTCGCAGTTGGCTCCTCGATAGAATCGAACATGTAAGACATTCGAAGCCCATCCTGCTGATTAGTACGTGGTCGATCTGGTTCATGGTATATTCATCTGGAGATTTCCAGGTCTGCTTATAGATTCGTCGATGAGAGAAACATGTAGAGCTTATGACCAGGTTTCTGCCGCTCGCGAAGTCGCTGATCGTTGTTGTTTTCATCGTGGAGGCTGTGACCTCCAGTAGTTCCCTTATGCCAGCAGCAGCTTGATGTCGTTTGATGGAAGTGAGTATGCTTACTCACGATGAAAGCTATTCGAAACTACTTGTTGCCCTTTTCTTTACCACTCGTAAAAATAGTGTGCGATTTGAGGTCGCTAATCTCGCTTTTGGGCCATTTAGTTTCCTGAATTGCCCTTAGCGCTTTGTATTCATCGATTTGAAAAAGGCATTCGATAGATACCTTGTGATCTGATATGGTTGGCTTTGAGAGCACTTAATATCCCTGAGGCAAACCTACGTCAGGATCATACGGGACATGTATGATGGAGCTACGACTATGGTTAAATGCCGGAGTACACCAGGGCAGTGTATTCGAGTCCGTTGCTCTTCAACATCATCTGCTACTTATTAAGAATCACCATACACTGTCCAATCGATTGTACCATCTCTCTTGATTACCGTAACTCCTAGTGGAGCATTGTGCGTTGATGACTACCGTGTGTAGTCCATCAACGTTGCAAAGACAATTGAATTCGGAGTGTGATACGGTTGTCAGCCATACCACTTCCTAGTCGCATAGTTAGTTTTTTATTCTACGATAAGAATATTTCTTATCATCTACTTCTGAATAATAAACTTGCGACGAGTCGTGCCGAGTTTGGAAACTCGTTTCTCTATTAGTGTCTATTTCACAGAGTGGCGACCGAACGATCACGGCCACAGAGCACGACAATCGATTGTACCATACACGGTAACTTTTATTGGCCACGTTAGTTTATGTCTTCTTCTTCTTTTAGCGGTACACAAAGGTGTGAATAGATAATATGGACTCGTTTTATAGTTCGTCGTCGTTTTCGTCCGTAATCTCCAGGGACAAAAACGTGGCAGCTGCAATGGGGTTTTCCCATAGTGAGAGGGGGGTGAGATTAGTGGGTGCAGCTGGGCATTGAAACAAATTGGCTACATCGTGTGGCGTGCCAGCGCAATTTGGGCATAAGTTTTGTATATTTGGGTCTATGCGAGATAGATACGAATTGAGGCGTGAGCAGAAGCCTGACCGAAGTTGGGCTAAAGTCACTCTGGTGGCTCTCGGGAGCCTAATCTCCTCAGGCGAAATAGGTGGTGGGAGCGCTGAGAGGACTCTGTTCGTACCTAAACTCGCAATAGACCTACTCACTTCCTCAGTATGAATCATTGCAATGGCCGCCCGGTATGAATCTTTATCGAAAGGATCCCTTTTGTAACCCTGGACCTCTCTCTCAAGTTTATGTCGGTAGTGCAATCTGACTGCTAGACCATGTATGAGGGTTACGCGAAAGAAATGAAAATGTTACGCATGTCAGTTGGGGTAACCAGAAGGGATCACATCAAAAGTAGCTACATCCGAGGCAGATTGTCCATAGACCAACCAATCACCAAAAGCTCGAAGGCCCATAAATGAATTGGTATTGCCATGTTCAAAGGCTTCCGCCTGAGGACCCGCATAGAAGGCGATATCAAGTTACACTTAATGGACCCAAGTCCAGAGGCAGACTGAAAAATTCGTGGATGTGCCAAATGAAAAAGCAACAAGAACGCATTGGTCTCGGCGGTGACACGATCGAAGATAGAGCTATCACCCGTTGCAAGGACCCTCGAAGCATCATCATCCACTCCACCCTTGTATCGCATGCTGAGCTAGCTTCTCACCAACATGTCTTCAGGACAATGCATTGCACCACAACAGCTTTGGATATGATCACCAATGACATCCACAATGGCCACAACCAGAAACAGCCTTGTGACAGAACCGTCCTAGTGGCCCTTGATCTGTCGACAGCCTTCGACACGGTCATTCACTTTGCGTTGTTGGCCGATCTTCTTAATGTGCATATTCCTACACAAGAGGTTAGGTGGATTGCCAACTATCTAGCTGGAAGGCAATCCTATACAGAGTTCTGAGGCAGTTGTTCAAAGCATAGGAAAATTAAGCAGGGAGTTCCAAACGGTAGCCTACTCTCTCCTACATTGTTTCACATCTACCTGGCGAGCCTTCCAACACCCCGGAAGGTATCGAACTAATTTCCTATACGGACGAATGCACGATTCTCACCACGCGGAATGATTTAAAAGGCATGTGCGCTCTGAATGTCTGAATGAATGGTGGAGTTTTTCAATATCCGCAACCTAGTCATTTCGCCGTCTAAATGTACTGCAACTCTTCTCACCACCTGGACGCAGGAATTTTCGGAGGTGCTTGGGATCCGTACTGGCAAGCATGCTGACGACGTTGTACCTACTGCAACGAACCGCAAGATCCTTGGTGTCTATCTACACACCATGATGAAGTCGAAAGATCACGTCACAGACGTAGTCGACAGAATGCACAGTAGAAACAACGTCCTAAAGGCACTAGCCGGGAGCTCATGGGGCACACATACTATGTTGGTCACCTACGAAGCGATAGGTAGAGCAATTCCTAGCTATGCAACACCGCTGTGGTCACAAATCGTTTGTGACACAAACTGAAATAAGATCCAGGCATGCCAGAACGCTGCTCTACGTATCGCTACAGGTTGTCAGCTTTTGTCATCCCAGGATAATCTTCATCAAGAAACCAGCATGTTACCAGTGCGTGATCACAATCTCCTCCTGTCTTTACAATATCTGGCCGGTTGCTATCGAGAGGATCATCCAAACCATCATCTCATGGACAATACTCCCCCCGAAAGACATGTGAGGAGTGGAATCAGAGATCTCGAGAGAGACGTCTAGAGATACAAACGGGTACCTCCCGATATATTTGACAACACAGCATACCATGCGGCCATCGTAAATATTCACAAAATCGTAGTGAATCGGTCAATAGGGAGATTAGGTCCGAATAGAGTCCTCTCAGCGCCCCCACCACCCATATCACCTGAGAAGACTAGGCTCCCGAGAGCCACAAAAGCGATACTAGCCCAGCTTAGGTCGGGTTTTTGTTCGCGCCCATTTGTCCGAGCTGCGGTGGTGCGCCTCACGATGTGGTCCACCTGTTCCGACGCCCCGCTGCACCCACTAACCTCACTCCGAGGGCGTTATGGGATAACCCTATTGCAGCTGCTACGTTCTTGTCGCTTTAGACAATAGGCGAAAACGCTGATAAAACTTAGAGCACATCCACAGACATGCACAGTGACTCACATCCTTCTGCGCCACTACAACAAGATAGAGCTGCCTGTATAAATAGACTGAGATATTACCGCCAGAATGGGCGACGGGCATACAAACAAATTAACAAATTAGAGGTTCGTTGCAATAACAAGTAGCGACACATTACAATAAATTTATCGTAATTCGAATGGTCAGTAAATATTGATCTAAGCACAATGTCGCTACTTGTGACAAATCCGTAATTTGACGATTCAGGATCCGCCTATTGAGTGTGTTAACGGCCTAAGGCTATTTCGATAACAACGGTTAAGTTCCAACGGTCCAAAATATTGAGTTTCCATTTTAGAGGAAACTATTCTCAAATTTCTTATACGAATTTTTGTATCGTTTCAGTTTACGTCGTGGTTACCAAGTTTACAAGCAAGTATGTGCCGCTTGCCACTCGATGAGGTTCATTGCCTATCGTAATCTGATCGGAGTTACCCATACCGAAGCCGAAGCTAAGGCAGAAGCAGAAGAAACTATGGTGAATTCTTCAACATAAATTTCAGTGAATGCCCTTAACTAATCTTGATTTCTGTTCAATCTGCAGGTAACGGACGGGCCCGACGAGCAAGGCAACTATTTCAAGCGGCCGGGAAAACTTTCCGACTATTTCCCCAGTCCATATCCTAATGAAGAGGCTGCCCGTGCAGCTAACAACGGTGCTTATCCACCAGATCTGAGTTACATTGTATCTGCTCGTCACGGAGGCGAAGATTATATCTTTGCTCTTCTGACCGGCTATTGCGATGCCCCGGCTGGTGTTGTATTGCGTGAGGGACAATATTTCAATCCCTACTTCCCAGGTGGTGCTATTTCGATGGCACAAGCGCTTTACAACGAGGTAAGTTTTTGTTAGTTTTGTAAGGCAATTCGATACATTCACAGCTTGCGATTCAGTGCGTGTTCGAAATCATGAGGGCTGTCTATGATGTATATAAAACGCGTCTGTAAAGGGCCTTAAAAAAATTTACGCGCTTTGTGTCGGCTCACCGCTCGCTACATTCGCACCTCGCCTTTAGAATGCTCCTCTGGAATATTGTATAAACGTGCGAGCGGTGAGCCGACACAAAGCGCCTCAATTTTTTTAATGCCCTTTACAGAGTTTTTTTATATATCAGAGACGATCCTCACAATTTCGAATACGTAGTAAATCCGCTCGCTACGCTCGCACCTCGCTTTTTTGCGAAATTCCAGAAAAACACACTAAAGCGAGGTGTTAGCATAGCGAGCGGTGACCCGATTGAACTCGTGTTCGAAATTTTGAGGGTAGTCTATGATGTACAAAAAGCGTCTGTAAAGGGCTTCAAAAAATGATAATCTTTGTGTCGGCTTACCGCTCGCACCTCGCTTTTTTACTATATTTAAAACAAACTGACTAAAGACGAGGTGCGAGCGTAGTGATTGGTGAGCCGACACAAACTTTTAGAGGGCCCTTTACAGATGTATGACTAGAGACGAACTTCGTAGTATTTAAACACGCTACGCTCGCACCTCGCATTTTTACGATATTCCAAAGAAACACACTAAAGCGATACAAAGAACCTTTAAATACTATGAGGCTCGTCTCTGAAGTATAAAAAAAGTTTAAAACACAATTATGTAAATATCAGCAAGAAAAATACTGAATCGAAAATGTTCACTCAACTAATAGTAATAACGAAATAATTGTTTTTTTTCCTAAGGTTTTGGAGTATGAAGATGGTACACCACCAACAGCCAGTCAGTTGGCCAAGGACGTTGCTGCTTTCCTAAAATGGACATCCGAACCAGAACACGATCAACGTAAACAAATGATTATTAAAGCAGTTGGAATCTTTACAATTCTAGGAGTTTTATCCTACTACATCAAGAGGCATAAGTGGGCATCGCTCAAGTCAAGGAAGATAGTATTCTATCCAAAACGTGGAGACAAGTAAACTAAAGATAAAAACAGAAATGTTAAAATCAACCACAATAAGCGTTATACAGTGTGACGTGAGAAAATATACGTTTAACTGAAAATGAGTACTTTTTTCAAATGCATACATTCATATTTGTGGGAGTGAACAACAATTTAGACAAGAATCAATTAATAGAAAACAAATTCAGACCTATAGGGAAAAATTCTGATATTGCTAAAAAACCAAGATTACCAAACAATAAATAATCACAAGTAGCTAATGAGAATTCAATTTACAAACATAAAAACAATTGGCCGTATTCCTTCTGTTTTGTATTATCAACACGTGCTTGCTTTTCTTTAAGTAAATGTTTAATTTATTACTATTTTAGCAATTCAATTCTCCGAGTAGAATGCCATTTTTTTTCAAATCGTTACCGTGATTTTTATCAGGAGATAACTAGTAGGTAATTGTTTAAAATATCGATATACATAATTACTAATTTAATAATAATTAGGAAAAATGTACACAACTGATTATCCCAGAAATAAATTTTTAATTTGAAAACGTTGAATATGAATGGAAATGTATTTACGTTTTCTTTGTGTACTTTATACATATTCAGAAATATTGATTTCCCTGAATGCTAAAACTCCTAGGGGGACATTTAGCACGTCGATCGCGACATAATGTGTAGCTGCTGACTTTTACACCACATCATTGTTGAGTAAATACAAGGAAGAATAGAGTAAGAGATATTGAAGCGTATGACAAAAAAAAACATTTTATGTAAATTGCCAATCACAAACGTTAATCTTTCATCGTTTGCTCAAAACGAAATTATTTTTATAACCGCAAACATAACAACCAAACATATGTTAGGGCATTCGGTAGCTCAGTGGTAGAGATGAAACTCTTTATCTCTGAGTTGCCGGAGCGTGGGTTCGAATCCCACTGTGACCATGGATGTTTGTGTTGTCCATAAAAATGCTCCTACGGGAGCCGATGTAAATCGTCCCGGAGCTACCCATTGCCACAACGACACAAGAGGTGCCAAAACCCCCTTTCATTCCAGAGAGAAAAATAATCTCTTGAGTCGCTACAACAACAACCAAACATTTGTTTACAATGCAAACATGTCTTAAATACACGAATTAGAAGCACCAAAACTTCTTGCGTTCTCGAAACATGATTTAACATTTGAGTGAGACCATAGTCCGCCATTGGTCGTGGCTTCGAAAAATTCCATAAACCGAATTCGCTCACGCTCCATACAAATTTGACAGCTGAATTCTATATAGTTATATGCTGTTGTTGTTGTAGCGGTACAGAACGGTGTGAGCCGCTGAGCATGTCTGTGCTCTAAGTTTCGTCGTCGTTCTCACCTACTGTCTCAAGCGACAAGATCGTAGCAGCTGCAATAGGGTTGTCCCATAACGCCCTCTGAGTGAGGTTAGTGGCTGCAGCGGGGCAACGAAACAGGTGGTCCACATCGTGAGGCGCACCACCGCAGCTCGGACAAATGTTCTGGAGATAGGTTCGAATTGAGGCGCGAACAAAAACCCGACCTAAGCTGGGCTAGCGTCGCTCTTGTGGCTCTCGGGAGCCCAGTCTCCTCAGGCAATATGGGTGGTGGGGGCGCTGAGAGGACTCTATTCGGACCTAATCTCCCTATTGTCCGATTCACAACGGTTGTGTGAATATCTGCGATGGCCGCATGGTATGCTGTGTTGTCAAATATATCGGGAGGTACCCGTTTGTATCTCTGGACATCTCTCTCGAGATCTCTGATTCCACGTCTGACATGCCGGGGTGGGGGAGTATTCTCTATGAGATGGTGGTTTGGGTGAACCCCTCGATAGCAACCGACCAGATATTGTAAAGACAGGAGGAGATTATGATCACGCACCGGTAACATGCTGCTTTCTTGATGAAGATGATCCTGGGACATAAGGTGGCAACAGCGTTCTGGTATGCCTGGATCTGTTCCAGTTTGTGTCACAAACGGTTTGTGACCACACCGGTGCTGCATAGCTAGGAATTGCCCCACTTATCGCTTTGTAGGTGACATAGTTTCTTTGTCCTTGCCCCAGGAGCTCCCGGCTAGTGCCTTTATGACGTTGTTTCTACTGTGCATTCTGTCGACTACGTCTGTGACGTGGTCTTTCGACTTCATCATGGTGTCATGTCATGTCATGGTGATAGACTCCAAGGATCTTGGGGTTGGTTACAATAGGAACAACGTCGTCAGCACGCTTACCGGTACGGATCCTAAGCACCTCCGAAAATTCCTGAGTCCAGATAGTGAGAAGAGTAGCAGTACATTTAGAGGGCGAAATAACTAGGTTGCGGATATTGACAAACTCCCACCAGTTTCTCAATATAGTCATTCAGTCGAGCACACATTCCATTTAAATCATTCCCCGTAGTGAGTACGGTGCAATCGTCCGCATAGAAAATTAGTTCGATACCTTCCGGGGGTGTTGGAAGGCTCGTACAGAGTACACTACCCTGTCGAAATCCCTGCTTAATTTTCCTATGCTTTGAACAACTGCATGGGAACTCTGTATCGGATTGCCTCCCAGCTAGATGGTTGGCAATCCATCTAACCTAAGCTGACCGGACGTACAGCATTTGGCCCTGCCGTACAGCATTGGGAAATGTACAGCATTGCCCAAGTCACACAATGAAACCTGATCACTTCATGATAAGTTCCTCGGTGAAGCCTGCGATCAATCTTGACTGCATTTAAGGTGGTGTAAGATGACCCCTGTACCCTATATGATATTTAGCGAGCTAACCGAACTTTTATGTTTCTGAAATTTGGCACACTTGTAGAGCTACTTGACGCTCAGATTTCCTCCAAATAGCACGGTCCTTACCCAATCGCGTTCGGAGCTTACGGCTACCCAAATTGCAATTTTAAGTTTTCTAATTGAAAATAGTCCATAACTCTGAAATTCGGGAGCGAAAAATTTTAAAATTTAGAAAACTTGCAGAGCCCTGTTCTGTTCATATTTGGTGATAATTGGCACCCTTGTAGAGCTACTTGACTCCAAGTTTCAAGGTCCTACCTATCCGCGTTCGGAAGCTACAGCTGCCCAAACCACACTTTCGTGTTTTATAATGGAGTTTTTAAATTTGACAGACTTGTAGAGCTTCGCACTCTCCATATTCAAAAGTTGCAGCTATCGATAGATTACAGAAATCTTATATGAAATCTATTTTCAATTTTATGTTTATAATCTTATTTCGAGTATTCTTCCTTGCTATACATTTTGTGTTAAAATATACGTTTGTATGAGCACCAGTGGCGTCGATAGCTTTTCAGAAGAGGGAGGGGAGTGGTCTGGATTTTTTTCAGCACAGAGGAAGTTCAATAAATGAACTTTAAAGCCTCTAAGATCTAAAAAGAGGCCGTTGCTTCAAGGTTTTTAAATTGTTTCTATTCTGCTTGTTTGGCTGAGATTTTGGAGGAATGAGTTTGGCACAGCGAGGAAGAACCGTGAATCGCCTAAAGATTTTAAGTACGCAGAATACAATACAGCTTGAAAGTACGCCTGTTCGGTACTCAGATTTCAATATCGGATACCGGTTTTCTTCCGTCCCCGTACCATTCGCGGTGCACCGGCCCCCGCCAGTTTTTCAACCATGGACCAGTTTTTTCGGTACCGGGTTTTTTTCAACCATGAGCTGGTTTTCTTCAAGTACCGGTTTTTTAGCATTACCCGGTTTATTCAACCGTGAGCCGCTTTTTTTTTTTGACCCGGGTTTTCCAACCATGAGCCGGTTTTTTTTTAAACATGACTCGGATTTTTTCGACCATGCCGGTTAAATCGGAACCATCCCATGGTAGAAAAAATCGGGATATCTGTACTTCGAAATATTGGTACCGGTACTGATTGAACCCCAATCTTAAACCAATGTACCGGTGTTAGGAACAGGCCTACTTGAAAGTTCAATCCTGGAAAGTTGTGGGGTAAACTTAAAATTGAATGCAACACCGAGGGCAAATGTTAGGAATCGTTCCCGCACTGGAGATAAATGTAGTAAAATAGGCTTCAGTGAGTGATTTGTCTGCAGCTGCAGCATACAATAATGTTCTGCAGAGCGAGGATGCACGACGTAAAGACAAAAAAAACCTTTCTTAACTACATATCGGATAGCATGATGCAGTATTGTTCAACCAAGTTACCCCAGCATGTGCCGTAATGCTGCTAAATAAGAACCCTATTTTATCACTAGATATCCCACAATACTGATGTGCGTTATAATGCAAAATTGTCTTAGTAAATTCTACCTACATGATCTGTTCTTGTGGCAGTCGCACTATTTGAAAAACAGCGCTTGAAGAAATTCAACTCTCATGTACGCCAGTATACGCTAGGAATTGTCAAAATTCTAGCCAAGACAGTAACAATTATGCAATTGAAAATACGGTAAAAAGGGTTAATTCCGAAATTCCCCTGAAGATGGCATTTTGGTAGACATTGTCACAATTGAGAACATTAGGGCTTGCTCTTTAGTATCAACAGAACAGAACCTTGCCATCCCAAGGTTTACCACATATTTCCGAGAATATCGGCTACTATTCCTTCTCAATTGTGTTTACGAAGATATGGCATGCATCATGCCTCGTGATTCTCCAAATCGGCATGAAAGCTGCATTCCGGAAGCATGTGTTGTGTACAGCATTGGGTCTTCGGAAGTCTGGTCAGCTTAATCTAACCTCTTGTACAGGAATATGCATATTTAGAAGATTGGCCAACAACGCAGAGTGAAAGACCGTGTCGAAGGTTTGGTTGGAATAAGTAGGCAAATAGAAGGCATTGACCGCTTATATACCGCAGCAAAGATAAAAAGTTTTAGACAAATTTAAATTATTTTTGGACGGCATATACGGGCTGCACTAACTAATCGAAACTAAATTTAGTCCCGCTCGCAACATATGGCGAGGTGCTTGCCAATCCATAATGCCTAGACAAGCGGCTGTCTCTGAAAAAGTCGTCTTGTTACTGGAATGATATCGTTTTCGTTTCGCTACAAAGTTTATATGAAATTCCTGGTTAGAAAATACGCGAGATTAACAAATTTCAATCATAATATTGTCCAAATAATGGAAATGTCAGATAAACCATTTCTAATCATCTGCACATTCCACAACCAATTCGAATAAAAAGAAGAAGAAGAAAGTTAATTCGCGAACTAGACTAGGACGGTATATTCACCATATGGAAAAGGTACTATCTCCAAAAATGCTTTAAAATAGTGTAAATTAAGAGCCGGTATATAAGCGCTCATTGTCTGGTCGCGTAGGACAATTCTATTCGTTTTTGTTGTTTCGAGAATGACATATTAATATGTACAAGGTTTTGTGAAATTGGTGTAAGAAATGTTTCCTAGAAGAACCAAAATAGGAGGTTGGGTTTGTACGGCAGCCCCAAGACCCCCTGGCCCCTTTCCGTTCATTTTGACATGTTTTGGAGCATCAGTAGAAATACATTTTTATGAGGTTTGCTTGAAACTGGTGCACAAATATAAAAGTTTTTCTTAGAAGAAACTAATTTGGGGGGTTGGGTTTGTATGGCAGCCCCATAGTCCGATTCTATCCATTCTTACATATGTTTTGAGGCATCAATAGAAACAAATTTCCGTACAGTTTGGTTGAATTTGGTGCACAAATAAAAAAGTTTTTCTTAGAAGAACCTAACTTGGGGGGGGGGCGACAATGACATAACACCCATATGTATGTAATAGTCGGCCCGAGTCGCCCCTAGCATATAATCAAAAACAAACACGCCAATGCAATATTCGGCTATAGCAGAGAATCGGTGTTCAAAACCATCGTTACTGACAGCCCGGAAGTAGAATTTGTTTATGTGCTAGTTGTACTCTCGTGACATACAATTTTGAATGAGTACGAAGAGTTCAGTTGAGAAGAGTATTTTATCTATGTATATGTATTATTGGACTCTCGTGCCACAATGCTTTGCATTAGCGAGAATATAGCGGCAATTGCTTGTTATGGCTATTATTTTGCATTAGTTAGAAAGAGAAGCTATATTGGTTTTTTTAGTTCGTGGCTATGTTTTTAGATGGCTTTGGTTGTGTTATTTTAGGCCGCTATTACACAGTCATATATTGGTAATACAGTCGCCTCTCGTTAATTCGAACCTCGTTAATGCGAATTTTTCGATAATCCGAACTAATTCACCTGTCCCTTCGATAAATCGAAAAAAAGAACCAAGTTTGTATGGAGTTGTGTACACTCGATAAAGCGAAATCGTTTTGTGCAACTGATTTATCGCTATCATTTTATAATTCGAAATTCGTAATTAGAAACTCTTTATAATTAGAATTTTTCCTGAAATGTTTCTGTTGCTTTCCTTTTACCGCTAATTGTGAACAGATTATACATTTTCTTTAGTTTCTTGTTCACTTTAAAGTGTAAATTAGTTCGAAAAAGTACACGTGCCTCTCCGTAGATGCGAAAAGGCAAATTATCGTGGCAGTGGAAAATGGTGAAAAAAAAAGATGTGGCAAGGAATTTAAAGATTCCAGCATCTACTCTTTCTACCATTATAAAACAATAAAATTGGACACCTCATTAAAAACGCAAAAGAGTGCGATAAGGTATTCTATTTACTTATTAAATTAGGTGTATCTCCAGCCGATCACAAGACCAAAATTGTTTCGGTACTTTTTCATAAATTAACTGTGGTTTGACTATTGAGTCCCATGATACGTTTAGGATCTACCCAGTGTTGAAAAATAGTTTTCCCTTCATTTTGAAACAAAATTTAATTTACAGGTGAATGCCCACTATTAAAGAAAAGCTTTTAAAATGGTTGAGGCAGTGCTGAGGAAAAAAAAAACTGTCCGGTTGAAAGAGCTTTGCTAAATCGTGAAATAAATTATTTTATTTACACAGTTTTTTTTATTCGATAATTCGAACACTCAATAATTCGAAATTTTTTCGTTGTCCCTTGGGCTTCGAATTATCAAGAGTCGACTGTATATATTATAATAGATATTATCATATCCCTAAGCCTACTTGATTTCGCTTCCTGCACGTCTAAAAATTTATACTGAATGAATCGAGTAGGCTTAGGCATATGACATACATATTAGGTGTGTTTTTTTGGTTATCCCGTGCAGGTTTGGGTAACGAAACTTCATATAAAAAAATGACAGGTGGGTCAGCTGGCATTTTTTTTATATGGAGTTTCGTTACCCAAACCTGCACGGGATAGCCAAAAAAAACACACCTATTATAATATAAATATGACTGTGTAATGGAGCCCTTATCTTAATAGTATGACATTCATATTGTCATCCGATAAATTGTTCATCGTAGTTGCAAAGGAGAATTGACTGCCATTTTTGAAAAATTTGAAGTGCTCTGGAATACTAGAATGGAAACCAAGTATGTTTAATAAAATTGTTTGAAGTTTGAATGAAACCAACATTTCGTCACTCATTGTCAATTTCTGAACCGATTTAGATTATCTCTTCGCAGAAACTGGCTGCATTTTATTTATTGATTGTAATGTGTGGGTTTAATCCTTCCCACTACAAACAAATGACTGACAACTTCTATATCATCGCCATTATTGGTAAAACCAACTGATTGATATATAATAGAAGGTAGATTGCAGAAGATTCTATAAAGAATTGTTAAACATTTCTGTAGAAGCAACTGAAAACCATTTGTAGTGCTTACGAGCAATGATGAATATATCTCAGAATGGCCGAGTGGCTAGCGCGTAGGACGGGCAACATGACAATCATGGGTTCGATGCGAGCTGTTTTTTTTTTTCAATAAATATCGAGTGGTTAGCGCGTAGGACGGGCAATACGATAGTCATGGGATCGATGCAAGCGGTTTTTTTGTTTCATTAAATCAGTATCACCCTATAGTTTGCATCACTACATTTACTCTTTTCATGTTGATTATCGGAGCATAGGCAAGAAAATGATGACATAAGATACATTGTGAGTTCGAAAACACCATAAACTGAATTGGTTGACGTTGAGACTCGAACCCACAACCCTGTGCATCGAAGGTGTGTGCAGTAACCACAACACCAAACAGACTAGTATACGTATTTAAGGTAGAGTTGATTTCGAATTTAAGACTTTTTCTGGAGGTAAAATTGCTGTAAAAATGATATCGATGATTGACTCAGTCATATGAAAGTTGATCGATTATATTTAGTTTAACACAAATCCAATAAGCTTAAATTTAAATGTAAAGTATTCGTTTTTTAAGTCACTTAAATTATCGTCGCTGTTGTTGTTCCTGTTGCCATTGTGCTACCCATAGTTTGTTTTTTGAGCAGGACATTGGATACAGCTTAACTGCAGATAAAAATTCGAATATTAGCGTTAAACATGGTTGTATAATAGGCGCATTTTCGTGAGCATCCCGTGTAGTTTTGGATAATGAATTCCATACAAAAAAAAAGTAATTTACCCAGGTATTGGTCACAGGTGTGGATATCCTACACAGAATAGAGTTTAAGGAAAACATTTTTATTTTCCTACGTTGGCGTATCATTTTTTTAAAATCCGAAAATATTGGTTTTAGGTATTTATATTTTTCAAATAATCATTTTATGTGATGAATTTCACCCAATCTAAAAAAAGCCGAAGTGAGTGAGTATGTCAGCTGTCAATTTTAGCGAACATCGGGAATTAACCGGAAAGTTGCCAGTGATCGTTTTTTGTTACCCAAACCTACACCAGACTCAATAAAACGCGTCTTATATGCATACATGTACAGAGTAGTTAATACTGAAAGAATCTTGATAGGAAATTTTAAATAAATAAATAACAGGCGCGACAATCCAGCATTGGACTAAGGCCGCAGGATGTGTTAGTGACATCCGTATTTCCAAGATCTTATCTGCTTTTTGTTGAGGTAATGTGATCAGCATCACGCTCAGCAGTGTTATTTATCCCCATAAATGGGTACTCGTTTAACATCTGAGTGAGATCATAGTCCGTCACAAGCTCGTGAGTTCGAAAAACACCATGGAACACGGTGAGATTCGAACTCATGAGCCTGTGCACCGAAGGTGCGCGCACTAACCGCTAGACCAGCCAGACTACTAGACCAGATAGGAAATTTTGCTTGAGCAAAAACATCAGTCTGGCTGGTCTAGCGGTTAGTGCGCGCATCTTCGGTGCACAGGGTCATGAGTTCGAATCTCACCGTGTTCCATGGTGTTTTTCGAACTCACGAGCTTGTGAAGGACTCACTAAGATGTTAAACGAGTACCCATTTATGGGGATAAATAACACTGCTGAGCGTGATGCTGATCTCATTACCTCAACAAAAAGCAGATAAGATCTTGGAAATAGGATGTCACTAACACATCCTGCGGCCTTAGTCCAATGCTGGATTGTCGCGCCTGTTATTTATTTTTTTTTATTTTTAAAAACATCATCAATATATTTGGCAAAACTTTTACTGTTATTGTGGTATAATGTTTTTTGTGTAGGTCAACGAAAATAACGACTTGTGCTTGAATTACATTTGACCCGTCAGCATCGGCATCAGCAGAAAAATGTCAATTTAGAACAGCATCAGCAGAAGCAGAAAAAATGCTTCTGCTGCGGCTCTCAATGTGGGTCATCAAAGGCAAATGCGTGTGTTCTAAATTGAAATTTTTCTGCTGATGCCGATGCTGACGCGTCAAATGTATTTCAAGCTTTGTACTGTTCAATCAAAGCTGACCATTTGCCTTACCTTTCAGTTTCTGAAACTATATTCATAATTAGAATTCTCGTGCAATTGCACGTTAATGCACGAAATTGCACGTTTTAAAGTTTTTGCATGAAAACAAACATTTGCATTTTTAACCCTGTTTCATAACAATTTTTCCCAGAAATAATGCAATGTGCAGATTTTTTCGATAGACGGAGAAAAGAATAAAAGTATTGAGAAAGGTAACACATGTGAAAAAAAAAAACAATAAAAAGAAACAAAGTGAAGCACTTTATAGAAATTTCATCGAATGCCAGTTGATTTTCATATTGAAAATATTGAAAGTGTCCCGCATTTTAAATAAAAACTATTTTACTATTTAGAGTTTTCTTCTAATTTTTTTCTATGTTTTTTCTGCGTCCCCTGCTCCGAAACCATACCTTCCAAAAGCCTAAAAAATTACTTTTTTCATATTGCACGGAAAATGCACATTTGTGCATTTATATTGCACGATTTTGCACGTTTCGGGAATTTTACTGCACGTTTTCATTTTTTTACTGCATGGAAATCCGGGCTATATTCATAATATTTCACATAAACTGACTTTTCAACGGTTTCACGTGTTAAGGGCGAACCGGATAGCTTACGTTACCTCACGTTACGTTACGTCCCGTTCCGAATAAATGCACAGAATGCCGAACACCTTTCAAAGTTGGTCCAATAGAGTTTATATGTAACTGCACAGATGGCATGGCACGGAGACAAAATTGTACTAGAGCTCGGCTGTGTGAAGTTAGCCAGTCATGTTTTTGAAATTAGGTCCTTTTGCTCGGTGAACCGTTTGTTCTACAGCGGCTACGTTTGTTCTTGATTGTTAACCAATTAATATCGTTTGTGCTTCTCTAATTATTTAATTATAGCAACTTTAAAATTGTGAGTGTGAACTTAGCCAGTCATTTTTAAATATGGGTCGGAAAGGTATAGGTTTGGTATCAATCGAAAGCCAGACGTTTGTTCATTTTGTAGGGCGTTTGTTCATCCTGGAAACGGAAGGATACAGGAATTATAAAGGAAAAAGAGATTAGTTGTGACGTCATCTTCACTCAACCAACGCCATCTACTCAGCTCAGCTGTACGATGATGGTGTGGATCTTGCATAAATTGTTCGCGGGACACGGGTTGCCCGTACAGCTGAGCTGAGTAGATGGCGTTGGTTGAGTGAAGATGACGTCACAACTAATCCCTTTTTCCTTAATAATTCCTGTATCCTTCCGTTTCCAGGATGAACAATCGCCCTACAAAATGAACAAACGTCTGGCTTTCGATTGATACCAAACCTATACCTTTCCGACCCATATTTAAAAATGACTGGCAAAGTTCACACTCACAATTTTAAAGTTGCTATAATTAAATAATTAGAGAAGAACAAACGATATTAATTGGCGAACAATCAAGAACAAACGTAGCCGCTGTAGAGCAAACGGTTCACCGAGCAAAAGGACCTAATTTCAAAAACATGACTGGCTAACTTCACATAGCCCTAGAGCTCTTCGGAACGTAACGTAACGGGGCTGTGTGAAGTTAGCCAGTCATTTTTTTGAAATTAGGTCCTTTTTCTCGGTGAACCGTTTGTTCTACAGCGGCTACGTTTGTTCTTGATTGTTCGCCAATTAATATCGTTTGTTCTTCTTTAATTATTTAATTATAGCAACTTTAAAATTGTGAGTGTGAACTTAGCCAGTCATTTTTAAATATGGGTCGGAAAGGTATAGGTTTGGTATCAATCGAAAGCCAGACGTTTGTTCATTTTGTAGGGCGTTTGTTCATCCTGGAAACGGAAGGATACAGGAATTATTAAGGAAAAAGAGATTAGTTGTGACGTCATCTTCGCTCAACCAACGCCATCTACTCAGCTCAGCTGTACGATGATGGTGTGGATCTTGCATAAATTGTTCGCGGGACACGGGTTGCCCGTACAGCTGAGCTGAGTAGATGGCGTTGGTTGAGTGAAGATGACGTCACAACTAATCTCTTTTTCCTTAATAATTCCTGTATCCTTCCGTTTCCAGGATGAACAAACGCCCTACAAAATGAACAAACGTCTGGCTTTCGATTGATACCAAACCTATACCTTTCCGACCCATATTTAAAAATGACTGGCTAAGTTCACACTCACAATTTTAAAGTTGCTATAATTAAATAATTAGAGAAGCACAAACGATATTAATTGGTTAACAATCAAGAACAAACGTAGCCGCTGTAGAACAAACGGTTCACCGAGCAAAAGGACCTAATTTCAAAAACATGACTGGCTAACTTCACATAGCCACGTAACGGAAGCGTTGTTTCGAACATCGATTTTACATTACATTTTCACTTTCTTTTCAAATTTTTAATAAATTACAAATTTAATCATAACAACAACCGATGTGAAAGGATCAAAGTGACAAGTTTTGATCTTCTTACATTGAAATTGTATCGGATGCATAAGTTGAATGTACCTTTATGAAATTATTATTTAAAATTTGAATTAAAATTCATTTTCGAAATTTTTCGAAAGTTTGGATTATCAGTATGATGATACCGACGTTAACATTTGAATTTCCAAGTCAGTTTATGTGAAAATTTTTCTAGTTTCATAAACTGAAGTAAAATTTTTCATTTAACGATTAGGCGAGCGGTCAATTTTAAATTAACATTTCAAGTCGTAATTTTCGTTGACTTGAATTTTACCAATTTTATTGATGGTGTTTTTTGTTTTTGTTCAAAGAAATTGTCCTATCAATCCTTTCAATATTGATCTCCCATCACTGAACCAAATCGCCTGCTAAAGTAAAGAAAATACCGCTCAAATCAAGAAAAAAAGACAACAAAAAACAGCCAAGAAATATTTCTCTTCATTTGAGAATTAGTCACAATGATCCAAGTGAAATGCCAATAGCAGCAATTTAAGGAAAAGTAACCTTGAATCAAGCAAACTTTTCTTATGAAAAAGACGAGAGAATCTGAACAAAAATAAAAAAAAAACTTGCATCCAACCAACATCGAACCTATAACCCCATTCTTTCCAGTCAAACGCGCTACCCACTGAACCAGAGACACTTCTGACTAATCTACTACAACGGTCCAATATAAGCTAAAGCTAAAATAAAGCTTTTCCACGAGCTTTACATGGAAAATGTCAAAAAAATCTATTATCAAGCATTTTGTTTGCTTGTATTGAAAATAATGGTTTAGGCTTGAATCTACTTCCTATTTCTCAAAAGAAGGTCTTGAAAATAGGATCGATTCAAGAATAAATTTTCACATTTTGAGAAATTTTGTCTAAATTTGGGAATTTTGCAAATGAGAAAAGAATTTCTTAATTTTAGATAGCCCAATTTTTTCAGTGATATAATAATTATAATACTTACAATATCAGTGTTCAAATATGTGCTGCAAAAATTTTTTATGTATGACACTGGGCGTAGCGAGAATTCGTAATAATTATATGATAGGTCTATATTATCAGGTGTAAATTTCTCCCAATATTGTTTATTGCTGGAAATTTCAATGTAAGTATTACCATCTTTCGGCACACGAAGTGATCCAATATGGTAAAGTTGACCTAACAAACAAAAAGGATATAGCTGAATACGCATCTAAGTTTGTTTAATTGTTACCAAGTTTAATCAAAACAGATTGTGGTTGACGGCCATAATAAATATCATCAGCGGACGGCACCTTTAGAATCGCACCCATATCCTTCGTGGCAACATTATATGAAGGCACAACTAGGCCATCCATTAGTACCGGCAAGTTCTCAATATGCTTCGCTTTAAAGCTGGATACGCAAAATTCCTACAAAAATTTTAATTCACATTAAATGAAACCGAAATCTTATAGCTAATCATGCCAACCATATCAGATGAACAGGAAACCCCAATAAGCTTAATATATTGAACTGCCTTCGAAGGAAAATACAAAAATTGCCATGAACTGCAATCATACATTCTGTGGTCAACAACGCATTCCCATTTCTTTTCATCGACTGAAATCTCTATGTAGTACGAAAACGTATGCGTGGATTTATCGTCGTTCAACAAGAAATTGATGTGATTAATAATGCTGATTTTGTCCAATTTAATGAGAATGCTTTCATTTGAACGAATTCTGTGATTCGCAAGATTTTTTCCTAAGATACAATGTAAATAAAAACATGAAAATTAAAATAAATTTGTCGTGGTTGTAGGAGTGGTACAGAAAGACGTGAACCACTGTGCATGTTTTCGGTTGAGCTTTAAGCTCCGTGGTCGTCAAACGACAAGACTGTAGCCGCTGCCTTCAGTGTGTATTCACGAAATATATTGTTATACAAATTTAGATTATTAGGCCAGGATATTAGCCTCGTAATAAATATATTACTACCGTTATTTTTCTTATATGTTTTTTAGATCAATACTGGCTAAATAAATCCAGATTCGAAATATATATACAGGGTGGTCCATTAAAATCGAACTAGTGTAAAACACGAAAAACTTTTTTATTTCTAAACCGATTTGTTTGAAATTTTCACATAAAAAAATAGACACTTGGGAGATATGTGTACACTACATTTGAAAAATTATATCCTTTAGATGGCCGCCCAGGGCGGCTTCGCAAAAACGGGATCGTTCTACGGTATGTTCAATTACCTTACGCAATATTTCTGGCTGCACCCCTCGGACCTCCGCTACAATCTTTTGCTTCAATTCCTAAATTGTCCTTGGTTTATTATTGTAGACTCTCTCCTTAAGGTATCCCCACAGGAAAAAATCTAGTGGAGACTTAATGGAGATCTAGCCGGCCACTTAAATGCAGATCCTTTGGAAATGACTCTTTTGCCGAAAACGTCCGTTAAAATCTCGATTGTGGCTGCAGCTGTATGGAAAGGCGCTCCACCTTGCTGAAACCACATATATGGTCGGTTTTGGACAAAACGACGAATAGCATTCTTGAGCAACTCACGATATCCCCAATTAAAACGACCTTCTTCAGGTTGATGTTGTTGCATCTGATTCGACGCTGGCTTCCACCCGCTCAATGATTTCGTCCGTCCTCGCACTCCGCACTCCGGGCTCATCGAGGGCTATTAACGGTTCCTTGTTCTCGAAAACGGCGAACGTTTCTGCGAATCGTTGATCTCGAGGGAGCAACTCTTACATGGAGCGTACGTCGATACTTGCGCTCTGTCTCGACAATCGAATTATTATTCCGCGTGTAAATTTGTATTATTTGAAATCGTTGCTCAACCGTATATCTTTCCATTTAGTTTTTTTTCAGTTCTAACGCATATGGATCCTTTTCATTTTATTTTACCAATGTAATTTTATAAAAACTTGATAAATTTGAGCAACGAGACAAGCATTCATTACCATTAATAATTTTTTTATTATTATGGTGTCATTACCTGACGCACCACTTAATTTCTAAATAAATTGTCTAATAATGATAATTCTAGCAGTAATTACTTTTTAAACATAGAGTTAATGAATCGTTAGCAAAATTCCATTCTACCTGTCCGCATACGTACTTTTTGGGAATGAAATGGTTCAAAAATAAACTCTTTTATAAACCCTACCTAAATTGGCCCTTCCTCAATGTGTACCTATCCTATCTGTGTCCATGTGTCTAGTTTATTCGTACAAAATTTCAGAAAAAAATATTAAAAAATAAAAAAGTTATGCATGGTTTACACTAGTTCACTTTTAATGGGCCACCCTGTATATATATCTCCAAAATTGTGTTTTTTTTTTTTAACAAAAATTGAATTTTAAGTTTTTTGTTGTGTTACATATTTAGTATCGCCGCACTCTACAATTTATTCTGTAGAAGCAAAAGCTTTTTATGTATTTTGGGAAATGGTTATTTTGAATGTGCCTTTTTGAGAATGACACCATAACAGGTGTGTTTTTTGGTTATCCCGTGTAGGTTTGGGTAACGAAACTCCATATAAAAAAATGCCAGCTGATCCACCTGTCATTTTTTTATATGAAGTTTCGTTACCCAAACCTACACGGGATAACCAAAAAAACACACCTAACACATTATCAGAAAAAATATAGGGTTGTACCAATTAATATTGCAATATGTGGTGAGTTTAGCGCCACCTCGGCCATTCTGGCACATCAAAGGATTGCAGAGATATCAATGGATTTCCGAAATCCATTCATAAGGTGTGTTTTTTTGGTTATCCCGTGTAGGTTTGGGTAACGAAACTTCATATAAAAAAATGACAGGTGGATCAGCTGGCATACACGGGATAACCAAAAAAACACACCTTATGAATGGATTTCGGAAATCCATTGATATCTCTGCAATCCTTTGGTGTGCCAGAATGGAGGGGTGTGATAACGTCAAGCGAATTAATGTCAGTTGCCACTATTTCCCACCCAAATGCGAAATAATGTCAATTGACATAAATTCGTTTTTGAAAACGAAACACTGTCAACCCCCAAAGCGAAATAAAGTCAATTTTTGATATATTTACACGGTTATATTTTTTTGAAAAACAGCTAATTTGGTACTTTATATTCAGTTTTTTTTTTGGGTTATTGGTAGTAATTGTGGCAAATAAAAGAAAGTTTACTCTGAACAACAATTTCTCACCTTAATCATGTAAGTAGATGCGCTTCAGATGTTTTGTTTCGCATTGTTTCCATTAGATTCCCGCTTTAGTTAATACGACCCTAAGAAGTCCAATACAGACAAGTATTGTCTTAGTGTTCCTGGGCTCATTATCAAATTAAAACAGGTTATTGGGTGAAAATATCAACCATTGTTGTTGTTTTGCCAGAATCGCAGCTTTTCTTCGAGCATTCGAGGCGAAACGACACTCAGATCGAAGTAAAACAGAGATCTAATAGATTTCCGCTGATTTAAAGCGGAAATCCATAGTAACCTAAGAAGGCCAATGAAGACAAGTACAGTGTTTCGGTTCGGTTCCTTCAAGCGGATTTCCACTTTAGTTTACATGAACCCAGGAATCATATCAACTAAAGCGAAAATTTGATTCGGGAAATTTCAGAGCTTATAAAATAAAAGCTTCATTTCGTCTTGGGCTAACAAAAAATATTTAATATATGCCAACTATCCACTGGGAGGGAATTTTTTTTTCAAAAGCGAATTAATATCAACTGATTTTATTTCCTTTAGGCAAAAGGAATTAATGCCAATTGCCTTTATTTCCCTTTTACGACGAAATAACGTCAATTGACATTAATTCGTTTGGCATTATTACACCCCCCCCCCTGCCAGAATGGCCGAGGTGGCGCTAAACTCACCACATATTGCCGAAAGGGTCATTGGATCCTCTTTATTTTTCCGGTCAGTGCACAGGGTAGTCAGAGATAACCGTCAACCTGGACGTTGGCCTCAGCAATTTTACAATCAGCTTGGTACTACATCGATAATCCGTCGATATCTTTGAAATCCTTGAGTCCAGCGAAACGATCAAGGTTTCGCTGGACTCGCAACAAAATTCTCTCTCTAATAACAATAACTTGGGGGTGGACTGCGGGTCCCCGTTTTTTTTTGTGCGTCGACCAGTTTCTTACCTATGTAGCACTGATAAGACAAAAGGTTGGAATCCCTGGTATGATATTCTTTCAATGTTTTTACCTTAATTTGATTGCAAAAAATCAAAAGTTTATAACGAAACAACACTCTAATAACTTCGATGAACAGAGTTACATAGCGCAAGAAGCTCATTCCAAATCCTGAATAGACCACCTAAGCTCCCGTTTCCTATTTTATTTGAAAAGTATGTTAATCCAATCAATAATAAGGATTCCACAAACTTACCCAGATAGCACAATACTGATGTTTCGTTGATTATGTACTGAACCTTATATTCACTTGAGCTTCATTTAGGCTTCAGTTTGATATCACATCGGATTCACCTACGTATGAAAATTTTTACGCCGAAATGAAATCATTTAGTGGATTCAGAATGAGTTCAGTAGATGAATCCAAACTGAAACCATAGGATGGTTTCAAAACGAATTTAGAATATGAGTCCTAAATGAAATCATTAGGTGGCTTCAGAGCGAGTTCAGTAGATGAAAGGTAAGTGAAATCATTAGGTGGTTTCAGTAAGAATTCAGTACATGAGTTCAAAGTGAAATCACTGGGGGTTTTCAGAACGGATTCAGTAGATGATTTTAAATTGAAATTAATTGTAAGCTATCAAAAGGCTAGTGTTTAGTGCATCATTGGGTTTGGAAAATTCACAATTAAAACATTAGAACCTAGAAATTTTAATAAAAGGCTTTAGCTTTTTGTTTTTTTGTTAAATTTATTTTTCTTTTAATAAAAAACTAGGAATATAAACCAATCTTATTTTAATAATAAAGATTACACGATAATTAATTTATAAATGATGATGATAATCGAAAAAAAAAACAGAAAAATAAATAAAATAATATAAATGGTGAATTTCAATTACTGTCTCTTTGTCCTTTCTGAAATATATAAATTTTTTATTACGCATAAAAATAAATATTATTATGCGCCGGATTTGATGACAATTAATTTCTTTAGGTTGGGAAACAGGTTGTGTGGGTTGTGTTCGTTGTCCTCATTAGTGCGTTTCGTAAGAAGCATGCCCCAGTGTTGTTGTTGAAATACATTTCACGCGTCAGCAGAAGCATCGGCATCGCGAAACGTCAAGCCCAACCCAAGCAACAATTCGTTTCCTTTAAAGAAGCACTTCACACTGTAGCAATCATATAGTACCACGAAATTCATTTATCGTGTGACATATCGTGTGACAAATGCTTAGGTTCACACATATTTCCTTCCAGGAAACGGTAAAAAAAAAAGTTTACCGGTTCAAGAAATGTTATTTTCGAAACTATTAAGTATCACAAATAAAATGGATGGACTGAGGCCCTACAGGAAATTCTCCTTAAATTACAGTAATTGATTTCATTCAAAGAGTCTTTTTCCACTGCGACAATTGCTTAGGTTCAGGGACGATTTTACCGTTATACTTAATGTTTTCGCTGAAAAATATTTCAGAAAAGTGTCAAGCAGGAGAAATACAAAAAAAAACAAGAGAATTTTTTGTTATTTAATAGTGTGTATTTCCGCCATTTTTATTTATAATTTTATAAAGCCTTCAAGGTAGGGAATTGTGTAAAGAATGCAGCACGGATAGCGGTATTTTAGACCGAGCTGTCTTAATTCCATGAATTAACTCTTCTTTAGGGTTTTACTGTTTACCACTACTGTAAACCTCCCGAACAAGCCACCCCCAAATGTTTTCTAATGTGTTAATGTCAGGGGAGTTGGGCACCCGGTCTAACAAAGTCACATTTTCCTCCAAAATAAACGATTTAACTACCCTCGCTGTATGAATTGGGGCAAGATCATGTTGCAATATCCAAGGGTCGCCTTCGTCCATGATATTTATCTTAGGGATATACTCTTCTAAGAGCGGTTTATAAGATGAACTAGTTTGGCGACCTCGTAGGATGACCAAGACGATAGTTCCATGATATGATATGATATATATGATATGGCTCCCCATACCATAACGGAACCTATTCGGGAGTGATGGCGTGACAGGTACATAGGTTCCTTCCTAAA
Source organism: Microchrysa polita (assembly GCA_949715475.1). Lineage (NCBI taxonomy): Eukaryota > Metazoa > Arthropoda > Insecta > Diptera > Stratiomyidae > Microchrysa > Microchrysa polita. The sequence goes on from OX454416.1 coordinate 38,040,895, forward strand.
ATCATGATAATAGTAAGAGAACCCATCTGGACCGTCCACACAAAACCGTTTTTCATCCGTAAATATTACCTCTCTATTGCGATGTCCAGTTCTGAATCTTGAGGCGAATTCCAGGCGCTGTAGGCGATGCTGCGGGGTTAAGGCTGGTTTTTTTCTTTAACCATAAACGTTTCAATCAAGAAGAAGATCTAAGAACTCGTTGGATGGTCCTCACAATTGTTGATAACCCCAAATTCTCCCCATGCTTACGCTCAGTAAAGGACGAATTCGAGGCTTATCTTAAGAGACGTCACCGTAATGCACCGGAAATCGCTTTTTTTCTGCCTCCTGCGTATCGTCGGCCATAATTTTCATTATCTCGTATAAAATTACTTGCAACGTTCGAGCTCCGCTGAATCCATATTGCCATTTGTCCGTTTGAATATCCTTCTTGCTTTAGTATGGAAATTGTCGCCTTTTCCTCGGCAGAAAGTTGCTTTCCTTTTGACATTATCCACTATACGACTCACAGAGTATAACGCGAAAAAAAATGTTTACAGAAACACTTCTCACCAGGACGAGATAACTCTTTAAAGTAAGTGAACCTATACAATTGTCGCAGTGGAAATTGCGATTTTCATTTTAAAAAATTCCGTTAGCTATGCGAGTTGCTTGATAGAGTTGCAATATTTATTAAAATAACCGTTAATTGAGAGAGCATTATTTAAAAATTATTTCTGATCAGAGTACAAAGAAATTATATAATTTTAAAGGAAAATATCCATGAACCTAAGCATTTGTCGCGCAGTGTATATATAGCAGCAAGCAACAACAACGCATTGGTCTCGGGGATGACACGATCCAAGATAGAGCTGTCTGTAGAAATATGCTGGGATATTATCGCCAAAACGGGCGATATGCCTACACCGCGGGTCGAGCAACGCGAAGCCATGGAGCGGTATAAAGAACAAGGAAAGGAAGAAGAAGAAGATAGCTTAAAGTAATATTTTGAACCAATAAATCATCCTTAAAGCATTTTTCGGAAAGCTTCTATCATCATTATGTAATAAATTTAAAGATGGTGGTATAAAACTTCGATAAAACTGTCTCTAAACGTTAACCTAAAAAGATACTCCTTTAAATACCCCACTCTTGTGTTTATTGGATGATACAGCACACACATGCAATAGTCTCTCTAAGTTAACTCACATACATGCATATATTCTTCTATAGCACAGTCGGTGCCATTTTTATAGTGTGACATTCGTATGGTCATCCAATAAATTGTGCACAGTAGTTTTATAGAAGGATGGACTTTGTGATTTTTTGACGAATTGAGACTTATGAAGTTTTCTGAAATAAACAATTTCTGCATTAGAAAACCTTGAAATCTTGTATGAAACCCACACGTATGCACTCATTGTTATCTTCGAAACTAATTAAGGTGATCTCTGCGCAGAAATTCACTCTATTTTATTGATAAATGTATGATAGGGTGCATTGCCGAAGAGTCGATAAAGAATTGTCAAGCATTTCTATAGTAGCAACAACAGTTTGTAGTATTTCCGAGCAATGCCGACCATATGTGAGGTTAGCTGAGTGGTAGCGTGTAGGACGGGCAATCAACAGACATTGGTTCGATGCTAGCTGCGGAAATTTTGTTTTTCTATTTTCTTTTTTGCAAATTCGTTCAATGACAGAAAATGATGATATAAAGCAAATGACGTACGTCTTTTTTGAAGCATAATTTAGTGCTACAATAAGGTTCTATTTGATTAAAAAACGGCGCCAAATGCCATTATTGGACTATTATTCAGTGGTTATACCCTGTAAAGTGCCCCTATTATATTGTTAGAAGAGAGTGTTTTACGAAGTATTATAGGGATGAAATTGTTACTTGGGAATGCATTTTACATTGCTGACAAAAATGTTGAGCAGAAGACTTGGCATTCAGCATATTTGTCAGCTATGAAATTCTCCCGATGCTGCTGCTGACGCTTGTAATCTATTTCAACTTTTATGCTTGAATTACATTTGACGCGTCGGCATCAGCTTCGGCATCAGCAGAAAAATTTAAATTTAGAACACACGCATTTGCCTTTGATGACCCACATTGACAGCATCAGCAGAAGCGGAAAAAATGCTTCTGCTGCTGCATCTGCAGCGTCTCAGGTTACTTAACGTGATAGGTGACAGAAAACATTTAAGTCAACCACTAAAGCAGCATCTTCGAGGCATGCCCATGATGGCCTTTACTCAACGATTAAACCCTATCATGGTTTAGCGATGTGCCGACAACTCATCCTAAGAAAAACTTCAAGTCAAGAAACCTGAAACAAAAGCCTCGGATTGGACGGATACAAAACAACGACGAACCCGCAAACGAACAACTGATTACTCTTTCGGATCCTGGAATGTACGCTCCCTGAATAGACCGGGGGCCTTAAGGGCCCTCCTGGATTAGGTAGAACAATACAAGCTGAGCATAGTTGCAATCCAGGAAACTAAATGGCTCAAAAGCGAGATTAACGACCTCAATTCGCACACTATTTTTACGAGTGGTAAAGAGGAGGGCAACAAGGAGTTTGGAGTAGCTTTCATCGTGAATAAGCAGCTCAAGGACCACGTTATCGGCTTCAAACCCATCAACGAGCGGCTATGTGCGATCCGCATTAAGACCCGTTTCGCTAATCTCTGGCTAATTAATGCGCATGCCCCTACAGAAGTAAAAGAAGACGCGATTAAGGACGAGTTCTACAACGACCTAGAAACACTCTTCGACTCACTTCCATCAAACGACGTCAAGCTGCTGCTAGGAGACTTTAACGCCAAAGTCGGAAATGAAAGCTGGCATAGGGGAACTACTGGAGGTCATAGCCTCCACGACGAAAACAACAACAACGGTCAGCGACTTATCGACTTCGCGAGCGGCAGAAACCTGGTAATAAGCTCTACATGCTTCCCTCATCGACGAATCCACAAGCAGACCTGGAAGTCTCCAGATGAATACACCGTGAACCAGATCGCCCAACTAACATTTTTCTGCTCATTACACACTTGAAGAGTTTTATAAGAGCAAAATCTACTTCTTATTGCATTCTTCAAGCCACTTATAATCGTAAAAGTGGCGTATGATTTTGCGATTATAAGCCTCTTCAAGATATCTTGAAAATGGCTAAAAGAATTGTACCAAAAGTATTTTAAGACCGTTATAAGAATACGTATAATAGCTTTCTGAAAATACACTAACAGAATTAGTTCCCATATTTACTTTGTATAATCTTTTTTGCCATGAGATGTGAAGGAATTGGTTTTCCACAAGAATTTTTTAAGAATATTCTTGTTTTTTGTTGTTGATTGATTAATTCTTATAAGAGTTAAGTTGAGCAAAATGATGGAGACTGAAGTATAAGAGTTGAAATGCGATTGTATTTTACACTTGTTGTTTAGAAATTAGTTTCTTATTCCAAATCGATTTTTTATTGCGAAAGAAATGGCTTCGTGGAATCTGAGGTGAAACTCCGAAAAAACACAGATCGCTTTTAAAATTTGGCCATTTTATTAATTTGTTATCTAAAATAAAATAAATGCTTCTCATGAAATTCAGTTCGTTTAAGCTCTAAATGAGCTAAACACTTCCTAAATGTATTGGGGATGACTTTAGGAAAGCAGAATATTTCAGATATGTATATTAAACCCGATTTTTCATTAATTTTTCAGATCGTTATTCACCGTCCACAAAATTTCACAATGGAAAATATGGCGGAACTTTCCAGTTCTTGCTTAAAGATTATTTGAGAGTGTGGCCAGTTGTTTTTCTTTAATAAGTAAATTATCAGATATAGATCCTATTATGCTCTTATCTAAGAAGTTACTAAAATAAAAACTTGCCTGGAGCTTTTATACGACTTTCTGTAGAATTCTCTCGTTTTACATTCTCATTCGAATAAGTTATACTCATACTTTCTTACGGTAAACTATCACAGGATTCATACCAGAATACGTCTATTCAAATCATCCAAATTTGATGGAAATATGAAAATTCTAAAGGGCGATTTCCATACTCCATAGGGAAATTAAATTCATAGATCCAATTTCACTAGAGGTTCAATTTCAAAATAATATAACCAGTGAAAAGTTTATGTACAATTTTGAGGTTAAAATAGCGCATAAAAGTATACAAAATATTTAACGCCACGCAGAATAAAAATATAAATAAAAAATCTACTTTCATAAGTACCCCAGTATTTATACCAGACGCAAACTTTATAAGGCTCACAAAGAATCTTTAATGAATAGTTTACAAGTATAGTAGCTTTATTCAAAGTTTATATATGCGAAACTTCTTGTAAGAGTTTAGTAACAGTTCTGCCGAAGAGGCTCTTATACAACTTAAAACCAAAAGGTTTAAAAGTCTAAAGTCTTACAAAACTTTTTGGAAGCATATTATAAGGCTGCGGTAAGCCTGGATAGGCTGCAAATAGCTTTCATTAAGAATAGAGTCTGTATTAAGCACATTAACAGAACCAATGCGTTAAAGCAATTTGACGGAATATGTTATCAGAGCCGTGTCTTATCATAAACGTTTATAAATATTTTAAGAGAAATATCTCCTTGCAAAGTGTCTAATACATGCTGTAACAGAACTATTGTTCTTAACCAGAGGTTAAATTGTTAGTTGGGCGACCACGTACTGATCAGCAAGAGATGGGCTTCTAATGTCCTAGATGTTCGATCCTATCGAGGAGCCAACTGTGACACCGATCACTATTTGGTGAAGACGACCTACAGGTGCAGAATCTCTTCGGTGCACCTAACGAGAATCAACCCTGCCAAGATCTTCGAGGTTGACAATTTGATTGATGATGCCACGGCGGCTGCGTATACAACAGCACTAGAGGAAAAACTGTCGCCCATGCTTGATGACATCAACAATTTAGGCATCCATGAGTTCTGGGAGGAGCTCAAAGACAGCATCAAGAGGTCGCAGAAGAGGTCGTGGGCTATAAAGGCCGGCGCAGACGAGCAGACTGGTTCGACAACGAATGCAGGGCCTCGATTGAGGCGAAAAATGAAGCCTATCGCCAATACACCCAACGCGCATCCCGAGCCAAGAAAGAAAGATATAACGAGCTTCGGCGAGTATCTAATAAGTTAATTAGACGTAAGAAACGCAAACATTTTGACGAGCAGTTACAGCAAATAAACCAAAGATTAGCCAGTAAGAACATTAGACAGGCGTACAAACTTATAAATAATGTTAAGAACGGATATCAACCCAGGACAAGCCTATGTAAGGACAAGGATGGTAACATCATCAGCGACATCGAAAGCGTCAACAATCGATGGGCCTCGCATTTTGAAGAGCTCCTCAATGCACCATCAACATCCCCCGCGGAGCCAGCTCTTGAGCAGTTAGCCGAACAGGGCCCTCCCGTTCTACCCCCAACAGTAGAGGAGGTGCCATACAGTCGCTTCAAAATAATAAAGCGCCCGGCGCTGATGAGATCCCAGCAGAACTGCTGAAGCATGGTGGAACGTGCCTGACCAACGCTATACATGTGCTACTGCTGAAAATATGGAACGACGAGGAAATCCCCGAAGATTGGCGCAAAAGCATAATCTGCCCAATCCACAAAAAGGGTGACAAGCTGAAGTGTGAGAATTACAGAGGCATATCATTAGTTTGTACGGCCTATAAGATATTATCTAAAATTCTTGAAAAGAGAATTAATCCGTACGCAGAACGAATCATTGGCGAGTATCAAGGCGGCTTCAGACCTGGTCACTCAACGACCGATCCGCTTTTCACAGTGAAGCTACTACTCCAAAAGTGCTGGGAATATAACATCGACGTATACCAAATCTTTGTCGACTTCAAGCAGGCATACGACAGTATCGATCGAAGTGTACTGTACAACATTATGCTGAATTTTGGTATACCGGCAAAGTTAGTGCGACTCACAAGGATGACGATGACTAATACCGTCTCGCAGGTCAGAGTGCAGAATCGACTCACTGACCTATTTGAAACTCGTACTGGACTCAAGCAGGGCGACGGGCTGGCGCCGACGCTCTTCAACCTTGCTTTGGAGTATGTAATTCGAGCCATGAATATGGACAGCAGCGGAAGGCTACTCATCAAGTCGACTCAATTAGTAGCGTACGCCGACGATATCAACATCATGTCTCGAAGGTTGGGTGATGCAGAAAGCCTTCTGCATAACCTCAATAACGCCGCAAAGGAAGTTGGACTACATATCAACGAAAGCAAAACAAAGGCCATGATGCAATCGAAAACAAGGACGCCAGCAAATTCAAGCATCACAGTGGGGGACCTTAATATCGAGTATGTAGACAACTTCAACTATCTGGGTTGTAACTTATCAAAGGACGCCAACGAAACCGACGAAATTAAGCGACGGATACAACTAGCCAATAAGACATATTTCTCGGTCCTCCCTATAATTAATTCGAAAGTTGCACACAGGAACACGAAGCTCCGCGTGTACAAAACGATGTACAAAACGATCATCCGACCCGTGCTATGTTATGGCTGCGAAACATGGACCCTCACCCAAGCCTCCGAAATTTTGCTAGACCGATTCGAACGAAAGGTCCTTCGGCGAATTTTCGGGGCCGTTCGCGAGCGAGACCAATGGCGTATCCGGTACAACCATGAGTTGTATCAATTGTACGATGAGCTGGAAGTATCGAAAATCGTGAAGCTTCAACGTTTGAAATGGGCGGGGCATGTACAACGGATGGACGATAATCGCATGCCAAAGAAAGTGATGAACGCACAACGAATTGACGGAGCGAGGTTGCGTGGACGACCGAGAGCTCGCTGGGAGAACTCCGTAGGTGAAGACGCCTACCAGCTGCTGGGCTTCCGAAACTGGAGGACGAGGTCACGTAACCGCGACAATTGGAGGTCAACGATTCAGGCGGCCAAGGCCCGACGTCGGGCTATCGTGCCACATTGATGATGATGAATGCTTTACAAATCAAGAGAAATGACCGAAGCAACAAATATATTTTTCCTGTGCTAATGCGTATTGCAAAAGCTGATAACATTTTACGGCCCTTCGACTTTCAGCTTCTGTCCACACGGCCAACAAGTTTGATAAGATTTGTTGTTGCCTTCCAACTTTTGAAAAGCTGGATCAAAGTTGAACGCCGTCCGAAATCGCCTCAAAGTAAAATTGTACCTTCAATTAAAATAAAAATACAACCCGCAAATTTTAGTTGTCCCAGGCCCCGCGAAACCTTGCGACATCCAATTACAATTTCATCATGTTAACCATGTTACAGTTTTACCCAAAATACCATTTATTTCGAGGACTTCAACATCTCAGTAAATAACGATGCACAAGAAATTTGTTTTGCAATTGCAATATGTGTACGGTATACGCATGTATTTCATAGGTTTTTGATCGTAAAAATACCTTCGAGCAGAAACGGCAAGAATATAATTTATTATAAAAATATTATTACTCACTTTACCCTCCACTTCCTGTTACTACAGAACGTTGAATTGTTTAACACAAATCACAATAATTCTGTCCTTTCCGGTTACAACTTCAGCCCCAAGATTTGCGCATAAATTTCAAAATTCACTTTCCGTAGTCCAAAAACTTAAATCGCAAATTGAATGAAACAACACCCGTAGCGACTGCGTCTCAACAGGAAAACTGCTTGAATTTTGGCAGAAGATGAAATGAGAGATAGGTGGCATGGTAGTGCAAAGTCCAGTCAACGCCATCCAGACCCAGACGGCGCTGGGGCAGTGCGTTGGGTGTAGTGGTGCCCAACCTTTTCTACCCTGCAAACCATGTCATGCTGACATAGTCGACTACGTACCCCTGACTCGCGGGCTGACTATACCACTGACCGTTGTTCGGCGTTCGGGACTAAAGTAAGCGGCTGTCAAAGCAAAATTCTGACAGCACACGTACATGGTGTAAGGTTGTGCAGCGGTGCGTGGGGAGCGCGGGGTTCTGATTTCACGAATGAGATGCAGGGTGCGCTGTCGTCCATTTTTCTCGCGCCTTGCCGCTATATTGCATATAAAAATAAAATACTGAGAAGCATATAGAATAAAACGCAAAATCATTGCTTGGAAAATTTATTTTTCTAAAAAAAGGAACACATACACACACACACACTTGTTCTTCATAAAATTCTCGGCATATATCCCCATTCTCGCCTGCAGTTGACTATGTAGATGAAATAAGAGGTCAACAAACCGCAATTTGTATTGCGTACACAAACTCCATAGACGGTCATTTTGCTTATCGAAAACAGAACGTCTAGCTGCACCAAGTATCTATGAACGAAAAACAAGGTTTAGTTAGATTAACAAAATAATAATTTAAGCACATACTTACAATTAAAATCCGCCAACATCGTCGGAGAATCCTAGTCGAACAAACACACGACACGAAATAAAAACAAACGACCGCGCGAGACGTTTTGCAGCTAGGATGACGTTTTGCAGATGGAATTGCTATTATGTGTGCGTGTCTCACGCATACTCGCATAATTTTTCTTCACCTCTTTCCTCGCGGCAGGGGACTGCTGACCGATTGTTTGCAGGGTAAAGGCCTGAATAGACCTCGGGCGGAATGAAAATGAAATTTTTGTCCGCTGCGATTTTCTCAATGAAAATGCATGCTTACTGTCGTGGAACATGTCGGTAATGATGGGGAATTCCATAAGCTACAATCCGAATATGGTTCCAAAATTTTTCTCGGCCATTTTATATACTATTTTTCGATTCCCCCGTCATTAGATATTTTCCACGGTGAAATGACCGGGGAATCGAAAAATAATACATAAAATGGCCGAGAAAAATTTTGGAACCATATTTGGATTGTAGCTTATGGAATTCCCCATCATTTCCGACATGTTCCACGACAGTAAGCATGCATATTCATTGAAAAAATCGCAGCGGACAAAAATTTCATTTTCATTCCGCCCGAGGTCTATACTGCGCTTAATGAGTGAAACTTCACGGAAACAAAAACGCGAGAACAATACCGGCCTTTATATGAAAATTAAAAATTTCCTTGCCTTGCTCCTCACGAATCTCTTCTAAAAAACCGGTTTTCATCTTGTTCATGTTTCCCGAGAAATCTCTCTTCGTAAAATACTCTCTTCTAACAATGGGTGAGGTTATAAAACACAACGTTCGCGTAACGTGTCGCGTTTTCCGAAACGTTTCCTATTGTGTTCTGTACACGCATAGATCCGGATCAGACTTGGTGTTACCATCGCCATCTTTCGGAAAGTGACAAATGTGACAATTGACACATCACAGCTGATACGTTTTGCTCGAAAATTAAAATTTCCAGTTTTAAACGAGATGCAGATACATTTTATTTTGATTATAAAGGCTTGTTCTGCTATCCGTTCTCATAGGGGGAACTTTTATGTTTCCGATATTTTCCGCTATATGTCCGCTATATGGCGGACAGTAAGATAAGTGTCGCTAGTGTCGGTAACAAGAACAAGAAAATTCTTCTTACGAGAGCTGATAGCGTAATGTTCCCAATAATGGCATTTGAAGCCGTTTTTAAATCCAATAGAACCTTATCCCTGCAAACAATCGGTCAGTAGTCCAGGGTTGAGAAAGGGGGAAGAAAAATTTGCGATGATGTGAGTATGCACACGCACACATACGGGAAATGTCAGCCAACAGCTGTTTGCGGTCTTTTGTGTTTTTTTTTTCTTTCATTTCGTTATTTCAGAAGAACAATCCTTATTTGTATCTTTACGATGGCAGACAAGAAGGAGTACGTGCAACACACGCGGTGATGTATACAATTGTCGATTTATCTGGTAAGTTTCCAAATTAATATTATAGCGACGTTTTTTTCGCATCGAGGGTAAATCTGACTCGAAAAAAACGATCGCGGGTAACATCCCGGTTAAGACCAAACAGCTGACATTTGACAGTTTTTGTGCATCTTTTACTCGCTTTCGTCGGCTTATTTCCTAGATGTGGTGGATTTTGTCACAAAAGATGATTATTTCTTTGCAAAATCTTTTCTCGTGATTAGAAAAACTCTCACATTTGATTTGAAAAAACAAATTCCCTCATATTTCCCCTATGCGTCCGCCATCTACATTTGAGCTCTATCCCGTGTAGGGTAGTTGCACGGGTTAGCTTTACCTGGGTAAGTGTCATTTTTTTTATATGAAGTTCTACCCAAACCTGCACGGGATAAACTCAATAAAACGTACCTTATGTTGTGAATGTCATTAATCATTTTTTTTTTTATAGGAATTGGGATTTCATAGCGAGGCGACGACGGCAACGGTCATCCTGAACTTTCAAGTGCAAACGACGATTGGTGCGCTGTGTGATGAGTTGTTCATTTGTGGATTATTGTGTATAATTGGTAATTTCCATTGTTAATTACAAATTATATTCCATTTCCATAGATATTCCCGAAAATGTATGAGCTAACATAATAGTCTAAGAGCCCAAGTGGAAATTATTTACAACTATTTCCTCTCCATTCTGTTACACATTATCGCAAATATCACGATTGGAGATGCCCCAAAACGGTAGTCTCCCTCCTCGACAGTGGGGCTAAAGGGGTGGCAGACAACTTCAAAGTCGTTAATAGTTGCAAAAATTTGCAACTATTTCCTCACTGTTCGTGCTTTGCACGATCATAGTACTTGGTCCACTGATAACGAAAATGCAGATGGCAGACACTTTCAGTGGGGCTAAAGTGGTGGCAGACGAGCCCAAAGTCGTTAATAGTTGCAAATATGTGCAACTATTTCCTCGCGTTTGATTCATATACAATTTCATAGAGGACGAGTCCCCGCATATAAATTCCAAAAGGCAGACAAAAATTGGGGGGCTAACATGGTGGCAGACGCGCTCCAAAATTTGAAATTTGTATGAAAAATGGTAAGTGCTTCTACAAAAATAACGCTAACTCCACCATGCTAAATCATATAGGTACAGAAAGAGCTTAATTATTTTCCAGACACTTCCCTGAGTACTTAAGCCAAATTTCATTTCAAAATTCCAGTTACAACCCGGTTAATTTATCAATCGAAATTTGACTATTTTCAAGTAAATTTACAGGCAATATAGTACATACACAGAAAACGAATATACAAAGTGACATTTTCCCCTAATATCACACGGATGGCCCTCGGCAGTGATTCTTTTTGAACGGCACATTATTCAGGACACCTTGCTAAGTATATGTTTCCAAAGGCAGACAAAAACCTTTAAAAGGACGACGAGCAGACGAGCCTAAAGTGGAGTAAAAAGTGGGATTTTGTGAGAAATAACAAGGATCTAATTTTCCCCTAATATCACACGGATGGCATCCAGCAGCGATTCTTTTTGGACCGCATATCACTTGGGACACAATGTTAAGTAAATAATTCCAAAGGCAGACATACAGTATTAAAAGGACGATCAGCAGGCGAGCCCTTAAATGGGGCAAAAAGTGAAATTCTGCAAAAAACAACAATTATCTCTCGCGGAAGCATTTCCCCTTAATATCACACGGATGGCCCGCAGCAGCGTTTCTTTTTGGCCGGTATATCATTCAGCACACCATGCTAAGTATTGATTTTCAAAGGCAGACATACAGCACTAAAAGGACGACCAGCAGACGAGCCCTTAAATGGGGCACAAATTGGAATATTGCGAGAAACAACAATTGTCTCTCGCGGAAGCATTTCCCCCTAATATCACACGGATGGCCCGCAGCAGCGTTTCTTTTTGGTCGGTTTTTCATTCAGGACACAATGTTAAGTAAATATTTCCAAAGGCAGACATACAGTATTAAAAGGACGATCAGCAGGCGAGCCCTTAAATGGGGCAAAAAGTGGAATTTTGCGAGAAACAACAATTATCTCTCGCGGAAGCATTTCCCCCTAATATCACACGGATGGTCTGCAGCAGCGTTTCTTTTTGACCGGTTTTTCATTCAGGACACCATGCTAAGTATATATTTCCAAAGGCAGACATAAAGCATTAAAAGGACGATCAGCAGACGAGCCCTTAAATGGGGCAAAAAGTGGGATTTTGCAAGAAGCAACAATTATCTCTCGTTGCAGCATTTTTCCCTAATATAACACGATATCATATCATTCAGAACACGATGCTAAGTGTATATTTCCTAACGCAGACAAAAACCTTAAAAAGGACGATCAGCAGACGTTCCTAAAGTGATGCAAAAAAGGTCAAAAAGTGATAATTGTTGTTTTCCGCAAAATCACACTTTTCGGCCGACTTAAGGGAGCGCCTGCTGATCCTCCTTTGAATGCTTTATGTCTGCCTTTGGAAACATTGACTTAATATGGTGGCCTAAGAGATATGCCGTCCAAAAAGAATCGCTGCTGGGTGCCATCCGTGTGATATTAGGGGCAAATGCTGTCACGAGACATCATTGTTGTTTTTCGCAAAATCAAACATTTTGCCTTATTTAGGGGCTCCTCTGCTGATCGTCCTTTTAAAAGTTTATGCCTGCTTTTGAAAATATTTACTTAGCATAGTGTCCTGAATGCTATACCCTTCAAAAAGAGAAGCTGTTGAGGGCCATCCGTGTGATATTAGGGTGAAATGCTGCCACGAGAGATAATTGGTGTTTCTCGCAAGATTCCACCTTTTGCCCCATTTAAGGGCTCGTCTGCTGATCGTTCTTTTAATGCTTTATGTCTGCCTTTGAAAATATATACTTACCATGGTGTCCTGAATGAAAAACCGGTCAAAAAGAAACGCTGAAATGCTTCCGCGAGATATAATTGTTGTTTCTCGCAATATTCCAATTTTTGCCCCATTTAAGGGCCCCATTTAAGGGCTCGTCTGCTGATCGTCCTTTTAATGCTGTATGTCTGCCTTTAGAAATATTTACGTAACATTGTGTCCTAAGTGATATGCGTTCCAAAAAGAATCGCTGCTGGGGGCGATCCGTGTGATATTAAGGTAAAATGCTGCAACGAGAGATAATTGTTGTTTCTCGCGAAATTCCACTTTTTGCCCCATTTAAGGGCTCGTCTGCTGATCGTCCTTTTAGTGCTGTATGTCTGCCTTTGAAAATATATACTAAGCATGGTGTGCTAAATGATATACTGGTCAAAAAGAAACGCTGCTGCGGGCCATCCGTGTGATATTAGGGGGAAATGCTTCCGCGAGAGATAATTGTTGTTTCTTGCAGAATTCCACTTTTTGCCCCATTTAAGGGCTCGCCTGCTGATCGTCCTTTCAATACTGTATGTCTGCCTTTGAAAATATTTACTTAGCATTGTGTCCTGAATGAAAAACCGGCCAAAAAGAAAGGCTGCTGCGGGCCATCCGTGTGATATTAAGGTAAAATCCTGCAACGAGAGATAATTGTTGTTTCTCGCAAAATTCCACTTTTTGCCCCATTTAAGGGCTCGACTGCTGATCGTCCTTTTAGTCCTGTATGTCTGCCTTTGAAAATATATACTAAGCATGGTGTGCTAAATGATATACTGGTCAAAAAGAAACGCTGCTGCGGGCCATCCGTGTGATATTAGGGGGAAATGCTTCCGCGAGAGATAATTGTTGTTTCTTGCAGAATTCCTCTTTTTGCCCCATTTAAGGGCTCGCCTGCTGATCGTCCTTTCAATACTGTATGTCTGCCTTTGGAAATATTTACTAAGCATTGTGTCCTGAATGAAAAACCGGCCAAAAAGAAAGGCTGCTGCGGGCCATCTGTGTGATATTAAGGGGAAATGCTTCCGCGAGAGATAATTGTTGTTTCTCGCAATATTCCAATTTTTGCCCCATTTAAGGGCTCTTCTGCTGATCGTCCTTTTAATACTGTATGTCTGCCTTTGGAAAATATTTACATAACATTGTGTCCTAAGTGATATGCGGTCCAAAAAGAATCGCTGCTGGGGGCGATCCGTGTGATATTAAGGTAAAATCCTGCAACGAGAGATAATTGTTGTTTCTCGCAAAATTCCACTTTTTGCCCCATTTAAGGGCTCGCCTGCTGATCGTCCTTTTAATACTGTATGTCTGCCTTTGGAAATATTTACTTAACATTGTGTCCTGAATGAAAAACCGACCAAAAAGAAACGCTGCTGCGGGCCATCCGTGTGATATTAGGGGGAAATGCTTCCGCGAGAGACAATTGTTGTTTCTCGCAATATTCCAATTTGTGCCCCATTTAAGGGCTCGTCTGCTGGTCGTCCTTTTAGTGCTGTATGTCTGCCTTTGAAAATCAATACTTAGCATGGTGTGCTGAATGATATACCGGCCAAAAAGAAACGCTGCTGCGGGCCATGTGATATTAAGGGGAAATGCTTCCGCGAGAGATAATTGTTGTTTTTTGCAGAATTTCACTTTTTGCCCCATTTAAGGGCTCGCCTGCTGATCGTCCTTTTAATACTGTATGTCTGCCTTTGGAAGTATTTACTTAGCATTGTGTCGTAAGTGATATGCGGTCCAAAAAGAATCGCTGCTGAATGCCATCCGTGTGATATTAGGGGAAAATTAGATCCTTGTTATTTCTCACAAAATCCCACTTTTTACTCCACTTTAGGCTCGTCTGCTCGTCGTCGTTTTAAAGGTTTTTGTCTGCCTTTGGAAACATATACTTAGCAAGGTGTCCTGAATAATGTGCCGTTCAAAAAGAATCACTGCCGAGGGCCATCCGTGTGATATTAGGGGAAAATGTCACTTTGTATATTCGTTTTCTGTGTATGTACTATATTGCCTGTAAATTTACTTGAAAATAGTCAAATTTCGATTGATAAATTAACCGGGTTGTAACTGGAATTTTGAAATGAAATTTGGCTTAAGTACTCAGGGAAGTGTCTGGAAAATAATTATGCTCTTTCTGTACCTATATGATTTAGCATGATGGAGTTAGCGTTATTTTTGTAGAAGCACTTACCATTTTTCATACAAATTCCAAATTTTGGAGCGCGTCTGCCACCATGTTAGCCCCCCAATTTTTGTCTGCCTTTTGGAATTTATATGCAGGGACTCGTCCTCTATGAAATGGTATATGAATCAAACGCGAGGAAATAGTTGCAAATATTTGCAACTATTAACGACTTTGGGCTCGTCTGCCACCACTTTAGCCCCACTGAAAGTGTCTGCCATCTGCATTTTCGTTATCAGTGGACCAAGTACTATGATCGTGCAAAGCACGAACAGTGAGGAAATAGTTGCAATTTTTTGCAACTATTAACGACTTTGAAGTTGTCTGCCACCCCTTTAGCCCCACTGTCTAGGAGGCAGACTATCGTTTTGGGGCATCTCCAATCGTGAAATTTGCGATAATGTGTAACAGAATGGAGAGGAAATAGTTGCATTTGAAGTGTCGCTGGCTCTAGGTCTATAAGAAAATTCCTTGTATTTTTTCAGATGACAAGAGGACACAGCTTTGTGGCGACAAATTCTAGTCGAGTACATTTAGGAAGAATGTTGGTGCGATTTAGATATTTTGTAAGTGTCCAATTGTGTTTTTGTGTAAATTTACATCAGTATACACATACCATAAACTAACGAACATTCCGTTTGTTATTTTTCAGGAGCCGGTTTGCGACAATGTCTGTAGAGGACGAAAGGCAGTTCATCCGCCATAGCACAGTCTGTGGATTTGTGTATTTTGTTTAGTGTAGTGTATAGGCTTTCTATAGTGTTTTTTTTTTTTGTAATAAATGCGTATTCCTAAATATATTCGCATTTCGTATTTTGATTTTCCTAGCTTTATTTGCAAGCAAAATGGACGACAGCGCACCCTGCACGTCGTTCATGGAAAGAGAACCCCGCACTCCGCACCGCACCCCGCTATTTTAAAGTTTTGACAATGGTCGCATATTTCATCTACTACATTTTGAATATCTTTGTACTGACAGTCGTTGTGTACTTTAAGCGCTTTACACACATAAGGCCTGAATAGACCTCGGGCGGAATGAAAATGAAATTTTTGTCCGCTGCTATTTTCTCAATGAAAATGCATGCTTACTGTCGTGGAACATGTCGGTAATGATGGGGAATTCCATAAGCTACAATCCGAATATGGTTCCAAAATTTTTCTCGGCCATTTTATGTATTATTTTTCGATTCCCCCGTCATTAGATATTTTCCACGGTGAAATGACCGGGGAATCGAAAAATAATACATAAAATGGCCGAGAAAAATTTTGGAACCATATTCGGATTGTAGCTTGTGGAATTCCCCATCATTTCCAACATGTTCCACGACAGTAAGCATGCATTTTCATTGAAAAAATCGCAGCGGACAAAAATTGCATTTTCATTCCGCCCGAGGTCTTTACTGCGCTATAGCCGCAAAATCTACGTAGATATGTAATCTCGTATGCTGTTCACACTATAGGCCTGGATAGACCTCGGGCGGAATGAGAATGAAATTTTAGTCCGCTGCGATTTTCTCAACGAAAATGCATACATACTGTCGTGGAATATGTGGTAAATGCTGGGGAATTCCATAAACTAAAATCCGAGAATGGTATCACAATTTGTCTCTGCCATTTTATGTGTTATTTTTCGATTCCCCGGTCATTAGATAGGGCTTGAATAGACCTCGGGCGGAATGAAAATGAAATTTTTGTCCGCGGCGATTTTCTCAATGAAAATGCATACTTACTGTCGTGGAATATGTGGTAAATGATGGGGAATTCCATAAACTAAAATCCGAGAATGGTTTCACAATTTGTCTCTGCCATTTTATGTGTCATTTTTCGATTCCCCGGTCATCAGATAATTTCCGCGATGAACTCGTCGTGGACAGTGAATCGGTTTGACGTTTGCAAACTTCACCACGCCCGACGGAGAATATGCTACAGAGTCGACTCATTTTCACGTTGAAAATGCATTCGGACAAGGGGGAAATTATTTTTCTTAGTTATTTTTAAGATGATTTAAGACGTAAAACGCCTTTGTAGCAATTTTCGAAGCTAAAATTTTAAATTCACCACGGTTTTTATGCCGGTTCATTACCGTTTCATTTTCATTCCGCTCGAACTCTATCCGGGGCTTAATTTGTTAAAACAAGAAGCAGTATCTATCTTATAGGAATTATGTCAATGATTTATGTTCATCAATGAGGAAAAACATCACACTTTTGTGTACAAAACCA
The DNA here is from genome assembly GCA_949715475.1 of Microchrysa polita. Lineage (NCBI taxonomy): Eukaryota > Metazoa > Arthropoda > Insecta > Diptera > Stratiomyidae > Microchrysa > Microchrysa polita. The sequence goes on from OX454416.1 coordinate 38,057,996, forward strand.
TGTGCCAAGCGAAAATGGATGAGATGACTGTAGAATTGTCAAATGCAAAGCTAACCACACTTCACCATGATTTTGTAAAGATTTTCTCTGAGATTTTAATTATAATCTCCGTACAAAATCTATGAAAATGTATGGAAAATCTACAAGATTTTCGCCTAGATTTTGTAAAATCTCAAGATTATGCAAAATGTTAATGTTAACTATATGTGAGGTTGGCCGAGTGGTTAGGGCGTCGGACTGGCGTCCGACAGTCGCTGGTTCGACGCTGGCTGGGGGAATTTTTTTTTCTTTTTTTCACGAGAAAATGACAGAAAATGATGACATAACACATTGATGTATGTCTTTTTCAAAGCTTAGTTCCGTGCTACAATAAGGTGCAATTGGATCAAAAAACGGCGCCAAACGCCATTATTGGACTATTATTCAGAGTTAATACCCTGTAAAGTGCCCCTATTGTCGTTAGAAGATAATATTTTACGAAGTATTATAGGGATGAAATTGTTACTTGGGCAGTGCGTTGATTTTTGAGATAAATATGGTAAGTACGATGTTGATGTATACTATTTTACCACTTGCACATCAAAAACACACTAAAGCAAACCATAACTTTTGTTTCGTAATAAACGCTCGGCACATTTAAACTTTTGGGTGCCGAAGCACTGGAGTTTGTCCCAGCCAGCATTTAACACATTTGTAATCATTATTTCATGCAACACGCGTGAGCACATATTGCTTATTCATTCATCACGTTTTCATACAAGCAGTATATCACGATGTCCCCCTATTTCATGTATATACGCATTTGCGCCTTATTACGGATAATCATTATAAATCGTTATTCGTAAACAATATGTAATAGTTAAGTATCATATATATTCAATGCATCAATAAATAATTAAAAAAAATACGTGCGACGGTGAGCCTCGAACTCATAATCCTATGCACCGAAGGTGCGCGCCCTAACCACTACTCCAGCCAGACTATACGAATGATTATCTTTTATTCGCGATTCTATTCACCCCAGCAACAAAAATCACACTTGAGGAGAAAACCATTATATTTCCTATATGCATGATCCGTCGACATTTCTTCAGCTGACCATCATGTATCTAATTTTCAATGCGTCCTATCGATACATAATGCCGATTCGTGATTCATGAAGTAAAGCTTATTTGTGGCTATTTTCACGGTACATTACGCCGATGCTGGCTGGGGTGAGCTTTAGAAATGTCAAATGTCACTAGTCACGAACGCACTTTGTCCACTCGTGGACGAAAAAATTTCTGCAGTTTGGCCTGTCTATCTAGATCACTGTTTCCCAACAGGTGGTCCGCGGACCGAAGGTGGTCCGTGAGAGACCCGAAAGTGGTCCACGAGGTACTAGGGGACTACTTCTGAAAAAGGACTTTTAATTAATTGAAATAACAGGCATGAGCTTTGAACATTTTTATAGTAGAAATAAAGAACTGAATACTTTCGCTACTAGGTATGCGGTTGATCTGAAAATGCGATGTGCAGACCTTAAGATAAGTTGCAAAAAGCTCGGTGGTCTCAGTCTATATTGTACCGGTGATTTTCGGGAAGCAGTGGATTTTTCCTCGTGTCCAAATTTAGCCACAGTATCATTTCAAGACAAACCATGTTAGAGTAATAAACCACTTCAATCCTCCTTAATCCGGTAAAACCGCATCAAATGAATTATTATCGGACAAAGTCAGGCGCCTTTAACTCTGAAAGTTAGGTGTCTCTGTCCTGTTCTGAAGAACCTAAAGAACTGCCGATGTTACTGCCTGTGTCTATACTTTAATTTTGGTAGTTACTACGGTAAACTCTTCACCTATATTCATTTTGTCGAAGGTATAAGAGTGCTCATAAAAGATGGACAAAAGTCGGTACTAAGTTACTCGATGAAATTTTACATTGCAGGTTTTCAGTTTTTCTAAAGCCGACCCAACTTAGCGCAATGTTCGCCGTACCACACAAAAGAAAAACAGAGGAATCGAATTTTATCGTCATTTGGGTGGTTCAGTGAATTCAACCCGCTGACGGTTCGTTGATCTTTTGAGTGTGGTTCGACTGAACTGTTGCGCGTGGTTCGGACGAACTTTTTTGTGTATGTTTCGACAAAGCCTATGTAGAGTCTGCTTCAAATTATTTCAATACGAGGCGGTTACAGAGGATGAATGTGGTGTTTTCTTCTGATGTTTCGAGCCATTTTTGTCATAAGGTGTTGTAAAAAACCAATAAAAAAGTCTATAACCTTGTGAAAAAATCGCGAAATTCCCTTTATTAAAAAATATGGTGGTCCGTAGTGACTCATGTTCAAGCAAAGTGGTCCGCAGTCATTTGAGAGTTGGGAACCACTGATCTAGATGGCAGTGTATCACGGCGGCCTTTGTCGGACGGATTGACGCGCAGCCCGTTTGCACCAGTCCTGGACTATGTGCAGAGCACTCTGCTGAACATCCGGTAGGACCTCCTCGAATTTGCCTTTAACCGTGATTAAAGTAGGTACTAACATCGTCAGTTCACGTGAAATCCATGCAAATACTGTCAAAATTTTGATAGTCGTAATTTTTTTGGATTATGTTTGGTTGTTACCATTCCCGCGTAGTGCTGAAAGAAAATCGTCGAATTTGTTGGAGCTTATCCACCGAGACATATGCGGACCAGTAAGCACAAAATCAATTGGCGGATCCAAATATTTTCTGACCTTCATTGACGATTTTTCGCGACACGTATTCGTTTTCTTCCTTAAAGTAGGTACGAACATCGTCAGTTCACGTGAAATCCATGCAAATACTGTCAAAATTTTGATGATCGTGAAATCGAATTCGCTTGGTGGTACTCACTTTACATGAAAGTCTCCACACCGGTTTTGACATTTCGCCAGCGAAAATAATGCAGTTGCACTTTATTTCACAGGAAAGAAGTGTCATCAGCCATCAATGAGTCTACGATTGCACATTTATCATAAATTGAGTGAATAAAAGGTAAATCTGCACGGCAAATTTTTCGCGGGAGACATAAATGCAAGTTTTTCGCTCGGTGAACACAGTACTTACCTTAAAGGTATGTACTGAGTTCACCTAGCGAAAAACTTGCATATATGTCTCCCGTGAAAACGGTGCCGTGGAGAATTGGTTTTTATTCACTCAATTTAAGATAAATGTTCACTCGCGTTCTGGTTGATTGTCGATGACATCTTTTCACTGTGAAATAAAGTGCAACTGCATTATTTTCGCTGGCGAAATGTCGAAAACCGGTGTGGAGACTTTCATGTGAAGTGAGTACCACCAAGCGAATTCGATTTCACGATCATCATAATTTTGACAGTATTTGCATGGATTCCACGTGAACTGACGATGTTAGTACCTACTCTACCTACCAGTAGTAGGTGAAAACGGAAACGCCGTAGCCCATAGTTTGCTGACACCTTGTGAGAGGTAGCAGCTATCCAGATGCTCGTTCCATTTCTTTTTTATAGTCGTTTTATTTCGGAGTTTAGCTCCTCAATTCTGGGGTCTGCCGGATTTACGCACCTTAGGTTGTCCCGTTTGTCGGCTAACCTTGCGGCAGTAGTTGGGAAATATGGCCGAACTTTGGAGATACGCCCTGCCGGAATGAAGCGAACTGCCGTTTTGAAAATGACGTTCCTTATATTCTTTTCGGCTTCCCTAGCGTTCGTTGGAGTAGGTAGCGCGGCGAACGTCGTAGTGAGCGCAGTGAAACTCTCCTAATTGGCCTTTTTGTGGTGATAAACGTACGCCGTTCTGAAGCCGTCAGTTCGGCTAGTTTATCAATATTTATTAATATGGGAAGGTGATCGGATTGAAGAGACGTGGTTGTCTCCCATGGCGCTCACAATAGTTATGTCAGGAGAACTATGGCAGGCGCCAGTGACGCATGTAGACGAAATTCCATTGAGTGCGCAGAAGTCTGATGGGTCTTATTTGGTCGCGATATCTATACCTCTGGCATCATTTGCGAGAAGAGAGTGCCAGAGTTCGTGATGGGCGTTAAAGTCGCCAAGTAGGATTCTATGCTGTTCTGTGAGGAGTGGACCAATATCGAACTTATAGCAAGAGCCACAGCTGGATGATGGTGGAACTTTCTTCTTCTTCTTCCTTGCCTCGTTCTTTATACCGCTCCATGGTTTCGCGTTGCTCGACCTGCGGTGTAGGCACTGGATGATGGTGGAACATAGGTTCGATATTGGTATTGCCGGATTTAACGGCAATAGCTTGCCTTTCCGCCGTGCCGTTAAAACGAAGATCTAATACACTGTATTTCACGGTTCCGTGTATTAGTAATGCGAGCCCTCCTCCTGGATTAGGAACCTACCTGCCGACTCTATCGCGCCTCAAAAGTATGTAATCGCCGCGGATGTTAAATTCGGGAGTTGAAGGTTGGAGCTTTGTCTTCTGAAATGCCGCTATCACACGCTATCTGCGTGTACTCATACACAGACAAACACAACCTTCCTGCATCGAACCTTCAAGGCTCTTGCCAGGGAGGCGTTGTGGCAACTCTTGGTCCGCCCCGAAGAGGCTGATATTGCTGAACAGCAGGTTGCCATAGGACCATGAAACGGACTATCTCACCGATCTTCTGACGGATGCCATTGCAGTTAAACTGCAATACAATATGATGAGTGGGGTGTACACTGCTGCGGGGGGGGGGGGGGGGGGCAGATGTTAGACTTCAGCGATTATGCCTTGTTGTATTGTTGTTGTTGTTGTAGCGATTCAAGAGATTTTTTTTTCTCTTGAATCGAAGGGGGTCTTGGCAGCTCTTGGCCGTTTTTAGCAACGGGTAGCTCCGGGACGATTTACATCGAAGAACCGGCTGCCGTAGGAGCATTTATTGTATTGTTGAGTACGGGTGGCGGTGGTGGAGGATTGATTTGAGAGCTGGGGCCAGAAATGGTCGGAGATGGTGTTGGACTATTAGCTTGTGAGCTAGGGCTTGGGGTGGCTGGGGACCGACCCGCGTGCAGACACCCTGGAGCAACAAAGGACAACTCGTCATTATATCTCAATTTTCTTAGGCCTGAGCAGTAGAAATTACACCATTCTCCGCAGCAGGTACACATCAAGGACCTGGCATTCCCGAAGATACGTCGGTAGCATACACAGTACATGTAGATTTCGGGACCTGGATTGGTCTTCATGCCGGCACGGATTAAGAGAATCTAGAGCAACCGCGCTGAGATGAAATGCTGCCAATTTGACGAAAAACACATAGAACACATCCATACACATACATACATATCCCTCCTGCATCGAACATTCATGGCTCTTGCCAGGGAGGGGTCTTTGGGCAACTTTTGATCGTTTCTTTTGAAACGGGTGAGGTCGTTGCTGGGTAGGATGTATTCGTTCATATGAAGTGTCATTTCCATCCTTTGACCTATTTCTTCTCACGCGGTAATAAAATGTAAAATTTATTACCGTGGGTATCTTACTCAGAACTGCTATTTGAAAAAAACGAGACCGAGGCTAATTTCTCCCTTCACTCTCCTCGGGCTAAAAGTTTTGTTTTGGACGTACCTATGATTTGTTATTAACCCCCCCTCCTCCCCCATTTTTTTCTTCCGTTTTCACGTAAGGTCCATGGCGTCGATAAAACAATATTTGTGTGAGGTTTGGTTGGAATAAGTGGGCAAATAGAAAGAATTGTCTTAGAAAACTTTATTGTGGGAAGCAGATGGGGGGGGGGGGCGGCATTGTACCCGATTTACAATAATTCTATTTATGTTTTTGTTGTTTCGAGAATGACTAATTAATACAAGGTTTTGTGAAATTGGTGTAAAAAATGTTTCCTAGAAATTGGTGCACAAATAAAAAAGTTTTTCTTAGAAGAACCTAACTTGGGGGGGTTGGGTTTGTATTGCTTATTGCAGCCCCTCGACGATGGCGTAAAGCACATATGTAATAGTCGCCCCTAGCATGTAATCAAAAATAAACACGCAAATGCAATATTCTCCTATAGCAGAGAATCGGTTGTGTTCAAAAACATCGTAGAATTGATTTCGACTCCATGAATTTTTCTGAAGATAAAATTGATGTTAAAATGATTTCCATGATTGAGTCAGTCATATGAAGGTTGATCGATTATATTTACAGTTTAATACAAATTCATCCGATAAGCTTAAATATAAATGCAAAGTATTTGTTTTTTTTTTTAAGTCACTGAAATTAATTGCTTGCTGTTTAACAGCAACATACATTCAAAATACATTGTGCTGCAATATCGTCGCTGTTGTTTTTCCTGTTGCCATTGTGTTCCAAAAATTTGCTTGAAGCGCAACCTACGCTTTGGTTTTCTTTTCAACAGGACATTTGATATGGCTTAACTGCAGATAAAAATTCAAGTGTTAGCCTTAAATATGATTGAATTTAAGACATAATACAGTGAAAGCTCTCTTTATGGACAGCTCCGATAAGCGGACATCTCTAATAAACGGACAAATTATTTGGAACATATGTTTTTTCCAGTGATTTGTGTGTAACCTTCATTCTAATAAGCGGACACTCCAAAGAACGGACACGGACAGTAGTTTGTGGAACATTTCGTCGACACATCTCCAATAAACGGACGCGACGCTCTCATATCCGGACAAATTTGTTTCATACGGACGTTGGTATTCTGAGAAATGTCCGTTAATGGGAGCTCCGCGTCCGCTTGTTGGAGATGTTCCCAAGAAATTGTTCTACTGGCAGACGTTTTCGATTGAAAAAAGGCTAAACCCTTCCATTTTCTGCTAAATTGTAAGTTTAGGTTTGGTTTCAAAAGGGTGCATGATTTGAAAATCATTCAAGATGGCACCAAACAAAAGAAAGTTACCGATTGCGACCAAATTATTAAGTCATTGGGTGAGGTTATAAAACACAACGTTCGCGCAACGTTACCTTTAATTTCAAATCAACCGGCCGTTACGGATCAGAAACTTCTCCCTACAAACATATCCCCTAAGCGCTTAAGGGATCTGTTTGTAGGGAGAAGTTTCTGATCCGTAACGGCCGGTTGATTTGAAATTAAAGGTAACGTTGCGCGAACGTTGTGTTTTATAACCTCACCCATTTATAAATACCGGTAGTAATTTGCAAACGGATAATAGCAGTGTTGAATTGGAATTAGACGAAGAATGTGATAATGGTGAAGAAGTTGCTTGAGAAGATGAAGAGCTTCGGATGCTCATGGAATAATTTGTTTTGAAGCAGCTTTACGCCAAATACGGAACATTAAAAAAATTTCAAGTAACGATTACATTGCATTTGACCATTTGAAAAATGTGAAGACTCATTTCCAAAACTGTCTAATAGAGCAAAAAGGGGCAAAATTGCGCCAAACTACTGTCCTTGATTTTTTCAAATACCATATGTAGATGATTAAATTTTCAAAAATTAACGAATACATAATGGTTGCAAAAATGTTAACATGTTAGCAGCTGAATTAATAAAAATGGAAAAGAATTTAATTTGGTTTATTTTTTTTATCCGGCAATATTTTTTTCAATCTATCCAATAACCGGACATCTCTCTTAAGCGGACAAAAATACGGGCACCGTGACTGTCCGCTTATGAGAGCTTTCACTGTAGGCGCATTTTTTGGAATACCGTGTAGTTTTAGGTAATGAATTCCATACAAAAAATTATAAATTACCCAGGTATTGGTATTAGTGTGGATATCCTACACAGGATAGAATTTAAAGAAAACATTTTTATTATTTTGCCACGTTGGCGAACCAATTAAAAAAAATCCGAACATTTTTATACATATATTTATAATTTTCAAATAATCATTTTATGTGATAAATTTCACCCAATCTAAAAACTAACCCGGAGTAAATGAGACAAAGATGCAAAACAGCTGTCAATTTAAGCGAACAGCGGGTATTAAGCGAAAAGTTGCCCGTGATCGTTTTTTGCTACTCAAACTTACACGGTACTCAATAAAACGCGTCTTATATACATACATACATACGTGTACAGAATAGTCAATACTGAAAGAATTGATAGGAAAAATTGTTTGAGCAAAAACATCATCAATAGAATTGGCTAAATTTTTATTATTTTGCTATAATATTTTTTGTGGAGGTCAACGAAAAGTACGACTTTTACTGTCAAACTACAGCGGACCATTTGTCTAATCTTTCAGTTTCTGAAACTACACACATAATATTTCACATTAACTGACTTTTCAACGGTTTCACGTGTTAAGGGCGAACCGGATAGCTTACGTTACCTAACGTTACGTTACGTCCCGTTCCCAATAAATGCACAGAATGCTTCCGTTACGCTCCGTACCGAACACCTGCCAGAGTTGGTCCAATAGAGTTTATATGTAACAGCACTGAAGTAAAATTGTAATAGAGCTCTCCGGATAGTAACGGAACGGAAGCCTTCTGTTTCGAAAACCGATTTTACATTGAAATTTCAAAACGGTACTTTGATCTGTCAAATCTGCAAAGCTGACGTTTCGATATCAACATTTTGGAAAAACTTTGAAAATAAAAAAAAAACATGATATGATGTTCAAGCCAACCTCTGATTTGGGCAAAATTGCAGCATCGTAATTTCCAAAATTAATTCTAAAACGAGACCCCGAGTTCTAATCGTCCGAATAGGACGATGAGTAATATACCAATGTACATACCTAGAAGGCACAAAAAAAAAACAAAATATTTTCTTTCAAGTTTTTTGTAGGGGAGGATGGAATAGTAGGGTCAGATCTGGCACACATTTCATATTTTATAAAGGCATCCATCAGCTCTCATTTGACACAAAATTGAAATTTATCGCAACATTTTATCAGAGGATATGACTGAATATAGTTTTGTAGGGGAGGCAGGGGTAGTCAGACCTGTTCCACTTTCCATTATCCTCACGGATATGTCACTATTAGACATTCATCAAAATTCCAGGCCGCCAGCGATAATGTGCCAAAGTTATGGCCGAATTAAAATATCAAGGAGGGGTAATTTGAGGGAGGTAGGCAAACTCTTGTTCCGAATTTGGCCATTTCCAATACCGTCCAATATTTTATCAAAACAAACATCTGACCGAAATTTCAAACCGCTACCTTCGTTATTTCGGGAGTTATCGTGCAAACAGACAGACACACGGACATACAGAGATGGCTTATTCGAATCAGGGACCGACCTGAGCATTTATACAGGGTGTCTCACGACTCATGGTACATACAATACAGGATGATAGCACAACTCATTTGGATAGAGTTAATGTTTCACATTACCCCTCTATCTTTAACCGTTATAAGGTTTTGGCCGGATTTCTGATAGCTCTTATTCAGTACCTGTCGGCTGATTAGTCTTATCGCGTAGAGAAGACACACACCATATTTAGAAAGCTTTTCCATTGTATTGAATGGAATTTTTGTTTATTTTGCATAGCTACGCCATATTTTGCTTGTTTAAGCCATCATCTTAGATTGAGAAAATCATTGCGCACTTTCATCCAACAGCGTAAATAAGCAATAACTATGCAAAATTAACAAAAAATCGATTCAATATAATGGAGAAGCTTTTTGAATATTGTGTGTGTCTTCTCTGGGCGATAAGACTAACCATTCTATAAGATCTACGAAAGAATGGGCCTTTATCATTTTTTGTAAATAGTATCAAAAAGGTTGACTTGCCGAGCAAAATCACTATTTCCCACACTCCCAAATATTTAATCCCAGATTTGACTTCACTTTCTGAAACTGCATAAAATTCTACATAAAATAACTTACTCCAATCAACAGGGAGATTTTACCTTGCAAAAATTGGGGACTTCTCGAATTTTTGATATGTTATAAAGACAGGTGGGGTAAGTTAAAATCCAAGTTTGCGTCACTTTCCTCCCTGTGCTCCCGCCGATATCTTGAAAAAACCATATGAAATCGGCTCTTTTATCAGTTTGCAGTCTATAAATCCTTCCCAGTCCATTTGAGCACGAAATGTGCCGAGACAATCTTGTAGAGCACAGAATCTATATATGTATATAAAAATGGAGCGAAAAAAATGTATAGTAATTCATCAATTGAGAACGGCTGGACCGATTTGGATGATTCTTTTTTTGTTTTATCCGTCTTACCGTCTCACCTGTTGCGATCAAGTTTTCATCGACAACATTTAAATTTAATGGGAATATTTAGTTGTCATTGGATCAAATACAGTGTTAATTGTAGTCAAGGTGACTATGTTTTTACGTACACACATCCTTGATGTTGGTCACAGCAATTTCACAATAGACTTCGTACTACTTCGGGAATCGTTAATTGAGTATTTTGTACAGTAAGTCATTAAGCCTACTCGATTCATTCGCTTTAAATGTTTATACGTGTACTAAATGAAATCGAGCCGGCTCGGCTTAAGGATATGATCTAATTAATAAAATTCTCCTCAAAAAGTTTGTTCCCGAACTCCTCCGAAACGGCTGGAACGATTTTTATGAAATTTTTTGTGTATTATCGCTAGGTATGGGAGTCGGTCGTAAACTATATTTCATGCCCAATGATGATGCTATCTCTTCTACAAATAAAACGAAAACAATTTATGGTCAGGATTTTGCAGAGACGTTTTAATTGTATTATAGGTGGTTACATCAACTGTTAAATACATAAGCAACACTGCTAACACTATTGAGCAATTCTGTCCAAAATTGTAGTAGTGTAGGCTACTACGGAACACTTGATGACGTCTCTTCCAGTATAAGGATTATACTGACGATAAACTGCTTCGTCTTATACAGAAGATAGGATAATGGATTTTTGTTTGTTTAATTTGTCTTACGCTGAAGAAGGTTTATAAACCGAGAAAATTTTTAAAGTCTCAAAGGAAGTGGCGGTAAATCTAAATTCCATTTTGTATGTATGGAATATTTAGTTGTCATTGGATCAAATACAGTGTAACTCAGATAAATATGACTACGTTTTTGCGTACATATATCCTGGATGTTGATCACAGCAATTTCCGTTGATATATCCGCAATCCTTTGGCGGAGCGACACGGTTGAGGTGTTGCCGAACTCACGTCAAAGTTTCCTAAAGGGTAATTGGAATTTCTTCTCCCAGCAATGCACAGAGTGGTCAGAGACAACCGTCAACCTGTGTATGATGGTTTCTGGGATAGTATGAACAGTGTAGGTGGCGTGCGCACATTTTAGTGCACGAAACACTGAGTAAATGAGTGTGCTGACATATTTAATAGAAATTTATTAAATTAATGATTTTCGAGATAACTCGCTAATATAGTTGAAGGGCAAGTGCAGTCTCATCAATCAGTCAGGGGGTTGAATACATATTTTGTTGTTGTATTGCCTTGACCGCTTAACCCCCCGACGGAAATCTATCGCGTTGTTTCCATTATACACTTTGGTTTCATAATCGAGAGGTCGATCCCAATAAATTATAGTTAGCAGGTTGATTGGCATTCAAATTAGTGTCAAGTTGTGAGTGAAGCCAATAATGCGAGCAAAGCGAGCACTAGATAAGAAAGCGAGCGAAGCGAGCTCTCTCAGCTAGTTTCCTATAAATTTCATCTGACAAGTCTTACTCTACAATCAAAATTGGCAGAGTTATAGCGCAAAGAATATGCTAAAAATTCCAAAAATCTTTACTAACAAATTTCAAAACATACTTCGAGAACTTTACAGGGTCTCCGGAAACTGCCGCATAAACGCACTGGATTATGATTCCTCAGTTTATTTCCAGCAAAAAAGTTGTACGGAACATACCCCTCAGCTTAACGCTTTAGCTGCCACATCATTTTCTTGCACAACTTAAAGCCTCATATCTCCAGAGCTAGACCAGCTAGAATAGTGAAATAAAATGATTATTATAGCCAACAAATTTACCTGTAAAATAAAACTAACCGCACTAAAATCGGATAAGAGGTTTCGTTTTTACAGAGCTTCAAAGTCAAATTTGCGTGATTTGACCCAAAAACAATCTTTTTTTCCATCTCAATTTTGTCGAACTTCTGCCAAGGTGAGGTGCTTGTACGATTCTTTTAAAAATTGGCGCAAAGTCTTACCATCATATCTTTCTTACATCATTTTACTCTAGCTCCATTATTTCTAACAGTTTTAGTACCTTAAGTGCAGAAAACTAGGGTTAATTTTGGCTCGATTTCGACATACTTTGAATAGATTTTACCAATTGCAGATCTTTAGGGGCAGTGTGAATTGAATTGTATTGAATTCGAGCTAAAATTAACCCTAGTTTTCTACACTTAACGTATCAAAACTGTTAGAAGTAATAGAGCTAGATCAAAATGATGTTAGAAAGATATGATCGTAAGACTATGCGCCAATTTGTAAAAGAATCGTACAAGCACCTCACCTTGGCAGAAGTTGGAGAAAATTGAGATGGAAAAAAAGATTGTTTTTGGGTCAAATCACGCAAATTTGACTTTGAAGCTCTGTAAAAACCAAACCTCTTATCCGATTTTAGTGCGGTTAGTTTTATTTTACAGGTAAATTGGTTGGCTGTAATAATCATTTTATTTCACTATTCTAGCTGGTCTAGCTTTGGAGGTATTAGGCTTTAAGTCATGCAAGAAAATGGTTTTTTCAAAAATCTTTCAATGCCTGTGGCAGCTAAAGGGTTAAGCTGAGGGGGTATGTTCAGTACAACTTTTTTGCTGGAAATCAACTGAGGAATCATAATCCGGTGCGTTTATGCAGCAGTTTCTGGACACCCTGTATACTAAAATAGAGACGAGGCTATGAGTTATTGGTATACAATGCGTTTTTGTGAATTTGAAATTGGCATGATTTTTGATATTTTGTCCATTTTCGTGGCGCTATAACTCTGTTAATTTTAATTGTAGAGTACAACATCTTAGATTAAATTTGTAGGAAATTTTGTCCTCTACAAAATTGTCTTGGCAGATTTTGTGCTCAAATGGACTGTAAAGAAGTTACAGGCCAAAAACTGATAAAAGGGCCGATTTTAGATGGTTTTTTGAAAATAGCGGCGGGAGCACAGGGGGGAAAGTGACGCAAACTTGGATTTTAACTTACCTCACCTGTCTTTATAACATATCAAAAATTTGAGGAGTCCCCAATTTTTGCACGCTAACCCCTATTATTTCGTCTCTATTGATTGGAGTAACTCTTTTCCCAATTAAATAATTTAAAAAACTTTCCAGATACTACCATTCAAACTCTAATGAAATTTGGAAAAGGATTTTTCATTAAAAATTCAAATTGTAAAATCGTAACGGTACTTTGAACTGACAAATGTGCAAAGTTGACAAAAGTTGCCTCATAATGTTAGCTTTCGAACAACATATAAAAATTAGGGTCTTAGGATTAGAAAAATTGCATATCTTACGTGTTAAAGAGAAAAAAAAACGTGGTTCCAAGAGAATACCAAAGTAAACGTTTTCACAATTTTTATACGAGCTTTATTTAGTAAATAAGATTTTTTAAATGAAAAACGAAAAAAAATAGGTCGAGGTTAATTTCGGGTGCGGCCAAAATTTGGATACCCTTCACTAGGAGAGCGGTCAATTTTAAATTAACATTTCAAATCGTGATTTTCGTTGACTGGACTTTTAGCAGTTTTATTGATGGTGTTTTTTTCTTTTTATTCAAACAAATTGTCCTATCAACCCTTTCAGTATTGATAATTATAATACTTACAATATTAGTCCTTATGCTCATGTCACAAACAATTTTTATGTATGACACTGGACGTAGCGAGAATTCGTAATAATTATGTGATTGGTCCATATTATGAGGTGTAAATTTCTCCCAATGTTGTTTATTGCTGGATATTTCAATGCACGAATTAGTATGTTTCGGCACACAAAGTGATCCAATATGATAAGGTTGACCTAACAAACAAAAAGGATATAGCTGGACACGAGTGTAAGTTTGTTTAATTGTTACCAAACTTAATCAAAACAGTTTGTGAATGATAGCCATAACTGTTAGCGGACACCTCGACAATCGCACCCACATCCTTCTTGGCAACATTATATGAAGGCACAACTAGGCCATCTATTAGTACCGGTAAGTTGTGAGTATGCTTCGCCTTAAAGCTGGATACGCAAAAATCCTATAAAAATGTAAACTCACATTAAATAAAACCGATCTCTTATAGCTAATCATGCTAACCATATCAGATGAACAGGAAACTCCAATAAGCTTTATATATTGAACTGCCTTCGAAGGAAAATACAAAAATTGCCATGAACTGCAATCATACATTCTGTGGTCAACAACGCATTCCCATTTCTTTTCATCAACTGAAACCTCTATGTAGTACGAAAACGTATGCATGGATTCATCGTTGTTCAATAAGAAATTGATGTGATTAATAATGCTGATTTTGTCCAATTTAATGAGAATGCTTTCATTTGCACGAATTCTGTGCTTCGCACAATCTTTTCCTAAGATACAATGTAAATTAAAACATAAAAATTAAAATAAATTTGTTGTTGGCGTAGGTTGGTTGTAGGCGCGGTACAGAAAGACGTGAATGAGCTTCAAGTTCCGTAGTCGTCAAACGACAAGACCGTAGCCGCTGCAATCAGATTGAATGTATTCACGAAATATATTGTTATACAAATTTAGATTATTTTCTATTTATTTAACCAAACAAGGTAGATTTACATAAATTTACATTTCATTTCACTTACTTATGTGTGTATGATATTAGGAGAAGGCAAAGTGAAGTAGGGAATAAAAATTAGGAGATTAGGATGTTGTAAGGGACTTTCTGCAGCACCTATTTATTTATATATTGTAACCATATACGGTTGAATGTTGATATTCTTTTAAAAGTGATGTATGCATAGTACGTCTAATTTGACCATCATACGTGATTTTGTTAGAAATACGATCAATATTAGATGCACCGCTAACAAAGTCAAAGGTAAAACATGCGGAAAACAAGGTTCTTCTAGAGGTAAGAGTCATCAAGTTCAAAAGGGAGAGTCTATATTTATAAGATCGGAGGCATAGAAAATCGCTGGAGTCATACAAATATATTAATGCGAAAAGAACATTTTTTTTTAACAGAATCAAATCTATCACAGTGTGACTCGTTAAAAAGGGTTCTAGACTACGCAGGCGTATTCAAGTATAGGGCGTACAAGTGTGGTATACAAGGATTTTGGTAACCCAGGTATTCTTAAATTCTTTACACGTCTTTTTATGAAGCCAAGTTGTTTATTGGCTCTTGATAGTACCATATCGTATTGCAGATTAAAGCGCAATTTGTTGTCAAGTATAACACCAAGGTCTTTGATATGGTCAACTCTCTTCAATTTGCGTTATTAAGATGATAGGAACTATATAAAACTACAATTACGCGAAAAACTCATCAACTGACACTTACTGACGTTCAAGTGTAGATTATTTTGGTTGCACCATTTTTCGAGAGACTGAAGCTTCAGCCTCAGAAATTCTTTGTCAGAGTGAACTTTAATGGGGTGGTACAACTTCAAATCGTCGGCGGAGAGAAGATGAGGAATATCCCACAATACCTGTGACAGATCAGAAATGGAAATATT
The DNA here is from genome assembly GCA_949715475.1 of Microchrysa polita. NCBI lineage: Eukaryota > Metazoa > Arthropoda > Insecta > Diptera > Stratiomyidae > Microchrysa > Microchrysa polita. Next base: position 38,073,531 of record OX454416.1, read on the forward strand.
GGAAAGGAGAGGGCCTAAGTTGCTGCCTTGTGGTACCTCAGTAGAAACAGATACACTTTTGGAAATACAACCCTGAAATTTAACAAACTTAGTCCGTTCGACCCGCTCTGTGGCTCACTTGGTTGAGTCGCACTCTACGATGCTAGTAATCTAGAGGTGCGGAGATCGAATCTCGGCGTGGTCCAAATTTTTCGTACATGTGCGGATAGAAAATATATAGTGCTTGCAATATTATATTACACTCCGAAATGATATGCAATGTAACGTTGACTCGAAATTGCCTATTGCCTATAAACGGCTGAGTTAACGCACCATGGCCCCACATGGGGCTATACGGTACTGAGAAGAAGAAGAAAAGCGTTCAAGAAGGTATAAGTGAAGCCATCTAAGGAGCGATCCACTTATTCCAAAATTACGTAATTTTGTAATTAAAATTTGGTGATCAACCCTATCAAACGCCTTGCTGCAATCAGTGTAAACAGCATCCACTTTTCTCCATTTCACAGAGGACATCAGAAACTAGGATTATAAGATTGGTCGAAGTAGATTTTTGGTTACACCAACTGACATGCGTAACATTTTCATTTCAGTCGCTGTCATTTGTTTCGCGTAACCTTCATACATGGTCCAGTATCCTGCAGTGGCGGCTCGTGCCTATGGAAATAGATGAGGCGAAGAAAAAAACACATTGGAAGGGGGTTGTTACATTGATAGAGAATAATTTTACAATTACAACTTTATTCAACGCATCATAACATGGACGTAGCAGGGAGCGGCGCTTTCCGTCTCTCCGGGAAGGTAGCGGAATTTAACTTTATTCCATCTGAAAGGGATTTTATTAACTTTTCCTAGTTAGGGACCTTGTAAGGAACGAGTCTCACATTTCCGTGTCTTTCAAATTATTTTATCAAGATTCATTTTGGAGCTGATCCATACCAGCATGAAATTTAACCAATGTTAATATTATGTTAAATTTGGTTGGAGGAAATCAAAAAAAGATTTATAGATTTTGCTCTGAAGAAAAACAGTGACAGACGACACAAACTGATCTCTTTGTCTATTTCTTAAATCGCAAGTGGAATATTCAATCCGAGGGACAAAAATAGCACTGAACATAGTCGGGCTATAAAGCTGAAATTGGTGGCCAGTTGAATATCATCAGAATTACCAGTAAAAGTCTAAACGGATGTAGCTACTCTTGATGTGGTCCCTTTTGGTTACACCAACTGACATGCGTAACATTTTCATTTAAATCGCTGTCATTTCTTTGCGTAACCTTCATACATGGTCCAGCATTCTGATCCATACATGAGTGCGGGACGTACAACCGTTTTGTACAACTTGCCCTTTAGCTTCAGTGGCATTTTCTTATCGCAGAAAACTCCAGAGTTTTCTCGCCACCTCATCCACCCAACCTTACCCAACAATACAATAGCTTCCTTTTTCTATTTCAACCAAAATACATAAAATAGAAAACCGAAACTATGCTCAGTAAGTTCTTATCTCAACTCCATTTTGCAGAGCTACATTTCAATGCGCAAAGCATACAACAAAGCAAGAAGAAATCGTCGAACTGTTTCGATTCAGATACACACGCTGAGGCGATTTCTGTTTCGCCTCACTGGCATCTTTTTCCCCGTACATTCTCCCATAGAGAATCGGGTGAATGTATTGATACGTGTTGAGTTGTTGTTCGGGATTGTGCGGCAGAAAAATTATCGCCTCACATGTATGAATTGGTGTACAAAAAATATTTTAGGGACTTTATGATTGTGTAAAGGAACTTGTAAGTGAGTTTAAAGATATATTTAGGGTTTTTTATTATATTTGATTAATAATGTTTTGTGATAAATTAATATGTATAACTCAACGAAAATGAAGGTGAGGCGCCGCCTCAGTTGCCTCATCTGAGGAGCCGCCACTGGTATTCTGATCCATACATGAGTGCGGGACGTACAACCGTTTTGTACAACTTGCCCTTTAGCTTCAGTGGCATTTTCTTATCGCAGAAAACTCCAGAGTTTTCTCGCCACGTCATCCACCCAACCTTTGTGCGGCGTTTGATGTCATCATCGCATGTAGCTCCGCTGTTCACCATCGAGCCAAGGTACTTGAACTTGGTACAAGACTTAAGCTGCTCTCCTTTGACGTACATATCTGGTATCGGTGCATCTGGGTCTGAGAATGGGCAGCATAAGAACTCAGTCTTTGTTATACTTACCCTCAGTCCATGCTCCTCCAGAATGTCACACCATTTTGTAAGTGCAGCTTGCAAGGCAACGATGTTTGGGCTACTGAGGACTATATCATCGGCAAAAAGAAGAGATATTTCTAGCCCGTCGGATATACGTGTTAATAAGTAGCACATGATGATGTTGAAGAGCAACGGACCCAATACACTGCCCTGGTGTAATCCGACAATCACCGGAAATTCTTCTGATTCACCGGCTGTGCATCTAACCTTAGTCGTAGCTCCATCATACATGTCTCGTATCATCCTGACGTATGCCTCAGGGACATTTCGACTAATCCTTTATCGCCACTTTTATGGATAGGAGTGAGATGTGAGTATTTCCAATATAATGGGAGACGCCAGTTTGGAGTGAATTGTTGAAAAGTATATGCAGTGGCACGAGCAACTGTTCTAAACACTGATGATAAAAATAAGGTGTTATTAAGTCAGGTCCAGATGCTTTATTAACACTTAGCTGTTGAATAGCTATAGATATTTCTTATTTCAGTTGAAATAGGCGGTAGGTTGCCTATCAATGAAAAAAACTGAAGAATTCGGAGACTTCGAAGTGCTGAAACTTTTCTGGAAATGGTCAGCGAAAAACTTACAAATTTCCTGAGGGGAAGATGAAATAACAGTACCATTGGACATAGAAGCGGGAAAACCTGATGTCTTACGTTTTATATTGACAAAATCGAAGAACTGGGTCGTTAATAATCTTTTCTCCCATTTGATTTACAAAAAGTTCGTATGCTTCTCGAGATTTTATACGGAATTCATAGGCTAGCTCTTCATATTCTCGTTTTAGGTTCGTATCAACATGTGGGGTTATTTTTAATGGACTTGTACAGCTTGTTTAGGCCAAGAAAACTCGATATTAGCCTCGGAATAAATGGATTACTACCGTTTTTTTTTTTTTAATTAAATCTTTTAGATCAATACTGGCTATATAAGTCCAGATTCGCACTGAGCTCTTAGCGCCATTTTATTGGCTTTTATGGACATATTGTGGAAAAAAAACTTTATCTGGAAATCGTATAGTGGTTGATAGAAGATCTATCTCCGGACAGCCAATAGAAATAGTCGTGAACTTTACTTACCTTGGGAGCGTAGTACCAGCGGATGGTCGGGCTGATGCTGAAGTAGAGTCGCGCATAAAAAAAACCCGAGCAGTATTTTTCAGTTTTACTCCTCTCTGGCAAAACAAAAACATCTCCAGAAATACCAAATTCCGGATCTTCGAAAGCAATGTAAAATTCGTGCTTTTATATGGGTGTTCCACTTGGAAGGTGACCAGTGATATTACAACCAAACTACATACAAACTTTCGTGAATCAGTGCCTTCGGCGCATTCTACAAATTCGCTGGCCTGAGGTAATCTCTAACGAAGACCTCCTCCAAATTACTGGCCAAAATAGGATAGGCATCGACATCAAAATGCGGAAGTGGCAGTGGATAGGTCACACACTTCGAAAAGAGCCAAAAAACATTGCAAGACAGGCTCTAGATTGGAATCCTCAGGGAACCGATGCAAGGCGTCGTGTGGGAAGACCCAAAAATATATGGAGAAGATCTGTTGAGGCAGAAGGAAAATCTATAGGCAAATCGTGGGACCAGCTAAAGGCGATGGCTGCTAATAGGCAGAGGTGGAAAAGAGGCGTAGTCAATGCCCTATGCCCCACTAGGGGTTCAAAGGAACCAGAGAGAGGCTTTCTCTCGATTACCGTAACTCCTAGCGGAGCATGGTGCGTTGATGACTACCGTGTGTAGTCATCAACCTTACAAAGATAACTGAATTCGGAGTGTGATACGGTTGTCAGCCATACCACTTCCTAGTCGCATTGTTAGTTTATTATTCTACGATAAGAATATTTCTTATCATCTTCTTCTAAATAATAAACTTGCGACGAGTCGTGCCGAGTTTGGAAACTCGTTTCTCTATGAGTGTCTATTTCACAGAGTGGCGACCGAACGATCACGGCCACAGAGCACGACAAAAGTGGAACCAGAGAGAGGCTACTAAATCCTTTTTAGGGACTCAGGCCCGTATTTGTAAACAAACCATAACTCAAAGAGACGTTGAGTCAAGGATGCCGAAAAAAAAAGACTTAAATGTCATTTTCCATACTTTTTCATAGTAATCACTTATATTCACGAGTCAATTCATCCTTGATTTAAGGAGAAACTCAAGGAGACCTTGAAATTTTCTATAGTCAACCTCACTAGAAGTCAAGTCAAGCTACCCACCTTCCTTGAAATATAATATTTCAAGTCTATTGAAAACTTAAGGTTTCCTTGAGTTTCGCCTTAAATCAAGGATGCATTGACTCCTGAATGTAAATGTTTTCTATGAAAATGTATGGGAATTGACATTTAATTTATTGAATTTCGGCATCCTTGACAACGAACATTGAATACGAAGAAGAGGCACTCATAATAAGCGGTTGCGTATCCCATATTTATGCATGTATTTATTTCTTCTATGCGTGCACATTCAAGCTGTTAGAAATTGCGAAACAGAGACTGATATATACCTTTCAAATAATGTGTGTAAATACGAAAGAGAAGAAAAAACGAAACTGAACGCAAACTGGATGAAGGAAATCAGTTCAGTGTTCATTTTACTGTCAATATTGAGTAGGTCAACCCGAAAATTCTGCTATTTCTGGATGTTGACAACCCTGAATTTACGAAATGTCCCACCAATACATCTATAAAAGCAAGAAAAGTTACCCATACATCCCTAAAGATGGGGTACTCAGCTGATTTCGGATTATTTCCGTCCTACTCTGTCTAATGAAATTTTGCGTTTAAAATATTTTCCTAATGTGTGCGATTGGAAATCGTGCATCCCTTTCTACAAGAAATTTGTATGGAGTGCCACCCCCTCTCAAGGTTTCCTTGAGTTAAGGAATGTTCATAAATACAGGCCTAGACTTTTTGAGAAAATTGGGTTAGAGCTCGAAAGTTGCGGGTGGCCCGATACTTTTGACGCCGAGTTTATTTGATCTACAATATTGGCTCAGACCTCATTTTGTAGAACATTTTATCTACTTTTTAAATCTACCGAATAATGATTATACAAAACAATATAGAATTTACACTGGAATAGCTCCTGATATAATTGGTATCGCACGATTTTCATAGCCAGAATTTGAAATAGTACAAAGATGATTTAGTTATGGACAATAACATAGGGTTAGGAGCTAATGCGAAATTACCATTTCCGGAAAGACCGAAAAGCGTCCGTTGTGTTTTTATATATCAAATTAAACCTTATTAAATTGCTAAATAAAATCGATTCCACAGATTTTATGTATGTCGCGTCAGGACGCCGATACTTCATACTCGGAACATAAGAAAAACTAACAATTTGCAACTTTATAAAAAAAGCCCCAAATTTAGATAGACGTATCTAAGTATTTAACCTACAATATAGGCTAACCTCATTTTGTTGGTAATTTTATCTACTTTAAAAGTGTCGCAAGCCATTTTCCTCAAAGGCAATTAGTTTAGAAGATATTTTTGTAAATGTAAAAAAGGGCCGAAAAAATGGTAATTTTTCACTCGCCAAGAAGTTAGCACAGGGTTCTCAGGGTTGCAAATCTGGATTAATATAGCCAGTATTGATCTTTCTTCCGCCTCAAATTATAGGCCCATTTCGCATTTACCGTCTTGCGCAAAGATTCGTAAATGACTTTTTGATAGCATATTTTGGACATTTTTTAACCAATTGTCAACATGGCTTCCAAAAACACTTCCCACTAGGATCCATTCTGGGGCCACTGCTATTCACATTTTTTATTAATGACCTTCCTTAGATCCTCGATTGCCCAAGCTTGCTCTTTGCTGAGGACCTAAAGTGTTATCTTACGGTATCCTCCGTGACCGATTGTTTACGATTACAATCTGCATTAAACAATCTCTATTCCGGCAAAACTTGTCAAAATGTTTATGATATTTTCTCTGAAGTCATCTCCCTTGTCTTTTCCCTACACCATAAATAGTGTACCTATCGCTAGGGTGTACTCATTTGACGATTTAGGGGTGAAGTTTGATAAAAATAAATAACAGGCCCGACAATCCAACATTGGACTAAGGCCGCAGAATGTGTTAGTGACATCCTATTTCCAAGATCTTATCTGCTTTTTGATGAGGTAATGAGATCAGCATCACGCTCAGCAGTGTTATTTATCCCCATAAATGGGTACTCGTTTAACATCTGAGTGAGATCATAGTCTGTCACAAGCTCGTGAGTTCGAAAAACACAATGGAACATGGTGAGATTCGAACTCATGAGCCTGTGCACCGAAGGTGCGCGCACTAACCGCTCGACCAGCCAGACTACGACTTCACTACGGTGAAGTTTGATAGTAAATTAAATTTTACTGGCCACTACGATGATATAGTAAAACGAGCCTCAAAACTTGCAGGGTTTGTCCTACGCAGTACTTCGCTATTTCGGTGTATCCAGTCAGCTGTTCGACTCTTCTGTTCTGTTGATCGAAGCGTTCTTGAATACGCTATTGTAGTTTGGTCTCCGAATAGTCAAATAACTCATACTAATGATATTGAGGCTGTACAAAGAAAATTTTCCAGAACGCTTTTCTATAAATTTAGCATATATATATATGTGATTTGGGGATTACCCGAAGCAGACCACTACTATTTGGGTCCATTTTCGTCCCCTTACAGTCATCAGTGATTTCCAGAAGTCGACTGATAATTATCGACTTCTTCCTTCATCACTGAGTCCCGTGTGATGAGTAGCATATCTTTGAAGCTAAGTTCCCTCATGGATTCCACACCGATTGTGGATTTGCCTAGTATCCTTAGCCTCCTACTACCTAGTGCTGGGCATTCACATACAATGTGTGCTGCCGTCTCAGCCTCTTCCAGACATAGTCTGCATACATCATCTTCCACGATTTTCATCTTAGATAGATGAGCTTTAAAATTACCATGTCCTGTTACTAAGGCAGTTATCCAACTTAAGCTGCTCCGTGTGTAACTGAGTACTTGTTTGGCTTTCCTCCCTAGTGGACTGGTAATTGCGTTACGAGCCTGTCTACAAGTGGATAGGCTTCGCCATCGTTGCCGATGGATGGAATCAATCCAGCCATGTATCCTGGCTTCAATCATGCCGTTTCCCAAAGCAATTTTGGGTTCCGGTCCTTGGAACTTTTCTGCTGATCCCTCTTTTGCTAAGGTATCGGCAAGTTCATTCCCCAATGTACCTACGTGTCCTTTAACCCACATTAGCGTAACTTCGTTGATTGAAGCACACTTATTGAGCTTCTGGACACACTCCAGTACCAATTTCGAATTGATGTTGGATTGCTGCATGCGCTTGATCACCGATTGGTTGTCGAGTGCTATCAGAATTTTCTTCCCTAGTATCCCGCCTTCCAGAATATGATCCAGCGCGTGCAGCAGTCCAAGCATCTCCGCCTGATATACCGATACATACTCTCCTAGGCGAAGTGAGCATGCAAGGTTTAGCTCCTCGGAGTATATTCCAGCCCCCGCTCTTCCGTCCATGAGAGACCCATCAGTAAAAATAGCAACATCACGTGTATACTCCTCGTGTATCCTACCATCCTCTATGATAGTGATGTGATGTCTTTCGACTACCCTACATCTTCTCATACCATCCAAAGGCATATGAGTCTCCCTGACATTATCACGAACAATATCAAGGATCCTCTTATGACCTCCGTTGCTACCAAAGTGATGCCAAGTGCCATCTCTTACCATTCTTATTGCTGTGAGCGCCGCACTTTGTTTTATAAACAGGTCCAGTGGCGGTAATCCCAGTATAACCTCCATAGCATGTGTTGGCGTAGTTCTCATTGCACCACATATGCTTATACATGCTATGCGCTGAATCCCATCCAGCCGTTGCCTAGTAGTTTTCTGGCTACCCTTGGGCCACCAGACCACTGCTGCATAGGATAGAACGGGCCTAACCATCATTGTATAGATCCAATGTGCCGCTTTTGGTGATATACCCCACCTACGTGCACACACTCTCTTACACTGATGCAAAATCCTCGCTGCTTTTTGTGTCTTTTCGTTAACATGAGAGTTCCAAGTAAGTTTGGGATCTAAGGTTACCCCTAGGTACTTCACCTCCTTGGACTCTTTTATCTCCGAACCAAAAAGCAGCATGGGAGTGGTTTCTACATCTTTCCTTTTCAGAGTAAAGACTATAGTGCTTGACTTGCTTGCGTTTATAGTTAGCTCTTGTTCATTACACCATTCTTCAGTTGCTTTGAGAGCTTGCCTCATGCAACCTTGAATAGTGTCCATGAATTTGCCACTGACCATAATTGCTAAGTCATCAGCGTATCCTACTGTATGTACGCCCATCGAGTCCAGTTTCCAGAGAAGAGAGTCTACGGTGATGTTCCACAGTAGAGGCGAAAGTACCCCTCCTTGTGGGCAGCCCCTGACTACCCTTCCTCTTATTCTGGCACATCCATTACTGAGATTTACTGCCCTCCCACTAAGCATCGAATCGATCCATGTTATTATCAAGGACTCGATCTCCCGCTCAGCTAGGGCATTTCTTAGTTTGCTATATGAGATCTTATCAAAAGCACCCTCTATATCCATAAATGTTGACATAGCGATACCGCTGTTGTTAATCTCTCTTTCTGCTACCCGCACTACTTCATGCAGAGCGGACTCAGTAGATCTACCTGCTCTGTAAGCATGTTGACATCTACTCAAAGGTCTATACATCAGCGAGGTATTCTCTAGATGGTCCACCAATACTCGCTCCATTGTCTTCAATAGAAAAGAGGTTAGGCTAACCGGCCTGAATGACTTCGCTTCCGTATAATCCTTTTTTCCCGGTTTTGGTAGAAAGACAACTTTGGTCTCTCTCCAAGACATTGGGATATATCCTGTCGATAAACAGGCAACGAATATGTTCCGGATCTTCTCCAGCAAAGCTGCTATGCCCCATTGTAGCAGTGCCGGAAATGTTCCGTCCATTCCAGCCGTCTTATATGGCTCAAAAGTATTTATAGCACTCCTGACACCATTTGAAGTTATTATCCTCTCAGCTTCTTGTCGTCCGGTCGCCCCTACCAATTTACAGGTTTGAGTCCACGGATTATTTGACTTGAAGCTTCTTTCGAAATCATCTTCTGTAATCTGCATACATCGGATGTATTCCTCATATTCGAGCAAAATTCCCTCCACGAATTCCTTTTACGTGTACGTAGAGTCTTCTTCAGCTCTCTCTTTTTATCCTTATATAAATCCCAAGAGCGAGGGGTCCTCTCTCTCATGTACCTATTAAACGCTTTCCTTGTCTCTTTCTTCATAGATTCCAATTCAGTGCACCACCAGGGTGTTGGTTCCTTTTCATCTATGATTGTAGCGGGACAAGCCAGTTTGAAAGAGTGAGTTATCGCAGAATTCATTTGTTCCACCGATCGCTCTATCTCAATCGTGTTATTAGGTATTTCCCCTGAAATTTCCTCGATTTGTACCAATAAACACATTTCATACTTAGTACGGTCCGTATTCCTTGGCACTCTAATACGTTTGTTTTCGCTACTCGGTTTCGTGCCATACAGAATTCCAAACTGAATAGCCCTGTGATCAGACATGGTTAGTCTGTCCACCACTCTCCAGTTCTGAATTCTGTGCAGCATATTGACAGAGCTCAGGGTAATGTCTATCACCTCAGCCCTTCGCGCATCAACGAAGGTGGGAGCCACCCCTGTATTAGCTATTAACAAGTTGTATCTTTCAACAAATTCCAGCAGCTGCTGTCCTCTGATGTTGTCATCTGTGCTGCCCCACACAGTATTATGTGCGTTGGCATCACAGCCTAATATCAGACCTATACCTCTTTCTTTACAGTATTTTACCAGGTTCTCTACTTCCATTGAAGGAGGTGGTTCTGGTGAGTCGTAAGGGAGGTACGCCGACGCGATTATAAATGATCCTGCCCCACTTCCAATCATTACTGCCGTAAGATCGGGCGAGCTTAGATGCGTCATTTGTACCGCATGTACACCATGCCGCACCAGGATACAAGTCCTTACCTTTCCACCCATCTGTACATAGTATAGATTGGCGGATTGTTGCGACAAACCCCTAATTTTGTTTTCCTTGGTAATCCAGGGTTCCTGTATCAATGCAATGTCGAGTTTTTCTTCCTCAAAGCATCTCATCATCATCGCTGATGCTGATATACAGTGATGAATATTCAACTGACACACATTCAGTGTTTGTTTGTTTAGCATACCCTACACTAATTATCCTGGCCGTCTGCTTTTCCTCAAATTGCGATCTTTGAAAGCTTGAAGAATACTTTTATATGAATGCTTCCTTTTTAAGCTCTGTCATGGACTTTTTGACTCTAACTTCTTCTTCTTTATGGCACGATAGCCCGACGTCGGGCCTTTGGCGCCTGGATTGAAAACCTCCAATTGTCGCGGTCACGCGACCTTGTTCTCCAGTTCCGAAAGCCTAGCATCTGGTGGGCGTCCTCACATACAGAATGCTCCCATCGGGCTCTCGGTCGTCCACGCAATCTGGCTCCGTCCACTCGTTGCGCGTTCATCACCTTTTTGGGCATGCGATCGTCGTTCGTCCTTTGTACATGTCCCGCCCATTGCAATCGCTGCAGTTTCACGATCTTCGACACCTGTAGCTCATCATACAGCTGATACAACTCAAGGTTGTACCGGATGCGCCATTCACCTCGTTCACGAACAGCCCCGAAGATTCTTCAGAGAACCTTTCGCTCGAATGTGTCCAACAGGTGTTCAGAGTTTTGGGTTAGGGTCCATGCCTCCCAGCCATAGCATAGCACAGGTCGGATGATGGTTTTGTACACGTGGAGCTTCGTGTTCCTGTGCACCAGCTTCGAATTCATAATTTGGAGGACCGCAAAGTAACACTTATTAGCTAGTTTTATCCGTCGCTTTATCTCATCTGTTTCGTTGGCGTCCTTTGACAAATTGCAACCCAGGTAAGTGAAGTTGTCTACATATTCTATATTGAGGTCCCCCACTGTGATGCTTGAATTTACTGGCGTTCTAGTTTTCGATTGCATCATGACCTTGGTTTTAGATTCGTTGATATGTAGCCCAACTTCTTTGGCGGCGTTATTGAGATCATGCAGAAGGCTTTCTGCATCACCCAATCTTCGAGACATGATGTTGATGTCGTCGGCGTAGGCTACTAGTTGAGTCGATTTAATGAGTAGCGTTCCGCTGCTGTCCAAATTCATGGCTCGAATCACATACTCCAGAGCCAGGTTGAAGAGCGTCGGCGCCAGCCCGTCGCCTTGCTTGAGTCCAGTACGAGTTTCAAATAGGTCAGTGAGTCTGCTCTGAACTCTGACCTGCGATACGGTATTAGTCATGGTCATCCCTATGAGTCGTACTAGCTTAGCCGGTATTCCAAAATGCAGCAAAATGTTGTACAGTACGCTTCGATCGATACTGTCGTATGCCTCCTTGAAGTCAACAAATATTTGGTATACGTCGATGTTGTATTCCCAGCACTTCTGGAGTAAAAGCTTCACTGTAAAAAGCTGATCTGTCGTCGAACGACCAGGTCTAAAGCCGCCTTGGTACTCGCCAATGATTTCTTCTGCGTACGGATTAATTCTATTTTCCAGAATCTTGGATAAAATCTTATAAGTCGTACAAATTAATGAGATGCCTCTGTAGTTCTCACATTTCAACTTATCCCCTTTTTTGTGGATTGGGCAAATGATACTTTTACGCCAATCTTCCGGGATTATTTCGTCGTTGCATACTTTAACGATAAGTGTGTGTATAGCCTTAAGAAGGCTCTCCCCACCATGCTTCAGCAGTTCAGCTGGAATCTCGTCAGCGCCCGGGACTTTATTATGTTTTAGTGCTTGCATGGCGAGATGAACTTCTTCTACTGTTGGGGGTTGAACGGGAGGGCCTGTTTCAGCCATCAACTCCGGAGCTTCTTGTGTGGGGTTGTTCGGTTGAACATTGAGGAGCTCTTCAAAATAAGAGGCCCAGCGTTTATCAACGCTATCGGTGTCGCTAATGATATTGCCATCCTTATCCTTACAGAGGCTGGTCCTGGGTTGGTATCCACTTTTAATTGAATTAATCAGCTTGTACGCTTGTCTACTGTTCCTACTAGCTAGTCTTTGGTTTATTTGCATCAACTGCTCGTCAAAATGCTTACGTTTCTTACGCCTAATTAAGCTATTCGAAAATCGTCGAAGCTCGTCATATTTTGGTTTTTTTTTTTTTGGCTCTAGTTGCGCGTTCAGTTCATTGGCGATATGCCTCGTTTATCGCATCTACCGCATTTTGACATTCTTCATCAAACCAATCATTTCGGGCTCGCCGGGATTTGTATCCCACAACCTCCTCTGCGACCCCTTTGATGGTGTATTTGAGTGTATCCCAGATCCCAAGGGCGCCTTTGTTGCTGATGTTATTTAGCAAGGGCGTCAGCTTCTCCTCAAGGGCAGTCGTATAAGTGACCACCGTGGCATCATCCAACAATTTGTCAACCGCAAAAATGTTTGCCGGGTTGAACCTCGAATGATGCACCGAAGAAATTCTGCACCTATAAGTCGCCTTCACCATATAGTGGTCAGAGTCAATATTTGCTCCACGATAGGACTGAACATCCATTATGCTCGATGCCCATCTCTTGCAGACAAGGACGTGGTCAATTTGGTTGACGGTATGTTGATCTGGAGATTTCCAGGTCTGCCTGTGAATGCGACGATGCGGAAAACAGGTAGAGCTAATGACCATATTTCTGCTGGTCGCGAAGTCTATTAGTCGTTGGTCATTGTCGTTACAGTCTTCATGGAGGCTGTACCCTCCAGTTATCCCCCTATGCCACTTTCGTTTCCGACTTTGGAGTTAAAATCCCCCAGCAGCAATTTGACATCGTTTGATTGAAGTGAATCGAAGAGATTTTCTAGGCGGTGATAGAACTCGTCTTTAACCGCGTCTTCACTGACTTCGGTGGGGGCATGCGCGTTTATGAGCCAGAGATTAAAGAACCGGGTTTTAATACGAATTGCACACAGCCGCTCGTTTATGGGTTTGAAGTCGATAACATGCGGCTTAAGTTGATTGTTTACAATGAACGCCACTCCAAACTCTCTGTGGCCCGAAGGTTTTCCACTTATGAAAATTGTGTACGAATTTCGATCATCAATCTCGCTACCAAGCCATTTTGTTTCCTGGAGTGCAACAATGCTCAGCTTATATTTTTCGACCTGATCCAAGAGGGCCCTAAAGGCCCCTGGCCTATTCAGGGAGCGTACATTCCAGGTTCCGAAAGAGTAATCAGTTGTTCGTTTGCGATGTCGTCGTTGGGTTGTATCCGTCCAATCCGAGGCGTTCATTCCAGGTTTCTTGACGTAGAATTTTTTCCAAGGACGGGTTGTCGGCCCATCGCTTAACCATGATAGTATTCGTAAAACGAAAGAGGTCCATCATGGAGAGGCCTCGGAGGTGCTGCTTCGGCGATTGACTATTTGTTGTTTGTCACCCTATTACATTTAGTAGTAATCTGGCTGGTCTAGCGGTTAGTGCGCGCACCTTCGGTGCACAGGGTCATGAGTTCGAATCTCACTGTGGTTCATGGTGTTTTTCGAACTCACGAGCTTGTGACGGACTATGATCTCACTCAGATGTTAAACGAGTACCCATTTATGGGGATAAATAACACTGCTGAGCGTGATGCTGATCTCATTACCTCAACAAAAAGCAGATAAGATCTTGGAAATAGGATGTCACTAACACATCCTGCGGCCTTAGTCCAATGCTGGATTGTCGCGCCTGTTATTTATTTTTATTACATTTAGTAACCTGAGACGCTGAAGTTGTTAGTATACAGCACTCAGGCGCAGCGGTTACTCGGATAATGCGGGAAAGTAACGCCCCGTAGAGAAACATAGGAATTGGCCGGAGCCGCTCACCCTATGAAGCTCCTCCTGCATAGCTAAGGGTCCGCAGTTATGCCACAACTGAAAAGGATATAGGAATCGGCCGGAGCCTTTCAACCTTTTACTCTAACTTAGTGGAAAGTATTCGATTTAGAATTCGGATTCGTCCTTCGCGCATTACTAACATTTCTGATCCGCCATTAGCCAGGCTGGCAATCTACTTTAATTCTCCTCTACTAGGAATGATGAGGGTACATGATGAACTCCAGTTTGGTCCTTTTTCATTGAATTTTAGTTCTTTCCGTAGGATAGTACTTCAACGTCTTTTATCTTATGATATGGCACATTTTTCTTAGTTTTTTTCTTTTTTTACTTCGAATTAAATTATCTGCATACTTGTATTATATTTCTTGAAATATTTTTAATGCATACATGTACAAATATTGGAATTTAATCAATAAATAAAACAGATTAGAAAAAGAACGGTAGTAATCTATTTATTAGGCCGTTTTTTGGTAAAGTTATATTGAACTATTTACAGTCAAACTTGTCTAATCGGACCTCCGACGCGACCGATCAAATTCGGTCTGCACAAAGGTTAGGTATGCACTATGCAATTAATGCTTGAAACCGCTCAACACAATAACTGCTTTATGATTTTGCTATTTACCTTCCTTATAAAAAATTCTCCCATTAGTTCAGTTCCACCGAAATTTTGAATATTCTTCAATAGTTTACAAAGCATTTCTATAATGAAATATGGGGATCAGGGTTCAATCCTCGATTCCTTTGGTTCTCAGACGTTTTGTTTAACTTGCCCTTTAACTTCACTGGCATCTTCTTGTTGAAGAAACTCCAGAGTTGTCTCGCCACTTCATCCATCCAACAATGATGCAACGGCGGATGCCGTCTACGAATACGAAATTGCCAGTGACCATGGCGAATAATATAGCTCATCGGAACTTAAGTGAATGTCGTAACGAAATTTTTAAGATTTTTTTGAACAACAAAATGTTTTGCCCTGTTGCCTGTATGGAAATTATGAAGTACTCTATAAAGTAAACTGTATGTTGATCCGTGTGGAAAATTCATGGATTACACTGAAACCATAAGTTTTGATGCGGATCAGTTATATTCACGAGACGAATAGACCAAAATAGCTTTCGTGTTTTGATATTTTTCTGCAGAACCATAATAACCTACCTGAAAACATTCTTCCCTGTATCCAAGACTTTTCACTTTGAATTAATCTCGCATTTCCCAAAGAAGCCACATTTACGCAAGGATCTAAAAATAAAAGCATACTAATTCATGTCTTTCAAGACAAATTAAAAATTACATAAAAATCCACGATAGGGCATTTTTTTCAATACTTTAATGTCTCGAATGACACGAATGAGTCTGTCTGAATCAAACATTCCGGAGTCGCTTACAACACCAACAATGTCCTCTATACTTATTAGTGAAAGTCGAATCTGTGATGCAATTGATTCAATGCCAGTATTGGGATTATGTTTACGCCATTCCTCTACAGCCAAGAATATGTCAAGTTCAGGCGCACCAAAAGAATCTCTTTGTAACAATTTTTCGAGATTTTCCTTAGAAAGAAGAATTTAAAGTTTGTAAATTGTAACAGATGGAATTGTAAAGGATTTTTCATTAGCGACTTGAAAACTGCCAGAGATATATAAAAACGAGACCGAGACTAATTTCGGGCGCGGCCGAAATTTGGATACCCTTCGCTCCAGTGGCGAAACCAGGAATCGGTCCTGGAGGGGGCTAAGGCCATCCACATTATTGGATATTTGAGGTTGCTGTTTCAAGTTGGATGATGGTTCATTTACGCTTATTTTTGATATACATTTTTTTTAGCTTAGCGTCGTAATAGCGTGAGTGTTATGTAATTCTCACAACCATCACTTTTTTCTTGTATTTGATCAAATTGGACTTTTATTGACGACAAGAAGTAATTACAGACTTCTAGTTTCAAGTAGGTAAATGCTAAAACAAAAGAGTGCGACTGAAAATAGGAAGTACGCCAATCTCAACATTCTACGAGTAAGATGTAGGCGCTCAGCAGGGGTTTGAAAAAAAGCATGGAACTCATGAATGTCCGGTGGTACTGCTCGTGCAAAATACAAGATTATGCGTACTCAAAAACCGGGTTGATATAGGACTAGTATCTACCTAATAGCTCCAGGTAATCTAATCTTTTCAGGTAAATAGACTGTATGGGGATTAGTAACAGAACACTATCTCGCAAACAACCAATTGATTTGGGACGTGGAAATCAGGGACGGTCGATAAGTTACGAATATGATATAATATCGAAGGATACCTCGCTTGTATCCAGTTAAATTGTTTCCACTAGAAAATATTTGCTCAATTTGGCTTAACAGAATTTTGCGAAATGTTGTACAGAAATGTATCCTTCATCACGCACACCAGTTCATCCAGTTACATGTAAAATAGATTAAGACAAGCAGCAAGCATGACAATATTGTTCACGTAAAAACCAGAAAATAGAGATTGTGCCGTTTTCAATATTGCTGTAAAGTTTGCTTAATAAATGCCAAATTTCATAAAGATTTTATTGGAAAAGGACCAAATTTGAGTCTCTTTTTTGTTAAAAAAAAAAACACATATAAATTTCTGAGAAATTTAATATCAATTTTAGCACAAAATTTTACGAACATGATGCTTGTGCATGAAAAAATTGTGTACAAATATTTGCACAAAAGGAATTGTATGCAAACATTTGCCGATACACCTTATTTTCGTTTTCTAATTTTCCATTCCCAATTTTTAAGTCTGGGAGGGGCTTTAGCCCCCTTAGCCCCTCCCGTGGTTGTGCCACTGCTTCGCTCCCCTCGGGCTAAAAGTTGTTTCGGGCGTACCTACGACTTGTATTTAACCCCCCCCCCCCCATTATTTTCCTTCTGTCTTCACAAAAGCTCCGTTGCGTCGACAAAACAATATTTGTGTAGAGTTTGATTGGAATAAATGGGAAAAAAAATTATTTACTCAGAAAATTATATTGGGGGATGCGGAAGCATGGCCCCATAGTACGATTCCATTTGTTTTGACCTTTTTAGTTGCTTTGATAAAGACACATTAATTCAAGGTTTGTGAAATTGGTGTAAAAAATGCTTCTTAGAAGAACCAAAATGGGGTTTGGTTGGGTTTGTATGGCAGCCCCATGACCCCATGGTGCGATTTGATCCATTCTTACATATGATTTGTGTCATCAATAGAAATACATTTGTGTAAAATTTGGTTGAAGTTGGTGCACAAATAAAGAAGTTTTTCTTAGAAGAAATTAATTTGGGGGGTTAGGTTTGTATGGCAGCCCCATTACCCCATGGTCCGATTTCATCCATTCTTACATATGGTTTGTGCCATCAATAGAAATACATTTGTATGAAATTTGGTAGAAATTGGTGCAATTTTAGAGTCGATATGTATTTGCGAAGCAAATGTTTCCCATTGTAGGCTCTAAATTTGCAACGACTTTTGCGATTTTAGAGTCATTCTTTAATTTTAAGATGTTCATGGTCTTTACCCGGAAATAGAAAACCGTTTACCTAGCGGCACCCTTTACTTTCAATTTGGCTTCCTCTGCATTTTTGATATACATACTTTATTTGCAAAAAAAAAAACTTCTCAACATTTCTTTTCGAATAAATGTATATTTCGCCTATTTTTGTTGCTGTTTTTCTGTACAAAAAAAAAACCGTCCCGAAAATTGCAAAATTTCGGAAATTGCAACTACTCTGTGCATTAATTGTTGCAATTATCGAGGTTATACTGTATACCCTTTCACTCTATAGGTCTGGATAGACATCGGGGGGAATGTAAATGAAATTTTTGTCCGCTGCGATTTTCTCAATGAAAATGCATGCTTACTGTCGTGGAACATGTCGGAAATGATGGGGAATTCCATAAGCTACAATCCGAATACGGTTCCAAAATTGTTCTCGGCCATTTTATGTATTATTTTTCGATTCCCCGGTCATTTCACCGTGGAAAATATCTAATGACCGGGGAATCGAAAAATAATACATAAAACAGCCGAGAAAAATGTTGGAACCATATTCGGATTGTAGCTTATGGAATTCCCCATCATTTCCGACATGTTCCACGACAGTAAGCATGCATTTTCATTGAAAAAATCGCAGCGGACAAAAATTTCATTTTCATTCCGCCCGAGGTCTATTCAAGCCTTATGAGCGAAGGGTATAAAAACTCGAGTTTTTTTGGGGGTAGATAACCCCATAGTAGGATTCTCTTTGTACACTGCGCGACAAATGCTTAGGTTCACTCATATTTCCTCCCATGAAGCGGTAAAATAAAACATTACCGGTTCAAGAAATGTTATTTTCGGAACTATTGAATATCTCAAACAAAATGAATGGACTGAATCCCCACAGGACATTTTCTTAAATTACAGTAATTTATTTCATTTAAAGAGTCAATTTCCAGTGCGACAATTGCTTAGGTCCAGGGACGATTTTACCGTTTTACATAATGTTTTCGCCGAAGAATATTTCAGAAAAGTATGAAAGAGGATAAATACGAAAAACAAGAGAATTTTTTATAATGTAATAGTGTATATTTCCGCCATTTTTATTTCTAATTTCATAAAACCTTCGAGGCAGGTAATCGTATAATGAATGCAGCACGGATATCGGTATTTTAGACCAAACTGTCTTAATTCCATGAACTACCTCTTCTTTAGAGTCGTATTGTTTACCACTACTGTAAACCTCTCGAACAAGCCCCCCCCCCCCCAATGTTTAATGCCAGGGGAGATGGGCACCCACTCTAACAAAGTCACATTTTCCTCCTCAATAAACGATTTAACCATCCTCGCTGTATGTATTGGGGCAAGATTATGTTGCAATATCCAAGGATCGCCTTCGTGCATGACATTTATCTTAGGGATTTCATTTTCTAAGAGCTGTTTATAAGATGAACCCGTTTGGCGACCTCGTAGGATGACCAAGTCGATAGTTCCATGATATATAAATATATAACCTGCTCCATTGTGATGTCCAGTTCATGAATCTTGAGGCGAATTCCAGGCGCTGTAAGCGATGTTGCGGGGTTAAGGCTGGTTTTTCTTTAACCGTAAACGTTTCAAACAAGATAAAGATCTAAAAATTCGTTGGATGGTCCTTACACTTGCTGATAACACCAATATCTCCCCAAGCTTACGCGCAGTAAGGGGCAAATTCGAGGCTTCTCTTAAGAGACTTCGCCTTGATGCACTGGAAATCGCTTTTTTTCTGCCTCCTCCGTATCGTTGGCCATAATTTTCACTATCTCGTATAAAATTATTAAAAACGTTCGAGCTCCGCTAAATCCGTATTGCAATTTGTCGGTTTGAATATCCTTCTTGCTTTAGTATGGAAATTATCCCCTTTGCCTCGACAGAAAATTGCTTTCCTTTTGACATTATCCACTATATGACTCACAGAGTACAACGCGAAAAAAAAATGATTCCACAAACACTTCTCACCACGACGAGACAACTCTTTAAAGTAAGTAAACCTATACAATTGTCGCAGTGGAAATTGCGATTTTCATTTCAAAAAATTCCGTTAGCTATGAAAGTTGCTTGATAGAATTGCAATATTTACTAAAACAACCGTTAATTGAGAGAGCATTATTTAAAAATGATATCCGATCAGAGTACATAGAAATTATATCATTTTAAAGCAAAATATCAATGAACCTAAGCATTTGTCGCGCAGTGTATATACTTTACTTTTTTTGTTTTCGATTATTAATAAAATAAGATTTGATTAAAATTGTTCAAAAAGAAACCGGTTTTGACTAAAAATCAATGTAGGGGGGGTTATGGTCCGATTCCTTGCTTTTTTATATATTTTGTTTGGTGGCATCAATACAAATACATTTGTGTGAGGTTTAGTTGGAATTGGTGCACATATAAAGAAGTTTTTCTTAGAAGAACTAAGTTGGGGGCTGGGTTTGTAGGCCAGCCCCATGACCCCATGGTCCGATGCCTTCCATTTTTAGATATGATTTGTGGCATCAATGGAAATACATTCCTGTGAGGCTCGGTTGGAATTATTGCACAAATTAAAATTTTTTTTAGAAGAACTTAATTTGGGGGGTTTGGTTTGTATGACAGCCCCATAGTCCGATTCCATAGATTTTTATATATGTTTTGTGGCGTTAATAGAAATACATTTGTATGAGGTTTGGTTCAAATTGGTGCAGAAGAAAAAAGTATTTCTTATAAGAACCTAATTTGGGGGGTTTGGTTTGTATGGCAGCCCCATGTCCCCATTGTCCGATTTCAGCGAATCAAACATACAAACTGCCTGCAATCAAAACAAGCAAGTGTGCAAAATTTCAGCTTCATAGCTTTTAAATTGGCCGAGTAAAACGCGTAGAAACAGACGGACATCGCCCAATCGACTCCCCTCGTCAAGCTGATCATATATTTTATATGGTCAGAGTTCAGAGATGCTTCCTTCAATGAGTTACAAACTTCATGACAAAGTTAATTTACCCTTTTCGCTTAGAAAGCGAAGGGTATAAAAATGTATTAACTTTACCCGACACCAAACAGTGATCTTTTGCGGATGAAGTGCTGTTCCATGAAGCACATGAAGGTTTTCACATGCCCAGTAACGCGTATTTTGCTTGTTAGCGAGCCCTTTTTAACAAAAAATTACCTTCGTTGCTGAAGATGATTTTGCAATGAAATTCTTGATTTTCTTCCATCATATCCAGAGCCCAATCCGAATATGCAGGTCCTTCGTATGATCAAGTGGGTTTAGTTTAGTTAGTTAGGCTGCAGACGTATTTCTTTACGCAAAATTGACAATAATGTGGTATGGGAGAGGCTTGAAGGTACGTTGTCCTCGACGCGGCCGCAGCGACTCTAGCGACTCCAAGTTCCTCTAGAGCTAGAACAAGTTCCCTACTCCAAGCAGCCGTCGCCCGAAGCCCACAAACAAGCAAGTGCACCACGTTCACCATTCATGCATACATTATGTACAACAAGAGTCCCGCAACTGCTTTCTATATGTATATAGACAGATTCGTGTATCAGCCGAATCAGTACGACTATTGTGCGAAACAGCTACCCTACCCCAAGCAGCCGTCGCCCGAAGCCTACAGACAAGCAAGTGCACCATGTTCACGATTCGTGCATGCATTATGTAATCTATATACATGCTGATTCGTATATCGGCCGAACGAATACGACCGTTGTGGGAAACAACTGCCCTTCTCCATGCAGCTGTCGCCCGAAGCCTACAAACAAGCGAGTGCACCACGTTCACCACTCATGCGGGCATTAAATACAACAAGAGCCGCGCGGTTCATTCGACGATAATTTTCATTGTGGAGCTATGCCAAGCGATTATCAACTCAAAACGAGTTTTTATATGCAATGGGCGAGTCGCAGTCGCTAGGGCCGCTGGGGTCGTGCCGAGGAAAACGTACCTTTATTCTTGAGAACACAGTGATATTAACTGATTTGGCTCGTTTGCGACGAACTCCTCTACCGGCTGCAATGTTCTTCACATTTCGGACAAAACGTCGTCTCACTGGCACGGCAACTTTAAGCAGCGAATACTTCGACTCGAATTTCGTCACTAGACTATAAATCACATCGACTCTAGATTTCGGTAGAAAATTTTAATTATTTGTAAATGTTGCTCGTTCGTATACTTCACGATAATGAAAATGTTAACTTTCCTGAATGTTTTCACATTGAGGATTTGGTTTAAGTCGGTCAAGTCGCTATTGAAAACCCCGATACAATGTAACAGATAGACTTACTTTTGATAATTCATTAAATGACGTATGTTTTAGGATTGCACTTGAACAACAATCCATATAGGTAAAGCAGAAATCTGTCAAAGCATCCATACGATAACTCCTACAGGTGGATTGGAAATTTGAAGATCAAATTATTATAACGAAATAATAGCGAAATAAAATGATTATCATCAATTTTCTCAAACTTCTGCTAAGATGTGGTGCTTGTACAATTCTTTTAAAAATTGGCCGCATAGCCTTACGAACATATCTTTCTTCATCATCAATGTGGCACGATTGCAAGGTGTCGGGCTTTGGCCGCCTGAATCGTTGACCTCCAATTGTCGCGGTTTCGTGACTTTGTCGTCCAGTTTCGGAAGCCCAGCAGCTATTGGGTGTCTTCACCTACAGAGTTCTACCAGCGAGCTCTCGGTCGTCCACGCAACCTCGCTCCGTCAATTCGTTGTGCGTTCATCACCTTCTTTGGTATGCGATTAGCATTCATTCGTTGTACATTCCCCGCCCATTGCAAACGTTGAAGCTTCACGATTTTCGATACTTCCAGCTCATCGTACAATTGATACAACTCGTGGTTGTACCGGATGCGTCATTGATCTCGCTCGCGAACGGCCCCGGAAATTCGACAAAGGAGCTTTCGTTCGAATCTGTCCAGCAAAGTTTCGGAGGCTTGGATGACGGTCCATATTTCGCAGCCATAGCATAGCACGGGTCGAATGATCGTTTTATACACGCGGAGCATCCTGTGTGCATGCTCCCAATTAATAATTGGGAGGACCGAGAAATACATCTTATTGGCTAGTTGCATTCGTCAATTAATTTGATTGCTGTTGTTGTAGCGGCGCAGGGATAAATGTATACAATGGCGTTGTCGATGCGGGACGAAAATGAAGTAAGTCGCGAGCACCATCCAGAGCGAAGCTGACCCAAGGTGGTACGTGTGGCTCTAGGTAGCTGTAGTTCATCATTAGAGATATCCGGTGGTCGAGCGCGAAGGACACGGTTTTCAGATAGATCATTCGTTGCTTTTATTACCTCGCTGATATGCAACTGCTTTAGAACCGCCTTGTAGGTTTTATCGAGGGGAACTCTTTTGAATCTTTGAACTTCCCTTTCCTTGTCCCTTAATGTACGTCTAACATGACGTGGAGGTGGGGTTTTGTCCATAAGATCGAGATTCGGGTGTTCACTACGATAGCAGCCAACAAGATATAGCTTAGCGAGGAGCTCATTGTGAGTTTTCAGATTTAGCAGCTTTGTCTCTTGGTGGAAGTGATCTTGTGATGTCATACGTACACATCCAGTAATTGTACGCATACCTGCATTCTGGCACGTTTGAATCCGTTTTCATTGAGTGTTGCAGAGATTGTTTGTCCAGATGGGTGCTGCGTAGTTTACCACTGACCGACCGATGGCTTTGTAAATAGTAAGTAACGTCTCCTGATCTATTCCCCATTTGCTGCCAGCTAGAGATTTTAAGGTCCATCTAGATTAGTCGCCAAATGGCGACACGTGCAGCCAAATGGCTGTTGTCATTCCATCCAAACTAGTCGCCATTTGGCTGTGCGTCCAGTTTTGATATTCAATATGGCAACTCAACCAACCGCTTTTACAACCGCTTGTAAAATTCAAAGTGACAATTTTGAAACTTTTGTTCGTTCTTTTGGGTGAAATTAAATAATTCTTTAATGGCCGTGTAATAATTCAAACGCGCAGAGTCCGATTTGGATAATTAAATTTAAAAAAATCAACAAAATGAAATTTTGGTTATGTCATTTTCTGTCTCCATTTGGCTGCTATAGTGTGGATGCTAAGTGGCAGCCAAATGGCTGTACGCGGTGCCAGTTTTTGGACGCGCAGCCATTTGGCGACTAATCTAGATGGACCTTTAGGATCTTGTTCCTACTCTTCATTTCGTCACAAATATTGTCGGCGTGGCTGTTGAAGATGCCATGATTGTCAATTGTGACGTCGAGGATTTTGGGGTGACGGACAGTTGGGACTTCGGTATTATTTACTTTAATGTCTAGCCGTAGGTTGTATTCCTGGTTGTAGGTGGTAAAGAGGGTGGCCGAGGATTTGGGCGCTGATAACAACTTCAGGTTCTTGCTAATGAAGAAGGTGTTAAGCTCTTCCAAGTAACAATTGATAAGGTCGCACATGTCGGAAATATCGTTGCTGGATGTCAGGATGGTGCAGTCGTCAGCGTAGGATATTATGTCGATTCCTTCGGGTGGTGTGGGAAGCCCTGACATGTAGAGGTTGAACAAGGTGGGGGTTTGAACTCCACCTTGTGGTACTCCCTGTTTGGTCCTTCTTAGTTTAGATTTCCCATTTCTAAACTCTGCAAGGTAGTTTGCGATCCATTTAACTATATGCGACGGTGTGGATAAGTTATGAAGCTCTGTCAGTAGGAGCGAGTGATTCACCGTATCAAACGCTTTCGACAGATCCAAAGCCACTAGGATGGTACGCTTAAACGGCTTGGGCTGGTTGAATCCAAAGACCTTAGACATGATTCGGTCTAATGCAGTGGTGGTGCTGTGCATTTTCCTGGGCCGTGTTGGTGATTAGCGAGTTGTATGTGCGTCGCAAGAGTTTTGTATATCAGCGATTCTAATATCTTTGCCGTAGGAGATAAAAGCGTGACCGGGCGAAAGGATTCTCCTAAGGAGTGTTGTTTGCCAGGTTTGGGTAAAGGAATGATGCGGCCTCTCTTCCAAATCTCTAGTATGATGAATGTTCGGAGTCTAAGGTTCATCGTAGCAGTGATTTACTCTAAGGCCGGTATGACGAGGTGTTTGAGCATTATCATTGCTATACCGTCCGAACCAACCGCTTTTGAATTTTTGGGGTTTTTTATGGCATTGGTGGTGGTTTGAAGATATTCATCTTGGTGTCTTGGTGTTTCGGATGTCTCGTGTGATTTTGCGCTTGAGTCTATCCTTAGGTGGATGTTCGACGAATTGCTTGTTGAATAGATTGGCGCATTTCTTGTCGTCGGTCACGGTAGTGTTGCCAAACTCGATAGAGACCCTCCCTTGAGTTTTAGTGGGGTTTGATAGGTTTCTAACAGTGTTCCAAAGTTTACTCCCACCTGTAGTGGTGTTGATTTTACGTAGATGTGAGTGCCATATGCCTCTCCTGTGGTCATTGACCTGTTTAAAGATGATGTTGTTAAGGTCACCAATGCGGTGACTTGGGTCTGCACTTCTTAGTTGATCCCTTGTTTTAGCCAATTTAGCCGCGGATGTTGGAAAATTGGGTTTTAGGCTGGGAATGCGGCCAGCTGGAATGAATCTCTTAGCTGCAGTGAGAATTATTTGTCTGAGTTGTTTTTCGGCCTTACGTACATCATTTGGAGCGTTCAGATTAGCAAAAGCTTCGCTAGTGAACCTTTTAAAGCTCTCCCAGTCAGCTTTATTGAAATTAGTGTACGTCTTTTTGTCGGGATGGACGAATTTAGACGGCATATCCGGTGTTAGAATAATTGGCAGGTGATCTGATGACATAGTGATGATAGGTTCCCATGTGATGTCATTAATAAGTCCAGGACTGGCGATGGAAATGTCCGGTGAACTAGTGCAGGAACCAGTGACACGAGTCGGTTTATCGTCGTTGATAGGACAGAAATCAGAGGCATCCAGTTGATCGGCGATGATGTTACCTCTGGTGTCGTTTTGGAGGTTGGAGTGCCATAGATCGTGATGAGCGTTGAGGTCACCAAGCACGAGGCGATATTGGCTGTTAAATAGGGGGTTAATATTGACTTTGTAACCTGTGGGACAGCTGGAGACCGGTGGAATATAGATGTTATAGATTTCAAAGTCAATATTTCCTGATTTGACGGTTATCGCTTAATGTTCCATGGTGTTATCGGCGGAAGTGACATCAGCGATGCTATATGGCAGATTGTTGTGAATGATGAAGGCAATTTGAATGTGGTGTCTGTCCATGAATGCGGTTAGTTCAATGATTTGGTGCTGGAGTTGGTTGCAATTAAGTTGGACGATCTTCGTGTTTGTGTAATTAACATCGATGATTTGTGGAGCTGGGGTCAAATTTGGTGTAGGTTGAGCTGGGCGTACATCGTTTGCAGGGGTAGAGGGTGATGGTTGTTGGGAACCTTGGTTGGACGGCTGTAGAGAGTTGCTTGATGAGCGTCGTCCTCTATTTCTACAACGACTCGCTGTGTAAGTAGGATCCCGTTGATTGTAGTGGGTAAGTCCCGAACAGTTTTTAAGATGAACCCATTCTCCGCAGCATATGCATTCTACTGACGTTTGAACATTGGTCCAAATCCTCTTATCGCAGACTGAGCAAATCCATGGACCTGGATTCGATTCGATGCCGGCACGTTGTAGTAGTGTGAGGAGCAGCTGGGCCGGCCATGTCTGCTCCCCGATAGAAAAAAACATTGAATGAACGATATAAGTTTCCGTCCCCTTCTTGCGTCGAAGGGGGTCTTTGCGACTCTTGGCCATGCCAGTGGCATGTGTCGTTCCGGTACGTAGACCCGGTTGCAGTAGGAACGATCAAATTTGTAATTATCGCGAGTGAGTCCAGTACCCTCTTCAAGTAATGTCAAGGATATAAAAATAAAAATTCTAATTGGGAAAAGTTGAAGAAAATAAGTTCCAATATGTTAGTATTTACAATCACTACAACTACTGTATGAATTGCGAATCCAACCTTGCAAAAATTTTAAAATTCAAACTCACGTGGCAGTATTTAAAGTTGTGCAAACATTGTCCACCGAAAGTTGTTCTTTCACATATTTAGCACCAGCGGGTTCGACTTCCTCAACACCATACTTGCTTGCAAGAGCCATCACATCCAAAATGTCGCTCTTCAACAAACTTGAAAATATTAAACTACCTGCAAAAATGTATATATGTATGTATATATCGTAAGCATATTTTTGTACACCACCGCTACAAAAGACTGGAGCCTGTATACCTGTGTATAAGTAGCGAAGTAATATTTTGAACGCATGGATCGGAGCATCAATAGTGATTTCGGCCTCAGTAGCTTCCATGAAATCACCAAACAGCAAGACCCGGAAGAATTCACAGCGAATAGCAAGTATTGATCTATGTGCCGGAAGTCTTTGTCCCTCAACTAAAAACACCACGTCCGAGTAATCGCTATTGAACACCAAGTTAGCCATGTGATCCACTAGACGGTCTGAGGAGTAAAGATATGAGTTTCGTGATTAAATGAACTTTCTGAAATCTACCTGTTCGAATTAGATTTTGTGCTGTTTTTTTGGAAATATTTGTTGACATGTTGTTTCCCTTCTTAGGACCGTGACACAATTGAAGTTGAAGTGCAAATCTGTCGAAAATTGTAAAATTAAATAACGTGTAAATAAATTAACAAATAATTAAAAGCAGCATAATAGGCAAAATTAAATATTGTGACAAAAAATAACGATCACGACTGATCAGGGTTGGGTTACCCTCTTGTAACTAGAATATTCAATTTTTTCAATCGCGAATTTTGATATTGATTGATATATGTGTACCACCTTTTTCTTTTGTGCGGTGATAGTTTTCTTATTTTTTGTATCTGCTTGTTGCGAACTTCTCTAGTAACAAACCAAATTTCATCGCGATGCATTGAAAATGCATTGAAATTCCATTTGATTGCCACTTTTACTTCTTGAATATGGCATAGTGGAAGCAATATTGTGGTTATGTCTTTAGTGCAAAAATTAAAAAAAAAAATCTATTCCTTCAGTAAGAACCCGAACAAGCTTCGGATACCACGCACTGATTTACCGGCAACGACCTTTGGCAAACAACGGACTACGATTTGTTTTTGGAACGTCCGAACGGTGTGGGGCGAGTATGTACAGCAGTACAAGGCTCACGGAAGTCAAACGGGAAATGACCGCATATCGAATTTCGAGAACAAACTTACCACCCTGCCCAAACTGTGCTGCTTTACTCTGGTAGAATGGCTGCAGTCGGTATCCTTTTGAACAACGAAGCACGCCGATCTCTTAAAGAGTGGAAGGCTATTTCCGACCGAATAATAACTGCCAGTTTCAAGTCCAGAGCAAGAAACATCACTATAATTCAGTGCTACACCCCGACTGAGTCAGCCGACCAACACGCTTAGGACGCTTTTTACCACCTGCTTTGCGACACCTTTGATAATGCTTCCAGAGGAGATAAAAATCATGGGAGATCTCAACGGCAAAAATGGGTCTGACAATGTTGGATTGGAGCATCTAATGGGCAATCACGGTTTATGTGTCAGGAACGACAATGGTGAGTTGTTCGTAACTCTTGTCAGCTTGACATTGGCGAGAACCTTTTCAGACACAAACCTTGCAATTTAGCAACCTGGGTTTCTCCAGATGGCGAACAGAAAACCAGATTGGCCCTATAGCCGTTTCCAAAACATGGAGGAATTGTCTTATGGACGTCAGGGCAAAGCGTGGTGCTGATATAGGCAGCAATTACCACGTTGTTATCCCGAAAATTCGCTTGCGAACCGTCGCGATTCGTCGCACACAAAACGAACGGATATTGTCACGTTTCAGTGCTGCCACGAATGATGGAGGGAGGCCTCCGCTAACGGAACGACAATATTACCCAGAGGACATAATAGTCCGAATATGACAGGCCTAAAATGGCCCCAACAACAAGTTTGGAGACCATTTCCTCCGGGGACAAAATATCAGTTCGGTTTAATGCCGCCGAGGAAGTCTATAACCTTTAAGGACGGGAAATAAAACCGCTAGTTATGGAGGCTGATAACAAACATTCCTTAAATGTTATGATGACTAGAATCATTTTTCATTTCATTTTCATTTTACTTCAAAATATTGAACAATTTATAAATATACTCTTAAAATTAACATAAAATAATTACAACTTCTGTGTGAAGCGCCTCCAAAAAGCAAAAAGCACTAGTTCATGATAATATGCTAAAATTTCATGATGAAATATCTTTTTAAACGGTAGCTAATGTATTTTACAGAAAAAATATACTACTGCCTTTAGATATACTCGTAAATAGGCAAGCAAAATTAAGCTGCATTATGCCCAGCAGTAGGATTCAAAATGCCTAGCTCCAGACTAACACGAACCCCGCTGGATCAATAAAAACAATATCTAACTTCGAACTATTGCTAAACTTTCTTTCATGTTCGGATTGTCGTTGGATAGTGCAGCCATTGAAGAGTTCCCATAGTTTTAGTTACCAATAATAATTCTATATTATTATCGCTGGCGTTATCATGATCTCTCTACAACTGTTTCTACTGAGGTGGAGGAAAGTAATAGTAACAAAGAGTATATCTGTGTTGTGGAATATTGCTCTCCGAGTGATTTCCCGATTTACGGGCATATCCACTCGGAGAGTGCAAAAAAGTAACGACATTCGTCGGTTTCGACCGAATGTATATGACACGGCACTCTCATCAGGTGCTGCCGCTAGTGCCGTGCCATATACATTCGGGGACAGCACGACCGAGAATGCACCGGGCTAGTTGTTGCACACCGTATTTAAACCAAAGAAAATCGTACCATGCTACGGATCACATTTTTAGCGAATAGCCACTTGCTATTTCTGTGATCCGTGCAACATCCCACTTTTTTTGGTTAAAACACCAATAGTTACACAAAGATCAATGTGTTTGGTTGGGACGCAGCCTCCGCATCCCACGATACAGCCGTGGAGCCCCCCGCTGCCGTCCCGCTTCCCTTTAGTGCGGGTACACTATTTACAAAGAGTATATCTGTGTTGTGGAATATTGCTCTCCGAGTGATTTCCCGATTTACGGGCATATCCACTCGGAGAGTGCAAAAAAGTAACGACATTCGTCGGTTTCGACCGAATGTATATGACACGGCACTCTCATCAGGTGCTGCCTATTGGTGTTTTAACCAAAAAAAGTGGGATGTTGCACGGATCACAGAAATAGCAAGTGGCTATTCGCTAAAAATGTGATCCGTAGCATGGTACGATTTTCTTTGGTTTAAATACGGTGTGCAACAACTAGCCCGGTGCATTCTCGGTCGTGCTGTCCCCGAATGTATATGGCACGGCACTAGCGGCAGCACCTGATGAGAGTGCCGTGTCATATACATTCGGTCGAAACCGACGAATGTCGTTACTTTTTTGCACTCTCCGAGTGGATATGCCCGTAAATCGGGAAATCACTCGGAGAGCAATATTCCACAACACAGATATACTCTTTGTAAATAGTGTACCCGCACTAAAGGGAAGCGGGACGGCAGCGGGGGGCTCCACGGCTGTATCGTGGGATGCGGAGGCTGCGTCCCAACCAAGTAATAGTAATTGCTCAACTTCGGTCATAAAAATGATTTGAGTTAGGCATAATTCATATGCTCCCACTCAAAAAGAAGTCAGGTACACACGACTCCTTCCTTACTCGATCAATTAGAATGTGGAATAACTCACCATCTTCAGTTTTTCCAGTAAATTATGATCTGCAAAAGTTCAAACTAAATGTGCATCGGCACTTTCACGCCACGCAACCACCCCCCCCCCCCCTCCCTCGATCCCTTACCCTAATTTCCCTCCCGCCAAGGCTATGCTTGTATAAAGGGTTATCCCCTAAAGCCTTGACATCGACATAAAAAAAAGATTAAAATAAATGTAAAAGCTTAAAATTCCTTGCCCAACGCCATATTTCCTTCACAACAGATAACAGCTAAAATACCAGCTGAAAAGTTGACGTAGAACGGCAAGACCGCCTCAAAGCGGGCTTCTAAAACACACTATAGCAGCTTTTCCTAACAACAAATTCAGTACTAAAGCTTTCTACGACATAATATAAATGTCCGTTAACCTCAACATATTTTTTTCTGTTCCAAAAAGTGCTTAGCGCATTTTTTTCTTTAAGAGTGAAATTGGTGATATTGCAGAAATAATTTTCTACCACGAAAACTAGGAGGTTGCAACATCCAACTGTGGATAAAAAAAAAACCCCCGCAGAATGTTTCAAAACTGACAACGTTCTTACAAAAGATGTGACACTATCGATTCAATTAACTACGAACAAAAAATGATCTCCTGATTTGTAGTTTTGGGGATACAAAGTAAAACCCGCCTCAAGGTGGTCTTACCTACTCGAGGGTTAAGGAGCAATTAAACTTGACTACATAGTACAGTCAAGCGCAACATCGTTTGCTCCTGTCAGAATTTATTTTGAAAGTAGGAGCAGCAAGAAATAGAAGAACTCTCAACAATAAATGTCGAAAAAATCAAGTGGCACAATCTCACAAACGACAACTTTGAACCTGTAGTAACTCCATTCATTGATAAAATGACGGAGTGGTTTCAAAACAACACCAACTGCACCGATCAC
Organism: Microchrysa polita; assembly: GCA_949715475.1. Classification (NCBI taxonomy): domain Eukaryota; kingdom Metazoa; phylum Arthropoda; class Insecta; order Diptera; family Stratiomyidae; genus Microchrysa; species Microchrysa polita. The sequence continues at coordinate 38,104,863 of OX454416.1, forward strand.
AGTCCAACACAGTAGGTGAGGCGGAAAAGGCACTTGGAGTTTCCAAAGGTCCACTCCACACGAAGAAAGAAACATGGTGGTGAAACACCGAAACTAAGGAAGCAGTGCAAGCCAAATCGAACGCATTTAAAAATTGGCGGATAGTCTTGCGATCATTTCTTCCTCACATCATTTTATTCTAGCTCCATTATCTCTAACATTTTAGGGACGTTAAGTGTAGAAACCTAGGGTTAATTTTAGCTCGATTTCAATTCAATACAAACTGTCCCCAAAGTTTTGCAATTTGGTAAAATAATTAATATTATGTCAAAATTGAGCCAAAATTAACTCTAGTTTTCTGAACTTAAGGCATTAAAACTGTTAGAAATAATGGAGCTAGAATAAAATGATGTAAGAAATATATGATCGTAAGACTATGCGCCGATTTTTAAAAGAATCGTACGAGATGAGCAGCTGACCTTGGCAGAAGTTGAAGAAAATTGAGATTGAAAAATACATACATATATTGTTTTGGGTCAAATCACAAAAATTTAACTTTAAACTTCTGTAAAACACAAACTTCTTACCCGATTTTGGTGTGGTTAGTTTTATTTTTTAGTTAAATTTGGTGGCTGTAATAATCAGCTCATTTCGCTATGTTAGCTAGTATAGCTTTGGAGATATTGAGGTTTAAGTAATTTGTTAAATATTGCAATATATTACCTCATAGATCCAACGATATTGAAAAAACCATGTCCTTTTTCTTTCTAAACCGATATAACCTATCCGCTTTGGCAAAACATTCGATATCGAATCAGCACAGCTTTAATTTTGATGATGCCCAAATTCTAGTCAATCAGAAAAAACTACAAATCTACGAAGTCAATCACATCATTAGGCACGAGAATAACGCTTGCAATGACAAAACTGATAAAAAGGACTTCAGTAACATCTACATTAATTTAATTAAAAGCCAGTTTTCAATTTGACATCACTACTATCATTTCATATCGTGTATGTATGTAATATATGTAAATAACAAATTGACAAATGAAACATAAACATTCTTTGTCTAACACTATACCATCAAGTTACCATTGTTCTCGGTTGTTTCACTATTTTGTTAATTTATTTTATAACATAGTCTAGGTAATTTAATTTATATTGTTATTTATTATTGTTCTTCTTCTTGTAGCGGTGCAGAAAGGTGTGTAACCTCTGTGCATCTATGTGGGTACGATTTATGGTTCGTCAATGTTTGTGTCCGTGAGGTCTAAGGACAAAAACATAGCTGCTGCGATAGGGTTTTCCCACAGTGATATAGGGGTAAGATCAGTGGGCGCAGCGGGGCATTGAAACAAATGGCCCACATCATGAGGAGTACCATTGCAGTTTGGACAGATGTTTTGGATGTCCGGGTTTATGCGAGAAAGGTACGAATTAAGGCGTGAACAAAAGCCCGACCTAATTTGAGCTAGTGTTACTCTGGTGGCTCTCGGGAGCCTAATCTCCTCAGGCGAAATTGGTGGTGGGCGCTCTGAGAGGACTCTATTCGCACCTAAACTCGCGATAGACCGATTCACTTCTTCAGTGTGGATCGCTGCAATGGCGGCGCGGTATGTAACTTCATCGTAAGGGTCCCGTTTGTATCCCTGAACCTCTCTCTCAAGGTCTCGTAAACCACGCCTGACATGTCGTGGTGGAGGAATTCGGTCCATGAGATGATTATTGGGATGATCCTCACGGTAGCAACCAACAAGATACTGTTTAGAGAGTAGGAGATTGTGATCACGTATTGGCATCAATTTTGTCTCCTGATGTAAGTGATCCTGGGCAGACATCAGAAGGCAACCTGTCGCGATGCGTAGAGCGGCATTTTCGCAGACCTGAACTTTGGACCAGTTTGTGTCACATAGACTATGTGTCCAAACTGGGGCTGCATAATCAGCGGCCGCTCGACCCACCGCTTTATAAGTAGCTAGCATGGTTTCTTTATCTTTGCCCCAGGTGCTACCAGCTAGAGCTTTTAGGATGTTGTTCCTACTGCGCATTTTTTCACATACTGAAGCTGCATGATTCGCAGACGTCATCATGTTCTCTAGGTGAAGCCCGAGAATTTTGGGGTTTTTAACAGTAGGAACAGAATTGTTGCCAATACGTATATCCATCTCCCATCTGATGTCCTCCCACCAAGTGGTTAGAAAAGTCGCAGAAGATTTGGACGCAGAGATGGTGAGGTTTCGGCTTTGGAAAAATGCCTGTAATCGTCCTAGATAGCGATTAATTCGGAGGCGCATTTCATCCTTATCATTCCCTGTGGCGAATACGGTGCAATCGTCAGCATAGGAAATCACCTCGATTCCTTCAGGTGGTGTGGGAAGGCCGGACATGTAGATGTTGAACAGAGTGGGGGAGAGTACCCCTCCCTGTGGAACACCTAATTTGATTTTCCTAAGCTTAGAACGTTTGCCTCGAAACTCGGTGAAGGAGTGCCGACCAGCTAGATAATTGGCAATCCAACGGATCTCTTGTGCAGGAAGATGCATATTCAACAGGTTTGCTAGGAGCATTGAATGATTGACCTTATCGAATGCACTTGATAGGTCTATTGCCACCAGAATAGTTCTGTGACAACGACTGCGTTGATTTAGCCCATCACGAATGCGTGTAGTGATCGCATCGAGGGCAGTGGTGGTACTATGCATCTTCCTGAAGCCATGCTGGTGAGGTTCTAGCTTCGCATGTGCAACAAGAGTGGGGTGAATAAGGGCCTCCAGCGTCTTTGCGACAGGAGAAAGTATCGTAATGGGGCGGTAGGATTCCCCGAGATTTGCGCTCTTCCCTGGCTTGAGACCGGGAACAATTCGACCTGTTTTCCAGATTTCAGGGATGGCAAGCGTGGACATCGACAAGTTAAAGGCGGCCGTGAGATACTCAATGGCTGGAAGGTCGAGATGTTTCAACATGGTCATCGAAATGCCATCTGGTCCGAGGGCCTTGGAGTTTTTAGCATTCTCGATGACTTTTTTAACCTGGTCCGCTGTAAAAGATGGTATGGTGTCAACAATCCGGCTGCGAATCCGTCTTCTAATTTTGCGCTTGAGGCCGTCAGACTTGGGATGTTCAATAAATTGTTTATTGAACAGGCTAGCACACTGAAGAGGATCGCAGGTTTTAGTGTTGCCAAATTCAATGGCGTTGTTGCCCTTTTCTTTCCGAGGATTGGAAAGGGCGCGGACGGTAGACCATAATTTGCTGACACCTTCATTTAGGTTACATTCATCGAGGTGCTGATTCCATTTCGCCCTCCTATAGTCTTTAACTTGTCGGTCAATTTCGGAGTTAAGCTCCTGAATTCTGGGATCATCAGGGTGAGCATGACAGGTGGGTCAGCTGGCATTCTTTTTATATGGAGTTTCGTTACCCAAACCTACACGGGATAACCAAAAAAACACACCTATTTTACAGATACTTACAGGAACTAGGAAAAGCCAATATAGCTTCTCTTTCTATCTAATGCAAAATAATAGTCACAACAAACAATTGCCGCTATTTATGTCATTTTGCTATTCAGTATTTTTGGTTTGTAAACTTTATTGAGTGTTACTTTGCGGTCCTCCAAATTATGAATTCGAATCTGGTGCACAGGAACACGAAGTTCCACGTGTATAAAACCATCATCCGACCTGTGCTATGCTATGGCTGCGAGGCATGGACCCTAACCCAAAACTCTGAACACCTGTTGGACACATTCGAGCGAAAGGTTCTCCGAAGAATCTTCGGGGCCGTTCGTGAACGAGGTGAATGGCGCATCCGATACAACCTTGAGTTGTATCTAGGCCTGTTCCAAAAACTGGGATCCCGGTACGAAACCGGTGTTCACTTGGTACCGGACCCGATATTCTAAAGTACCGATATCCCGTTTTTTTGGTACCGAGTTAAAAAAAACTGACCGACGAGTCGGTTTTTTGGTACCGAGTTAAAAAGAACGATTCACTTCAACCATGAGCCGGTTTTTTCAGGTTTTTTGGTACCGGTTGTTAACCCGATACTCAAAAAACCGGCTTATGGTTAAAAAAAACCGCCGGTACTGAAAAAAACCTGAGTCGGTTTTTAACCCGGTACTCAAAAAAACCGGCTTATGGTTAAAAAAAACCGTCGGTACTAAAAAAAACCTGAGTCAGGGAAACCGCTTGTGGTACCGGGTATTGAAAAAAAACCGAAACCCGGTACTGAAATCTCGGTACCGAACAGGCCTAGTTGTATCAGCTGTATGATGAGCTACAGGTGTCGAAGATCGTGAAATTGCAGCGATGACAATGGGCGGGTCATGTACAAAGGATGAACGACGATCGCATGCCCAAAAAGGTGATGAACGCGCAACGAGTGGACGGAACCAGATTGCGTGGACGACCGAGAGCCCGATGGGAGCATTCTGTATGTGAGGACGCCCACCAGATGCTAGGCTTTCGGAATTGGAGGACAAGGTCGCGTGACCGCGACAATTGGGAGGTTTTCAATCCAGGCGGCCAAGGCCCGACGTCGGGCTATCGTGCCATAAAGAAGAAGAAGAAACGTTATTGAGAGTTAAAAAATAAATAACAGGCGCGACAATCCAGCATTGGACTAAGGCCGCAGGATGTGTTAGTGACATCCTATTTCCAAGATCTTATCTGCTTTTTGTTGAGGTAATGAGATCAGCATCACGCTCAGCAGTGTTATTTATCCCCATAAATGGGTACTCGTTTAACATCTGAGTGAGATCATAGTCCGTCACAAGCTCGTGAGTTCGAAAAACACCATGAGAGTTAATCATTTTAATATTTCTTGAGACTTTGCCTTTTAATTGTATCTCACATGGTGCATAATTACAAATGCAATTTATAATTCAGAATATCGCGTTAGGGACTGATGACACGATAGTCAGCTATTACCGAATTTAATCCGATTTCATTCGACTTGGACAGGATCATTGTCCGTTTCAGTCGAAAGCCACTATTATATTCTCGCTAATCAAAGCATTGCAGCACGCGAGGCCGCTAATATACATAGAAAATGTACTCTTCTCAACTGCACACTTCTCACTCATACAAAATTGTAATTGTAAGATAACAAAATTGACTAACACATAAATGCAATTCTAGTTCCCGGCTGAAGAAACCAGGCACCATGTTATCTGGACGGCGCGCTTGCACCATTTGAATCAGTGTCTGGATCAATTGGGGACGATCAATGCTGAATCAGCAGTATGTATGTATAAGATTATGTATATTCAACCATAGCATTCTATGTGTAAGTGCCTACACCGCAGGTCGAGCAACGCGAAACCATGGAACGAGGCAAGAAGAAGCAGAACAATAGCATTCTGTGTTGAGTCAATGATCATACTCAGCCCCGTCGCCAAGTGGGGGCGATACAGGCGGCCGCCCCCAGACCCGACGTAGTTTGAATAGAGATTCTAATCCATCGGATTCGAGTTAATACTTAAAAAACACTATGGGCTGATTTCTCGTACATTTAATCTAGTGGTTAGTCTTACATTTTCTGAAAGCTTTTCCATTATATTGAATTGAATTTTTGTTTACTTTGCATATTTATGCTATATTTTGCTTGGTCGCACCATTGGCTGATTTCAGATTGTAAGACGAAACCGGACGGGTAAACTTGCAAGACAAGAGAGCTTTTGTAGTGGGCAGCAGACAAGCATTGTCCATTTCACATTGTAAGAACGCGTCTTACGAAAGAAAAAAATCGTGACACGATTGTTTTTCTTTCGTAAGAATCGTACGATCGATAAGACGATTGCATCTACCGATAGTTCAGGCGTTCTGCGACGACAATTAGCGCGTGTTTTACTTGCATTTTAATCTTGTCGACTCGTCACTTCATTGTACACTAACTTTGGAGCGTGCATGGCAACATTTATACATACTTGCTGTGTGATTATTGTTCACTGGTCCGTGTTTTGATCGGATAGTGTGAAATAATCATACGATGGTTCTTGTCTTGCAAGTTTACCCGTCCGGTTTCGTCTTACAATGTGAATTCACCCATTGGGTGAATTCAAATTGTAGGACGAAACCGGACGGGTAAACTTGCAAGACAAGATCAATCGTTCTTACAATCTGAAATGCATAATGCTTGTCTGCTGGCCACTACAAAAGCTCTCGCCGTCCCCGTCCGTTTGTTTGTGCTAATAAACGGACGGCGAGAGCTTTTGTAGTGGCCAGCAGACAAGCATTATGCATTTCAGATTGTAAGAACGATGGTTCTTGTCTTGCAAGTTTACCCGTCCGGTTTCGTCTTACAATATGAATTCAGCCATTGTATGAAATTGCGCAAAGATTTTTCAATTTCAGATTATGGCGTAACCAAGCCATAACCATGGTATAACAACTTGACAAAATAAACAAAAATTCAATATAATGTATACGAGAGACTGGCCCAAATCATTCTAAATTCTGAGATAAACTATGTAATCAGAGCGGGCGCCATTAAAATTTGGTTAGGGCCTATAAAGTAAATTTCTACCTTCAATTAAAAAACACCCCGATAATTTTAATTGCCCCAGGCCCCGAGAAGCCTTACGACAGCCCTGATACCGCCGGTCGAGCCATCCTCTCCAATTGGAATTTCATCACGTTACAGTTTTACCCTAAATACCATTTATTCCGAGGACTTTAACATCTCCTAAATAACGATGGACAAGAAATTTGTTTTGTAATTTATGGTGTACGCATGTTTTTCAAAGGTTTTCGATCGTAAAAGATACCTTCGGGCAAGAACACAATTTACTAAAAAATATTATACATACTTACATTACTCTCCACTTTGTTTCTAGATAACGTTGAATTGGTTAATACAAAACATAAAAATTCTGTTCTTTACGCTTACAAGCTCCGTACCAAGATTTGTGTATAAATTTCAAATTCACTTTCCGTAATCCAACAATTAACCGCAACTTGGAAGAAAGAACGCCCGCGACTCCAGGGACTGCGACAGGAACTGTTTGAATTTTGGCACTGCCATCTAGATAGACCATGGAAGTATAAGATAGTAAGAGACAGGCCGGCTTATCAGCTGATCTGTCAGTCGTCATGCAACACAAGTAATGCCATAGTGAGTCATAGTCCGCGCTTAGTACTGCCAAAGTACCGCTCAGTACAATCCACAAATTATCCACAATCCAAATATCAGTGGCTGTCAACCTGTCATTTCGTGGGACTTGCAATGATATACAGATGCCCGTGCGTTGATTTTTTAGATAAATATGGTAAGTACGATGTTGATGTATACTATTTTACCACTTGCACATCAAAAACACACTAAAGCAAAGCATAACCTTTGTTTCGTAATAAACGCTCGGCACATTTAAACTTTTGGGTTCCGAAGCACTGGAGTTTGTGAGCTTTAGAAATGTCAACTGTCACTGGTCACGAACGCACTTTGTCCACTCGTGGACGAACAAATTTATGCAGTTCGGCCTGTCTATCTAGATGGCAGTGATTTTGGCAGAACACGAAATGAAAGGTAGGTGGCATGGTAGTGCCAACGCCATCTAGATTTATCAAGGCCGCAACTCAGCTGTACGATGACGTCAAGGATCCTCCTTAAATTGTTCGTCGGACACGGGCAGACAACAACAATGTCTTGAGAATCACCAACAAATGCAATGCAATTTAATCTGCGGATTTGACGTTTACGAGTCTACATTGCGGCCTTAATACACTCCCAGTCAATTGAATAGGGACAAACTTTTCGAGAGTTGTTTATCTCAAAATATCCTTTTCCTTGCAGCGGAGAGGATAACTCAGTATTTGTTTACAAAGGCTATTATGTTGCTCATAGTTTGCGAGAAAAAAATGAAACATTTAATAACAACAGTTATGTTTCATCAACATTATGCTGATGCACTAATAAATTCTATGTTCAAAATTAGGTCACTTGAATAGGGACAGTTGCGATTCGGTCGTTATTTCGAAAGTGCTAGTATCGTATCCTAACTGTTTTTGTTTTAATCCACTCAGATTGTGTTTTGACTTTAATTTTTGTAAGTTTCGGTAATCATGGGTAGACGAAAAAAACATTAAATACCGCGCAAATGGCTCAAATCGATGTTTTGAGAAATGAACAACACAGATTACGCGAAATCCCAAGCAACAATTCGTTTGCTTTAAAGAAGCACTCCATACTGTAGCAATCATATAGTACCACGAAATTCATTTATCGTGTGACATCGCTTAAAGTAATATTTTGATCCGATAAAACATCCTTAAAGTATTTTCCGGAAAGCTTATATCATAATTATGGAATAAATTTAAAGGTGGTGGTATAAAACTTCGATAAAACTGTCTCTAAACGTTAACCTAAAAACGTACTCCTTTAAATACTCCACTCTTGTGTTTATAGGATGATACAGCACACACATGCAATGGTCTCTCTAACTTAACTCACACACATGCATTATATTCTTCTATAGCACAGTCGGTGTCATTTTTATAGTGTGACATTCGTATGGTCATCCAATAAATTGTTCACCGTAGTTTGATAGAAGGATGGACTTTGTGATTTAATGAATTGACACTTATGAAGTGCTTTGGAATACCACGTTTCTTGAATTGAATTCATTGAAATATTGCTTGAAACCAACATTTCCTCACTCCTTGTTAGCTTATGAATCAATTAAGATAATCTCAGCGCAGAAAATGTCTGTATTTTATTGAAGAATGTCTGAATTCAATTAGCTTCAACTGATTGACATTTAAAGAAGAAGGTGCATAGCCCAAGTAACAATTTCATCCCTATAATACTTCGTAAAATATTCTCTTCTAACGACGATAGGGGCACTTTACAGGGTATAAACACTGAATAATAGTCCAATAATGGCATCTGGTGCCATTTTTTTATCCAATAGAACCTCATTGTAGCACTGAATTACGCTTCGAGAATGTCATTATGTCATAATTTTCTGTCATTTTCTCATTGCAAAAAAAAGAGAAAAAATATAATTCCCGCAGCCAGCGTCGAACCAGCGACTGTCGTACGCCAGTCCGACGCCCTAACCACTCGGCCAACCTCACATATAGATAACATTGCTCGTAAACACTACAAGTGCTCGACACTTCTTTATCGACCCTTCTCCTATGCACCTTCTTCTTTTTATGTCAATCAGTTGAAGCTAATTAAATTCACACATTCTTCAATAAAATACAGACATTTTCTGCCCTGAGATTATCTTAATTGATTCATAAGCTAACAAGGAGTGAGGAAATGTTGGTTTCAAGCAATATTTCAATGAATTCAATTCAAGAAACGTGGTATTTCAGAGCACTTCATAAGTGTCAATTCATTAAATCACAAAGTCCATCCTTCTATGAAACTACGGTGAACAATTTCTTGGATGACCATACGAATGTCACACTATAAAAATGACACCGACTGTGCTATAGAAGAATATAATGCATGTGATAGATAGATAGATAGATAAGTGTTTTATTTATACAATTCATTTTTCATTACAATTACAGTTAAAATTCAATATGAAAACAGTAGAGCATGGCAAAGCCGTCTGCCCGATTATGTTGACATTTATATTTGTAATTAATTATTTCTAAGTTACATTTAGTTTCCAGCTGTATTTGTGATTTTAATTTTAGAATCTTCTGTTATTATTGGGTATATAGATTATGAATATTGTTACGTAATTATATTATAATTGTATGATGATGATATTATATTATATTATAATTGGGGTTTATGTTAGTGTATTTATGTTTGCAGTTCGATAAGAGAGCTGGGCGATGAAGTTCACGCAACTCCAGATTCTGCATGTTCATCTACCCAGCCCTCTAAACCACAATATTTATATTAAATACTTTCATTAATTATTCGCTGTCGGTATCGTAGGGCAACTTTACAAAATTCATACAACGCATCCCAGTTTAGTCCATTCAGATAAGCGTCTACTTCCATATTATTTAGAATACTCTTCCCAAAATGTGACCGCCTTATTTCCCTTAATATCGGGCAAATGCCAATAAAATGGCGGGTATCCTCCCTTGTTCGTAAATTGCACAAAGTGCATAGTATCGGCAAATCTCTTCTATGAGGAATATAATTTAAAGGGAGAAGTTCGCCTCTGGCTCTGAATATAAGTGACATTTTATTAATAGGAGATCCATTTTGAAAGTATGTCTTCTCATGTAGATTGTGGTCTAAATTGGCGTATATTTCTCGATGTTGGGTTGAACTCGCTCTCTCTGCAGTCGCTTGTATTTCCGCTAATTTCATATCGCTGATTAGTTTCTGCAGTATGTAGTTAGTTCCACTTGTTCCATCCCAGTTAAAATCGGCATTTATCCTATTGGCAATCGTTGCTAGATCTACGTAAAATGCTGACTTCATACTAACTGCCTTCATCAATATTTTTTTAGGCAATCTGTCGTTATTCATGCCCACCACTTTCATTAAATAGCCAATATGTATTTTTAAAGTCTCCAGTAACAGAGGTGTTAGACCAGTTTCCTGCAATAGCATGTAATTAGGCGTATTATCAGGGAGGTGAAAAGTTCGTTTCAAGAAATATCTCTGTAGTTTTTCTACTTCCTCATATTCTCTAGAACCCCATACTTGAGCTCCATAAAACAAGATGGACTTGGACACTGCTTGGAATATACGGTATTTGTCTGTGTGTGATATATTGGGATTATTGAAACAATGTTTCCATGTGGAATTTATTGCCCATTTGGCTTCTTTAAGCTTTTGATTGAGATGTGTTCCCATGTTAAGGTTACTAGATATTAATATTCCGAGATATTTATAATCTTTAACCACTTCAATATCGTTTCCATTAAATGTCCACCTCTCTTCTCTTGCTAGACAGAAACGCTTTTTAAAGGCCATTACTTTCGATTTTTCGAGATTTACAGTTAGCATCCATTGTGTACAGTACTGTTCTAGATGTCGAATCATTTTTTGGAGATCCTTAGGTGACTCCGCCAAAAGCACAATGTCGTCGGCATACAGTAGACCTTTCAATCGAATTCCGAAGGCCGTCGCACCACCAGGCATATCATCCAAGATGTCGTTGACAAACACAGCAAAAGCATCTGGGCTCAGCTTGCAGCCTTGCCGCACACCGACATTTGTACTAAACGATTCTGAAAGCTGTGATCCATTCCATATCGCCGCATTCGTATTCTGATAAAGCTGTTCAAATACTTGTCCAAACTTTGATGACATGCCCATATTGTAAAGTTTGTAGAATAGTGCCTGTCGATTGACCGTATCAAACGCCGCTTTAAAATCGACAAAGAATGCATAAAGTCTTCGTCCTTCCCTGAGGAAGGTAAGTGCCCAGTTGTACAAAATAAACAGATTATCATTCGTCGAGTATCCCTGGCGGAATCCAGCTTGGTTTTCAACTATTACTTCCTCCAAACTTAGCCATTTAGCAAATCGCATTTGAAGCAGGGTTGTAAAAATTTTTCCGGACGCATTAAGAAACGAGATGCCGCGATAGCATGCTGGATCATTAACGTCTCCTTTTTTAAATATCGGGAAGATTACCGCGTCTTGAAACTCTTCGGGAATATCCCCGCTCTCGAAAATCCGATTGAACTCGCTACAAAGAATATCTGCAAGGCTCTCTGGGCCATACTTATAAAACTCCGCTGGGACCCCATTAGTTCCGGGCGCTTTGTTATCTTTACATTTTTCTAATGCACTTCTTACTTCATCTTTCGTTATTGCAGCATCCAGTATTGGGTGTATCCTGTTGGGTCTTGCAAACTGTACTATTCTCTCGTGGTTCCCGCTTTGTAACATTGCCCTAAAATGATTTTTGAGAGAGTCCGCGTTCATCGTGATGCCAATTGTGTAGGTCTCCGTTCCATTTATCCTTTTAGCAATCTTCCAAAAAGTTTTAGAATCCGTACAACTACTCAAAAGCTCAACTTGTTGTTGGTGATACTGACGTTTTTGTTCCGCGCATATTTCCTTATAGAGTCGATTTGCCTCCACGTACATTCTCCTCGAGAATTCATCGTTAGTGCTGCGAAACTGCTTCAGCCAAGCGAACGATCTGTTCCTCATTTTATCACATGTGTTGGTAAACCACGGTTGTTTGCCAGGTTTTTTCGGTTGCCCAGCTTTTTTTGCACAATCTTGTAGGATTTCGGTTAATTGCTGAATAGTTGTATTATCATTTCCCGCTAGCTGCACATTTACCTTTTGTTGAAACTGCCGTCTATAGTCCTCTCGCCATACAAACTTCGGTAGGAGTTTTACTGGTCTCGTTGTCGTTCGTCCGATGCAATCTATCCCAATCGTCGTGATTATTGGGAGATGATCGGAGAACTGCTTCTCATCTACCATGAAATCCGTTACGAGGGGAATCCAGTCCCCTCCGGCCAGGCTTAAGTCAATAACGGTATGTCCATTGTAACCGATATACGTACATATATAATGCATGTGTGTGAGTTAACTTAGAGAGACCATTGCATGTGTGTGCTGTATCATCCAATAAACACAAGAGTGGAGTATTTAAAGTAGTACGTTTTTAGGTTAACGTTTAGAGACAGTTTTATCGAAGTTTTATACCACCATCTTTAATTTTGTTCCATAACGATTAAATAAGCTTTCCGGAAAATACTTTAAGGATGTTTTTCGGATCAAAATATTACTTTAAGCGATGTCACACGATAAATGAATTTCGTGGTACTATATGATTGCTACAGTATGGAGTGCTTCTTTAAAGCAAACGAATTGTTGCTTGGGAGGAGAAGGGTCGATAAAGAAGTGTCGAGCACTTGTAGTTTACGAGCAATATATGTGAGGTTGGCCGAGTGGTTAGGGCGTCGGACTGGCGTACGACAGTCGCTGGTTCGACGCTGGCTGCGGGATTTTTTTTTCTCTTTTTTTTTGCAATCGCGAGAAAATGTCAGAAAATGATGACATAACACATGATGTATGTCTTTCTCGAAGCGTAATTCAGTGCTACAATGAGGTTCTATTGGATCAAAAAACGGCGCCAGATGCCATTATTGGACTATTATTCAGTGTTTATACCCTCTAAAGTGCCCCTATTGTCGTTAGAAGAGAATAATTTACGAAGTATTATAGGGATGAAATTGATACTTGGGATGATAATATCTATTATAATATATATTACCAATATATGACTGTGTAATAGCGCCCTAATCTGCGTTATATTAGGTACGTTTTTTTGGTTATCCCGTGTAGGTTTGGGTAATATGAAACTCCATATAAAGAAAATGGCAGCTGACCCATCTGTCTTTTTTTTATATGAAGTTTCGTTACCCAAACCTACACGGGATGTAGTAGAAAAACGAACCTAATATATTTTCTTTATCATATTTTCAAATTTGTTTTCACGCCATCTACTCCGATATATGGACGGTATATTACGCTTTTAGGTCCCCAAGGGAAATTATTCTTGTTCTTCTTATCGACACTAGCGACACCGTACGCCATAAAGCTATGTGTCCGCGGTACATTACGCTTTCAGGTCCCCAAGGGAAATTTTTCGTGTTCTTCTGATCGACACTAGCGACACTTATCTTACCGTCCGCCATATAGCGGACATATAGCGGAAAATATCGGAAACATCAAAAATTTCCCTTGGGGACCTAAAAGCGTAATATACCGTGTCCGCTTTATGGCGGAAAATATCGGAAACATCAAAAATTTCCCTTGGGGACCTGAAAGCGTAATGTACCGGATTGCCTTCCAGCTAGATAATTGGCAATCCATGTAACCTCTTGTGCAGGAACATGCATATTAAGGAGGTCTGCCAACAGCGCAGAGTGGATAACCGTGTCGAAGGTCGACAGGCCAGCGCCACTAGGACACTTCTGTCACAGGGCGGTTTCTGGTTGAGGCCATTATGGAGGTGATAGGTGATCAGATCCAAAGCTGTTGTAGTACTATGCATCTTCCTGAAGCCATGCTGGTGAGAAGCTAGCTCAGCATGTGATACAAGGGTGGGGTGGATGAGTGCTTCGAGCGTCTTTGCAACGGGCGATAAAATCGTGATTGGATGGTACACGGTCGAAAATCTTGAACTATTTTCTAAACCAAACCAAGGAATAGAATCATATTTAATACTACGTGGTATTAAAAAGTAATACTTGGAATATAATAGGCTGATTTTTAATATTTCATGGCATTGTTTCTAATACATTTACAATATAAAAGTGATTGTAGTATGGATAGTGTTAAAATCAATCTTTTCAACGTTAAAAATAATTCTCGCCAGTAATAGATTGTATTCCTAAGGCCAGAATTAAAAATTCATTCCCACCAATGTATAAAAATGCAATTTTTGTTGGTTTACATTTTAATAAAATTGTATTAAAAATGAAACTGCTTTGGTGTAAACGTAACTCTCATCAAGGCATCCATGTGCTGTCATGCTAAGTGTCGCGTGTAATTGATTCTAAAAAATGTGAAAATAGAGGTGAACCAAATTGTGAAATTTGTGAAGATTGTGCTTGACGAATCATCATCATCAGTAACTGGAAATGTGGAAATGATATTACCTTTTGCAGTAAGTGAAGTAATTTAAAAATTAACCAATCGTGTAGACGTTGAATTTATGTTAAAATTTTTGAGAACAATTCAAACTGTTAATGTTGTTGTTGTTTTCAATTTAGTAGTCGATGCTTTCCCGGAATTGATAAAAATACCGATTACAAAATTAAGAACTGCGACGGGGCACATATCCGATATTACTATATTACCCCACCAAGCACGAAAAAATTACGTTGGCGAAGGCAATCGTCAAGCTGTTTCCTTCGTACACGACGACTATCAAAAATTCCGGAGGAATCGTAAGTTAGGATTTTACATTAACAAGTGCTTCTAGTTTATATTTTTTAATTTAAACCTGATTTTTTGAAAATAGGAAATATTCTACAACCCTGCAAAAAACACGGGATACATTGCAGCCAGGTTAAAAAACTTCAACGCAAAGCGGATAAGAATAGAAGGCGATTCCAAGGTCATTCCCGAAAATTCACCAATTGTATCGCATAACGTAATCAGCAATAGATTTTGGATTTTTTCAAAAATTGTGTCGTTTGTGAACAGCGAAATGTGCTTGAAGATAAGCTGAAAAAAACATTGGATCTTAGAAAAGTCATGTGCTTGGAACCAATTGATACCAAAACGACATTTCCTTTCTTCTTTTATGAGCCGGCTTATATAATGTAAATGATAATTTATACGTTTGAGTGGAGCCTTTAAATGAATGAATTTAAATAATAAACTACAAAATTTGGATTTTCTCGATTATCTTGTGTTGTTTTCATTTATAATATAGGTTTCACTACAGGTTACAGAACGTGCACATTTAATGTAATACTGGATGTAGTAAACTGCATTCATTGCCAATATTAAAAAGTAATATTTTTTTGGTTTAAATTATAATCAAATTTGGTTAAAATTTAGTATTTAATTTGGCATACTCTCTAACACAATTCGTATTAGAATGTATTCCTTAAAGTAATTCATTTTAACACTACTAGTATTACATTATTTAACACTCAATAGTATTTGATTGCAAGTCGGAATAGGGAATAGATCTAGTTTTAATACTTATGAAGTGTTAAAAATTAATATTATTTTGGTGTTGTCATATATGTAACACAAAAAATGTTAAAATTTAGTCCAAGATTTTCTACCGTGTAGGAATCGGCGAGTTTTGCGCTTTTACCGGGTTTTAGAAGGGGGTAATTCGACCCTTTTTCCAAAATTCAGGGATGACAAGCGTGGATATCGACAAGTTGAAAGCCATCGTGAGGTATTCGATGGCTGGAAGATCTAGGTGTTTCAGCATGGCCATTGAAATGCCATCTGGTGCAATGGCCTTAGAGTTTTTAGCGTTCTTGATCGCTACTGAAACTTGGTCCGCTGCTGTATAGGTGGGAATAATGTCAACCGTTCGGTTGCGTATCGTTCTTTTTATTTTGCAGTTGAGCGACTTAGTCTTTGGATGTTCAATAAATTGTTTATTGAACAAGCTCGCATAAAGTTTAGGATCTGCGATGGTTTTCTTGCCGAATCTGATGGCTACACTACCTTTGTCTTTGGTTGGATGTGACGTAGTGAAATCCTCCCAATTTGTCTTTTTGTGATTGATAAACGTACGCCGTTCTGACGTCGTCAGTTCAGCTGGTTTATCAATTTTAATAATTATTGGGAGGTGATCGGATTGGTGGGAGATAGTTGTCTCCCAGTGGGTTTCACTTATCAAACTGGCGCTTACCATAGTTATGTCAGGAGAACTATGGCAAGCACCAGCGACGCGTGTAGACGAAATTCCATTAAGTGCGCAGAAGTCTGATGGGTCTAACTTTGGTTGCGATATCTATACCTCTGGCATCATTACCGAGAAGAGAGTGCCAGAGTTCGTGATGGGCGTTAAAGTCGCTAAGTAGGATCCAATTCAATTCAATTCAATTTATTTCTCATAAAAATGATAAGTAGTACATGAGTTGAGAAGCCTAATATGGGAATGTGTGGAGTTCAGGTCTTAACCTACGCAGCTCTTGAGCTTCGCCTTTATTTTTTTTTTCTTAATATTATGAGTTGAAAAGTAGAACATAATGTGTTTAAGGGAAAATTATACAAAAACCTTGTGAGATTGAAAAAAAAAAGAAATAATACTAGTAAAATAAAATTTAAAACTTAATATAACCACTTAATATATTAGTTCTTATTACATATTATGTATATAGTGTGTTGTAAAGAGGGTTGTTTATCATTGAGCATGAATGAATAAAAGAGTTTGTCGTTTTTGTACATTGATCATTAACATATTTAATGCCTGAGATTTTATGTAAATGTCTGGTTGAATGCCAACGAGGTAGATTTAATATTAATTTTAACACTTTATTTTGAGCCCTTTGTAGATACGAGCGATTGGTTTTGGCAATTGTGATCAAAACTGGTGAAGCGTAGAGTAGCATTGGTTGGAATATTAACTTATAAATGAGTAATTTGTTTTCCAGGTTTAAAAATGAATTTCTATTTATTAGCGGGTATAAGGATTTTATAAAAGTTCCGTTCTTTTTAACGCGTTCTAAAATGTGTGGTTTTAATGTTAGTTTCGGATCTAGAGTTAGCCCCAAATATTTAATGGTGTTCTTCCACTCAATGCATTCATTATTCAGCCTTATAGGACACTCTGGTAAGAATTCAGGGGATCTTCGTCTAGTAAAGTATATTGCCTGGGTCTTGTTAACATTGAATTTAATTTTCCAACGAGAGTAGTATTCTTCTAAAGTACTGAATGATTCTTCTAGGCGATTTATAATAGACTGCGGCATCAAGTCACTCGTGTAGATCGCGGTATCATCGGCGAATTGTGCAATATTACATGAAGGTATGCTTGGTATGTCACTGGTATTGTAAAGAGTTGGACTCAATGCTGAACCTTGTGGGACGCCCGCCGTTACTGGGTACAGATTAGAAACTTCTGTATTAATAGAAACGTATAACTTACGGTTTGTTAGGAGGCTTTTTATGATCTTAATGAGTTCCAATGGAAAATTAAGAATAAGCATTTTATGTAATAGGATATCATGCCAGACTCTATCAAAGGCTTTTTCGATATCCAGGAAGATTGCACCAGTTGAAAGTTCACTATCAAATCCTTGTTTTATGTCTTTAGTTAGCCTTTTCAGTTGATGGTTTGTATTGTAACCAGTGCGGAATCCGCATTGATAATTTGGGATAATACCGGTGATGGTATATTTACATATTGCAGTGTGAATAAGCTTTTCAAATATTTTTGATAAAACATTCAGGAGGCTGATCGGTCTATAGTTTGATGCTATTTCAGGTTCTTTGTCAGGTTTTAATATTGGAATCACCTTCGCAGTTTTCCAGGATTCTGGGAAATATGAGAGCTTCATACATGCGTTGTAAATATGAGTCAGGAAGACGATACATTTTCGAGGCAGATGTTTTACAACAATTGGCTTAAGCTCGTCATCACCAGCAGATTTGTTAGTTTTTAACCCTTTTATTATGCACTTGATGTCCGTAGATCGGAAAAACACTTTAGGGTCAATTGTGGTGTTATTGATTGTTGTAATGCTTGAGCGGACGCTTATGAGGGTTGCATTGTGTGTATTGCTGGTAAAGTAGGATCCTATGCTGTCCTGTGAGGAGTGGACCAATATCGAACTTATATCCAGATCCACAGCTGGATGCTGGTGGAACATAAATGTTTGTAAGTTCGATATTGGTATTGCCGGATTTATCGGCAATAGCTTGCATTTCCGCCGTGCCGTCGTTGAAACGAAGATCTAATACACTGTATTGCACGGTTCTGTGTATTAGGAATGCAAGCCCTCCTCCTGGGTTAGGACCCTGCCTGCCGACTCTATCGCGCCTCAAAAGTATATAATCACCGCGGATATTAAATTCGGGAGTTGAAGGTTGGAGCTTTGTCTCCTGAAATGCCGCTATCAGAATTCTGCGTGTGCTCATGAAACGGACGATCTCGCTGATCTTCTTGCGGATGCCATTGCAGTTAAACTGCAATATGGTGCGTGGGGTGTACACTGCTGCGGGGGTGCAGGTGTTAAACTTGAGCGAGTATGCCTTGTTGTATTGTTGACTACGGGTGGTGGTGGTGGAGAATTGGCTCGGGAGCTAGGGCCAGGAATGGCCGAAGATGGTGGTAAACCATTAGCTTGTGAACTAGGGCCTGGGGTGGCTGGGGGCCGACCCGTAATCAGACACCCAGGAGCAACAAAAGACAACTTGTTATACTCACTCATTTTTTTTTAAGCCGGAGCAATAAAAGTGACACCATTCTCTACAGCAGGTACATCTCAAAGACCTGGCATTGCCGAAGATACATCGGTTGCATACACCACAGATGTAAATTTCAGGAACTGGATTAGTTTCGATGCCGGCGCGGATTAATAGAATTGAGACCAACCGCGCTGAGATGAAATGCTCCCAATTTGACGAAAAAACACATAGAACACTTCCACAGACATACACAACCCTCCTGCATCGAACCTTCACAGCTCTTGCCATGGAGGGGGTTTGTGGCAACTCTTGGCCGTTTCTCGTTGAAAAACGGGTGTGGTCCCCGAAGAGGCTTGAAACTCCCGTATGGCAGCGAGGCTGCCATCGGAAATGGTCGCCAGTAGGACCACACCAGCGGTTGTCAAAGCGTCAGCTGGCATGTGATTGAGTTGCCATATTGAATATTCAAACTGGACGGCCAATCAAATGGCAGTCAGTTTGGATCAAAACCATCGTTACTCACAGCCCGGAACTAGAATTTATTTATGCGCTAGTTGTACTCTCGTAGTCTGGCTGGTCTAGCGGTTAGTGCGCGCACCTTCGGTGCACAGGGTCATGAGTTCGAATCTCACCGTGGATCATGGTGTTTTTCGAACTCATGAGCTTGTGACGGACTATGATCTCACTCAGATCTTAAAACGAGTACCCATTTATGGGGATAAATAACACTGCTGAGCATGATGCTGATCTCATTAACTCAACAAAAAGCAGATAAGATCTTGGAAATAGGATGTCACTAACACATCCTGCGGCCTTAGTCCAATGCTGGATTGTCGCGCCTGTTATTTATTTAGCTGTACTCTCTTGACATACAATTTTGCATGAGTACGAAGATCGAAGAGTGCAGTTGAGAAGAGTACATTGTCTATGTATTAGCGACAATGCTTTGCATTAGCGAGAATATAGCGGCAATTGTTTGTTATGGCTATTATCTTGCATTAGTTAGAAAAAGAAGCAATATCACGAGAGCACATAAATAATTTCTAGTTCCGGGCTGTGAGTAACGATGGTTTTGGTTTGGATGCAGTGATAACTGCCAGTTGGTAGTACGTGCTGCCTTTTGGCGTCAGTCTGGATGGACCTTAAGACGAAACCGTACGGCAGACAAAAAAATTGTGCGAGCTTTTATAGTGGCCGGTAGACAAGTATTGGGTGGGGTTACGAAACGAAACAGTTGCGTATGTTCCGCATGTTCCGCAAACATGTTTGCTATTCAAATCCCCTATCAGAAAAAATCTCAGAGAAATGAAAAGAACCGGAGATAATTTCTGATCCGCAAAATGGCGGTTAGGGGTTCAGAATTTTTTGCAGAACAGCGGGAACTGCTGTGTATTATAACCCATTGTCAGAATTCGTCGTACGGCAGAAAAACAATCGTACGTACGATTATCCATGCCGTTTGTTGTTGTAAAGTTTGATCGTACGGTCGTTTTTGTATAGTCGGGAATGGAGCTGCTGCCAACATGACGTCACTCGTTTAAAGCTGCACATACGCTACTAACCAATCACGATGCTAAATGGCAATTGTCGGCAACCAACAAAAATCATTCGTTGCTACGGATCACATTTTAGTCGAATAGCAACTTACTATTACTGTGATCCGTCCAACATCCCACTTTTTGCCTATAACGCCAATGATCACGCTATTCGACTAAAATGTGATCCGTAGCAACGAATGATTTTTGTGGGTTAATATACGGCTGAGTAACAACTTGCCGGTGCATTCCTGGTCGTGCCGTCCTCGAATGCATATGACACAGCACTAGCGACGGCACCTGATGAGAGTGCTGTGTCGTATGCATTCGATCGAAACCGGTCGAATGTCATTTTTTGCACTCTCCGAGTCGTCGCACTAAATGGGAACAGGGACGGCAGCGGAGGGCTCCACGGCTGTTTCGTGTGATGCGGAGGCTGCGTCCCAACATGCATTTATATTATTAAAAACACAGTTACACTTATTTTTATAATTTATTGAATGTATATATGTCGGTTGATATCCGCGTTATACATATTTGCACGCAAAAATGCGGATGGCGGATATCCTCGTTTATATTATAATTATTTCTCGTATACATTTATTTTTAATCTACTCATAGATTAAACCATGAAAATTATAAATACATTAGTATCTTATATTTTAGTTTGTGATTGCACGGGACACTCCACCGAGTAACGACTGAAAAACTGCCCGGAAACTGTCATTAGTTGGCGATATTCCTAAGGCTGAATATGTATGTATATTATTAATACTTACGTCAAAAGGGTCAGTATAAGTGCCAACAATTCTTATGTGTGTTACTGGACGTTGTTTGAATGTGTAATACTGATAAAACTCATCTTTATCTCTATAGAAACACTTTACTTCTTCCCAATCATCCTCATTTTTGCCGGATATATCAATATACGAACTGTACTGCGTTTTGTCATATAGCAGACGAAAAGATCCAACGTGATACGGTTGACCTGTAAAAACAACTTATTGGCTTTAAAAAAAGGCAAATTATTTAGCTGTTACCAAACTGAATAAGAAGAGACGTATAATCATCCCCATCATCGAAATCGTAATCTTCCGTATCGATAGTTGCACCCATATCCTCCGTGGCGACATTATAAGTAGGCACAACAAAACCGTCCAATAGTTTTGGCATGTTTACAGTATGCTTCGCTTCTAAACGGGATGCATAGAAATCCTGTCAAGATAAAATCAGACAAATAAAATAAATTGTTTATATTTAGTAGAACATGCACCCCTACCTTTCCTTTGGAGCACGAAGTTCCAACAATCTTTATGTACTGAACTGCCTGCGAAGGAAAATACAGAAATTGCCAAGACCGGCATTCATAGTCTTTATGGTCTACGATGCTTTCCCATTTTTCTTGATCGACAGAAATGTATACATAATACGAATACGATATTGCCTTATCGTCCCACAGATAAAACTTAATATGATTGATTAAACTGATTTTGTCCAATTTTACTATTATTTCGCCATTTGATGAAGTATTGAGATAAGCATATCCTTAAAAAAAATAAATAAAAGGTACTCGAAAAAATAAATACTCACCCAGAGAGCCAAGAGTACTCATATCGTACATAGTGAGTTACTACGTGATAAACCTAGTAGATCAGATTGCAAAATGTGGTGGAGAAAAATTTTTTGTTGTTCCTTATGTTTTTTGGGGTGCTGAGCACGAATCCGGAGGTCCCCATCAACATTTCGTTGCGGAACAGGGTCAAAATCGCGAAAAACCCTAAAATTTTTGCTAATTTTCCGTTATTTGGCCCCTACCTCTGAAACTATTTATTTCTGCGAAAAGATCTCCATGAATATGTTAAAGAGCACATAATTGCACGTCCAAAGAGACATAAATATAATAAATCCGTTGAGCGGTATTACTACAATTGATAATTTAAATTTGCCATTTTTAACCCTTGTGTTGCCACCCCAAAAAAACTTACAGTGTCTGCCACCCGGGTACCTGGGTGGCGGTATTACTACAATTGATAATTTAAATTTGCCATTTTTAACCCTTGTGTTGCCACCCAAAAAAAACTTACAGTGTCTGCCACCCGGGTACCTGGGTACCCCCCAATGAAACTCTTGCTAAAAGTCCATTGTAGCTGTTTGTTTAAAGACCATGCACTGAATTATTGACGTTGGCGTGAAGAAGGCAGGCATTCAGTCACTGCTGAGAGAGTTTCGATGGACGAATAAAAGAAAACGATGACGACAAAAGAAACGCTGTGGAGGAGAGTGGCAATGAAAATGAATATGTATTTTGGAGTGCAGAACCTGAATCCGTAACTTCCCACCAAAATTTTGTTGCAAAACAGGGTCGAAATTGCAAAAAACGCAAAAAAAATGACTATCAATTGTAGCTCTATCGCTTAACACATTTTAATGATTAATTGCGCGTCGTTTTTGATTTATAAACAAAAAACCGGGAAAACTCCGAAAATTTTGGGTTTCTTCGAGGTTTTGACCCTGTTACGCAACGAAATTTTGGTGGGAAGCTCCGGATTCGAACTCAGCACCCCAAAAAACAAAAGAAACAAAAAAAAATTTTCTCCACCACACTTTGCAATCTGAAATCGCCTAGTAACTACACTAACATCTGGAAGAAGAACGACGTATCTGCAAAAATTGTTTTTTTTTTAGGTAAGTATGCCACTAGATCTCAAATTGGCTACATTTTCAATAAAAACGAATTATACCCTATACCCATAAGATGGTAGGGTATATTGTTTTTGTTACGCCAGAGCCACCGGAGGTATGGCAAAATATATATATAAATGATCAGGGTCGGTCCCTGAATCTAATAAGCCATGTCTGTCTGTCTGTCCGTGTGTCTGTCTGTTAGCACGATAACTCCCGAAATAATGAAGCTAGCGGTTTGAAATTTTGGTTGAATGTTTCTTTTGCTAAAATCTTGGACGGTGTTGAAAATGGGCCAAATCGGACCACGGGTTCCCCTACCTCCCATACAAACTACCCCTCCTTGATAATTTAATCCGGCCATAACTTTCGCTAGAATATCGCTATCGACTTGAAATTTTGATCAATATATGATTCTGACATATACTGTGAGTTGATGGAAAGTGGAGTAGGTCCGACTACCCCTACCCCTACTTCCCCTACAAAGTTATATTCCGCCATATCTTTTGATAGAATGTCACGAAAAACTTCAAATTAGTATCAAATGGTAGCCGTTGGATGCCTTGACAAGGTTATAAAGATGTGTCAGGTCCGACCCATCTACCCCTCCCTCCCCCACAAAAAATATGAAATTGAATATTTTGGGTTTTGCGTGCCTTCTAGGTATGTACATGGGTATAGGGTATACACTCATCGTGCTATTCGCACGATTAGAACTCGGTCTCGTTTTGATTTCAAATGGATGTTAAAATACCATCAAAATGCAAACACAAAATGAAATAGGCATACAGGTGGATTAAATTTTCAACTGCAATTTTTGACAAATCAACAAATTTGCACTGCGTCGTTCTTCTTCTGAAGAACTCTTAATTTCACCAATCATAATAATTATACCCTACCAAGATGGTACATATATGGTATGTATATTGCTTTTGTTACGCCGATATTATTTATGTAACACCTCAACACTTCTGTGAAGTTAGCCCTCCTACATTCTCAAATTACGTTCGTAACCGTTTGTTCGCCGGCGGGTACGTTTGTTCGTGATTGTTCGTCAATTATTTTCGTTTGTTCGTCTCTAATTATTTAATAATAGCAACTTTACAATAAGGAGTGCGAACTTACCCCGCCATCTGTAAATATGGTCGGATAGGTATAAATTTCTTTGGTATGAATCGAAAGCCAGACGTTTGTTTGTTTTGTGTGTTTGTTCGTCCTGGAAACGCAAGGATTTAGGAGTAATTAAAAAAAACTCGTCTGCTTAAAGCAGACTCGTAGCGCTACCGTTCACTTTGGAGTGGCCTTATCCGTTTACTAAGCAGCAATTTGACTCAGGCCGTGTGGTAATCAATCCACAAACTATTTAGACACAGACTCTCCTGCGGGAGGGCTAAGTTAAGTAAAATTTTAAAGTTGCTATTATTAAATAATTAGAGACGAACAAACGATTTTAATTGACGAACAATTACGAACAACGTAGCCGCCGCCGAACAAACGGTTACAAGCGTAATTTGAGAATGTGGGATAGCTAAGTCACCTCAACGGAGCCACCGGAGGTATGGCAAAGTATATGTAAATGATCAGGGTCGGTCCCTGATTCGATTCCGAAATAATGGAGCTAGCGGTTTGAAATTTTGGTCAGATATTACGCCTCCTTGATATTAATTCGGATAAACTTTCGACTAAATACCACTAGCGACCTGAAATTTTGTCCAATGCCTAATCGTGACATATCCTCGAAGTTAATGGAATATGGAAGTGGACCAGGTCTGACTACGCCTACCCCCCTACAAAACTATTCAGCCATATCTTTTGACAAAATATTCCAAAAAACTTCAAATTTGCCAGATCCGGAAAATTCGAATATTCAATATTTTTGGGTCTTGTGTGACTTCTAGGTCTGTACAGACGTACAGAATTTTGCTGTACAGTACAGCATTTTTACTAGCCGTACAACATCTAAAAGCGTACTGCAAAATGTACAGCATTCTCGATTTCACACATTAGCTGCATTCAGCGAACGAATTTCACTGGAAAAACGCTGGAAATGCTACAAGAATTGCCCGCCACCGACCTCTCATACGTTTTAGGCCAATCAATGAATGCACAAAAAAGGGTACACCCCTTAAGTAAGTAAGCTGACCAGACGTACAGCATTTTGATGTACAGTACAGCATTTTGATCTGTCGTACAGCATTGGAAAATGTTCAGCAAAATGTACAGCATTCCTCATGTCACACAATGAATCCTAATTCACTACATAATTAAATCTTCGATAAGGCCTTGAACAGTCACGTCTGCCTTTAATGTGTAAAGTTTGACCCCTGTACCCTGTGCGATCGATATTTAGCGAGATAATTGCACTTTTATGTTTGCATCTTTCATTTTCGACAACCGCGAGCCCTTCCCAATCTCTCTGAAAAATTTGCAATAGTAGAGCTACTTGGCGCTCATATTTCCTCCAAATTTTACGGTCCTCTTATCCGCGTTCGGAAGCTTCAGCTGCTTAAATTGTTTCCTAATCGAAAAATGTCCATGCCTTGGAAATTCTTGAGTTGAATTTTGAAATTTGGCAAACATATTTGGTGAACATTTCAAGGCTCTAGCTGCCAAGGTTCAGAAGTTACAACCGTCGAATGATGAGATTTTTATTTATTTTCCCTATGACAAAACTATTGAAAAATCAGCCACTGTACTCTATCCGATTCCTTTATCACCCTCTATAGGAAAATGTATATATGTACTAAAGAAAGGACTCGGCATGGGTGTTAGATAAAGATTTTTCGAACATTTCCTTAGAGTCAATTTAAAAGGGCGTTAAAATCCCAAGGAACCGGCATGGCATCAACCATGGAGAAATGCATACTCGGCTCCAGAAATATTGCAACCAGGGTAAGATCAGATTTACACCGCCAACATTTTTCAAGTGGAGCGAGGGGTGCCAATGTAAGGCAATTCGTTTAGATTACTGGCTCGTCCATACATTTACTCAGATCCTGTGGCTCGCCCTTGGCTTCGTTCAGAACTCACTCTGTCTGTTGCGCTTTTCATAATTCGCCAACATCCTTGCGACCAGCGCTGGTAGGCAGTGGATAAGGCGAGGTGCGATCGCAGCGAGGGGTAAACCAATAGATGGGAATTGGTAAAATTTAGAACTTTGGCTCGTCCTTAGGATTACTCAAATCCTATACCTCGATCTTCGCTCCGATCAGACCTCGCTCTCTGTTGCGCTTTTCATGATACGCAAACATTTTTGATACGTAGCGCTCCTGGGAAATAGGAAATAGGCGAGCGCAGCGAGCGGTGAGTATATGGAAGGCAATTTGTAGAATTTAGACCTCCCCGTCCATACGTACATTCAGATCCTGTATCTCGCCCTACTCTGCGCTCAAACCTCTCTCTGTCTGTCGTGCATCAGAGAATTTCACAAAATTTTTGCGACGTTGACCTCGGACCTGGAACCTGGAAGTATGACTGAGGATTTGCTTGAAAACCGAATTCCACAAGCATGTGTACAGCATTGGGCCTTCGGGAGTCTGGTCACCTTAGTGTAGAGAACATCCAAGGGGGAGACGATTTTTTTCTTCAGGGTTTCGTTAGAAGTAGTTACGAGGTAAACATACTAAAAAACATAAATTGATATACAAGTATCTATTGGCTATATGCATGTACACTGTGTTGATGTTTTCTATGTAAAATTTCTGATTATTCTGATTATTGTTCTGCTATATGATATATGCTATGATTAATTAGCTATATCTGGATAACTGTTAAGGAGTTCGACCTATAGGGCTGAATTAAGATCGAGAGTGAAATTTTTCCCGCTGCGATTTTATCAATAAAAATGCATACTTACCGTCGTGGAATATGTCACAAACGGTGGGGAATTCCATAAGCTACAATCCGAGACCGGTTCCATAATTCTCCTCGGCCATTTTATGTATTATTTTTCGGTTCCCCGGTCATTTGTCATTTCAAGATGAAATAACCGTGAAATCGGAAAAAATGCATAAAATGGCCGAGAAAAATTATGGAACTGTTTCCGGATTGTAGCTTATGGAATTCCCCAGCATTCCCCACATATTCCACGACAGTTAATACATTTTCATTGAAAAAATCGCACCGGACAAAAAATTCACTCTTGATGTCAGTACAGTACTAGGCTTATGCATGTAATAGGAAATTGTGTAAGCTTTCATTCTTCCTCAGACATTGTTACCCTTCGCTCATAGAGTGAAAGCTTATATTAACTTTGTCATGAAGTTTGTAACGCATTAAAGGAAGCCTCTCGGACCGTATAAAAAGTATACATATATGTTCAGCATGACTTGGGGAGTCGATTGGGCGATGTCCGTCTGTCTGTCTGTCCGTCTCTTGTAGCGCGTTTTCCTCGGCCTCTATAAAAGCAACGGGGCTGAAATTTTGCACGCATGCTTATTTCTGTTGCAGGCTGCTTGCATGTTTGAATTGCTAAAATCTGACCATGGGGTCATGGGGCTGCCATACAAACCCAACCCCTAAATTGAGTTCTTATAAGAAAAACTTTTTTATTTGTGTGCCAGATTCAATCAAACTTCACACAAATGTGTTTTAGGTGATGCCACACAACATATGTAAGAGGCGCCACAGACCCTCTGACCGATCGGCCAGATTTTTTTATTGCGAGATAAATCGGAAGGCGTATGGGACCATCGGATTCAATTTTTTAATTTGACGCGTGGAACGTATTGGCAATGCAGTTTTCCGTACAATCATTGTGTTCTCAGTCTGTCTTGTGGACCGTGAGACTGTCAATTTCAGAATGCCCGATAAATTGCCGAAAGGTCCATCTAGATTAGTCGCCAAATGGATGCGCGTCCAAAAACTGGCATCGCGTACAGCTATTTGGCTGCTACTTAGCATCCACACTATAGCAGCCAAATGGAGACAGAAAATGACATAACCAAAATTTAATTTTGGTGATTTTTTAAATTTAATTATCAAAATCGGACTCTGCGCGTTTGAATTACTACACGGCCATTCAAGAATATTATTCAATTTCACACAAAAGAACAATATCAAAAGCTGCAAAATTGTCACTTTGAATTTGACAAGCGGTTGTCAAAGCGGTTGGTTGAGTTGCCACATTGAATATCAAAACTGGACACACAGCCAAATGGCTACAAGTTTGGATGGAATGACAACAGCCATTTGGCTGCACATAACGCCATTTGGCAACTAATCTAGATGGACCTTAATGTATGTGCTGTACGGGCGGCAGATCGATTGTGGGTAATCGATTGCCCAATCGATCGGCCGAGAAATCGTCAGGTTTGTGGCGCCCTTAATGTATGTGCTGTACGGGCGGCAGAGCGATTGTGGGCAATGGATCGACCGAGAAATCGTCAGGTTTGTGGCGCCCTTAAAAATGAATGGAATCTCCCCAAATTAGTTTTCCGAATAAAAACTTGTTTTAGTTGTGCACTGATTTCAACCAACTTCACACAAATGTGTTTTAAGTGATGCCACAAAACATTTATGTAAAAATGGATGTAATCAGACCATGGCGTCTTTATTCAAACCACAAAAATATGTTAAAACAACTGAAATCGTACTGTAAGGCCATAGGGCTCAAAAGAATATTTTCTAAAAAATAATTTGTTTGTGCACTAGAATAAAACTAACTCAAATAATATTGTTTCATCGACGTCATGGAGCTTATGTGAAAACGAACGTCAGTCCCCCCCCCCCCCCCCCCGATCGCGTGCTTTTAGTATAGTTTCCTCGTAACTACGCCTTATAAATCCGTGAAACAAAAAACCGTCACCCTCCTCCCAATTTTCCACAATTTTGGTCTTTATTCTTATAAATGGGAAAAATTAAATTCGGAACCTTGAAATAAGCTCTAGAGCTTTTGACTGATTCAAGACCAGGCAACAGGAAGTATATCAAATAAAAGAAAATTGCATACTGCACAAATTAGTCTTGCGACGTTTATCTGAAAATCGATCGCGGCAGACAACAGAACCAAACAAATGAGGAAAAACGATTTTTTTGACAATTGTCGGCTTTGAATAGGCTATATCGGGGGAACGTTATGAATCCTATATCTGTATGTGGAACAAGTTTATAGGTAATAAAATGGGCCTCAATACTGCCATACAAATAATTTCAGTAGGACTCACCGTTTCCGAGATATTTCCGAAATAAAGACGAAAGCCTCCGAAATCGGCACCTTTTTCCCCTATCCCGACGTTAGCTCACACCCCACGACCGCGGGCTTTTAGTAAATTTTCCTCCTAACCCCCCCCCCCCTTATAAATCCATGAAATAAAACACCGTCACCCTCTCCCGATTTTCCACAAAGTTTGTCTTTATATTTATAAATAGAGAAAATTGGATTCGGAAGCTTGGTTTAAGCACTTAAACTTTTGACTGATTGACATATGTATGTAGGATATTTATATTTTACCCGCAAGATACTGTAGAGACAATAATAGGGTTACCAGACAGGTCGGGTCTAAACTAAATCCAGAACGGTGAAAACTATTAAACGAGAGAGGGAGAGGGGTGTTGGGGCTCGGCAGTTACACCCATCGGCTGTACCGATATCTGAGTGTCTATATGAGCATAAAAAGGAAAGAAACATGTCTAATCATAACTAAATAAATCAATAATAATAATAAATCAACAATATTTTTGGGAGTCGCCATTTTTGTTAATAATATTACGTTTTCGGGATGAGATCGCGAACCGTTTCAGGCCTAGTCGATAGCGCTTCATTGTTTTTTTTTAGAAAAAAACAGACCGAGGCTAATTTCGGTCGCGGCCGAAATTTGAATACGCGTCACATTTGAATGAAACCTAAGCTTCTTTTGTGTTAACAATTTCTACCGCAGCTCCGATTCCATCTGTTCCTAGATGCGTCCCCGCAGGGGCGTCGGTGTCCTTGTGACACCAGCCAAGGAAGGCTGAATGTAGTGGGACAAAGATCTTTGGTGAGTTGTGACACCACGGACCTAACAGCGCAAGGGGGCCCCTGGTACAGTTGATACGCCATGGCGAGGATCTGTATAAGGACCATTCGGGCGGTAACGTTCCCGTGCTCTTGAGTTATGTACGGGTGGCTCTTGGCGTGACCTACCTCCTCCCATAGATTACGGGAGGGAGGTCACTAAAGGCCAAGCACGATTATGGTGTCCTCTGGTGGGGAAGTGCATCGTATGGAAATCGTGTGAGCTTCGGAGTTGACGGCTTCGCATGACCCGAGTCCTGAAGGGGCTAGTTAGGGAGAACGCGGCCTTGGTGGTAAATGCCTACGCGCCTATATCTAACTAGTTTGTGGATTGATGACCACACTGCCCGAGTAGCATTGCTGACTAGTAAACTGAAGGGGCCACCTGGATGTGAAAAGCAGCGCTACGTGTCTACACAGGCTCGTAGTCACAGGTCCAACGAGCGTGGGATGTGCATGTCTGAATTCGACGTGAGGCTTAACCAATAGGGGGCCGAAGGAGGATCACACCTGCTATAGAGAAGTCTATAGCGAATAGTGAACTACGGGGATGGGCGTGCCCAGGGGACCATGGTCCTTACCCATCAAGGCGTTGGCTTCGTAGTGGCTGGAGGTTGTTACCCAAGTCATCCAGCTAGTGATGCAACCCCGGGGTTGGGTTCCTGATGGTGTGTGCATGCGCCGGATGAAGAAATCCCCATCTGACAATAAGACCTTGTCACTAAAAAGCCGAAGGTCCAAACATTTAGCGGGACCGGGAGATAAAGGCCGAAATGCTAGGTGCTCCCCTGACGGTATACCTCGTAGATGGTTTGCTTGTTCCTAGATGCGTTGAGGCTAGTGCACGATGAATTTTGGTTAAGATTCAAAAACGAAAAAAGTTTCTCTTGCATGAACCATATATTTTGGATTTAGTTTGTATGGCAGCCCTATGACGCAATGTTCCAATTCCATTCGTTCCTAGATATGTTTTGAGGTTTTCTCTCTCTCTCTTTCGATTACCGTAACTACTAGTGGAGCAGAGATAACTGAATTCGGAGTGTGATACGGTTGTCAGCCATACCACTTCCTAGTCGCATTGTTAGTTTATTATTCTACTATAAGAATATTTCTTATCATCTTCTTCTCAATAATAAACTTGCGAAACGAGTTTCCAAACTCGGCACGACTCGAGTTTGGAAACTCGTTTCTCTATGAGTGTCTATTTCACAGAGTGGCGACCGAACGATCACGGCCACAGAGCACGACGAGGCTTTACTAGGAACATATTTGGGTGAAGTTTGGTTGAGATTGGTACATAAAGAGAAAAGTTTTTCTTAGAAGAACCTAATTCTCAGGGGTTGGTTTGTATGGCAGCCCCATGACCCCATGGGCCGATTCCATTCGTTCCGACATATATACAGCGTACACTAAAAAGAAACGTGTATACATAATTTCAGTCCGATAGCTTCAAAACTGAGGGACTAGTTTGCGTTGCAACAGATGGACATCGCTCAATCGATTTCTCTCGTCACACTGATCCATAATATATATACTTTTCATAGTCGAAGGTGCTTCCTTCTGTGCGTTGCAAACTTCATGACAAAGTTAATATACCCTTTCACATAGTGACGGGTATAAAAATCAATGTCAGGTTCATGCATTGATCAAAAACCTTCGTTTCTTAAAAATGACTCCTTTTTCCTGCAAAAACTTAACGGATCCTTCGACCGAATTGAAAGTGAATGGCACACCCACGTTGAAAATCTATCCACTTGGAAATTTGAAATACAATTAATTAATATTCAATCAGAAAAATATTAAAATTAGTTAAAAAGAATTAAAATACCCATTTTAGCAGGTACTTTTCAGTTTCCCTATAAGCCACCTTGGTGTTCTCTGTAAATTCGTCACATTCTCGGTTCTTACCCCCATTGCGCTATTTCGAAAGTATTACTTTACGGCAAGTGGAAGGTACTTCGCGTCTACTCTGTCCTTCAACGCTTGTGACACTGCGTCCACAATATTCAAAATTTCAACTATACTGTTGTTCTTTTTTTCTGACTTTTTCAGATTACTGTGGAATACTCAGATTAAGGAATGCACAAATAAAAGGTAGCATTCTGCGAAGTCATGAGTGAAAAACGCCCCCATGGACACAAACCTTAAAGCAGGGAACATCTCTAAAATACTATGGACTACTGGCATTAAACTTAACCACCGTGTCTTGCTGTGGTACAATAGTTCCTTGAAAGACTCTTCAGCGAATTCGCAAAAACCTGTCAACTCTTCAGCAATAGTAATAATTGAAAAATACTGATAAATTTTGAAGGACAAAGTCTCTATATCGAATAACGTAAATCTGCCTAAATCATGTTGTGGAGAACGTGCGATGAACCTTCGAGCAGGTATTAATAGAAGGAGAGGCAACATCGCTGAAAAAGTGTGCCGAAAGCGCAAATTCATGGGAGAGAAAAATACAATAACAACACTGTTGAAGCAAAGCGATTTGACACAAGTAGAGTAACAGTACATCTCGATTCAAACAAAGTTCCATGCTTTGACAACCCACTTTTAAAGACAAAGAGAATGAAGAAGAAGAAGAATTCAACCAAGCGCGCACGAATTTTTGACACAATTACTACTTTACTGTTAGATGCTTGCTCTCCCATGTATTAGATTCTCGGCACATTTTTGAGCTGTCACTTTGTATGGAATTCGTGACTTTCGCCCTCTCCTTCTATTAATACCTACTCAAAGCGATGAACATCCAACTCCGAGGATAATCAATGTCGCAATTATTTAGACACGAAAGTCCTATGCAGTATGTAATTGAAATTACATATTCAAACTAAACTAATAAAATATTTTTTTTTCATTGACGCGTCTATTTTAAAATTGTAAAACTTCTTGCAAGAATATATTTGGTACGGTAAAAACCAGGACGTTTTTCTTATTTTCGGGAGAAAATCAGGACACCAGGACGGAGGGGTCAAAACCAGGACATGTCCTGGAAAACCAGGACGTCTGGTAAGCCTAGACAATAATAATATGGCTTTAGATCTGTGCCTGCTAAAACAAACTAATTCTAATTCGAAAAATCTCAAAATTTTACACAAAAACTGAAGTCTTCAAAAGTTTACACAACAATTTAAACACTACAGTGCTCCTTACATTTACAGACTTTTGTATAAAAACTCGGCTTCAAAACTTTTCGTTACTGTCGATGTAGGTTACTTTTATACTTTTTATTAAATTTATGATAATAAAAAAAAATAATATTACACGCAAAGATCAAGTCGCAATTCAAAATTTCATTCACATGTTGGGCGTATGTGTATTTTATTTTGTGTTCGTATTTTTACTGTACTCTAATAGGCTATTCACACATGGCCGCAAAATCTAGGTAGATTATCAAATCTTGCAGGCTCTTCACTCGTAATCTTTTTCCACGACTTGACAGTGCAGAAGAGTCCGTCGCAACTCCGACAATTTCATGCACGACTGAAACTGCTATTTATAAGAATTTGTTACAACAAGAAGTGGAATCTATTTATCTTATAGAAACCTAAGGCAATGATTTATGTTCGTCAAAAAGTGACAAAATCACACCTATGTGTACAAAACCGTGGACAGAGCGGAAAGTGGGTTAGACGGCTTCGACATTTTTTGCCAAGGAGCTCACCACACTTCACCACGATTTTGTAGAAATTTTGGTTATAAATAATCTCAGTACAACAATTTTAGCCTAGATTTTGCAAAATCTTCTGAAGTCTGTAGACAGCTTAAGATGAAGTTTTAGCCAAACTTATTGGTTGTTGAAAATGTAGCCAATTTGAGATCTAATGGCATATTTAACTAAGAAATGGCAATTATTGCACTTACGTTGTTATTCTGGATCTACGATATATTATCGTAGCTTGCGGTTTTGTGCGATACTAAGTTCAAAATAACGTGAACTTCTAATTTTTGTGGGAAAATATTTAAACTTCGTAGAAAATTAACAGGGCATTTGGAAGATTTAGCGGGAATTCATAGTCCTCACTTATCCTTAAGGGAATCCTTATTAGTTTTGCGATACACAGTCGTTCATACTTAAAAAGAAATTTGATTTTTTTTTGTTCCTACTACTCGATAGTTTTTTTATTTCCATAAAAATTACGCTAAATTGTAATCTAGGGACGCGGGAGCGTCCCGCACGCCAAAGAAAAACGAAGAAATTTGAACAAATAAAAAGTGAGAAGCGACTAAGACTATGTTTACACGACGGAACAAGTACGGGTTTTCGGACCTCTGTAGCTCGGACCCTGGTTGGTCCTGAGTCTTCAAATTCGGTAAGCGTTGTCGCTCGCGCCGTCTTACGAAGTGTAGAAAATTTCAAGATGATACGATAAGAAACACCGGAGATATAATAGTTTGAAAATCGCATTTTTTCAAAAATCTTGTTCTCGTTGTTCTCGTTGTTCTCGTCGTTCTCGTTGTTCTTGTCGTTCATTGACAGGGCTACAGCCTTGCAGAGGGCATCTCCGGATTTGGTCTCTTTTCCCATTGATAGAGTCTATCGTGAAGGTGTGCATAGGCTATCGTTTGCTCCGATCCGTGAAGTAGAAAAAAAGATACAGCGGAAAATGTGAAAAAATACATAGAGTTTCTCGCTTAAATCTTTTTATATGTTTTAAAGGAAGCATTTTGCAAAAATCGGGGATAGGCCCGAAAAAAGCCTAGAAAAGAATCGTACAGTATAGTATAATTGGTAGGACCGAACAATCTTTTGTATCTAAAATTTTCAGTTTTAGATCGTCTGCAAGAGAGGGGGCGGGTCAAAGTTCCTGTTTTGGTTCGTCTCATATATACGAGTACGTACATATTAGGTTAATATTGGATGAGCATACGCACTGTTTCATTCATCCCGATGATCCTAAAGCTTCCACCAAATCAGCGCGGTAGCGGTACGCGGTACACACAACACACACACACCACAAGAATTGACAAGTACTCCGTCGTGTACCGCGGCGGAAACTATTTCATACATTCTGACACGTACCGCTACCGTTCTGCGCTGGTTTGGTGGAAGCTTAAATATGGCGCTGGGACACCAAATCGGTTTTGTCAAGACGGTGTATTCTGTTGTGTTCAAACCAGAGTTACGTGATGATGGCATATGGAAAATCGATTTTTCAAGGAATTCTGATGAATTAATTTGAACAAAATTTGGCATGTAGATTTATTCTTGTAATTCCACCCGGTTTGATCCTGTTGTGGTAGGCAAAAAGGTACTGTTAGTTATATAGTGAATTTCATAGCTATCCCTGATTCTTGGTCATGAAACCACTTTATTGTTGTAAAAGCAATGCTCGTCAGGACTCAGGTTTTCGGGACCTTTGATGAGGGATAAAAGGATATTTTCACATGTACATGTCTTTCTCTTTGTGTCTTAGGCGCAATGTGGAACTTAGGAAATATGTATGTTATTTGAATCACATATTGAGTACCCAGTGAGGCTTAATGGTTACATTAAAAATTAAGATTTAAGATTTAAGATTAGGATGAATGTGATAGAGATGAAGTAAAGATTTAGACTCAATTTAGGGCTAAGGTGTTAAAGTCAAAATCAAGTTTAGGGTAACGGATAGGGTTAAAGTTATTGTTACATCGCAGTTAACGTTATTATTAGGGTTAAATGTAAGGATAGGGTTTGGGTTAAGATTGAGTCTGAGTTTGAGGTTTAGGTATAGGCCAGGGTTATGGTCAAAGTTAGGGTTATCATTAAGTTTAATGTTATGTATAAAGATACCAAGGTTAGCGAGGTTACTAGGGCAACCAAGGCCATCGGGGTTACCAAGGTTACTAAGGGTTTGCAAGATCACCAAAGTAGTCAAGTGTACTATGGTTACTAAGATTACCAAGGCGAGCAGGTTACCAAGGAGACCAAGGAGACGAAGGTTAGCAAGGGGTTTATCATTCTTATAATTATTGTTCTCAAACAAATTCGTGACAATGGGGCAATGAATATCGTCTTCATAATACATTTACGAATTTTGTAAATCGAAAACTGCAAAAAGATATGATATCTCACAAAAACAACTGTGTTGTTAAAGGTGTCCGCCAAAGAAAAAGTCATCAGCCGCAAAAATGATTGATATAAATACATTCCCGCCAAAATACTCGCATCTTGTCTCAATGATGGTGGTAGAGCAAATTTTTTTCAACGCTATTTGGCGGGGAGCTTGAATAAGGTTAATAACAAAATAAAATCAATGTTAAGAAATTTATGAAAGAACTTTTATCGTATAGAAAAAAAACGAGTTTTATACGAAGGAAAGCTAAATAAGGTTCTAAAACGCATTTTTATTTTCTATAAGACTGGAAGCTTCAAAATTATCAAGAAAAGAACATAGCAGCAAATAGTACCCTCGTTCAGCTCCCCGCCAATAAGCGTTGAAAAAAATTTGCTCCACCACCATCATTGAGACAAGATGCGAGTATTTTGGCGGGAATGTATTTATATCAATCATTTTTGCGGCTGATGACTTTTTCTTTGGCGGACACCTTTAACAACACAGTTGTTTTTGTGAGATAATGCTGACTCGAATAGTAAATTAACTCGACAAACGAAAATTAGGAAATAATATTTTAGTTTTGCCATGGACGAATAAGAACATTCGATATTGATGTTTTCAATTAGACCGTCTCTATTCATGAAATCGTAGAGCATAGACAAGTCACTTTGGTTATTGAACGTGTGTGGATAGGATAGTTTTTGTGGAATGTTTGTCAGACACAGTATGCAATTGAAAAGAAAAACTTACCCTTCATATATTTTTCCATTTTGAGATCGGTTTCTCCCTTCAAAAACGAGCCTCCTTTTAGTGTTTTTGCCCCTAGATGTACTGAGGCTACATTTATTTCGGACCCTAAAAATAAAAAGCATATCCGTAAACCATCTTTATTTACAACACAATAATAATTACGTAAGCTGCCGCGATAACGTAAATGTTTTGATGTTCTAGCCTCTTCAATGGCGTCTAAAAGTTGGTTTGATTCAAAAATTCTTGATTCTCTTACAACACCCAAAATTTTATCGATATTTATCAGTGACAGTCGAACTTGCGATGCGATAGGATTAATATCAATAGTGGCATTATTTTTGCACCACTCCTTAACACTCAAAAAAATTTCGTACTCAGATGCAAAGAAAGAATCTCTTTGTAATAACTTCTCCAGAATTTCCTTGGGTAGAGGATAATTACATAATTATATGTGTTTGGAAAAAGGAAAATATTTTTTTTTAGTATAGTGAAATTAAACCGAAAAAAAGGCCAAACCCAAACATAAAAAAGGGAAGTTTTGATGCAATATTGCTGCACACCCCTTTCCATACCCGCTAAAAAGTTGCACTATTTTGCGCGTCACGCGAGGGGGAGGCTTACGAAGAGTGGACATTTTCGTTTCATTATTTTTGGAAAACTTTACAACTGATCGCAAAATGTCCTAAAGACGAAGTAAACTTCTTCTTCTTGGAAATAGATATGGTGCAGCAACAGCAACAGCTGCAGCGGCCCAATTTATTTTAAATGGGTAACGTCAAATGGGTTTTGCTGCCAAAACGACGCGACGTCACCCATTTAAAATGTATTGGACTACATTATCGTTGCTGCCGCTGTTGCTGCATCATGTCTATTTCAAGCACAATACTCTTAAACTTTTTGTTATGGAAAATGATACCCTACATATTTATTATGTGGAATTTACATTTTTTTAGATTTACATGTTGTACTATAACTTTTAATAGAGTGTAGATAGAATATACGAATTTGTACCGATGTCACCAATTAAATGTATTTAATGTATACCGAAAAAGAGCTTCCTCCGACCAAGGACACTTCCCTTGCTCCTGTTAGTACCTATTTCTCAGAAATTCATACCTGACAGGTCTAAAAAAGTAGTGTTTCTCAATACAATTAGAGTCAAATATAAATTCCACATAATATGTTCGGGCCTAGGGGATAATTTTAAGGAACATTGCGCTATCAGCTCTCAAAAGAAGAATTTTCTGTTTCTTCTAATCGACACGAGCGACACTTAACTTACCATCCGCCATAAACTGGCAAATATCGAAAGCATAAACGTTCTCCTTATTTCAACGGATAGATCAAACCACACTATTTCAATTGCAACAAAAAAAAACGGATTCCTAATTACCAAAATTTCGCCAATTTAGTTGTGTATTAATGAATTCTTTTTATTGATTTTAAGTGTATTTATACAAGGATTGTATCTTAAAAATAAACCAGCTTTTTCAGCAATGATGCATTCAAAACGAATGCTTTTTTTATATAAACCAGCTTTTTTAGGGGAGTCGAAAAATCAAGAAAACTGGATGTGTTGGCGAGAAACTGGCGCTGCATTTTTGGATTCAGCGTGCCTGTTTTACTTTAGCACCGGTTACAAAGTCCCCTGAGTAATTTTCCAAATATATGCGTTACCCTTCTCTCCTTAACGTCACACACAAACGAGCGTAACTTTTTACAGCATACAGGAGGGAGTGTGTGTAACAATTTGGCATCAAAATTTATCTTTTTTGATGTTTGGGTCTAGGGCCAATTGCACTATACTATTATATAGACTCACCTCCGAAAGATCTTTAAATGATGAATGCTGGAGAATTTTAGTTGCATTATTATCCAAAAATGTATAACAGAATTCTATCAAAACTTCCAATTGATATGACCTAGAATGTAGTTGAAACATATGAGGTGCGTTTTGTTTTACTATCGGATACATGACAGAACAGCACAACTTCCATACAAAATTGAACATGAAGTTGGTGTGTGGAAGTTGTACCATAAAGTACGAAATTGGAATAGAGATGGAACTCCATTTAACATTAAAACCTACTGAACAACATTTTACCTTTGAGTGTGTGCTGTATGTAACGTGTACATCCAGAAAGATATCTTCTGTATATACACGTTACATACAGCACACACTCAAAGGTAAAATGTTGTTCAGTAGGTTTTAATGATATATGAAGTTCCATCTCTATTCCAATTTCTTACTTTATGGTTGTACTGTTCTGTCCTGTACCCAATAGTAAAATTAAATTAATTTAATTATTACATTAAATAAATAAATAAAAACTGCAGTCCAACATTGAGTCTACGGGGCAGATGTGTTAACGACATTCCACCAATATCATATTGATGGCTTTGTTTTTGTAGAGGTGTTGAGGACAACAATATACATACTCTTCCGAGTTATTTAACACCCATAAAATGGAGACCCATTTATCATCTGGATTAATCTCTCATATGGGTACCATTCCGTAAGCGATAGATAAATTGAATCCGCCTACAGGGGGTTTTGAGCCCACGACTCTATGCTTCGAACGAGCGCGCTAACCACTACACCAACCAGATGAATGCAACATAATCCATAAACACAAATATAATGATGCGGATGAAAAACTGTTATCGATAGAAATCAGTGATTAACGATAAAACGCCAGCAATAGAATGATTTAGTATTTTTTACTGTTATTGTGCCGTTGCTTTTCCATTGAGAATAATGACTTTCAATGTCAAAACTGATGAAGATTGCTATCTTCAATTGGAATGAAAAACGTTGTACCGCTTCCAATCCCATGGAACTGACTAAAATTACCCCAGTACCAAAATTAGGCATCGCCATTTTTTATTCTTAAAGGGCGAACCAGATAAGATACGTTACATCCCGTAGCGAACACCCGTCCAAAGTTGGTCCAATGTAGTTGTGTGTTACTGCACACATGGCACGGCAAGCGCCGATCCAAAATGCCACCAATACATTTTGCTTCGACGGAAAAGATCGTCATAGCAGGCAGGATAAGAAGGTAGTGTGTATTTGCCGGGAAAATATCACAATTTCAATTGTTTGTGGGTTTACATTTAAAACGCCAGCTCCCACGGCAACATGTCAATGTACCATGGTATCTCTTAAGGAATAAAGTCTAGACCGTAGCATTGCACTAGCTACAAGTACACATGCATATTTAAACTAATTTGAAAACTAGAATGCTCATTCCGCATAGCTTTATTTCTAAACATAGTCCATCATTTCTTTAAATTTAAAAATTTATAACAATATTTAATTTTCAAATTAAATATTTCAAATTATTTTTTTTTCTCAATGACTAGGACATCGGGTCAAACTGCTTCATTTATTGAGTATGTAATTTAAATACGGAGGCCACAGGATAAGTTTCTTGAATAGTGATGTTTTAGTATAGGTTTTTGCAAAATCAGACTCTTTTATCAGAATGTTCAAACATGTTTTACGTACTCAGAACGTTTTGATGTTCAAGTAATATTTGTGTTGTTTAAGAGTGAGTTGAGAAAATTTAGATAACAAATGAAATTTGCTTGAGTAAATGTACCAAGTATGTGGTTAACATTTTCTTCATGGAACGTAGAACTCTCAATTCTAAGTCGAACCTATTCATTTGTGTGCTGAAAATCATTATAGAGTTCGAAAAACCGAACAAGAGAAGATGAATTAGTCATCATCGTGAAAACTCTTAGACATCAGTTCAGGCTAGCGCCCGTTTCATCGATCTAACTACTGAGTTTGTATGTCATTTACACCCAACCCAGACCCTAAAGATGTTTTTTATACCCATTTAAAAACACTGCGTGTTTCTAGGCCCGAAGTATCGGGGTGTCTCATTGGTTTGAGCACAAGCAAAAATGGATGACTGTTCATCAAGAATATTCAACGGCCAATAAAGCCATTTACTTTTCAAAGAAACTTTTCCAGTGGCCGTGGAATAGAAACTAAGTACATATTAAGTAAATTGTAGTAATGTTGTAGGTTGGTGTAGTGGTCACAGTGCGCACACCTTCGGTGCACAGGTCGTGGGTTCGAGTCTCACCGCCAACGAATTCAGTTTATGGTGTTTTTCTTACTCACGATCCATGTAACGGACCACGATCTCACTTAGATGTTAGAAGGAGTACCCATTTATGGGGGATAAAAAACACTGCTTGACTACCGCAAGTAATAATAAGTAACTAATAGTTTTAAATACTGACCTGGAAGTTTCTAAAATAGAACAGATATTATCAACCGTCAGCGATCGCTGCAAATAGACCGTGCCAGCGGTCTCAATTTCCGAAACACCGTACTGGTTCGCAAGAGCGATCAAATCCAAAATATCAATATTCGAGATATTAGAAAACGTTAAACGTCCTGTAAAATGTTATTATATCAACAACTTTGTCGTTGGGGCACACAAACACAGCGAATCCATGGATTCGAAATCATGCTCTTTAATAGATTTTCGTTTTGTCGAAGGCCGCCAACGATTAAAATCCACGGATTCACCGTGTGTGTGCGGTCTTACGTTGCTACATTAAAAAACCAATTATCATTCCGAAGTCAACCTTAGCGAGAGAATGGTCACAAAAAGCAGAGTTAGCCATAGGTGACAGTCGCTCCCATATTTTTAGTATCTTCTAACTTTCATGCTGCGAAATTACTACGTATCAACTTTGATCAACCACTTTTGACGATACCCAGTCATTGGATGGTATTACAAAACGGAACAGTTGCGTATGTTCCGCAAACATGTTTACCATTCTGATCGCCTAACTGCCATTTTGAGGATCAGCAATAATCTCCAGTTCTTTTCCTTTGTGAAATATATTAACGAAAAGAACTGGAGATTATTTCTGATCCGCAAATTAGCAGTTAGGGGGGTAC
The DNA here is from genome assembly GCA_949715475.1 of Microchrysa polita. Classification (NCBI taxonomy): domain Eukaryota; kingdom Metazoa; phylum Arthropoda; class Insecta; order Diptera; family Stratiomyidae; genus Microchrysa; species Microchrysa polita. The sequence continues at coordinate 38,146,560 of OX454416.1, forward strand.
ATTACGCTTTCAGGTCCCCAAGGGAAATTTTGGGGTACATTACGCTTTCAGGTCCCCAAGGGAAATTTTTGATGTTTCCGATATTTTCCGCTATGTGTCCGCTATATGGCGGACGGTAAGATAAGTGTCGCTTGTGTCGATAAGAAGAACAAGAAAAATTTCCCTTGGGGACCTGAAAGCGTAATATACCGAAAGCGTAATATACCAATTTTTCTTGTTCTTCTTATCGACACTAGCGACACCGTCCGCCATAAAGCTATGTGTCCGCTTTATATCGGAAACATCAAAAATTTCCCTTGGGGACCTGAAAGCGTAATGTACCGATAAGAAGAACAAGAAAAATTTCCCTTGGGGACCTAAAAGCGTAATATACCGGAAAATATCTGAAACACAAAAGTTCTCCCTATGAGAACGGATAGCAGAACAAGCCATTTAATAAATAATTGAGGTTCAACCAACGCCGTCTATATATTAAGGCCGCAATGTAGAATCTTAGACGTCAAAATCAGCTCGTAATTTTTGGTTATGTTCGCCAATGTTGCACTATTTTGTTTTTGCTTTTTAGTACGTCATATGCTTGTTTTTGTTGTTTGTTCGTGTAAATCCAAAATTGAAGAGCTAAACTATGACATCATTGTACAGCTGAGTTGTGGCTATGATACACTCCCAATCAATAGGATAGTTCCACTTGTAAAATGGCTGTATTTCGGTAAGTGATAACGGTATTTTCTTCAAACTTGTTGACAATATTTACAGTAGCCTGCCTGTTCTTTGAATAACAGGATGTCTCAAATCCGGAGTCCCGTTATGATTTTCTTACGAGAATTCATAAAAACAGTACAAATGGTGAAGTCAATAGGATAGTTCCAGTGGAAATAAAACATCAAATAACGGTAAGAAAGGATAATTTTACTTTGGAAAATGAACCTGGTAATAAGAAGAACTTTATTTAAGTAATTAGAGCTCAAAAAAATAATGAATTGAGATTCCACCCGGGCAAACCAAGTGAAAATACAGTTACTCACATTAACTTTCCGTCGATAGTTACAAATAGCTACCCTTCAGACTTTCAAATGGTAGAATTTTGATGACAGCTATTTTCACTCGCACTCTTGACCTGAGTCATCGATAGCCATGATCCATGATAGCCATATGGAAAGTGACCGTTGAGAAAATTCAAATATGTGAAATCGGTTACGGGTATTACATATTATCAAATTTTACGATTTTAATTAATTTTTAGGCAATGTTTTCTTCTTAATCGAACAAAGTGTACGTATTGATTTCGAGTAGTATGAACAATAATTGTAAATGCCATCGAATTTGTTGTCCACAGAAATGTTAAGTGGCATATTTCTCTTTTCGTGGAAATTATTGATCATATTTTATTCAAATAGTTATGATCTTTTTCTTTTAACTTTTTAAAATTATTTTATGAAAATATTTTTTTTTTTTAATTCAACGGCTATTCTGACATTTCCATCCACCCCCTGAAAGTTCCTTCACAACTAAGATGGTAGCCAAATATGACTACAGATACGACTACGAGTGAATTAAGGAACGCACTCCAGTTCCGCTGAAAATTCTCTCACAACTAAGGGGATGCATATACCTCGAGAGTAAAATTTATTCCGATGCGATTTTCTCAATGAAAATGTAGTCTTTCTGTCGTGGACTACAAGTGATATTTAAGGAACACACTCCTGTTGGGTATGCAGCGGTGGACATTGTTTTTAAATTCTGTATCAGGCAAAATTGAACAGGTGTGTAGTTTGAGAAATACAAAACAAATTTTAATTGTCATCATTTGTACCAAAAACCTTAAGAAAAAAAATCATTTTAGCGTTAATTAATTATTTCGAATTCAAAATATGCCTTCCCTCAAATTTATAGAGCAGTACGCATGATTTTAAATTTTATTAAAATTTAAACTTTTGCTCAAATCGAAATCCGGATTATCGGGGTCTTACTGTAATTAAGAAAATGATGGATGACCCAATATTATCTTACCTGTGTATAAATAGCGAAGCAATATTTTGAAAGCTTCGATCGGAGCATCAAGCGCAACTTCAGACTTAGCTGCCTCTGAAAAACCACCAAAAAGTAATCCTCTAAAGAATTCACATCGAGCAGCAAGTATTGATCGATTTGCCGGCAATTGATGTCTCTCAACTATCAACACTACATCCGAATATTCACTATTCAAATATAATACTGACATTTGGTCTCCGAGACGGTCTGAAAAGCATGTTCAAACATTTGAATATGCACATTCATATAGTATTATGTACGTACCTGTTAGAACGAGTTCTCTCGATTCAACAGAACTGACTGCCATTTTAAATATTTTCTTCTATCGGCAACGTGTACTTTTTAGAACTTCAAGGATACGATAAAAATGCAACCTGTCACTGAATACGATTTGAATTTTAAAATGACAATGATGTCTCTATATTGCAGTTTCTTCGACTCCTGGAACAAAGATACCGTTAAACAAAACAAGTTCTCCGTCCGCATGTCCGCATGCAATGTGTATAGCGAAAGCAAAACGTCAAACTTGTCAATGTTTGCTTCGGTTAAAAATTTCGGTATATTACGCTTTTAGGTCCCCAAGGGAAATTTTTCTTGTTCTTCTTATCGACACTAGCGACACCGTCCGCCATAAAGCTATGTGTCCGCTTTATGGCGGAAAATATCGGAAACATCAAAAATTTCCCTTGGGGACCTGAAAGCGTAATGTACCAAAATTTCGGTACATTACGCTTTCAGGTCCCCAAGGGAAATTTTTGATGTTTCCGATATTTTCCGCCATAAGCTGGTACATTACGCTTTCAGGTCCCCAAGGGAAATTTTTGATGTTTCCGATATTTTCCGCCATAAGCTGGTACATTACGCTTTCAGGTCCCCAAGGGAAATTTTTGATGTTTCCGATATTTTCCGCTATGTGTCCGCTATATGGCGGACGGTAAGATAAGTGTCGCTAGTGTCGATAAGAAGAACAAGAAAAATTTCCCTTGGGGACCTGAAAGCGTAATATACCGCAGCTACATATCTAAATGTAGCATTGCAATTCAACGCGGTATATTACGCTTTTAGGTCCCCAAGGGAAATTTTTCTTGTTCTTCTTATCGACACTAGCGACACCGTCCGCCATAAAGCTATGTGTCCGCTTTATGGCGGAAAATATCGGAAACATCAAAAATTTCCCTTGGGGACCTGAAAGCGTAATGTACCCTGAATTACGCTTCGAGAAAGACATACATCATGTGTTATGTCATCATTTTCTCTAATTTTCTCGCGATTGCAAAAAAAAAGAGAAAAAAAAAATAATTCCCGCAGCCAGCGTCGAACCAGCGACTGTCGTACGCCAGTCCGACGCCCTAACCACTCGGCCAACCTCACATATAGATAACATTGCTCACTACAAGTGCTCGACACTTCTTTATCGACCCTTCTCCTATGCACCTTCTTCTTTATATGTCAATCAGTTGAAGCTGATTAAATTCACCCATCTTCAATAAAATACAGACATTTTCTGCGCTGAGATTATCTTAATTGATTCATAAGCTAACAAGGAGTGAGGAAATGTTGGTTTCAAGCAATATTTCAATGAATTCAATTCAAGAAACGTGGTATTCCAGAGCACTTCATAAGTGTCAATTCATTAAATCACGAAGTCCATCCTTCTATTAAACTGCGGTGAACAATTTATTGGATGACCATAAGAATGTCACACTATAAAAATGACACCGACTGTGCTATAGAAGAATATAATGCATGTGTGTGAGTTAACTTAGAGAGACCATTGCATGTGTGTGCTGTATCATCCAATAAACACAAGAGTGGAGTATTTAAAGGAGTACGTCTTCTATAGCACAGTCGGTGTCATTTTTATAGTGTGACATTCGTATGGTCATCCAATAAATTGTTCACCGTAGTTTTATAGAAGGATGGACTTTGTGATTTAATGAATTGACACTTATGAAGAGCTCTGGAATACCATGTTTCTTCAATTGAATTCATTGAAATATTGCTTGAAACCAACATTTCCTCACTCCTTGTTAGCTTATGAATCAATTAAGATAATCTCAGCGCAGAAAATGCCTGTATTTTATTGAAGAATGTGTGAATTTAATTAGCTTCAACTGATTGACATATAAAGAAGAAGGTGCATAGGAGAAGGGTCGATAAAGAAGTGTCGAGCACTTGTAGTGTTTACGAGCAATGTTAAGTACGTTTTTTTGGTTATCGCGTGTAGGTTTGGGTAACGAAACTCCATATAAAAAATGACAGCTGACCCACCTGTCATTTTTTTTATATGAAGTTTTGTTACCCAAACCTACACGCGATAACCAAAAAAACGTACTTGTTGTCTATGAGCGCTTATATACCGGCTCTTAATTTACACTATCTTAAGGTCCCTCTAGACGTGTCGCCAAATGGCTGCGCGTCCAAAAACTGGCATCGCGTACAGCCATTTGGCTGCTACTTAGCATCCACACGAGCAGCCAAAAAATGACATAACCAAAATTTCATTTTGGTGATTTTTTAAAATTTAATTATCAAAATCGGACTCTGCGCGTTTGAATTATTACACGGCCATTCAAGAATTATTCAATTTCACACAAAAGAACGAAGAAAAGTTGCAAAATTGTCACTTTGAAATTGACAAGCGGTTGTCAGAGCGGTTGGTTGAGTTGCCATATTGAATATCAAAACTGGACGCATAGCCAAATGGCGACACGTTTGGATGGAATGACAACAGCCATTTGGCTGCACGTGTCGCCATTTGGCGACACGTCTAGATGGACCTTTAAAGCATTTTTGGAGGTAGTACCTTTCCATAGGGTGAATATACCGTCCTAGTCTAGTTCGCGAATTAACTATCTTCTTCTTCTTTTTATTCGAATTGGTTGTGGAATGTGCAGATGATTAGAAATGGTTTATCTGACATTTCCATTATTTGGACAATATTATGATTGAAATTTGTTAATCTCGCGTATTTTCTAGCCAGGAATTTCATATAAACTTTGTAGCGAAACGAAAATCGAAAACGATATCATTTCAGTAACAAGACGACTTCGCTCTTCCCGGATAAATTTCAGAGACAGCCGCTTGTCTAGGCATTATGGATTGGCAAGCACCTCGCCATATGTTGCGAGCGGGACTAAATTTAGTTTCGATTAGTTAGTGCAGCCCGTATATGCCGTCCAAAAATAATTTAAATTTGTCTAAAACTTTTTATCTTTGCTGCGGTATATAAGCGGTCTATACGTGAGGTTGGCCGAGTGGTTAGGGCGTCGGACTGGCGTACGACAGTCGCTGGTTCGACGCTGGCTGCGGGAATATTTTTTTTTTTCGCAATCGCGAGAAAATGACAGAAAATGATGACATAACACATGATGTATGTCTTTCTCGAAGCGTAATTTAGTGCTACAATGAGGTTCTATTGGATCAAAAAACAGCGCCAGATGCCATTATTCAGTGTTTATACCCTGTAAAGTGCCCCTATTGTTGTTAGAAGAGAATATTTTACGAAGTATTATAGGGATGAAATTGTTACTTGGGAAATTAGGTTCTTCTAAGAAAAACTTTTTGATTTGTGCACCAATTTCAACCAAATTTCACACAAACGTTTTTCTCTTGATGACACAAAACATATCTAAGAATTGATGAAATTGGATAATGGGGTCATGGGGCTGCCATACAAACCTAACCCCAATTAGGTTCTTCTAAGAAAAACTTTTTTATTTGTGCACCAATTTCAACTAAATTTCACACAAATGTGTTTCTCTTGATGACACAAAACATATCTAAGAATGGATCAAATCGGCAAACCTCTAACCCCCCAAATTAGGTTCTTCTAAGGAAAAAATGTTTATTTGTGTACCAATTTCAACCACATTACACAAAAACGTGTTTTTTTTTTTGACTCACAGAAGCTTCTGCCCCGGGACAGGGCTTCTCGGCATCACTTTATACTTACTATGCGTACGTAAGTGACTAATCAATCAATCGAGTGTAAACTCTAGCAGATCGATAAAATAAAATCTAAAACAAAAAATAAATTAATAAGGAAATTTATCAAAATAATTTCTTTTAAAAATTAATTTGTTAATGCAATTAAAATTAACTAAGTCCTTCAAACTGTTATAAAGAATTATTGACCTTGTAATTGGCTCATTAAGACCATAATTTACTCTATGATAAGGCTGAACAAGAAGGGTGTTCCGCCGTAAATTGTGAGGAATAGTTCTGACTTCAAAGTTATTTAATATATCTTCACAAACAATATGAGAGCAAAACAGAACTCTAAAGGTCCCTCTAGACGTGTCGCCAAATGGCTGCGCGTCCAAAAACTGGCATCGCGTACAGCCATTTGGCTGCTACTTAGCATCCACACGAGCAGCCAAAAAATGAAATAACCAAAATTTCATTTTGGTGATTTTTTTAAATTTAATTATCAAAATCGGACTCTGCGCGTTTGAATTATTACACGGCCATTAAAGAATTATTCAATTTCACACAAAAGAACGAAGAAAAGTTGCAAAATTGACACTTTGAATTTGACAAGCGGTTGTCAAAGCGGTTGGTTGAGTTGCCATATTGAATATCAAAACTGGACGCATAGCCAAATGGCGACACGTTTGGATGGAATGACAACAGCCATTTGGCTGCACGTGTCGCCATTTGGCAAAACGTCTAGATGGACCTTAATGAACATAGCGTTTAAAAACGTTCTTCTATAATCTAAAGCTTGTAAACCCAATAAGGAACAGCGAGTTTTATATTCTGGCTTGAAACGCCAGCCAATTCGATAAATAGCAAACCGTGTAAAATTGTGTTGAATTCTTTCTATACGCTCGATATGAACCTTATAGAACGGATTCCCCACAATAGAACAATATTCCAAATGCGAGCGAACGAAAGCTGTAAACAATATTTTTAAGGTAAAAGGATCATTAAATTCACGAGCGTTACGTTTAACAAATCCTAACATACCATTCGCTTTTGAAATAATGTAATCAATGTGTTGTCGAAATTAAAGATCATGGTCGAAAATTACACCAAGATCTGATATTTCGGCAACCCTTCCAAGAACACAACCTGTTAAGGAGTACTCAAAGAAGATCGGAGTTTTCAATTTATATATGCTAAGTACTTTACATTTACTAACATTTAAATTATTATTAAGGCACCAAATTTGCAGTTTTTCTAAATCGGATTGCAAGTTAAGACAATCACCTATATTGCGTGTTTCTCTTGATGACACAATACATATCTAAGAATAGATCAAATCTGACCATGGGGTGGCCATACAAACCTAACGCCCATTTGGGTTCTTCTAAGAAACATTTCTTTGCACCAATTTCACAAAACCTTGAATTAATGTGTCTTTACCAAAGCAACAAAAAAGTTAAAAACGAATGGAATCGTACTTTGGGGTCATGCTCCCGCAACCTCAATAAAATTTTCCGAGTATGTAAATATTTTTATTTGCCCACTTATTTCAACCAAGCACAAAACTTTTGTCAAGACGGAAGAAAAAGAATGAGGGGGATTAAATACAAGTCATAGATACGCCCGAAAAAACTTTTAGCCCAAGGGCCCAAGCCCAAGCGAAGGGTATCCAAATTTCGGCCGCGCCCGAAATTAACCTCCGCCTCCGGGGGTTGGCGAACGAAGCGAGCAGGGGCGAAGCCCCCTAGTTTTTTGTTTTGTTTAATAATAAACAGTTTAACTTTGGTTTAGAAAAACGTTGTGTACCTTATAGACCGCAAGTTGCGTATAAAGAAAAACTCCGGTTTTGTGAAATTTTTCTTTAATTTATTCCGTATGCATTTCGGTCAAAACAATGGTATGACCATCTTCAGCAGAACGTTTGATAGTGCAGGTGTCAAATTTAATTACAAAAAATATTCATTGTGTTGCCATTAGTGTTTTTGGATGTCAAAAATAAGAAAACAAAAACAGTGAGGAAAGGAGCTAAAAAATATGACTAGAAAAGTATGAGAAAATTGAAAACTAAAAAATTGTAACAAAATAAATAAATTAAATTAAAACTAAATTTAGAAAATTATAAATTAACATATAATGAAAACAAATAGTTATTAATAAAATAAATAAACATATTGACAGAAAACAAGAAAATTAAATTAACAGATTGAAAAACAGGGTGAAGTGTAAACGAATATACGAAAAGAGAATTCGTTTACACTTCACCCTGTTTTTCAATCTGTTAATTTAATTTTCTTGTTTTCTGCCATGCCACTTCAAGCATATGTCACAATTAGGCATTGATGAAAATTTCAGGTCCCTAGAGACATTCTGTCGAAAAATATGGCCGAATTACACTATCACGGAGGGGTCATTTGTATGGGAGGTAGGGGAACCCTTGGTCCGATTTGGCCCATTTTCAATACCATCTAAGCTTTTATCAAAGCAATCATCTGACCGAAATTTCAAAACGCTAGCTTCATTATTTCGGGAGTTATCGTGCGAACTGACAGACACACGGACGGACAGACGGACATGGCTTATTCGAATCAGGGACCGACCCTGATCATTTATATATATACTTTGCCATACCTCAGGTGTTACATAAATCGTCGTAACAAAAACAATATACCCTATACCATCTTATGGGTATAAATATTGTCAAAATACTTATGCCGGCCCAGAATTACGGCTCGATATTTTCTCTTTCCTATAGCATGAAAGCCCGAATGAAGACAGGAAATACAGGTTACACACCTTTCTGCACCGCTACAAGAAGAAGAAGACAGGAAATACATTGAGCAAATTTATTGCTGTTGATATGTACTTTAATTTGGATAAAAGAAATTTACCGTTATTCGCTCCAGTTTAACAAAACCAGTGTTGGGGCTCGAGAGTATGATATGTCAAAATACATATGCTGGCTAGTGTATGTAACTTATTTGAGATCATACAGCAGTGCGTTTTACTAGCATTAAATACAATTCGGTTGGCTTTACCCCAGGCAATGATTTTCAAAATATCCTGATTCAACGATGTGATCATTGATTGTGTTTGGATTGATGAAGGGTTCCCACGGGAATCGACAACAGAATCAAAGGAATATTTAAAGTCAATAGTGCTATCCTCAGCAAAATTATGAATAGGACTGGAGGCGGCTCCCCAGCGCCAATTGCATGAGCGAATGATTTTAGCCCGTCTAGTACAACAGCAAGTGACCGGTCAGTTAGGAAACTTCTAATCCAACCAAATAGGTTTGATAGTAGAGATGAATGCCAATCATGACCGAAAGCCTTTGAAATATTCATATGTTCTTTATATATTCTTTATTTATGACCGGGATTTTGATTGAACCATAAGGTGTGGTATGCAAACATTCATAACCATATGATGTTCACAATGGAATCGCAAATGTAGTCAACATTTTTTGTTTGGAAGCATTCAGACCAACGAAGATCACGGATGAACTTATAAGCCAATCCAATCGGCTTTCGTGTAATGCCACAAAAGACGCTTGTTAAGTAGATTCCTTTTGGCAATTAGCGAGGATCATGAAGAACTAGCTGGTTTTTAAAGGCCGTCAGAACTGGAGATGGGGAGATGATATTGCAATTGAATACATATTTACGATGATATAAATAGGTCTAAGAGGTAATCTCTGTCACTGAAATTCTCAGGACAGGAATTCGGATTGGTGATGTAACTAATTGCTCAAGGCCGTGTTGGTCGCAAAAAAATCAAGCTGCCTCCCTACTGAATCAGTTCTAAAGGAATCTCTTAGCCAATTCACGTTATGGACATTGAAATCGCCAGCTAGTACAACTTCGGCTGAAGGATATTTAACTAATCTCTTAATTACCGTAACTCCTAGTGGAGCATGGTGCGTTGATGACTACCGAGTGTAGTCATCAACGTTACAAAGACAACTAAATTCGGAGTGTGATATGGTTGTCAGCCATACCACTTCCTAATCGCATTGTTAGTCTATTATTCTACGATAAGAATATTTCTTATCATCTTCTTCTGAATAATAAACTTGCGACGAGTCGTGCCGAGTTTGGAAACTCGTTTCTCTATGAGAGTCTATTTCACAGAGTGGCGACCGAACGTTCACGGCCACAGAGCACGACAAAAAATCGCCAGCTAGTACAACTTCGGCTGAAGGATATTTAACTAATAATTCATCAATATTAGCAGAGATAGCAGATACATTCGGACTACGATAAACAAAAATATAAGATTATGCTTTTATCTATATTTGAAGAACTGAAATGCGGTGGACGGGTGGACAACGACGTCGGTTAGGTCTAGTACCGCTGGGTTAACCAGGTGACAGTACGCCGAATAAATAATTCGACCTCAAGCCGCGGATATTGCAACAAATTATCACAAAATTAGACATTATAATAAGCAACACAGTTTAAACAAAGGGCAATGGCACAGATGGTAAATAAATTTAAAAAAGGATAGCAGATATTTATGTTATAAATATATCAGGAAACATTATTCACCACAAAAAAAATATATATTTCGATGAAAATTAGGGTCAATTTCCCACCTGGAGCAATTGGCCCATTCAGCGAACACATGTCGTTGTCTATTGTCGTCACGTTGCCGTACGGGCGTGATTGATCGTTTACTGAGCCAGTGGACTCAAATTTATTCATCACACTACGAATAGTACTCTTGCTACGGAGATTGTAAGAGACAATACATGCAACTTTGTATTTCAAAGTATTTTATTGTCAAAAATTCAATTCATGTAACAAATTTGAAAAAAAAAAAAAATACATTTAAATGTATATAATAATACCATTTTCATGTACATACATATATTTTTTATACATATGTAAAAGCTAAACCTTAGCTGCAACTTGTGCTGGACATTCTATGGAGAATTGTTTGAAAAACTGTTGGAGAAAAAATCATTAGTTATAAAATAAATCTTCAATGACAATGATTAACAATGGACTTACATCAGTGGTTGTATTGTAGGTGCCAACAATTCTAATGAACAAAACGGGACGTTCTTGGAATGTATAATATTGATATGATTCGTCCGTGTCATTATATAAAAGACTAACTTTTTCCCAATTTTGTTTGTCAATCGACGTTTCGATATACGCACTGAAGCTCAGCTCCTCGAAGAGCATACGAAACGATCCAACATAATATGGTTGACCTGTAAAATGATTCTAAATAAATATTGCAACCGACTTTTATTAGCACTTACCAAGCTGAATGACAACGGCCTTATAATCGGGCTCATCGTCATCCTTAAAGTTGCTGTCAGCGTAAGATGTTGCGCCCTGAACCACGGTGGCGACATTATATGTGGGTGCTACAAATCCATCCACTAACTTCGGTATGTTTGTCATGTATGTTGCTTGAAAAAAGCCTGCATAAAACACCTGTGAAAATATAAAATCTCATAAAATGCAATTCTTCTAGTAGAGCATTCTAACCGTCTCAGAGGTACTGGAAGCTCCAACAAGTTTTATATATTTGACTGCCTGTAACGGAAAATACAAAAATTGTTTTGAACGGCATTCATACGTTTTGTGATCGACAACACACTCCCAATTTTTTCGGTCAACTGAAACTTCCAGATAATACGAGTACGATTTGTTATTCGGGCTCAGTAACTCGAAACTCATATGATTCATAAAACTGATGTTCTTCAATTTAATGAGGATGTTTTCATTTGAAGCAATTTGGTGGAAAGCATAATCTTAAAAGAAAAATAGATATATATGTACATCAGGGTGGGCAAAAAGTCCCTTTCCTATTTATATATGTAATAACTTTTAAATAAAGTGATTAAAATCAAAAATTATAATCGCAAAGTGAGCTTTAATTTGTGTATTTTATTTAAAATAGGTGTCGAGAATTATTTCCGGTAAGTGTGAACCATTAGAATTTAGGCAAGCTTGGGCTCTTTTCACGACATTTTGCATAACGTTTTGGGAGTGTGACCGGTGTGATCTGCGCAATTTCCCCTCGGATGTTCTCTTTTAACTCCGGTAAAGTCTGTGGTTTGTTGACGTACCCTTCTCTTTGAGGTAGCCCCATAGAAACTCGAGAAATGTGGAATAGAAAAAAGTCTGGAGCCGTCAGATGAGACGATCGCAGTGGCAATTTTATGTTACCCTTTTCAGAGATGACACGATTTGGAAAGTGATGTTGCATCAAGTTCATTGTTTCACCTTATATGAAAAATAGATAAAATAAAATATTGCTGGTACATTCTCACAAAAGTCCTCAGTCTTTGAACCTTTTGTGCTCTTAAATAATTATTGTGGGTTTTATTTTGTGTTGTAATCATCGCTGTTATTAGCGAAGTATCCGAAAATTTACATTAATAACGATTAAACTGCGAAACAGCACGCTTGCGTTACGCTACGTTTCGAATAGCTCCAATTCAATTTTACTTCCGTGCCGTGCCATCTGTACAGTTACATATAAACTCCATTGGAGGTAACGTAAGCTATCTGGTTCGCCCTTAAAATTATTACCGGGGACACAAACCTTAATTCTTGGCGCTTGTTACTAACCATGAGTCATTTTGACTCACTATGGATATTGCTGTATTTAAAGTGGAAGAGTATGAAAACTTGTGCCAGAATTCTTCGGAATACTTATTTTATACAAGCTATATTAAGAGTTTGTGCATTATATCCGAATAAACTGTAGAAACAACCAAGAAACCAAATATGCCAACTAAAGAATGTAGACGGTTGTTACTAACGTGAGTCATTTTGACTCACAAGAAACGTTCGTTTTGTACTAACCCCGTCACAGAAAAACACAAATAGCTGCTTACCATAAAATCGGAAACGTTTGCTTACTCGGGCATTCATTAGAAAACATATTTCTTAAAGAATACATGGGTAGCGGAACCCAATGGGCCAAGCGCCCTTTCTACGAAAAATGGAAATATGTGGAATATGCGTCAAAATGACTCACATTAGTGTTCCCGGGTTAATACTAGCGTATTATTGCTGGACGCGGAAGCAAAACTAAAGAGAAAAGCTAATAAATTTTTTGTTTGTGTTTTTTTTTTATATACGGACATTAGAGAGAGATTTTAATGTGGAACACTACTCCATTGCAAATTCGTTAACATTGCGATTATTGATTGAAACTTACTATGAAATCTGATTTTTTTTAAATAATATCCGGACTAGAATTAGGAATAATTATGATACCGATATGGAATCTAAACAAAAACGGCTCTGTTCTCTCAATGAATACTCGTTGACTCTAGTCATTGGCACTTGTAGTAGTTCTCCTGACATAACCATTGTAAGTGCCAGCTTGATAAGTTCAACGCGATGGAAGACGCGTAAAACTCTCAAATATGATCATCTCCCAATCATTATAACAATTGATAAACCAGCGAACCTAACCAAGTCAATCACAAAAAAGCCGATTGGGACGGTTTTAAATCATACTCGTCGGCGAAGTTCATTGAGCTACCCACATCAACTAATGTGCATAAGGCTGAACTCAATATTTGGAACGTCATTGCGAAAGCAGCGGCACGTTATATTCCTGCAGGACGTGTCCCGAAAGTTCAACCTAATTTCCCTACTAGTGTCGCCAAATTAGCCGATGAACGAGATAACATCATTCCCAGAATTCAGGAGCTTAACTCTGGAATTAATCGACCGAACCTGATGGCATTTCGATGGCCATGTTGAAGCATCTCGGCCTTCCAGCCATTAAGTATCTCATGGTCGCCTTAACTGAGTAGAGATTATACGTTTAACTTCAGAAATTTTTTTACAAGAACTTTTCTAAGGACAAAAATTAAATTTTAATTATTTTAGGAGGTTGGTTGCCTTGTCTTAACTTTACGATGAAAAGCATTTCGTGGAAAAAATTCGCTGCCTCTCGCCAACCTGCCAACTATCTAGCTGGTCGACATTCCTTCACTGAGTTTCGTGGCAAACGTTCCAAGCTGAGGAAAATTAAATTAGGGAGTTCCACAGGATGCGGTACTCTCCCCCACTCTGCCCAACATCTACATGTCCGGCCTTCCTACATCACTGGAAGGAATCGAAGTGATTTCTTATGCGGGCGATTACACTCTTCTTGCCACCGGGGAGGATAAAGTAAATATGCGCTTCCTAACTAATCGCTTTTTGGCGTGTAGGAACGAAATTCCCAAAGCACCTGGGGCAAAGATGAAGAGACGATGCTAGCCACTTATAAAGCGGTGAGTCGAGCAGCAGCTGATTATGCGGCCCCAGTTTGGTCGGCCAAAATGCTGCTCTGCGCACAGCAACGGATTGCCTCTGTTGATGTTGATGTCTGTTCAGGATCACTTACATGGGGAGAAACAATTGACGCCAGAATCGTCTACTCTCAAACAGTAACTTGTTGGTTGCTACCGTGAGAATAATCGCAACCACATGGACCGAATTCTTTCACCACGACATGCCAAGCGTGTTTTACGAGACCTACAGAAGATGAAGCGGCATGCCGGGTCGCCATTGCAGCGATTCATACTTAAGACCGATTGCGAGTTTAGGTACGAATAGTCATCTCAGCGCTTCAACCACCTATCTCGCCTGAGGAGATTCGGCTCCCTAAAGCCACTTGAGGAACATTAGCACAACTTCAGTCTGGCTTCTGTGCATGCCTTGATTCCTACCTTTCTCCCATAAACCCAGACATCCAAAGCATATGTCCAAACTGCGCTGGCGTGCCTCATGATGTGGGCTTTTGTTTCAATGCCTAACTGCGTCCAACTAACATGTCCCTATTTCCCTTCCTTTGTGACAGCTGAGACGAATACAATGCCGAACCATAACTCCAATCCACATTGCACCTTTCTACCCCGCTAAAACAAGAAAAAGAGATACACATGAAGAGTGTTTTTCAGGCTTCAAACTCAAGGAATGGTCTGGTATAGTTGACAGAAAACGAGACCCAGGCTAATTTCGGGCGCGGTCGAAATTTGAATACCCGTCATTTGACTGAACTGAAACAGCCTATAACCCAGTGTTCCGATTCAATCCGTTCTGACATAAACAGGATGTCCGGAAACTGCCGCATAAACGCACCGGAATGTGATGCCTCATGCGATTTCCAGCAAAAAAATGTACGGAACATTCCTTCAATTCTCAACCCTTTAGCTGCCACAGGAATTTGAATTTTCTGAAAAAAAAAAAATATTTTCTTCTACGTTTTAAGCCTCAATACCTCCAAAGCTAGACTACATGGCTAAAATAGCAAAATAAGATGATTATTACAGCCAACAAATTTACCTAAACAATAAAACTATAATAATAAAACTAACCGGACTAAAATCGGGTAAGAGGTTTGGTTTTTACAGAGCTTCAAAGTCAAATTTGTAATTGTCCCAAAAACAATCAATTTTTCCGTCTCAATTTTCTCCAACTTCTGCCAATGTGAGGTGCTTGTACAATTCGTTTGAAAATTGGCGCATAGTCTTGCAATCATATCTTCACTATGCACCAGCTGTATAGTGGATAGATGCATTTTGTGTGTCGCATCTCTGGCGGAGTATACATATCTTCCTTACATCATTTTATTCTAGCTTCATTATCTCTAAAAGTTTTGATACGTTCAGTGTATAAATCTAGGGTTAATTTTAGCTCGAATTCGATTCAATTCAAACTGCCCATGAAGTTCCGCAATTTGGTAAAATTTATTCAAATTATGTCGAAATCGAGCCAAAATTAATCTTAG
Organism: Microchrysa polita; assembly: GCA_949715475.1. Classification (NCBI taxonomy): domain Eukaryota; kingdom Metazoa; phylum Arthropoda; class Insecta; order Diptera; family Stratiomyidae; genus Microchrysa; species Microchrysa polita. The sequence goes on from OX454416.1 coordinate 38,162,277, forward strand.
TTTTCTGAATTTATTTTTTATTCTGCTCTGGACAACATAAAAAAAACTTAAAGCGGGTCAAAATTAATGTTTGAAATCCAGAAAAGGATAGGATCGACATTTAAATGACATGTTCGATAATAGAAATGGTTTCATCAAACTTCATCAATAAATCGGAAATACCGTTTTATTTTACATCGGGAGCAGGTTTGCTAACCCAGACGCGCAAAAAAAAAACTATTGAGGATAGCATCCAGGTTAAATTTCAAATTGTCACGTAGGCATTGCCATTAATTTCAAAACATTGCTCAAAAATAATACAGCCCCGTTTTCACTTTACAAACGCAAAAGTTAAAATGTAATTTTTTTAATGAAAACATATTTTTATGTAGGAATCATAATTTTGTTAGAATAAGAATTCGACGAACAACATTTTTAACATGAATTTACAAACAAAAACTATTCTTTTGCGCACACTTGTGTGTTGCATATAAACTATACCTTAGAGCTTATCAATTTAAAATTTAATTTTAGCTAGTCATTGGTAAACGTACTAGAAAACAATTGAGATTGCATACATTTAGGCGAGTTTTGGAAAGCTCATTAAAACTTGATAGCAATATGATTTCTAACCCGAATAAAGTCACAGGTTAGCGTTTGTATGAAAATTACCCCGTATAGTGTAGGTTAGCTATTAAAAAACACGGCCTAAGTAATCAAATGAAAAATAATAACTCACCCGGATAGCTAGAGCTAAATTTCGGCAACTTCGCATTTGATTCCAATGCCAGATTTTCAAACGGCCCTGAAATAAAATAATCAAGCAAATGAACCTACTACATATAATTCCATTACAAATTAATAATTACGTAAAAGACCGCGATATGGCAACCGTTTTTCTGTTCTGATATCTTGAATGGCATCTAAAAGTCGACCTAAATCGAAAATTCCAGATTCTCGTACTACACCAAGAATGGTGTCTTCATTCATCAGCGAAAGTCGAATATGCGATGCGATGGGTTTAATATCAACATCTGTGTTATGTTTATGCCATTCCTTGAGACCAACGAATATTTCCAGCTCGGAGGCGAAGAAAGAATCTCTTTCCAGTAACTTTTCAAGACATTCCTTTCGGGGCGATTTAATATAGTAGACATAGTGAATATTTAAAAATGTTGAAAAATTCACCTTAGACAAATCCTTAGTTGATGACTGTTTTAAGATTGCATGTGCATTATGATCCATAAATGTAAAACAGAAATCGGCTAAAGCCTCCAGATGATTAAGTCTAGAAAGAAGATGACAATGCAATAAATAATTTCTTTACAGCTATATTTTTTTTTATATATAAAATTCAATTGTTCTTGTGTTCATAATCCTCCTCCTCCAGAAGCTCTAAAACGATTTGACTGAAATTTGGTGTGTAGGATCCTTGATATTGCTCAACGTTTTCATTTTTCAGTTATGAAATGAAAAATAGAATTTGTAATTTGAAGACAATGGTAGAGAAAAAATGTATAAATAATTTATTAACGTCTGTAAGTAAGTGCGTAATTTTATTTACTGCCAGGCTCAGAAAAAACAGAAAGGCTTTAAAAAAGGTTCAAAAAAGCAGCCGAATATACAGGGTGTCCCATTCATGATGGAGATTATTTTAATGGTAGGTAGTGTGGCTCATTTTAGTGCAGTATCCAGGTGATAATCCTAGTACATCAGATTGCAAAATGTGGTGGAGACAAATTTTCTTTTTTTCTTATGTTTTTGGTGTGCTGAGCACAAATCCGGAGCTTCCCATCCCTAAAATTTTTGCTGTTTTTCCGTTATTTGGCCTCTAATTCTGAAACTATTTATTTCTACGAAAAACTCTCCATGAATATGTTAGAGAGCACATAAATGCACGTCCAAAGAGACATAAATATTATAAATCCGTTGAGCGGTATAACTACAATTGATAATTTAAATTTGTAATTTTTCACATAGTTTCATATTAGGAATAACATTTTGAGATTTAACGGTTTTTCATATTTGGTCGCAAAAGTTGAATTTTTCTTTTATGTTATGTATTTTAGGGTGCAGAACCTGAATCCGCAACTTCGCACCAAAATTTCGTTGCAAAACAAGGTCGAAATTGCAAAAAAAACGCAAAAAAATGACTATCAATTGTAGCTATACCGCTTAACACATTTGAATGATTAATTGCGCGTTTGACCCGCAATTAAGTTTTCTCTGATATTTTCATGGGCAGGTTTTTGGAGAAACGTACACTTTCGGAGTTATAAACTAAAAAACGGGAAAACTCCGAAAATATTGGGGTTTTTCGCGGTTTTGTTTTGACCCTGTTCCGCAACGAAATTTTGGTGGGAAGCTCCGGATTCGAGCTCAGCACTCCAAAAAACATAAGAGACAAAAAAAAAATTCTCTACCACACTTTGCAATCTGAAATCACCTAGTAGTAGTAACTACACTATTTGGGGTAAATTAATGTTCAACGGGACCCCTCTACAACCGTTACAATGTAATTGCATTTTTTGATTTAGTTCGGCAAGTCGGGCATTTTTACAAAAAATTACATATATTACGTAACGGCTAAAAATAGAGGGGTCTCGTTGTACATTAATTTTCCCCAAATGAGCCACACTACCTACCATTAAGATATCATCCTCCACCATGAATGAGGCACCCTGTATAATGGTTTCAAAGGAAAAATCTGGGAAACAATTCTAAAAAGATGTTTACTGGCTCTGAGTAACATGTATTTTGATTCCCGTTCAGGGGTATGAGTTACATCTGGCATCAGTGTTCGGATACCAGACGTCAGAAAGTTAACGTGTTAACTTAACTGATGATAAATGCATGGAAATCCAACGAACTACAGATTAAGGTCAGGATCATAGACTGGTCTGCTAATTTGTGTGAAGACCGAAACGAATTGAACGGGGCTATAGTGTATCGCATAGTGGTAAGCGATATGCATTTATCAAATGTTTAAATTGTTTACAAGTTTCTAACTGAAACCCTTTGATCCTGATTGATTATGATTGTTGAAAAGAAGTTGGTTTGTTAAATGTACCATCATCGTCATTATTCATTAAATACAGTATAACCTCGATAATTGCAACTAATTAATCCAAAGAGTAGTTGCAATCTCCGAAATTTTGCAATTTTCGGGTCGGTTTTTTGTACAAAAAAACAACAACAAAAAAAGGCGAAATATGCATTCATGCGAAAAGAAATGTTTTTTTTTTAAATAGTTGCCTGGTTCTGGGACTGTTTTACAACAGCCTTTTCCTTTTACTGATTTAAAGTCATGATATTCTTTAAATCTATATCCACTGTCGCCACATATGTATTTCTTTAATTTAGCCTGTTTCAACGTCAACCGTTTTTATTATTAACTGAAAGAAACGAGTTTGCCTAGCGGCACCCTTTTAGTTTCTAAGACTTCCTGACAGTGTTGTTTGTAAAAAAAATGCCTGCTAAAATACACAAGTTCCTTTCGCTGAAACAAAAAGCGAAAATGTTGATCCTTTGCACCTACAAAGCTGGGGTTACACTCAAATCAAAGAAGATATTCTTAGCTTTAAAAGTGCAGTGGACGACTTACTTGTAGGAAGCTGTAATATTTAGTAAAATTGCATATAAACGTGTATATGCTAACAGTCTCTAGAATAGAGTGTCAGCTTATTTATTTTATTGACAGTTCACAAATATCATAGGTTGCTAGATTGTACTACATCACTTTCTTTTGTTTCAAATTTTTTTTTTTTTAAGTTTATGTACAATGAATATTGTTTAATTTAATTTAACTCTCATCAGCAAATTGTGCATAGTTCAGCCCTCTTCTTCACTAGAAATGTTTTGCAGGTGTCCTACATTTCGGCGGTATATTTTCTTTGGTTCGAACCACAGTTTCTCCTCCTTTCTCGGACAAAGAATTCATTTAGTTGAAATTTCGTCGATACTTTCCTTTCTTTTTTCTGACATTTAATTAATATGTTTCCTTCGCGTGTTTTCGACGGTCGGCATATTCCTTTCCAATTCGTATTTCTTCTGTTTGACACATTTTTTTTTTATATGCTTCGCATTTTATATTGAATGTTTCGGCTTTTCGTGAGTTCTTCTGGTGCCTTCATTGTAGTTATGTGAACATATTGTACTGCAGTTTGAATAATGCAAGTACATTATACAATGCATTTTGAAATTAATGACATACGCTTCGTATCCCTGGCTTTGACTGGATAATTTTTTTTTTTTTTTTTTACACCAGGATTTGGTGGTGGCATCGTCTATAAATCCCAGTAAAATAAAATACTCCATTAACGCTTAAGCTTCTTCGTCTAAATACGTCAACCGTAATTAAAACAAACAAAAATTCTCTTCGTATTCGAGTCCTTTAATCTGCATCTAAGCAATCATAGTAATCGACTTCAAACTGGCATAAAATCGACTGAATTCCAGTTTAACAAAATAAAAATTATTTCACCTACATTCATATGTACATGTGTACGTAATTATGTAATTTCAATGCCATCCCTGCAAACCATGTCATGCTGACATAGTCGACTACGTACCCCTGACTCGCGGGCTGACTGTACCACTGACCGTTGTTCGGCGTTCGGGACTAAAGTAAGCGGCTTATGTCGAAGAAAAATCCTGACAGCGTCTATGACGGCACACGTACATGGTAGGCTACCGTACATGGTTACATCATCGAGTGGTTGTAGATAAAGTACACGACGACTGTCAGTACAAAGATATTCGAATTGTAGTAAATGAAATATGCGACCATTGTCAATACTTTAAAATCGCGGGGTGTGGTGCGGAGTGCGGGGTTCTGCCGCCATGAATGAGGTGCAGGGTGCGCTCTCGTCTATTTTGCTCGCAAATGGAGCTATATATAGGAAAATCAAAATGCGAAGTGCAAATATATTTTTTATAACACATTTATTAATAAGGACACTATAAAAACTCTTATACACTATAAACAACACAAAAATGCATAGACCGTGCTATAGCGGATGAACAGCAAACCTGTTGAATATGCATCTTCCTGCACAAGAGATCCGTTGGATTGCCAATTATCTAGCTGGTCGGCACTCCTTCACCGAGTTTCGAGGCAAACGTTCTAAGCTTAGGAAAATCAAATTAGGTGTTCCACAGGGAGGGGTACTCTCCCCCACTCTGTTCAACATCTACATGTCCGGCCTTCCCACACCACCTGAAGGAATCGAGGTGATTTTGAATTGAATTGAATTGAATTGAAATGCGCCTCCGAATTAATCGCTATCTAGGACGATTACAGGCTTTTTTCCAAAGCCGAAACCTCACCATCTCTGCGTCCAAATCCTCTGCGACTTTTCTAACCACTTGGTGGGAGGACATGAGATGGGAGATGGATATACGTATTGGCAACAATTCTGTTCCTACTGTTAAAAATCCTAAAATTCTCGGGCTTCACCTAGAGAACATGATGACGTCTGCGAATCATGCAGCTTCAGTATGTGAAAAAATGCGCAGTAGGAACAACATCCTAAAAGCTCTAGCTGGTAGCACCTGGGGCAAAGATAAAGAAACCATGCTAGCTACCTATAAAGCGGTGGGTCGAGCGGCCGCTGATTATGCAGCCCCAGTTTGGACACATAGTCTATGTGAAACAAACTGGACCAAAGTTCAGGTCTGCCAAAATGCCGCTCTACGCATCGCGACAGGTTGCCTTCTGATGTCTGCCCAGGATCACTTACATCAGGAGACAAAATTGATGCCAATACGTGATCACAATCTCCTACTCTCTAAACAGTATCTTGTTGGTTGCTACCGTGAGGATCATCCCAATAATCATCTCATGGACCGAATTCCTCCACCACGACATGTCAGGCGTGGTTTACGAGACCTTGAGAGAGAGGTTCAGGGATACAAACGGGACCCTTACGATGAAGTTACATACCGAGCCGCCATTGCAGCGATCCACACTGATGAAGTGAATCGGTCTATCGCGAGTTTAGGTGCGAATAGAGTCCTCTCAGAGCGCCCACCACCAATTTCGCCTGAGGAGATTAGGCTCCCGAGAGCCACCAGAGTAACACTAGCTCAACTTCGGTCGGGCTTTTGTTCACGCCTCAATTCGTACCTTTCTCGCATAAACCCGGACATCCAAAACATCTGTCCAAACTGCAATGGTACTCCTCATGATGTGGGCCATTTGTTTCAATGCCCCGCTGCGCCCACTGATCTTACCCCTATATCACTGTGGGAAAACCCTATCGCAGCAGCTATGTTTCTGTCCTTAGACCTCACGGACACAAACATTGACGAACCATAAATCGTACCCACATAGATGCACAGAGGCTACACACCTTTCTGCACCGCTACAAGAAGAAGAAGAACAGCATTTCGTCCTCTGTACACATTGTCGCGCAAGCCGGCTCCTGAAAAATAACAAACAGAATTTGCGTTAGTTTATTCGTATGTACATATGTATATACAGATGTAAATTTCCACAAAAACCCAATTGGACACTTACAAAATAAATCCACATCACACCAACATTCTTCCTAATTCCTATTTCGCTGCTGTCTCGTTTCTTGAAAATTTCTTTGGTCTGCTCATAATTCCAGTCCCTGTAAACAAAAAGGAAACGTTTAATTCACACTTAAACACTCGCAAAATAAAAATCATAAGATAAGATCCGTTCTGAAAACATCCAGTGATTTCACTTTGAACTCATCTACTGAATTCTTACTGAAACCACCTAATGATATCACTTGCCTTTCATCTACTGAACTCACTCTGAAGCCACCTAATGATTTCATTTATTACTCATATTCTGAATTCGTTTTGAAACCACCCTATGGTTTCAGTTGGGATTCATCTACTGAATTCATTCTGAATCCACCAAATGATTTCATTTCGGCGTAAAAATTTTCATACTTAGGTGAATCCGATGTGATATCAAACTGAAGCCTAAATGAAGCTCAAGTGAATTCACGATCATGAAATGAATTCACTTTGATTTCAGTATGAATTCAGAATGTTCGCTGGGTTACAAATTAAATTCACACGACCATCGAAAAACTATAACTTGGTGAGGGTGAGATGCATTTGCCGACCGAAAATATCACACAACAAAAGACCGCGGCGCCGATGAAATGACATTTCGCGAAAATAGTGAACATATGTGTGTGTGCACACGCATACTCGGATAATTTTTCTTCCTCCCTTTCCTCGCGGCAGGGGACTGCTGACCGATTGTTTGCAGGGATACGAAATTGAGTTCTACGCGTTAAAATTCCTAAATATTTATTTCCACAGTTTAGCCATACGAAATTTAATTCTAGGCACATAAAACAATTCAGTCAATCGAAATTTATTTCTGGGCATTTCAGTACCTTATCCGAAATTTAATTCTGGGCAGTTTTCGGTTCGAATTCTAATTCTTTTCCTCGGTCAATTGGTTACGGCAGAAATTGTCACGCAAGAAAATAGCACGAAACGGTACAAAACCGGGCTTCATTGTTTTCTTTTGGGAAATACGCATAACATTCGATATTCCACGGAGAAACACGCCACTACACATGACTGGACATGTCGCAATCCGGCGCAATATACAACATTCTAGAATTTCTTAATTAACTCTTTTAATCTTCAATCAAAATTATCACACTGAGCTGGATTGAATCAGATATCGAATTGAATCATCTACCGAATTTAATCATACATCGAATTGAATCATGCATCGAATTTAATCATAAATTTTCATTTCCACATTTAGTCGGAAACGAAAAATTAATTATGCTTCGAATTAAATCATGCATCGTATTTAATCAGCGAATTTAATCAATAGTCCCCTTTTTTATGTTATATACATAAATCACAAAATATATCGCATTGAATCATAGATCGAAAGGAATCAGCGAATTTAATCAAGTTCTTTTTTTTTTAACATAAATTACATAAAACATCGAATTTAATCAGCGAATTCAATCAGTAATTCCTTTTTTATGTTAATATAAATCACATAAAAATATAGAATTGAATCATAGATCGAATTGAATCAGCGAATTTAATCATGTTCCCTTTTTTTTAACATAAATCACTTAAAAACATCGAATTGAATCGGCGAATTTAATCAGTAGTCCTCTTCTTATAGAAGTATATACGTCACATATTAAAACAACCTTTCATTCAAATTTAATTCTCCATCGAATTAAATCATTCATCGAATTTAATCAATAAACTCTTTTACTGTTCAAAACACGTGACAAATTTTTATTATTCATCCAACTGAATCAAGCCTCGAATTGAATTAGCCAATTCATTCATCAAATTTAATCATCTCCGCAATATAACATCGACATGACGAAAACACAAATAATTTTAACCTTACGTTCCTTTTTTCTTCTTTTTATACGTACTTACACATCTATGTATAATTTTCATCGCTCTTCACATCAACACGAAATTTCTTTAAATTTTCGACGATTTCCTTTCTTTTTATTTTAAAATCACTTAAATCACTTACATCACTTAAATATAACTTTTGGAAAATCCTTAATCCTCGTCGCCATTGTAATATTTAGTAAAATTTCATATAAACGTGTATATGCTAACAGTCTCTAGAATAGAGTGTCAGCTTATTTATTTTATTGACAGTTCACAAATATCATAGGTTGCTAGATACTACAGAAGCACCTTTTAGAAATTACAAACAAAAATAGAAAAAAATCCGAAAATTTTGAGGGTTTCGGGGTTATCACAGGTTTTTCGAAGTTGCAAACTTGGTGGTACACTTCTGGTATCTATCCCAACAATATCCCAAAACAACAGAGCCGAGCAATTTTTTGCGACCTAAAATCGTTAAATGACTGGCCTACTTTTGATGTCAAGCAATTCAGAATAAAGTGAATGGTTTAGTTAATATTATTCACCTAGCCTAGTGATCGATAACGTGCGGTTCGTCGCTCTTTAACTCATTCAGTGTGACTCTTCAATTACTCAAAGCATATTCAAAGTAAGAAGCTATTTTTTACGACAATTTCAATGTTTAACTTTTTTCGAGTATATTGTGAAAATTGTCAGTATCATGAAACAATTCAATCAAATATCATTAGGAAGGGTATTACGAACAAGCGGCTACCTAATTTCCCAGCGAAGATTATCGAAACATTAGCAATATCAGTTGAGCAGTCAGGAGCCCAAAAACTCTGGAAGCACCGTAAGTGCCTGTAAAATAAAACTCGGGTGCTGGCGCCCTTGGAGTCGGCTGATTCTACAATATACTCCGCCACACAAAAAGCCAATTGATTAGCTGTTACTTTTCTACCCTCACATTCTTTAACACAAGGTCTAACCGACGTAGTAACTACAAAAGAAGTCACTGCTGCTGTAAACGGCTTGTCTCTGTACACCTACTGAAATCAGGAAATAAATAAGTTGAAGTTGAAATCTGCTGAAGGAGATAACACTATATCCAATATCCTTATTAATAAACTTCCCCTGAATGCTGTTGTTGCTGTTTATAATGATTGTCTGAAGGGAGGTACTCTCTTTTCCAAATCGGTGAATACAAAGTGCAAGTTCTTTCGTCCAGCTCTATATTTTTCCATCGCAATACGAATCGCATCGACTGTAGATCGACCCAAAGTCGCATTGATTATTATTCAACCGCACAATCTTTCCCAATCCGTTGCAGACAACTCGTTTGTAGATCTTCAGTGTATGAGTTGTTAACTTTATAGACCTGTAGTTGTTAAATTTGCGTGATTCACCCTTGTTTTTATAGAAAGGAAGAAGAATACTTTCCCTGAAGGCGTCAGGCATCAGTTGCCCAATTTTGATTTAAAAAAAAAAACTGAGCCCACTAAGCCCGTCATTTTCAGCCAAAATTCCGCGGTCCCGTTGTTTGTCTTCACTGCTCCACTCACACGTTGTCCATCCCTTGAATGTGTTTGATTTCGCACTGTTCTTTAGTTTCGGTATTGCCCCACCATGTCTCTTTCTTTGTGTGGAGTGAACCTTTTTGAAGTGCCTTTCAGCGAAACTATTCCACTTTGTGTATGATTGTTGTCTTGAAACCACTCCCGTCAATTTATTAATGAATGGAGCTAATAAGTTTTAGTATGGGAGACTGTGCCACTTAATTTTTTTCGACGTGCTTGGGAGTTTTTCTATTTCTTACTACTGCTACTTTTAAAATAAATTCTGATAGGAACAATAGATTTTGGCTAACCAACGATTCATCCCAAGATCACCTGGCAGTCTTTAATCCACCGTCTCATAAAATCGAAGCACAGGTGGTAATCGATCTGCGGTTCGAGTTTCCTGATCAGTTGTCTCTGGTTTTTCACAAACTATGTGTTTAAAATGCATTGAATCAGGGTGTTAACGTCGTTCAAAAATACCCCCTTTTCATCTGGCGGTAGTCCCACTTACGTTCCACACCCTGCTGCAGATAACAAATTTAATGCTGATCAAGCGATCACTTCTCTCTTCTTTCTTGAGACAATTACTATCCTGTCAAGTTAAGACAATGCCAGAATAATACCAACTCCGTTTCATTGATTTGTGATTCTATAGTAGTACGATTTGTACTTCTTGGAATTCCTACGAAACTGGGCTCTGTCGGTATGGGCATTTCTCTTTTGCACGCACATAATGTCTATCCCTTTCCGCTTCATATCTTCAATCTCCTCGCTCTTTGACATCATGGAACCGACATTCCAGCTTGCAACCCTCCACAATGTAGTTGAATTGCCATATATTGCTCGCCCCCGGAAACCGTCGAGCTTTGGGGCGAAGTAGGTTCGCCTCGGGATCACTCAATCGCATAGCAGAAGTTTCCAGCGGGGTGCTTATAAAGGGTGGTCCAACGTGAATGCACGAAGTTAATTGTTAATAAAACAAAAAGTTTTTAGAGAATTATCTAAATGCTCGCCATGGGTACCGTGGCGTACTTCTATCGGATGGTCCATATTTTCAATGACACTGAAACATAATTGAGGTTGAATATCGTTAATGTGCTGAATTATCTCATCCTTTAGCTCTTGAATTGTTTTTGGCTTATTGACTTTTAAATATCCCCAGAGAAAGAAGTTCAACGGTGTCAAATCACATGATCGTGGTGGCCAATTAACACCGCCAAGACGATAACACGGCCATTGAATTTCTCGTGCAAAAGAGCCATTGTTTCGTTGGCTGTGTGGCAAGTGACTCCATCCTGTTGGAACCAAATCGTCCAGGTCCATATCCTCGATTTCTGGCCACAAGAAGTCCGTTATGTGGACGCATTTAGTCGATTATGTTGACAAAAAAAAAATCACGAAGTTCACGGAAAGCATTTTGATATGAACGTCCATTTTCGTAAAAGGCTTCAACGACCTTAACGCGCTGCTCAATTGTGTACTTCTCCATGGTTGAATTTGCCAAACACTAAAGCAAAGAAATGTCTAATAAAGTTGGGCGAGAAACTTACCGTTAAAAGAACATTTTTTTCAAACCTTCTTCTTTCTTTTTCTTTTCTCGAACGGAGCTAATTTTTTGTACAATGGGAGTAATGGCCAGCTTATTTCTAGTTAAGGCTGTGCGCCAACACATTTTGGAATTGCCTCACAGAGGTAGGTTTGCCTTTTGCTATATTCTGCAGGAACATCAGTCAAAATCGATTTTGCCGAATTCTGTGATATTGTGCATCACTGCTCCACTTTAGAAGTTCGGTCTTTCAATAAATAAAGTATGTGGCTCTTTTGGGGAACCCCAATCGCAAAATTCCTACATTTGACTCCTTTTACCAAAATTATTGGCGACTACTGACCTAGCCATATCCAGAATTGCGCAAATGTTGTTAACAGAAATTATGTTTTTCAAATAGTCCGTGCAGTAGGGTTCGATTTCTAAAATCCCGTACTCATTGGCTAGAGCGATTGCATCGAAAATATCACGGTTTGCCATATCCGAAACCATTAAACGTCCTGCAAATATACATAGTTGTATCATCTTTGTTTGCTAAAGCGTCAGGACCTAGCCGTGACGTGCCCACTTGTACGTACCTGTGTATAAATAACGGAGTAAACGTTTGAATGCTTCCAACGGAGCATCGAGAGCCACCTCATCCAGAGTAGTTTCCGAGAAGCCTCCAAACAGCATGGCCCGAAAGTAGTCACAACGAGTAGCAAGTATTAGTCGATGAGCCGGCAATATTTCTCCCTCAACTAGAAACACAACATCAGAGTGATCGGCATTCAAGAACAAGGTTGCCATTTGATCCGAAATTAAGTCTGCAAAAGTTAAGAGTCAATTTATCGATAATACCCAAATAATACGCCTATTGTTAAAATTACCTGATCGATCGAGTTGTTCCGTTTTATCTTCAGCTGTCGACATTTTACTATTACACATTCTGTTTTTGTTTTAAATGTTAACAGGCGTAGTTCAATGCGGCGGAATGAATGTTTTGATTATGGAGATTCTTCAAATTTATATTTTGTACGATTTATGAGGAAAAAACAGATTCGTCCTAGAACGGAACGCCAGTATTTCAAATCAGCAATTTAACGTTCTGCTATCAAAGACCTGCGTAATTAGATGAGGGAGCTATTACTATATATTATTATTATATTACTATATATATTACTATATAGCTCTATGCCTGCGTAGAAGCGGAAACAATCAGCTGACTGCGCACTCAAGACAAGCTGTTAAAAGCTTGAAACAGAACAAAAACAGCGGACGAAACCAACGCCATCTAGATACATCAAGGCCGTAACTCAGCCGTTCCATGCCGTTATAGTTTGCCTACTAAAGGTCTGGATAGACATCGGGCGGAATGAAAATGAAATTTTTGTCCGCTGCGATTTTCTCTATGAAAATGCATGCTTACTGTCGTGGAACATGTCGGATATGATGGGGAATTCCATAAGCTACAATCCGAATTTGGTTCCACAATTTGTCTCTGCCATTTTATACATTATTTTTTCGATTCCCCGGTCATTAGATAATTTCCACGATGAAAGGTCTGGATAGACATCGGGCGGAATGAAAATGAAATTTTTGTCCCCTGCGATTTTCTCTATGAATATGCATGCTTACTGTCGTGGAACATCCCAAGCAACAATTCGTTTGCTTTAAAGAAGCACTTCACCTCACACTGTAGCATTCATATAGTACCACGAAATTCATTTATCGTGTGACATCGTTTAAAGTAATATTTTGATCCGATAAAACATCCTTAAAATATTTTCCGAAAAGCTTCAATCATCATTATGGAATAAATTTAAAGATGGTGGTATAAAACTTCGATAAAACTGTCTCTAAACGTTAACCTAAAGAAGACACTCCTTTAAATACTCCACTCTTATGTTTATTGGAAGATACACTACACACATGCAATAGTCTCTCTAAGTTAACTCACACACATGCATAATATTCTTCTACAGTCGGTGTCATTTTTATAGTGTGACATTCGTATGGTCATCCAATAAATTGTTCACCGTAGTTTTATAGAAGGATGGACTTTGTGATTTTTTAAGAATTGACACTTATGAAGTGCTCTGGAACACCATGTTTCTTGAATTGAATTCATTGAAATATGTATTACTTTAAGCGATGTCACACGATAAATGAATTTCGTGCGGTACTATATGATTGCTACAGTATGGAGTGCTTCTTTAAAGCAAACGAATTGTTGCTTGGGACACGAATGTCACACTATAAAAATGAAATCGACAGTGCTATAGAAGATTACCCAAGCAACAATTCGTTTGCTTTAAAAAAGCACTTCACACTGTAGCAATCATATAGTACCACGAAATTCATTTATCGTGTGACAGCGCTTAAAGATATGTTTTGATCCGATAAAACACCCTTAAAGTATTTTCCGGAAAGCTTTTATCATCATTATGGAATAAATTTAAAGATGGTGGTATTAAACTTCGATAAAACTGTCTCTAAACGTTAACCTAAAAAGACACTCCTTTAAATACTCTACTCTTGTGTTTATTGGATGACACACCACACACATGCAATAGTCTCTCTAAGGTAACTCACACACATGCATATATTCTTCTATAGCACAGTCATTGTCATTTTTATAGTGTGACATTCGTATGGTCATCCAATAAATTGTTCACCGTAGTTTTATACAAGGATGGACTTTGTGATTTTTTATTGAATTGACACTCTTGACACAGTTTTCTGAAATACACAATTTCTGCATTAGAAATCCTTAAGATCTTGCATGAAACCCACACGTATGCACTCATTGTTATCTTCGAAATTAATTAGGGTGATCTCTGCGCAAAAATTCACTCTATTTTATTGATAAATGTATGATATGGTGCAGTGCAAAAGTGTAGTGTAGTGTTTCCGAGCAATGCCGACCATATGTGAGGTTAGCTGAGTGGGTAGCGTGTAGGACGGGCAATCAACAGACATTGGTTCGATGCCAGTTGCGTAAATTTTGTTTTCCTATTTTATTTTTTTTTTGCAAATTCGTTCAATGACAGAAAATGATGATATAAAGCAAATGACGTACGCCTTTTTAAAGCATAATTTAGTGCTACAATAAGGTTCTATTGGATTAAAAAAAGGCGCCAAATGCCATTATTGGACTGTTATTCAGTGGTTATACCCTGTAAAGTGCCCCTATTAATGCTAGAAGAGAATATTTTACGAAGTATTATAGGAATGAAATTGTTACTTGGGTATGCACCTTCTTCTTTATATGTCATCAGTTGAAGCTAATTAAATTCACACATTCTTCAATAAAATACAGACATTTTCTGCGCTGAGATTATCTTAATTGATTCATAAGCTAACAAGGACTGAGGAAATGTTGGTTTCAAGCAATATTTCAATGAATTCAATTCAAAAAACGTGGTATTCCAGAGCACTTCATAAGTGTCAATTCATTAAATCACAAAGTCCATCCTTCTATAAAACTACGGTGAACAATTTATTGGATGACCATACGAATGTCACACTATAAAAATGACACCGACTGTGCTATAGAAGAATATAATGCATGTGTGTGAGTTAGCTTAGAGAGACCATTGCATGTGTGTGCTGTATCATCCAATAAACACAAGAGTGGAGTATTTAAAGGAGTACGTTCTTAGGTTAACGTTTAGAGACAGTTTTATCGAAGTTGTATACCACCATCTTTAAATTTATTCCATAATGATGATATAAGCTTTCCGGAAAATACTTTAAGGATGTTTTATCGGATCAAAATATTACTTTAAGCGATGTCACACGATAAATGAATTTCGTGGTACTATATGATTGCTACAGTATGGAGTGCTTCTTTAAAGCAAACGAATTGTTGCTTGGGTGTGTGTGTTGATTTCAGTCATGTGTGTTTATGTCATTCAATAAAGACTACAAAGAAGTATTTAATGGAGCATCTTTTTAGGTTAACGTTTAAAGAAGTGTTATCGAAGTCTTCTTGGATGTGGTCGTGAATTGATTATATAAGAACTTTTTAAGCTTTCCGAAAAGTGTTTTAAGGAGTTTTTATCGGATCAAAATACTTATATAAGCGATGTCACACGATAAACTGATTTTGTGTTACTATATGAATGTTACAGGATGAAGTGCTTCTTTAAAGCATACGAATTGTTACTTGGGGATCAGCTGTAGGAAAAAGCGAACCTATTAAATTTGTTACCAATCTTTACACGTTTCTATTCAAATTTTTCAAGAAAAGTGTGCCTTTAAATTATTAAACAGAATATTCATCAAAATATCGCTGTTGTTAGGGACATTTTCATCATTTACTAAAACGTCAAAAGTAAATGACGAATTCTAATGACGAAAACATATGTGTCACCTCAATTTCGAACTTTCATCATTATGACGGATTATCGTCATAATAATTTGGATATGTGTCAAGCTTGTTATTTTGTGGTAAGAGTAGGTACTAACATCGTCAGTTCACGTGAAATCCATGCAAATACTGTCAAAATTTTGATGATCGTTAAATCAAATTCGCTTGGTGGTACTCACTTCACATGAAAGTCTCGACACTGGTTTTTGACATTTGAATTGAAGATAAATGACATTAAATTGAAGATAAATGGTGCACTCGTGGTCTGATTGATTGTCAATTACACCTTTTCACTGTGAAATAAAGTGCAACTGCATTATTTTCGCTGGCGAAATGTCAAAAACCAGTCAAAAACTGGTGTGGAGACTTTCAAGTGAAGTGAGTACCACCAAGTGACTTCGATTTCACGATCATCAAAATTGTGACAGTATTTGCATGGATTTCACGTGAACTGACGACGTTAGTACCTACTCTAAGGTCGAAATTTCGAATGTATGAGGAGCCTTACTTTTCGCGCAGTTAAACGTCACGTCCGCTAACGCGCAGAACTGTCAATTTCTGTTCGAGTCAAACTTCAGTTGTCGGCGAATTTTCGCGAAGCCATGCCAACTTTCTTGAACGGGGATGCCGAAATTCAGGTCTAACGCAATGTCCAGCAAAACATAGTCGTGCAGTTATTAGAATCGTTCGCATATTTCAATCAAATTGATACGTTTGCTACGAACTATTTATCACTTGGTGAATTGTTTGCCTTTTATTTCGTGCATTGTTTTTCCATTGTGAGTTCGAGTATCAGAGTGAGTTGGCTATAGAGGGTGTCTTGCAGCACTAAATACACGCAGAGAACAAAAAAGTCGTGTGTACGTATACGCAAAGTAGCACGAACACAAGGCGACTCACCCCGTCGAGAAAAAATCAAAGAAATGGCGAACCAAACGGGTGCCGGTGTCGGTAAGATTTTTTTGTATTTTAAAGTATTCTCGGACAGTGTTTTGACGTGAAATTGGCGAGCAAAGAACCGTTTAAATTTCTGTATATTGCGAAAAGGTGTTTTGATGCTGTTTTATGGGCAGTTTTACGGTGAAAAGTCGTGCAATTAACGATGACGGTCGCGCGGTCGCACATTGTCTTGATATGTCAAATTTAGATGAATAGTGAAAAATTTTGATTTCAGGCACGGGACTCGCAAGTTCCCGAAGGAGATTACTCAACAACAATTTTGGCATGTAGGACAGAAAATCTGTTTTGGCGTGATTCACGGAATTCGTTTCCGTTCCAGAAGTTTGAGTCGATAAGTCGATGGGGAGCTATTGATTTTGATCACTCTGCTCGCCCGAGTCAATCTGCGGGTTAGAGTTCGTCTGTCTTGAAGTTTTCATATGGCTAATTGAATTAGTCTCCGTTGGTCCGATTAGCTCGGTGTGGACCTGTAAAGGATCGAGACATATTTAAGCTTCCACTGTCAAAGAGTTATCATGTTTTTTATTTCTGTTGTACACTGCCACGGAAATCTCGACGTAAAAAACAACCAATTTGTCTAAATAAGAAGCCAAAGACTAATGCCGCTACGGTTTAGATATGACTATTCCCATTCCCTATTATATTACGCTGATTAGAATAAATCTTTATATATTCAATTTGACTGTGCTGCAATATGAACACATTGCATCTTATCCTAAACTACTGATTAGGCTGAAATTGGGTGGGTAGTGCTCTGATATTGCGGGGTGGTTTCAGTATGCAGAAAAGGAGGGCATGTGTAAGACCCAACCGCCAATGGTTATTCTAAAATTTTGTTTTTCTTTAACCCATTTCCTGCCGCACCACGACGCATAGTGTTTTAACCCTAGAGTGGGCGCGCTATGAGCATTTTGCCGCCCTAACCGAAAAAACCTTAATAATTCGTAAAATAATTTTTCGTTAAGTTTGCACTTTTCAGTAGCTGCCTCTATTTTCATTCAGAACTCGTGCCGAAAGGCTGTACGTCGTCAGTGGGCGGAGTGGGGCTAGAGAAAGAGGTTGTTACCATCAGGCGGCAATTTGCTCATCGCGCGCCTTCTCACGTAGGTAATTTTTACCTCATATATCACATATAAAAAAAACATATTTTTTGCAAAGTTGGAATGTTGGGTATGTTTTATGGTGCATTTATTGTAAAAACTATAAGAAGGGTGTTAATTTTCCTTTTTTATGAGTATTACATACGATAATGTAGAATATGTTAAAAGTCTATTAAAATGCGTTGCGTTCTCCAAAACCTTTTATAAACCGAAGTTCCCAAAACATATTTCAATAAATATGTTAATTTGTCATTGCTTATTTGTGTTTTATTTAAATCCTGAGAAAATAAATTAATTCAGTTGCTTTATTCCTACTTAAAATTGCCACTGAAAAGGAGCGGCAAAATGCTCCCCACGCGCCCACTGACGTTTCTCGGAAAGACGCGCCCACTCTAGGGTTAATATAATTTTCTTGTATATTCTTGATGTTTGAGCTTAGATGAAGAGAAAAAATGTGTTTTGAATTTTTTGGGTTTCGCGGGTTACCAGGAAAAAAATGGTTCGTTGACGAACCAATGGCGGAAAACGATATAAAATATTTTTCGTCAATTTACTTTGCCTGGTCATACTGTATTGTGGTATTTGGGTAAAACTAACAACATTATCTGTATGATCGTGTTTATTTGTTAAAAAATAACATTCTTAAAGTCGATTCACACGTTACAGTCACAGTCTCTGTGATTTTGCCTACACATTTGATGACTGTATGACTGACAATTTGTAAATTGATATC
Organism: Microchrysa polita; assembly: GCA_949715475.1. NCBI lineage: Eukaryota > Metazoa > Arthropoda > Insecta > Diptera > Stratiomyidae > Microchrysa > Microchrysa polita. The sequence goes on from OX454416.1 coordinate 38,180,866, forward strand.
GTAAATCCTATGATTGAAATGTATGAACCGCCCATTAAAAACGGAAGCATTTGGTCCGACTGAGTCATTAACCCTAGATAACCAACGTTATTCTTTCTACATTGTAACCAATGTTAGTCAATTCGACTAACACCATATTAAAACTCGTTTTTGAGCCTAGGGATGCATCAAATATATTAAAAGCGGTTCTAACTAGAAATACTATCATTATTTTTACTAAATGTTAGACCAAAAAGTATCAGTGTTTGATGTTTTATTTTATTTTAAAGAAAACTAACTGCCTACTTATTAAAGGCATTTGACCTTATCACTGTAACAAAATAAGGTGCACAGTACAAAATTTGGTCGTTTCTACCTCCAGTACTTTGGTTTAACGATACACACCTCGTTACTAAAGCTGTAAATAGGTATATTGTTGATGATATCGATACTTAATTGATTCACCTCCTAGGATCTGGAAGGACACAACTATTGAGTGGAAGAGCAAAAAGCAACAACTAAATTAAATATCAATGGTAGTCGAAACGACTAACATTGGTCATGCAGGGTTAACAATCAGTGAACATAGGTTACGCATACTTCGCCCGTGGAATCTAGAGTGGTTCCCCCAAATTGAAGAGAATCTTGGTGAAACCTTACAGATTGGGTTCTCAAAGATCTGAACTACCGGATTGTGTCACTACTAATTTAGAACGAAAATAAAGAAGAAAATTTACTTTCCCCTAAATATATTTTTCAAGAACAACGAGCCAAATTGTATCACTAGCAATTGGTAGTGACACAAACCGACAGTCCCGATCTGGGAGAACTAAGAAACGCAACCCAGTGGATTGAATTCAGCAACTTCTAGCATATCAATAAATATCTTGGCGTCTGGTCCTAGGAGACAAGGGTTCCCACGTTCATCCCGATGAGCTCCAAACTAATAAAACTGTCAGTATAGTAACTACATTAGACCCAGAAATGGTTGGGACCGGACCCAATTCGGATTTTCGAGTTGTTTTGAATTTTCGAAATGCTTTCCTGGTGTTAATAAAATCATTGATCATTGAAATTAACAATTTTAACTTCTAATAATCTTGTATTCAAAATATACATTCCATTAAGTTTACAGAGCAGTTCAATAATACGTACAATAATAAGCTATAGAAAAGCTCAAAATCTTATCAAAAATAAAACAAAATTGGACATAAGTACATAACGGGAATATCGGCATTCCGGATTTTGGGGGTCCAAAAAATCGGGGTTTTACTGTACTTGAATTTTAAATAGAATAAATGCCTTTCCTATCGTTAAATAAATATTTATGCCAGTTTGGAATGCAATTTTCTTCAACAGTTGACAGGCTTGCATAGAAAATGATGAGTCTCTTATAAGTGGACACAAGATATCGTTTTCAGCCAATGGTTCGTCAACGAACCATTAAGTTTAGAGTCATATTTATTATCTTTTTTAACAAAAATGATAACTTTTTAAATAATATTCGTCATTCACAATTAGTTAGCTTCATTTATTAAAAATATTGTTTAAAAGATTTTTTCGGATAAAGGTGAAACCGAAGAACATCCTAACAAAGGTCACGGGTACAAAAATTAGCCAAATTTACCGTTATTTTTGACGTACAATACCGAATTTTAAAATTAAAAAAAAATATATAAACAATTTCAATGCTTCTAGAAAGCATTTGTTAAATTCATTCTTCAAAAGAATTTTACTTTTGCAGTTAAAAAAAAATAAAACATTAATGGTTCGTGAACGAACCAATGGCAGAAAATGGGTTAATTATGGACCAATTTGGAACGAACCTCACAAAAATGTTTACGTATCAAAGTCACAAATCAAAAACATGCTAGGACAGGCGAAGTCTGTCCAGAAAAACACCTCTTCCACATTTTTTTCCTTCTGAGAAAAACTTTTTTATGGATCAATTCTAGCCATAATTCACGTTACTTTACTCGGTGCAAAAAACGGACACTGCCGTAATTTATTATAATTAGAGCCCGGAATTCGTGCAGTACCTACATAAATACAATCGGCGTTAAAAGTATCAGGCCACCAGCAACTTTCGAACTTTAACCCAATTTTCTGAAAAAGTATGAAGCTTACAACTATGAGAGTTATATCTACAGAAAGTGCATTGAATGGCAATTTAAATGACTTATCAATTTTATTTAAAGTAAAGTAAACTCACATAGCAATCAACCAACACAATGCTAACGATTTGCTATGTTTTGACTAGAGTTCGCCCTTACCTTTTATTCTTCTACAGTGAGGGTATAGGATATTTTTTATAATTTCTTTACTTATTATTCATTGCTTTTTTAGACGTATGTATGTATTTTTGTTACTTTTGTCAACCAATAATGAATACGGCACCGTAGAAAGCAGCTCAAGCTGTAGCACTACTTCCAGCAGGATTTGCACAATGTGAGGTCGCTCAGAGACTTCGAATCAGCAGATTATCGGGGCTCCAATTTAGACTGGAGCATTCGATCGGCGTCAATTTACGGGTCGATCTAGGGCTACATCAGCAGCAGATGATCGTTATATCCAACTGAATGTTCTGCGAAATCGCCGCCTCAACGCAGTTCAAGTCTAACAAAAGCTGCGTGACGAACCCGAAGTGGTTATAAGTTCTTCTACCATTAAAAGGAGACTTGCTGGGTGGAACCTGACTCCAAAGAGAGCTGCAGCAGGTCCAAAATTAACGGCAACTCACCGTCGAGCACGACTTCAATTCGCTCGAGAGCATAGGGATTGGACGTTAGAAGAGTGGGGTAATGTACTCATCACTGATGAGAGCAGGGGTAGTCTATACAGTCTAAAGATCGACGTCAAAGAGTATATCGTCGCCCTGGAGAACGTTATTCTCAGTGTGGCATCACGGAATCTGTTGCTTTTGGAGGAGGATTTGTAATAGTGTGGGCGGCATCTCGGACATACAGCATTAGTTTTCATCGACCCGACGGGCCGTAAACGTTGATTGACTTCACAATGCTACATCAATGAAATCTTTGCAGTCCATGTGATATCTTACGCAGATTATGTCAAGCATAATATCCAGTTGATGCTGGATAATGCACGGAACACTTATGGGATAAGCTGAAACGTCCGATTCGAGCCCGCGTTCCTGCTCGAACAACGCTTCCAGAGCTGCGAATCGTAATTGAAGAGGAGTGGAATGCAATTTCCCAAGACTTCATCATCAGCCTCGTGAGGTCTATGAATACAAGGATGCTAGCAGATATTCGAGCAATGGTAGGGAACACTAAATGCTGACCAAACACTTCATTTTAAATTTTTACTTTGTTTTTAGCTTAAATTTGAGTTTTTCACTTGGTGATTACAAGACCGGAAAATTACTGGAAACTACTGTTATTTGTAAAATCTTTAATAAACGCTTAATAAATCAATAAATCACAATGCGTTTCCATTCATTTTAATGAAATGCACTTCCTGTAGATATAACTTTCATAGTTGTAACTTTTATACTTTTTGAGAAAATTGGGTTAAAGTTCGAAAGTTGCGGGTGGCTCGATACTTTTGACGTCGAGTTCATTTAAAAGCGTGCAGTAAAAATCCCGAAACGTGCAATTAATTTAATAATGTGCATTTTTCGTGCAATATTAAAAAGTTCATTTTTTAGCGTTTTAGCATTTTAAGCATTGAAAAAAAAATGACGAAAACTTGTTCTGAAAACTAAAATAATTTTTATTTAAAATACGGAGCACTTTCAATATTTTAACCGAACATAAACTTCTCCCCATAAAATGCTGTCTAGATTAACTCATTTAAATATGGCATTCGAAGAAATCCATGATCGGTTTTTGTTTAAGTTCCATCGCGCAACCTTTAAGCTTATCTAATTTGTGAAGCCATAGCTTTCAAATTGACATATTTTCCTATATGTATTTAAGTTTAGTTAACCACCAGATTAACATGCACTCTAATAACAACAACTGCAAAATTGAATGAAAATCAACTGGAATTTGATTAAATTTCCATTAGTTGCATCACTTTGTTTAGTTTAATTGTTTTTTCAGATGTGTTTTCTTTCTCAATATTTTAATTCCCTTCTCTGTCTATCGAAAAATTCTGCACATTGCATAATTTCTGGGAAAAACTCTTGAGAAACAGGGTTAAAAATGCAAATGTTCGTTTTCATGCAAAAACCTTAAAACGTGCGATTGCGTGCATTAAAGTGCAATTGCACGAGAATCCGGGCTTTAGTCATAATAGAAATGAAATTGTTTAAAGTCGTTATTGTGCCAATGTGTTGGCATTTAATTTCAAAATCGAAAAATAAACGCTAGTCGTGCGGGATCTACTCTTGCTCATACAAAACACACAATCTTTTCATGATATGTATTAACAAAAGAAGCAATTTTTTGACGCGTTCTGACACAGTGGGAAAAATCTTACAATGATGAATGATGAACAAGTAAGAATATTCATTGTGCCTGTCCACACACTTTCAATGTTCGTTCGTCTTCGTCATTTTGACAATTGAAACTTGGGATGTCTGTCAGTCGTAACCAAAGTTAATTATGTCAAAGAGGGATGGATGGAAAATTGCAACCCACTGAAGTCGGGTTTGCTATCGTTTTTTCTTTCACCATTTTTAAATTTAGTGTGTGCAAAGATTGTGAACTAAATTGATTGGCGTTTATGTGTCTGCGACGTTAATAATACGCCTATCTTTTGTATCAATCTTTTGCGCGGGGTTTGACACACAGTGTGGACCGGCTTTAGAAATATTTATGTAAAGCTTGCTAGTCGGTCACTTTTATCTGGGAAGAAGCTCAAATCACAGAATTCAAGAAAATCAATACTGGAAACCCTATCTAAGAGGGGATTCACACTACTGACAGGATTGAATTCTAAAGCCACTAAATTAATCGAGTCGAAACCCGCCTACTTCTTCTTCTTTTAGCGGTACAGAAAGGTGTGAACCGCTGTGTATCTATATGGACTCGTTTTATAGTTCGTCGTCGTTTTCGTCCGTAATCTCCAGGGACAAAAACGTGGCAGCTGCAATGGGGTTTTCCTATAGTGAGAGGGGGGTGAGATTAGTGGGTGCAGCTGGGCATTGAAACAAATGGGCTACATCATGTGGCGTGCCAGCGCAATTTGGGCATACGTTTTGTATATTTGGGTCTATGGGAGATAGATACGAATTGAGGCGTGAGCAGAAGCCTGACCGAAGTTGGGCTAAAGTCACTCTGGTGGCTCTCGGGAGCCTAATCTCCTCAGGCGAAATAGGTGGTGGGAGCGCTGAGAGGACTCTGTTCGTACCTAAACTCGCGATAGACCTACTCACTTCCTCAGTGTGAATCATTGCAATGGCAGCCCGGTATGAATTTTCATCGAAAGGATCCCTTTTGTAACCCTGGACCTCTCCCTCAAGGTCACGAAGGCCACGTTTGATGTTGCGTGGAGGGGGAATTTTGTCCATAAGGTTACGATTAGGATGATCCTCTCGATAACAACCTACTAAATATTGTTTTGTAAGTAGTCGATTGTGGTCACGTATTGGCATCAAATGTGTCTCCTGATGTAGGTGGTCCTGGGCAGACATCAGAAGGCATCCTGTAGCTGTGCGTAGAGCAGCATTTTGGCAGACTTGGATTTTGTTCCAGCTTGTGTTACAGAGACCTTGCGACCAAACTGGCGCCGCAAAATCAGCCGCTGCCTGACCCACCGCTTTGTAAGTGGCTAGCGTAGTCTCTTTATCTTTGCCCCAAGTGCTACCAGCCAGTGCTTTAAGAATTTTGTTCCTACTGCGCATCTTTTCACATACCGCTTCCGCGTGATGAGCTGAAGTCATCATTTTCTCAATGTGAAGCCCGAGAATTTTTGGATTTGCAACAGTAGGAACTGGTTTGTTGCCAATACGTACCCCAACCGGCCACCGACAATCACCTGACCAGGTGGTAAGGAAGGTCGCAGACGATTTGGACGCTGAGATGGTTAGGTTTCTGCTATGGAAAAAGGCTTCTAGTCGCGCTAAATATCTATTGATATCTTCGCGCATGACATCCCTATCCGCTCCCGTGGCGAGTACAGTGCAGTCATCGGCATAGGAAATAACTTCAATGCCTTCCGGAGGTGTTGGGAGACCGGCCATGTAGATGTTAAACAAGGTGGGAGAGAGAACCCCACCTTGAGGAACACCTAATTTGATCTTTCTGAGTTTGGAACGACTGCCTCGAAACTCGGTGAAGGATTGCCTACCAGCTAGATAGTTGGCAATCTATCTTATCTCTTGTGTCGGAACATGCATATTGAGGAGGTTTGCCAGAAGCGTGGAGTGATTAACCTTATCAAACGCATTTGATAGGTCAATCGGTATGATGGTTCTATGGCAAGGTGTACTATGGTTTAGTCCGTCTCTTACACGTGTAGTGATCGCGTCCAGAGCGGTGGTTGTACTATGCATGCGTCTGAATCCGTGCTGATGCTTTGCATGTGAAACGAGAGTGGGGTGGATGAGGGCTTCCAGCGTCTTTGCTACAGGTGACAGGATCGTAATCGGTCTGTAGGAAGTTCCTAGTTTGGCACTTTTCCCTGGTTTAAGGCATGGGACTATGCGACCTTGTTTCCAGATGTCGGGGATGGCGAGCGTAGACATTGACAAGTTAAAGACTGCCGTGAGATACTCAATGGCAGGAAGATCAAGATGTTTGAGCATGTCCATTGAAATGCCATCTGGTCCAAGGGCCTTAGAGTTTTTTGCATTCTCAATGACTGTTTTAACCTGGTCCGGAGTATAAATTGGTACGGAGTCAACAGTTCGGCTGCGAATCCGTCTTCTGATTTTGCGCTTGAGGCCATCGGACTTGGGATGTTCAATAAATTGTTTATTGAACTGGCTCGCACACTGAAGAGGATTGCTTGTTTCTTTTTTGCCGAAGGTTATGGCTATATTGCCCTTATCTTTTGCCCGCCTACTAGATTAAATCGTCTGAAAATGGTTTCAATTTTATTTTTTGATTTTTTGTAGTTCATTGAGAAAATGTGTTTACTTTTGCACGAGGTCTTTTATTCGGAAAGATATCTGGCATAATCAAACAGTAGCATTTTTCCGCAAATTTATAATTTCTCCGATAAAAGTGACAGAGACTGTATTTTGACTGCACATTGAGGAAAAAAACTGGAAAAGTCTTTTTTTTTTAAATTGACCTTGAGAGATCATTTTGTTTATTTATCAATAATTAATTGTGACGGGTTTTCGAGTTTTTGCTTATTAACCTTTCAGTGTCGATAACCGTTTTTTTTTTGCTTAGAAAACTCTTTGAAATTTTATTTTTCTATGTTACGGAATAATGTTTCTTAAAGATTTTCTGTCTTCTTTCGATAAAAGAGGGGACCTCCGTAACATTTGTTGCATTGGAACCTTCGTGAAGTGTAATGATTGATGATTGCTACAAAATCCCTTATGTATCATGTCTTCTGTATTAAAATGAAAACAGTATATGGTCAGGATAATCCAGAGAATTTTTTTTTGTTCTTTCAAATACATAAACCCCTGCCTAACACTATTAAGGAACTCTGTCCAAAAATTTGTATTGAGATCAATGAAAATCCGGCAAGTGCGCATTAAAAGTATTGGCCAGGATAGTCTACGTATGAACAGTTGATTTCGTCGTTTTCTGCATAGGAACAATTTCCTAGGATTGTCCTGGCGATAAATTACTTCCATTTTATACAGAAGATAGAACACATAACGGATTTTGAAGCAAGAGAATGCATCATCTTTCATCAGCCGTTTTAATTAAGGTTGGCTCCAGTGTTACAAATGTTAGGGAGGGGGCCTCCCATTGATCCAAATTAGACAGGAAACCTCCGAGAAACTTTATTACGTCAAATTTATAAAAAACGAGACCGAGGCTAATTTTGGGCGCGGCCAAAATTTGAATACCCTTCACTCTCCTTGGGCTAAAAGATTTTTTTGGGCGTACCTATGACTTGTGTGTTATCCTCCTTTCCCATTCTTTTCCTTCCGTTTTCACATAAGTTCCGTGGCGTCGATGAAACAATATTTGTGTGAGGTTTAGTTGGAATAAGTTGACAAATAAAAAACATTTTACAGAAAACTATACGGGGGGAAATGGAGGGGGGATGGTCCTACAATAAGTTTTCTTTTTTTTTTGCATTTCCGGTTGTTTCGATAGAGATATATGAATACAAGGTTTTCTGCAATAGGTGCAAAAAGGATGTTTCTTAAAAGAACCAAATTGGGGGATTGGGTTTGTATGGCAGCCCCATGATTCCACAGTCCGATTCCATCCATTTTTACATATGTTTTGTAGTATTAATATATAAACATTTTTGTGATGTTTAGTTCAGATTAGTTCACAAACAAAAAAGTTTTCTTAGAAGAACTTGATTTGGGGGGCTAGGTTTGTATGGCAGCCCCATGACCCCATGGTCAGGTTTGATCCATTTTTATGTATGTTATCTGTCATCAATAGAAACACATTTGAGCGAAGCTTGGTTGAAATTGGTACACAAATAAAAAAGTTTTTTCTTAGAAGAACCAAAATGGGGGGTTAAGTTTGTATGGCAGCCACATGATCCCCTTGTCCGATTTTAACGATTCAAACATACAAACAGCCTTCAACAATAATTAGCATGTGTACAAAATTTCAGCTCTCTAGCTTTTATAGCGGCCGAGAAAAACGCACTGCAACAGACGGACATCGCCCAATCGACTCCCCAAGTCATGCTGATGATATCATATATGTATACTTTTTATATGGTCGGAAATGCCTCCTTCAATGCGTTACAAACTTCATGACAAAGTTAACATACCCTTTCACTCTATGAGCGAAGGGTATAAAAATTACGATTTCGAAGAGTTTCCTATTTAAAAGCAAAAAAAAAGGTTAATAAGTAAGAAAAACAAAACTCGAAAAACTGTTAAAATAATTTCATGAAAAATAAAACAATCGCTCATGGTCTGTTTTATTCGAAAGGGATCTCCCCTGTTATTAATGCCCTCAATCGCAGCTTTTTAATTAGTTTTATCCATACTAATTGCAGGCGCGGCTATAGTTATTACGAAAATCAATTTTTGCTTTATAGAGAAATAACGGTTCGAAATAAAAGGAAACTTTTTGTGAAATTGTCATTTTAATATCCCTTATGTTTATAGTATGTGCGGCTATAGTTATGACAGGCAGTGTATTTTATTTTTACCCTGTTATCAGCCAATTTACAAGAGGAAATGAGAAAACCTTAAGGTTAATTTTGAATGATTAAAAAAAGATACAGAATCATAGGGTGTCGCGAGCTACTTGAATGTTGATTTTTTGAAACTTAATGGGTCGTGGCATCAAAAATAAAACCTATTATAATGAAAGGTCTTGAAATTCCATGTTCATAACGCCTTGTGAAATTGGTCAATTGAAAGATGTCAACAATTAGTGATGAAAACGGGCAGCATTTTGTCAAATGTTTTTTAAGGTTGTCATCCAAATTCCACAAATGTCCTGAATGTTTTAGTGGAAACAAAATTTGTGTAGCAAGAATTTGTCAGGTTCCCGTATGTGCCACCCTGTGGTTAAAAAAGCTTTATTCCTTAAGTAAGGACTATAAATTCTGCCCTAATTTTCCGATAAAATTTTATAATTGAGTTTCATGTAGTAAAAATGTATTTAGTATGTACGTTCGTTCGTTGCTACAACGGTCAAGAGCTCTCAAAACATCTAAGAGAAAATAATTTGTCGAATCAGTATTGCAACAATAAACTTATCATTGCTTCATTATTTTATAATAAATTTACAGTGGTCCCAAGAAATTTTCGCTTGCTTGAAGAATTGGAGCAAGGTCAAAAAGGCGTAGGCGACGGAACAATATCATGGGGTTTGGAATGTGATGATGACATGACCTTAACTCAGTGGACTGGCATGATCATTGGTCCGCCACGTGTAAGTAACCCTGCATTTCACACCATAACAAAATAAATTGAGCAATATTATTTCAACTAAACATTTATTTTTTCTAGACTCCATATGAAAATCGAATGTATTCACTGAAAATCGAGTGTGGTGAAAAGTATCCAGACGAACCACCAGTGCTTAGATTTTTATCAAAAATAAATATTAGTTGTGTTAATCAAAGTAATGGCGTTGTAAGTACACTAATATAGAAGTTGATATATATCTTTTGTATAACTATTTTTTTTTTTTTCGCAGATTGATCACAGATCAGTTCCCATGCTAGCCAGATGGAATCGTGAATATACTATAAAATCGATGCTTCAGGAAATTCGTAGGATTATGACTTCTAAAGAAAATTTGAGATTGGCGCAGCCACCAGAGGGTAGTTGTTTTTAGTGAGCATTCATTTTAAATAAAACAAAAAGCTAAACATTAAAAAATATATAAAACGAATGAACAGCTAAATGCAACAAAAAAAAAAACACAACAACAGAAAAAACAGTAAATAGACCCAACAGCAAAGATTAAATTAAATTTAACAAGCAAACAGTGGAAGAAATAAATAAATTAAAACAAAAGTCAAATTGATATCCCGTCACCATTATAAACGATACAACAGTATAAAAGAAGTAAAAGTGAATGCGAATATGTAACAAAAATATTTTGAGCTGGTTCAAGCAAATATTTTGTCACTATGAACGAAATAAGATTAAATATTTATGTAATTAAAACAATTATTTGAAAACAAAAAAAACAACAACTCGTCGTTTTGCCCTATTTGTTGGAAAATATGAGTCATCTCTCCTTTCAGTGTTTTCAAATGGAATCGTTAGTGTGAATCTGGGAATTCCGTTTCTTTTTAGGGTGTACGGTATTTGCTTGTTTTTCTTTTCCACAGTAAAAATATTTCCATCACCATTTGTACCAGTACTTTGATTCTATCGAAGTTATCTTAGAAAAAAAAAACAAAAGGTGGGAATAATACCAATGTACAGATTCTAAATCGAATTTAATCATTTTTGGTAAATGATAATAATTCTGGGCTCATACATAAATAATTCACAAAAGTTCGCAGGCAATATGTTGGAAATTAGTTATATTAGAGAATTGTGTCGCATCTCCTGTATGGCAATTGATTTTATGAGAAACTGGATACGCTTAACCGTTTCGCACAACATCAAACCCTGTTCAGAGATACAACCGGGTTCTCTAATTTAAAAAAAGCGAATTTTTAACTGTATGCTCTCAACAGTTGCGATTTGAAACCCGACTATTGGCATTAAAAGAATTTGACGAAAAGAGGTAATATTGACATCTCCTTTCTTTTATATGTAATAGCTCGGATTGAAAAGATAACTGAAGCGAGATTTAGTCAGAAAGCGAACAGAAAAAAAAGATTATGAAAACATAACCCATAGTGGCGGTGGTGACGATAGACAAAATCCTATACAATTAAATTAATTTTGTCTTTTTTTTTTAATAAACGATAAAAAATGTCTTAGGCTTCGTTATATAAAAATTGTAATGTTATTATTAATGATGTAAGCTAAACACCGTATGTAATATTAAAACAAAAAGAAACTAATAAAAAATCTGCTTTTATCTCTAAAAAAGAAGAGACTCGAAATGTGTAAAGTTTTTTTATGGATTTTTCAAGGTACATACATATGTACATGTATGTATATAAACTTATTCTACTAAAGGTTTGTGTCCGTGGAGGCGACTCATGTGATGATCGCTCAGCGACCGCAGTTAAAGCACCGGTTCTGAGCACTATATGCTGATATTTTCTATACAGACATGTTCCTTTGGGTCATAGTTGACACAAGGAAAGTACCACCATTCAAAAAATATTCAAATACGGCTCGGAATTGGATAGAAAACTACGATCGCTGAGCGATCCTCACGTGGGTCGTCTCTACGACCACGTACCTTAAATTATGATATAGTCTTAGAGAAAGCATAGCAACCCATGCCATGCGTTAGTCCAGAGTGGCACAACCATATGTGTTTGACTCCAAATTTATTACATTGCACTCCACGAAATAATTCAAACGTCAAAATATTGTCGATGCAATTATTAACCCTTCTGTCGCCGCCTACGAGCTATTATGCCTGAGGTTTAGCTGAATCTTCTGTAAAATTAATTTTATTTTTGTGCCAATCGAAGGGTTAATAACGTTTGGCTTTTTGAGAGAGTAACAAATATTACGCGGATTTTATATTCTCAATTGTAAACAAAAAATTGACATTTGAATAAAATTTTCACACATACTATGAACTGCAATAGTGTGAAAACGGTGCCATTTTTATTTTTTGATGCCCACTCTGGACTAACGCATGCTTTCTCTAAGGATATAGTTTATATAAAGTAGATTTTTTTCCTTGTTTTGAATTGATTTCCTCCTATACGACATGTCAGATGTTGCTATTCATTTCACTTTAGAGAAGTAGGCTTTTGAGAGTCATCGTTGTAAGGTAAACTCCGTTCGGTTTCGACTCATTGTAGAAAATATCAACTAATTGCATAGTTTAGGCCTCCTCACATACACTGCGTTTCACTTGAATAGCACATTTCGTTTTTTCATTGTAATTTGCTTATATATCAATATTCTTATGACTTTGCTAGTAATTTTTGTTTGTCTTGTTTGTGTGGGCTCCCCGAAAGAAAAAATTGTGCTCTCGAAATTTATCGTTACCATTTTCACCAATTTGCTTTAAAAGAGAGCAGACTTTTTGTTTCACTAGAATAGCACAGTTGGGTTTAAGCTTCACACACGGGGTGCACGTGGTCACAATATCACAATCTATAGTCGTTTTGAGTATTTTAAATACGGTTCGTTGATTTTAAAAAATTTTGGGTCGTGGTAAAGCCTTAACAAGCGAAGAACAAAATAAAATAAAAACCTACAGGGATTGTGCCCTTTCAGTGACTAAAATATCGAAAAAAAATAGGAAAAAGCAGAAACGTGATTTACAATTTTATTAAATATGGTGAAAATTATGAAAGTATATGAAAGGTCGAGTAAGCAGTGTACTCTCTAATGCAGATAAGCGATCTATTTTGCGTGAAGCATCGAATTCACATGATTCTGTGGACAAAATTCGGTTAAAAGTTGGTCTCAGTGCGAGTAAAACAACTGTATGGCGTGCTAATTCAAAAGTTAAACACCTTAAGCGTCTAAAATAAAAAAACACCACTTAACCCCGCTCGTAAACAAGCTCAATTGACTTTATATCGTACCAACATGTCAGGGACCAAAGAGTGGTATCGCGTTGTTTTTTCTGATGAGAAGAAATTTAATTTGGAAGGGCCCGACGGATATAACTGTTATTTTTATGATTTAAGGAAGGAGACTCACCAGTTATATCGTTTGCACAGTCGAGTTAGCGGCGTTATGGTTTGGGGAGCCATATCTTACTACGGCACTTGTGAACTCCAATTCTTAGACACCACTATGAATGCTAAGTCGTATGTTGGTGTTTTAGAAAAGGCTTTTGCGACATTCGAAAGTCTCTTTGGACCATTGCCGTGAACTTTCCAACACGAGAATGCACCAATACACACTGCCCGTGCCGTAAAGTAGTTTATCGAGTCCAAAAATGTTACTCTTTTGAACTGGCCACCATACTCGCCGGATCTAAACATAACCGAAAATGTTTGGGGATGGCTGGTCAGAAAAGTTGTCAACTTGTAATCTGAACAATAATAAGTTATCCTCACTGCATAAAAAGTTAATTAAAACTAGGGGGCTTCGCCCCCTGCTCGCTTCGCTCGCCAGCCCCCGGGGCCGAGGCTAATTTGGATACCCTTCGCTTGGGCTAAAAGTTTTTTCGGGCGTACCTATGACTTGTATATAATGACCCCATGGTCCGATTTGATCCATTCTTGCATATATTTTGTGTTATCTATAGAAACACATTTGTGTGAAATTTGGTTGAAATTGGTACACAAATAAAAAAGCTTTTCTTAGAAGAACTCAAATTGGGGGGCTAGGTTTGTATGGCAGCCCCATGACCCAGTGATCCAATTTGGGTGAATCAAACATACAAACAGCCTGCAACAATAAGAAGCACGTGTGCAAAATTTCAGCTTGCTAGCTTCAATACCCGCCGAGTAAAACGCGTCGCAACAGACAGACGGAGATGCTCCAATCGACTCCCCAAGTCATGCTGATCATATATGTATTCTTTTTATATGGTCGGAGATGCTTCCTTTAATGCGTTACAAACTTCATGAAAAAGTTAATATATGACACGGTTGTTTTTCACTGTTCCAGCTTCTTATTTTATTATTGCATTATTTTATATATGCAAGAATGGATCAATAATAAAATAAGAAGCTGGAAAAGTGAAAAACAACCGTGTCATAATTGTATAACCAACATACCAGTAAACAAAGGAACTTTCATTAAAGTTAATATACCCTTTCACTCTATGAGCGAAGGGTATAATAAGGTTTAAAAAAAGTGTGCTATTCAAGTGAAACATTTTTTTTTCTAAGATTACATGTTGGAAAAATTAGAATTCTTTTTATTTCAAATTAAAGCTAATTAATCAAATGACAAATAAAAAATACAAAATATCTGTTGTCTTCATTTTTTTTAAAGATATTAAGAAAATAAATTTAATGTATAGAGTGTGCTATTCAAGTGAAACGCAGTGTATGCTTATTATTATTAACATCACTTACCCTCCACTACACCATTGGAATCGTTATTCCTACCGATGTCTTGGCTCAGCTTAGTTCTGGATGGTGCTCCAGACTAAATTCGTTTTGGTCGCGCATTGACAACAGCATTGGGAATATTTGCCAAGCATGTGGAACCAGCCCACACAACGTGGATCATATATTTGACTGCATTGCCGCACCTACGCATCTAACACCTATCGCACTTTGGGAGAACCCCATCGAAGTTGCGATCTTCTTAGGTCTTGACCTTGAGGAGAGGATGCCTACGATTTATGAATGATAATACAAGTTCCCCCCCCCTCTCTTGCGCCGCTACTACAACAACAACATGAAAACTAACAAACAACCCTCCTGTATCGAACCTTCATGGCTCTTGGCAGGGAAAATATTTTGGCAACTCTTGGCCGTTTCTTATGATGAGAAAACGGATGTGATCCGCCTCGAAGAGGCTTAAAACTCTCGTGTGGCAGTGGTGCTCCCATCGGGTATGATCGCCAGTAGGACCACAGTTGGCGAGCCTTCGAACACCCCCGTAATGTAACGAACTAATTTCCTATGCGGACAATTACACCGGGGAATGATTTAAAAAGAATAGTTTCCCGAATGACGACATAGAAAAACTAATGGAGTTTTTCAATATTCGTAGCCTAGTAATTTCGCCGTCGAAATTTACTGCAGCACTTCTCACCACCTGGACGCAAGAATTTTCGGAGGAGCTTACGATACGCACTGATAGGCATTATGATCCAATCCCAAGATCGAAGTCGAACTGTCATGGCGAGGACGTAATTAACAAATTGTACAATAGGAACACCGTTCTGAAGGCACTGGCCGGCAGCTCCTGGGACAAGGAGAAAGAAACACAAACATGTCAGAATTTCG
This sequence comes from Microchrysa polita, assembly GCA_949715475.1. Lineage (NCBI taxonomy): Eukaryota > Metazoa > Arthropoda > Insecta > Diptera > Stratiomyidae > Microchrysa > Microchrysa polita. The sequence continues at coordinate 38,196,385 of OX454416.1, forward strand.
CTCTACATATCGCTACAGGTTGCCACCTGATGTCCCATGATCATCTACATCAGGGAACCAGCATGTTACCAATGCGATATCATAATCTTCTCCTGTCTCTCCAATATCTGGTCGGTTGTTAGCAGGATCACAAAGCATCATCTCTTGGTTGACATGGGAGACAATAATCCCCCTCCACGACATGTGATATTCACACAACCGTTGCGAATGGGTCAAATAGGAAGACTGTAGGAATAGAGTTCTATCTAAGCTCCCGGCACCCATATCGCCTCAAGAGACACTGGCTCAGCTTAGGTCAGGCTGGTGTTCGCACCTCAATTCCTTGCTATCTCGACCAAAAACATTAGTCCGAGCATCGATGGTTCGCCTCATGTTTCAATGCCCCGCTGCGCGCACTAACCTCACTCCGAGGGTGTTTTGGGACAACCCTATTGCAGCTGCTACGTTCTTGTCGCTTCAGACATTAGGCGAGAACGACAACGAAACAACACACTCATAGAGTGCCATATACGGGACTATACCGTCAGGGGAATGCCTAAGAAATTACGCTCTTTCCCGGTTCATCGGGGTGTTTGAACCTTCGGCATTTTATTAACAGAATCTAATTGCCAAATGGGGATTTCTTCGTCCGGTGCACGCACTTATCTTCAGAAACCCAACCTTAAGGCCACAACTCTAGCTGTTTGACTTGGGTAACAGCCTCCAACCACCTCGAGTCCAAAACCATGATGGGAAGAGACCATGGTCCTCTACGACACATCCACAGACATGCACACGGCTTTTAGCAACAACAACAGCATGCAAACTGCTAGTAGTAAAGTCTGTGTTACTCCGCCGATACGACATAATAAATAAATACCACAAGAAGAAGAAGGAAGCAAGTTTCTACTAACCTATTCGGTGGAGAATTCCAGTACAGCCGCTCTATGATACTGATCCGGATCCGACGGAGTATCGTAGAGCGGCCACAGTTAAATCTGGCTGTATCACATAATCATATTATCTCAGCTATTATTATTGAACTTTGTGGGCGGGGAAAGACAAAGGAGATCAAACTACACATAATTTGTGCCTCAGTTCCAATAGCAATTATTTTTTTTTATTATAATGAGGATTATATCGTCAATGAAACATTCCACCTATTTTTCAGTTTCCAGATTCAAAGTCAATCGATGATGCCGAAAAGCGGCATTTGCTTGGTGATTCTGTTTTTGATTTTGTTTTTTACATTTAGTAGAGTGTAGTAAGTAGTAGTATAGTGTAGTAAGCACGTGATAAACAGTACATGAAATTGCAAAGAAATGAAATTGGTGGAGAAAATTATTTGTGTTTCTTATGTTTTTTTTTTTGGTTCCGAGCATGAATCCAAAGCTTCCCACTTCCCAAATTTCTTTGCGAAACAGGGTCAAAATCGCAAAAAAAGTAAAAAAATGACTATCAGTTGTAGCAACACCGCTTAACGCATTTGTTCTCTAACATGTTCATGTTAAATTTTTTTTTTGCAGTTTTGACCCTGTTTCGCAACGAAAATTTGGTGGGAAGCTCCGGATTTGAGCTCAGCGCCCTAAGAACACAAGAAAGAAAAAAAAATTCTCCACCACATTTTGCAATCTCAAATCATGTAATGACCACCACAACTAGTGGCTTGGAATTGTTTAATCTGCTTGGCAATGTGTTTCCTTGCAACTAGCGTTCAGTTAACAAGCAACCGTTGCTTCATTTAAGTTTTGTCAATACAGTTTATCACAATTCGAATTCTTCAATTTGTTGGTGAAAGCCAATTAATCTGTGAAACGTTTTGTGTAAAATTTTTGTATATTTTCGTGGCGAGAAACCTGTTTTTTTATAATTTATTAAAATGGCAAATCAATCGGTTGTTGTTATAGAAAAGCCAATGCCCCATTTGGGTTTGGCAGACTGGCATGCAAGATTAACGCAAATAAGGAATGTAGCGGATGAGCGACGAAGTAATGCATTTGAATTACGCCAAACAGCGCGTAGTTTACGAAATGAAACACGTATTCAATCCGAATGGGATACCCATCTGAATAATGGTCGTCTTATTGATAGGTAATTTTCAATATGTTATTGAAGCCCATATACATAATTCTTGTTCAAGAGTATCTTTTCATAGTATAGTTGTTAAAATAAAGGTGGTGTTCATTAACATGTCTTATACTTTAAGAATCCCTTTATTTCTGAAAATATTGGTACGGCACTCGGGCCTAAAAAATTTGCTCATTTTTTTTTCTTTGGGCTATGGGTTTCTCGTACATCTTATCTAAAATCTAATGGTTAGTTTTATCGTATAGAGAAAGCTTTTACATTATATTGAATAGAAGTTTTGTTTATTTTGCGTAGTTATGCCATATTTTGTTTGGTTACGTCATTGTACGAAATTTCACAATTTTTTAAATTTCAGATAATGGCGTAACCAAGCAAAATATGGCATAACTACGCAAAATAAACCAAAATTCAATTCAATATAATGTAAAAGCTTTCTGAAAATTGTGTGCATCTTCTCGATAGGATAAAACTAACCATTAGAAAAGATGTATGAGAAACTGGCCCATGATATAACAATTGGAAACACAAAAACGATATTTACTTAAAAAAATACTTTATGTCTGTAGTGACTTGTAAGCGTCTTAAGGAGGAGAGCTTTGGTATTCGAGAGGTGGGTAACATGAGCGCAGCCAGGATTTCGGTCAGGAGGGGAGCCCAACATTTTTTCAACATCATGATTTTCTTAGAAGTTGAAATTTTCGGTCACGAAAATATTGGTAGGCAAATTTTATAATAGTCCGGTTGGTGTAGTGGTTACTGCGTGCACCTTTGGTGCACAGAGTCATGGATTCTAGACTAACCGTGAACGAATTTAGTTTATGGTGTTTTTCGAACTCACGACCCATATGACAGACCATGATATCTGTTCTTCTTCCTTGCCTCGTTCTTTATACCGCTCCATGGTTTCGCGTTGCTCCACCTGCGGTGTAGGCACATCGCCCGTTTTGGCGGTAGATTAGATTAGATTACATGAGGGCATCGGCATATTTGCCATAAGCACTGCGACCGGTGGTCTATTGTGCCATTGCCCACTCTACAGGTTAGATAAATTTATCTAACCGACATCTGTCGATAAATCGATTAATTTGTCCCATGCTAAGGGAGGCGATGTCCTCTGTGAGAGGGAAAGTTATGCCGAAGCATTCCTCCCGTCGCATCGCCAGTCTTTCACACTCGCAAAGTATGTGAGTGGATGTTTCGTCATCCGCCTCGCAGAAGCGGCAGGTCGCGTCTGCGACTAAGCGCATGGTTCTTAAGTGCCCGTTCAGACGGGAGTGGCCTGTAAGGAGGCCAGTTATGATTCTGACCCTGTTCCTGCTGAGCTTAACTAACTCCAGAGTGCGTTTCTTAGAGTAGGTTGCTACAAAAAGCTTCGACTGCCTTAGTCCTGGAAGGGCTTCCCAGCATACGGTGGCTGTCGTCTTTTCCCACTCAGTGATTTCGTTTCTGCATAGACACAGTGGAATGCCGCAGAAGGGTTCCGGACCGCAGAAGGGGCTAGCAGAGGCTACCCTAGCGAGTTCGTCCGCGAGCTCATTCCCTTCTATTCCAGAGTGTCCGGGAACCCATAGGAGTGTAAGATCATTGCGAGATCCTACCGATTGAAGTATTTCCTGACATAGCCCCACTAGTTTTGAAGTAAAGGTATGTTTTGTAAGAGCTTTGATTGCCGCCTGACTGTCAGTGAAGATCGCTATCTTCCTGTTGACATATCCTTTGTTCTGACATTCTCTGGCACAAATTTCTATTGCATGTACTTCCGCCTGGAACACAGACGCTAATTTCCCCATAGGTATTGAGTAGCTTACACCTGGACCACTGATGCCCGCTCCAGAGCCTGTCTCAGTTTTAGATCCATCTGTGTAAAAGCTGATAGTGTTGGGGTGGAGGGACCTGAACATATCCGTCCAACTTTCCCTCGCCCAGATTGCTGATTTAAAGGACGCGTTGAAGCGTAATGTCTTGACTAGGTAGTCCGAGGGTAGGCAGAGGGTATTGCTACCTTGTAACCATCCCATTTGATCATGGCTAAAAGTGACTGTCGTGCTGGAGGCCCTGAGCCTACCAACAGCCAGCCTCGCCGAAGCCTCAATATGAATGTGTAGCGGAGTTAGGTCTAGAAGAACCTCCAGGGCAGCGGTGGGGCATGAAACAATAGCTCCAGTGATAATTAGACAGGCAAGCCTCTGGACCTTACCTAGATCCGACTTACCAGTGCTAGTTGAAGCCCTTTTCCACCACACCACCGCCCCATACTCCAATATAGGTCTAACAACTGTCTTGTAAATCCACAGAATTAAATGTGGTTTAATTCCCCAGGTCTTACCTACATAACCTCTGCAGGTCCATAGTGCCTTGATCGCCTTTTCCGTGACCGATTTCAGGTGGTCATCCCACAGTAATTTGCTATCAAGGGTGACTCCCAGATATTTGACTTGGTTTGCCATTTTAATTTGGGAGTTGTACATAGTAGGACAGCTCAGGGTTCTTGTTGTCCTGCTCCTACTGAAAGGAACCACAGTGGTCTTGGACGGGTTGACCCGTAGACCACTCTCCGTGCACCAATCTTGAACTATACGCAGGGCGGTGTGGAGCACATGGGGCAGGACTTCCTCAAATTTGCCCTTAACCATGATGACCAGATCGTCTGCGTATCCTTGGGTGGAGAACCTCTCTAAGGTTAGTTTCCACAACAGTCCATCAACGACTAAGCACCAAAGAAGGGGGGAAAGTACCCCTCCTTGTGGGCAGCCACGAGTGGCTAAGGCGGAGAGGGTGGACCCTCCGATGCTGGTATAAATGTTCCTCGATGAAAGCATACGTTGCACCCAGTTAATCATTGTCACATCTGCCCCTTTTAGACTTAGCGCCGTACCAATGGACTCGAAGGACGTATTGTCAAAGGCCCCTTCTATGTCCAGGAATGCACAAAGTGCCATCTCCTTCTTTGATATGGCCACTTCGATTTCGTCCACTAAGGTGTGAAGTGCAGATTCCGTCGATCTGCCTGGTTGGTAGGCGAATTGTCTAGGGTGCAGCGGACTTGTCGCAAGAAGCGTGCTCCTTATGCGTGCGTCCAATATCTTCTCCATTGCTTTCATGAGGAACGAGGTTAGACTGATTGGTCGATACGATTTCGGATCGTCTGTCGACCTTTTTCCCACTTTGGGAATGAAGACCACCCTCACTGATCTCCAAGCTGTTGGGATATAACCCAACGCGTAACTACTTCTATATATGTTGACTAGGAATGGGATCAACTCTTCTTGCGCTTTCTGCAATAGCGCTGGAAAGATGCCATCCATGCTAGGCGATTTGAAGGGATCAAAGGTCCCAATCGCCCATCTAACTTTGTCATAGGTAAATATAGCCCGTGCTGCCCTCCAATCGGACTGGTTGGACCTATTGGAGGTACTACAGTTTGGGAAAGCGGTTTGGTTTAATTTGCATCCTGGGAAATGAGTTTCCAGGAGCAGTGTACCTGTGTCACTCGAGTTTACAGTGATTGTGCCATTCGGCCTCTTGAGTGTGCTGATTGCATTAGCCCCATTTTTCGCCAGCACCTTGTGCAGCCTAGCCCCTTTTGTGGTGCTGTTTACATTGTCGCAGAAGGTCATCCAGCTGCGCCGTTTCGCTTCTCTAATCGTCTTATTATATTCTGTCAGGGTGGAACGATACACGTCCCAGTCTCCGTTGCGCTTGGCCCGATTAAATAATTTCCTCACGTTTTTCCGGAGGCGAGCAAGATCATTGTTCCACCACGATACACACTTCTTGTCTTTAATTATCCTTATAGGGCAATTTTCCTCATAGGAAGATACAATTGCCTTGGTAGTATCGTCGACTAGCCTTTCTAAGCTCAGCCACCCAGGGGCCTTCCTGTCTATGTGCTGCAGATGCTCCCTGAGTGTCTCAGAATATCCAGGCCAGTCAGTGAGCTGAGGGACCCTCCGCTCGATGGGCACAGGGTCCGAGGAGGCTATATTAAAACGAATGTGCATGTGGTCGGACAAAGACGGTTCGTCCGACACATGCCAGTTGCGGATGCTGTCCGTAATTGAATCGCTACACAGAGTTATGTCAAGGACTTCCTTCCTTGCTCTGGTGACAAAAGTGGGCTGACATCCCCTATTGAGGATGTCAAGTTCTAGTGAGGTAATAATGTCAAGTAAGTACTCACCCCTTCGGTTGGTGTCTGAGCTGCCCCAGAGCGTGTGATGGGCATTCGCATCACATCCTATCAATAAATCCTTACTGTACGCTTGACAGTGAAACGCAAGCCGCTGGAATTCTATCGCCGGCACTTCCTTGTCCCCCGCTAGGTATGCTGAAACAACCACTAGTTTGTGGCCGCTCTCTCTAGCGGGGTTGATTTCGATGGCCACCATGTCACTGTTGGTAGCGGCGCCTGGAGATGGTCTCCATTGACTGCGGGTCAATAGAAACAATCAATGTCAAGTTGCCACCTTCCACAGTGGCCTTGATCACTCTCCACTCGGTGGTGTGCAGCCCTTCGTTTTGTCTGCGGAGGAGGGTGATGGCGTTGGCCGCGTCCGTGCTTCTCGGTAGGTGAAGCGTAGCTATGGTAGAGCGTGGTATGTCGTCACCGGTTGCGGTGCGCAATGAGGCGCCTTCCCAAGGGGAAAGGGTAGGGGTGACGCCGATCAGCCAATCGGCCGTGGCCTGATTGTCGCAGTCGACTAGAAGAAAACCGGGGCGGAAGCGGATGCTACCGAATTCCGGGAAAACTGCCGTCTTCGGCGGGTTGTCAATGAGATGACTGATGATGGCATCTTGTACCGCGGACAATTGATCTGGTGTTAGCAGTCTGCCCGGGTAGCAAGATGCAAGAATGGCAACCCTTACAGAGGATGCTGCTTGCGCATAGCTGCCCCTGCTCCTACTGTCGGAGGCAGAGGGGGCGGCAGCTGGTCTAGAAGGGCCTGCATTCTGAACTGCACCATCAGCTGCCTTGCGGGTATCGCTGCTCCCACTAACAGATGTCGCCGCCGGAGGTACCTTGCGGTCCTTCCTTACGGGTACTGTCTGGGGGGCGGCTGGTCCAGATGGACCTGTCACCGGCAATGCTTTGCATGCTGCTGAGGTGCTCGGTTTGCAGGCAGCGCTCACAGAAGGTGGAGTTGTCGTCTTCTGTTTTTTGTCGGAATTGGCCTGCTTCTCGGGATTGGAAGCACCATTCTCCTCAGAGCGCTGCTGCTTGGGGGGAGGGACTTTACGGTCGGGATTGACCGCTAGGGATCTGGCTTTCTCGGGGGCATGCCCCTGCGAGAGATACCTTAGGTACCTCTTGCAGGCTGCACCTCCAAGGCCTTTTCGAAGTGGGTCCCGAAGTCCCCCAGGTGAGTTTTTGGGTGGAAGCGTTGGTTTCTGCTTTCCATCCCTGTTGAGTTGGCCACTAGGACCGGCTTCTATCTGACGCGGATCATCCACATCGGAAAGGTATAGTTCCGCTCCGCCGGAACGGAAGATGAGGCGTTTGATGCCTCCAGATCAGATTCTGAGGTAGTCTCAGGTAGATCTGCGATTGGGTTTTTGTGTTTTTGTTTTATTTCCTTACTCATTTTGGTCCCACGAGTAGCTAGGGAATATAGGTCCGCCACACCAGAGCCCCGCTTGGTGCAGTAAGGCTGGATTTTACCGGAGGTCGCCTGGTATCCGGCTGCTCCGTTAGTGATGTCCATTTGTGTCCCTGGACATCTTCCCCCGATGGGCACGGGTCGCATAACACCCCGGGGATTTAGGACAAATCTAACATCGGACCCTAACTAACACATATAATGAATGTGAGATTTTCCCGGCCCGGATGTATACAGTGGATGTTCGGATCCCCATCCCCGACTCGCCTAGTAGGTGGAGTAACTCCACGCACCAGGTGAGTCATGTCCGGATGTGGATCCACCCACCAACCGGCCCTCACAGATTGGCCTTCACCAAGGTGAAGTTACTAGTGGCCACCACGTAGAGGTCCTGTGAGCACTTCCCGCAATGGCAGTATTGAAACAATATCACCTTACGGACTGACCACCTTTGGCGGTAATATCTCAGCATATTTCTACAGGCAGCTCTATCTTGGATCGTGTCATCGCCGAGACCAATGCGTTGTTGTTGCTTTTTCATTTGACACATCCAGGTGTTCTTCGGTCTGCCATGATCTCTCTGATGGGGATAAATAACACTGGTGAGCGTGCTGTTGATCTCAACACCTCAATAAAATAGCAGCTCAGATCTTGGAAATTGGATGTCCAAGGATGGACTGTCACGCCTGTTAGCCAAATTTTAAGAAAGGACAGTCGAGATTGATTTTCTACACCATTTAAAGAAAAATTTCATTACATTCAACTGCACAGCAAAAAATATAATTCGGTTTGAAAAAGCAGTTAATATGCCCGCTCTGTAAGATTTTACATTTTGAAAGTAAATTACTAATATAATATATATATTATGAAATATGTGGGGTATTCTATCAAGAGAATCCGATAGGATGAAAACGCAAAATTATTTCGGAGTATCATCTTCAAAATAACACGGCCATCATGGGTTTTATTAGAAGAAAATTTGAAACGAACGAAAACCCCAAATTAAAACCTTTTACGGACACATTGCAAACATTTACCAATTTGGTATTCTATATTAGACATATCAGATCATTACCGTAACATGTTCCATCAAGTTATTTTGCTAGGGCTGATTTCATCCGATTTTGGTATTTTGTATCTACCGATCGGAGTGAATTTGGTGGTAGAGCGAAGTCACATGTTGTATAAATTACAAACTTCATCAGTTAGTCAGGTTGGCTTATAGTCCTGACACACCTAAACGAGTTTACGAACGAATGCAGTTTATGAGTCCCGAACGAGTTTATATGCGGTTTATAACGAGGTTATGAGCCGTTTCGAGTTTATGAAAGCTCTCGTAACCACGTTGTAACCCGCAATCGGATGGAGCTTTCGATTCATAAACTGCATTCTAACCACCAAAAAGCCCTTTTTTCAACAAAGTTAGCGTATGGCTATTTAAAAAATGTGTCAATGTTCAAACTGCTTTATGACAAAAATCGACTGGCATTGTCTTGAGTTTGGCATTATTCTCAAGAATTCCTATGGACACGCTTAAATCGGTAAGTATAAGAGTCACATCATAACACTGAACATTATATTATATTCGTGTATTTATTTTCCTTAATTTTAGAAGCTTAAAACGGTCCGAAGATGACTTTTCAAATGGATGGATGAACTGATGAACAGTGCTTGTTGATAAGAAAAATGCAAAGCGGCAACAATTAATTAATTAATTCATCATTTAATCCAGTAAAACATCACAGAAAATGCATTTATTGCAAATGTATAATGTTTATACTCCACATTTGACTATGTATAATGTACATCTTCATGCTATGTGCATGAATTAATACATTGCTCAAATTGACTCAGTGTTATTATTTTTTTTAACTAGCCTTTCCACCACCGTCCGTTGTGAAGTCCATGAATAACTTCAAAAATCCGGTAGTGTAGAGAGTAGAACTCTTCAACTCTCGCCCAGTCACTAGAAGAACTGTTCAAATGTATTATAACATATTATTACGTGGCCAAACATTCTATAACAATTATTAGGTATATACAGCAAATCCAATGTAGATTGTTAGAAGAAACATCCTGTTAAATATCTACACGCTACAAAAGTAAATTTACATTTTTTAAATGTCATTTTTTAAAAGCTCATTATTAAAATATTTATACTCGATTGACGTTCATAACCCGCAATTGTGTAGTGTGTCAGGGCTTCGGGGTTTAGAAAGCTCACATATTTTTGCAGTTTATAAAACGAGTTTATGCCCTAGTGTGTCAGGACTATTAGTAGGTAGGGCGTTCGTCTACAAATCATAGGATGCCATACTCGAATCCCACGGTAGGTAGGTAAATTGATTATGCGTTTTAAAGCGTAAAGAGATAAATGATCACCTATAGAGAGGTTATAGAAATCTCATTTAAGAGCTGTGAAAATTGTGTTTTTTTTATCCGAAAAATATCGAGAATTACTCCTTTTGGTGTGATTACACCAAAAGGATAAAATCATATCACTTTTTCTAGTAACCATAACATTCGTTCGGAGTCTTTAGCAATACCTTGCTTCGAGTTTTATGCCAATATTATCCGATTCGGATGGGCACTATTCGACACCGATTCGGAATGAAAATCACTCCAATTTTTTGCTGTGTGGCCTCCAATTTCTGCGTTTTAGACCGTAGTTCGTCTATATTCCGTGCTATTTTTGTCTCTCGGACTGCATATTCCCCTTGCGAGATCTAAATTTCATTTAGCTACAGAATGAGTCTTGATTAAATAACTTGAAAGACACGGAAATGTGAGATTCGTTCTTAAGGTCCCTAACTGGACAAAGCTGTACTCACTAAAATCCATTCCACTACCTTGCCGGAGGGACTTCATGTGACAGTTAAAATTGTATTCTGCACCTCAGAAACCATGCAATGAAACGCATGAAAATATGGGATCCAGGAAAAAGAGTCTCCCTAAAGGGCAAGATTTCTGATCTACTTATGCTATCAGGTCCTGAAAACTACAAATATTTGAGTTTTTCACGAGTGAAACGTATGTATTGGGACGCAGCCTCCGCACCCCCGTCAGTTACGAGTGGCCACTTGCTGCTGTCCGTTTGTCCGTGCCACCTGGCTGGAAACTATCACGGTCATGCATTCCGTGGTAGTATAGCGGCGGCAAAGATGCTATCTGTTTAGTTTTTCAGACTACAGTCTCAGCAGCAGGAAAATTTTACGTAGTGCCTGGAATCAAACTCGCATTTTTACGCCTTCAAGCATTGTATAGTACAGTGATTTTTTTACTACATTAGTTAGGATTTTTTTTTACCATAATCATTGACCAGGGGGGCGACCGCCCCTTCCTGGAGCTTATCAAAAATATGAAAATAACGAAACAAACGATTTTTCACTTCACGAATTACTACAACTACGACCATTTTTCTGGTAAAGTAAGGTCTTTTATGGGGAGGTGGTGGAGCCTTTGATTTAATCAAACCTGTATTTAATTCTGTCGAAGTATATTCCATTAAAAACTTTTCAGAATAATTTGAGCGATTTGCTAAATTTAGCCATGAATTATGCCTAATTTGATATATTTTTTACATGCAATATGTAGGGGAGGTGCGGGACCTGTTGCTCCGATTTGTCCCATTTTCAGATGAGCGTATAATATTGCTAACATGTAAGCACAATTTAAAGTCAAAACCAACACCAGAGTGAAAGTTATTATGCGAAAAGACAAACATGAAAAACAGAGGTTAGTCGATAGCTACTGTGGCCGGGGTCGCAGATGGTCGCAGCCAAACTCTGTGTTTTTATTGACTCCATTAATTGCAGAATAAAATGGTTTAATTAATTTGCTGGCCAACTATGGCCATTTTTGGTTTTTGATGAAATAACAAAAACATCCAGCTTTCTTGCTAGTGTCTTTAAAATTTACCGTTATGTTCCTTGTTAGATACACAAATACCATAACAAGGCCTTCTTATTAAAAGACCTAACGTGAAAAGTATATTTATGTGCCATTTTGTTAGACAAGGCGGTTGGTACATGCATTTGAAATTCTGGTGGTATATGACCAAAATGCATTTCTTATGGAACAAACCTGACTATACAACCAATACCGTTACAACTAAAAAATTATTAACAATAGTTTTCGATAGCTGACACTATAAAGTGTAAAGTGATAGTAGTCAAATCTGCAATATTTTAATTCAGTTTATTTGCCTATGTCCGAATTTTTGTTCTAGTCGCCCCACTGTGAGCGTTGGCATATCTCCTTAAATAAATTGGTGGGCAGATTTATTCCAGCATGGTTGTGTCGTTGTACTCTGGATGGTCTACCGGTTAGTGCGCGCACCTTCGGTGAACAGGGTCATGAGTTCGAATCTCACCGTGAGCCATGGTGTTTTTCGAACTCACGAGCTTGTGACGGACTATGATCTCACTCAGATGTTAAACGAGGGGATAATCGGATAAATAACACTGCTGAGCGTGATGCTGATCTCATTACCTCAACAAAAAGCAGATAAGATCTTGGAAATAGGATGTCACTAACACATCCTGCGACCTTAGTCCAATGTTGGATTTTCGCGCCTGTTATTTATTTTATTTTTTATGGGTTGTGTCGTTAGTGGAAAAATATTCTTCCGAAGAAATACTGTATTTTTTGGATTATAATCTCAAAGATAACCTAATGCATCTAAAGGTCTATCTAGATTAGTCGCCAAATGGCTGCGCGTCCAAAAACTGGCATCACGAGCAGCCTTTTGGCTGCTACTTAGAACATATCTACACTAGCAGCCAAATGGAAACAAAAAATGACATTTCATTTTGGCGATTTTTTTAAATTGAATTATCAAAATCGGACTCTGCGCGTTTGAATTATTACACGGCCATTCAAGAATTATTCAGTTTCACACAAAAGAACGAACAAAAGTTGCAAAATTGTCACTTTGAATTTAACATGCTGTTGTCAAAGCGGTTGGTTGAGTTGCCATATTGAATATCAAAACAGGACGCACACCCAAATGGCGATCAGTTTGGATGGAATCACAACAGCCATTTGGTTGCACGTGACGCCATTTGGCGACTAATCTAGATGGACCTTTATTATTAATGCTGTGAAATTGTTTAATTTAGAACCGGTTTTTTTTTAAGAATTAATTTGGTTTGCTGAGGTTCTTTGGAGTTAGTTGCGCTGTGACAGTATAAGATATTGGGTGTTTTGATTTAAAAAAAATTTAATGTACAGCATTTTTTTTAATTTCAATCGTAAACATTTGGGACTGAATATGATTTTGAATTTTTTTTAATGCCAATTAACTCAAATTTTGGAGGAGAACGGTACTTAGCATTTTTGTGGTGGCATCACTAAACATCGGTTTAGAGCAATATTATTGGAATGGAATTTGAAATTGAGTAACGGTTCTTGGATAAACATCGAGTCTGACAAATTGATGTCAGATTTCTTTGTTGATTGCCTGTTTTTTTCTTTTCTTCGTCAGTAGCAATTTCGAAAACTCCGCCCACATTAATTTACTAGTATTTTAATTTAAATAAATTAATTTCAGTTTTCCTTCTATGAAGTGCTGGCCAAAATACCAAAAATGTGGCACCGTGGGCGACCGCCCGATTTGTCCCTCCGTAGAGCGGGCGCTGCTAATAACTTTTAAATTAAATTAATAAAAAAAAAAATATTGCAAACCTATTGACCTTAATTTGTGGATTTTTTTAGTGAAAAATTTCATACACTAAGCGAACACTTAAAATTTACAAAAGTCAGGGCACTTTTTTTGTCATTTTGGATCGCTTTTTCAAGTGTGGGTGGTGTAATTTTTCTTAAAACTCCCGAAGAGCTTGTGGTTTGTTGATATACTTCTATCTTTCCAGTAGCCCTAAGAGAAAAAAGTCCGGAGCCTAAGGATCAAACAAATGCGACGACCATTTTTTATGTCGCCATTTCTATTTCACTATTCGAGAATTCAGTGGCGGCTCTTCAAGTGAAGGAGGTGAAGGGACTCTTCACTGACAATTTGAAAATGAAAATCACTTCTAATTCAGTATTTGTTTAAAAACATACCAATAAATGTACCTTCTTCTTCCTTGCCTCGTTCTTTATACCGCTCCATGGTTCCGCGTTGCTCGACCTGCGGTGTAGGCACATCGCCCGTTTTGGCGATAATTTCTCAGCATATTTCTACAGGCAGCTCTATCTTGGATCGTGTCATCGCCGAGACCAATGCGTTGTTGTTGCTTTTTCATTTGACATATCCAGGTGTTCTTCGGTCTGCCTCTGGCCTTGGGTCCATCAAGTGGAACTTCCATTGATATCGCTTTCTTTGCTGGGTTCTCAGGCGGACGCCGTTGAACATGGCAATACCAATCCATTTGTCGGTCTTCGAGCTTTTCGGTGATTGGTTGGTCTATGGACAAGCTGCCTCGGATGTAGCTACTCTTGATGTGGTCCCTTTTCGTTACACCAACTGACATGCGTAACATTAAATGTACCTAAAATACGTACGTACGTACGTAACAATAAATGTACCTAAAATAAATATATTGCACAATACCCTTACTGAAATTTCTTACATGAAATTCAATAATGCTCTATATTGCAAAGCCAACTTTTTTCAAATATGTACTACAGTAAGCTGACCATACGTACAGCATTTTGCTGTACAGTACAGCATTGGGAAATGTACAGCAAAGTGTACAGCATTCGCCATCCCACACAATAACTCACTCATTGTCGGTTACTCGTACATATTTATCCATAATTTAAACTTTAAGCGTACTTATAGCATGGTTGTTCACACTGGCAATATAATGCTTTAAGCTTATTTATTGGATAAAATGTATAAGTAACCGGTATTCAGTCTTGTCTGCTTTTAAGGTGTAAAGTTTGACTCCTGTAGGTACCATGTACGATCGATGTTAGTGAAATAATCGCAATTTTATGTTTGGCAATCGTTCATTCCCCATATCTCGGGGACCCTTCTCTGTCTTTCTACACCGAGAAAAATAACGTCCCTTAAAATTAACTCCATATCCTTTTGAAATCAAGTTACATTCCTATTAAATATAATCCTTTCCTTTTAAATATATATCGCTTTAATTCAAATTCATTCTTTTTAAATTAATGGGAAATCCTTTAAATCCAAATTTTCAATAGGAAATCATTTTAAATTAATGGGAAATCCTTTAAATCCAAATTTTCAATAGGAAATCTTTTTAAATTAATGGGAAATCCTTTAAATCCAAATTTTCAATAGGATTTTTTTTTATTTACACTCGCAGTTGGTCGGCAGTGTGGTAGAGCGATATCACAATGTCTGGTGTAAATTATAAACGTCGTGTAAAGTCTGTGTGGTGCAGTAGGTAGGGGCGTTAGGCTTCAAATCATAGGGTCGCGGGATCGAATCCCACTGTAGGCAGGTAATTTATTATGCATTTTAGAGCGTAAAGAGGTAAATGAAATGTCGCCAACACCTATGGCCCACCGCCCTGCCCTGGAGGTCTTAAAACATACGCTTGTGCTTCAAATTCAGATAATTTTTTGTCAAGGAGTGGCGTAGATAGCTTTTCAGGCGGGATCAGTGATCAGTATATTTTTTTCGGCACAGGAGAAAAATATTAAATTGAGGAGTTCTAAATAAGGAATTTAAGGTATAGTCACCACCATATTATTTCAATTTTTTTTTACCGAATAAAAATTTCCTTTGGTCGTTTGAGGTCTACTGATGGGATCAAAAATGGGGCTTGTAGGTTTTGAAATTGTTTCAATTTTGCTTGTTAAGCTGAAATTCGGAAAGAATAGGTTTGGCACAGTGAAGTAAATATTGTACGTCGAACAACGTAGCATAATCCTCACCTTAATATTGGTATACCTACTTAATTGATGTTGGACTTGAGACTCCTGAATGATACGCGGAAGCTTAATCCCGTCAGCCAACAAAGCATCTTAGGAAGAACTGAGAAGTGTATAGCATCGCCTGAAATTATCAGTATGCTGAATACGTTCTAAACCTTGAAAGTTCGATCCTGGCAGGTTGAGGGTGAATGTAAAATTAAAGGTTCGTCTGCAATACCGAGTGCAAATGTTAAGAATCGTTACCACACTGGAGATGGATGCAGTCAAAATAGGCCTCAGTGAGTGGTTTGTCTGTAGCATACAATAATGTTCTGCAGAACGTGGAAGCAGGACGTAGAGACTATGAGACCGCACCTGTGAAGTAATACCGAAAGATGGTCTGGCGGATAAGTGAACGAGATGGTTGTGATTTTATTCGTTAAAAATCTTACATAGCTGCATGCCTGGTAGCATGATGCAAGTTAGTACAACATGAACATGTGCCGTAATGCCGCTAGAACCCTAGTGTGTCACTAGATTATCTCACCATGCTGATTTTTGATATAATGTTAAGTTATCTTAGTAAATTCCAGATCTGCTCTTGTGGTTATTATTCTTTCTCCAAATCGGCGTGAAGGGGAGGGGCTGAGGCTTTGCATGAAAACCGAGTACTGCAAGTATGTGTACAGCATTGGATCTTCTGAAGTCTGGTCAGCTTATAACTACAGAGAATGATCGACAGGTGAAGAGATAATCGAGTCACAGCTCCACGATTGCACTTCAGATACACAATTCTATTGCAAATATGTATTCAGCACAAAATGTGCATTTTCTTAGCAAGTGAAGGGCTTTTCGTCTACCATGTGGCTCATCTTCACTTGTGTATTGTGCTTGATGTTGCTGTAAACAGAATTTTATTTCTGGGCAATATAACAAATTGATAAAGCTAATATGGATTAAATTTGTCTGGTTTGTTAAATATTAGCTCAATAACGACGTAGTCGGGGTGCAACATTTTTCGTTTGTTTCTTATGTTTTCTAGGATGATGAGCATCATGAATCCGCAGCTTCCCATAAAAAATTTTGTTGCGGGACAGGGTCAAAAAATAGATTTGCAATCCATAGATTTCTCAATTGCCCATGGATTTTTTGTATTGCTAAATGCTAAATCTGTTTAGTTGCCTGGGTCAATCAAACGACATGCAAAAAAGGCAGGGAAATCAGATCAGATTTATTTATATATATCATTTATTTAGATACATATCGATCCAAGTTGTTTATTCATAGAAGGCTCCTTGCCTTCATTTACTTCTGGGAGCACCGGCCACCATTGCTGTACAGTTCCCTATTATGCTTGAAATATAATATATGATGCAGCAAACCAACGGCGAAAACAGCACCAATGAATTTTAAATGGGTGAAGTAAGTTTGCTGTTGCTGAAACCCATTTAAAATGAATTGGTACTGCTCTCACGACTATTTGCTACATCTTATCTATTTCAAGCACTACATAGAACGTCTGAATAAAGCAAAACTCTCACAGGCAAAAAGATCCCAAATCGATAAGAGAATTTTTGGCAATTCTATAGTTTTGTCTGTAGTGGTTAGTGCACAAACCTTCGGTGCACAGGGTCGTGGGTTCGGGTCTCACCCTGAACGAATTTAGTTTATGGTGTTCTTCGAACTCACCACCCATGTGACATCTGCGGCCTTAGTCCAAAATTGCCAGTTGTCAAATTTATAATTTTATGCTCACCAAAAATCATGAATGCTTGATATTTGTTCAGTACTTTTAACTTTAAATATCTAGTAGCGGAGCGATTTTTACGAAAAAAGTTTTACTCCGGGATTTCCGCCCCTCCCCGGATCCCTGCTTAGCAGTTAAGAAGAATCAAGTCTTTAAAAATCTTTTCCAGAATATCTGAACTAGAACGCTGGAGACTTATCGTTCAAGCCTGTCTCGAGCGTGTCGAACGGGAAATGAAATTATTGCGCGATGAGAAGGCCATAACCGAACGAGAATTGGAAAATATGGTTACCTCACTATTGGTGGTATCCGAATGTTTAACAATGCGAGACTGTCGTCTCGGGGCCGAGCTGACTTACGATGAGGGTGATACTGAATTGAAAAAAGAATTGTCAATTGTAGAGAATAGTCAACGATTGTTGCGCGATCAATGTCAGGCGGCCTGGGAGAAACTTAATCGTCTTGAAGATGTAAAATTCAAATTGAGTTTGGAAATTGCCAACAAAAAAGAAGCCGAACAAATTGATGAGGGACAGGTCGATTTATCACGAGACAGTAGCGAAATATCGTTTAAGCCCGATCCGACAAGGATACCTAAGGGGTAAGTTGTGGTTTGGAGTTTTTAATAGGAAGTACATACTTACATACTTAATTATTTTTCATCTATATTATTTTTCCCCTAAGTGCATCTACGTATGAAGCCTGGCTTGAACACACGAAACAAATTAAACAAATGGCTGACAATGAATATCAAGATACTTATGCGATTCGAGAATCTCTATTTGTATCACGCGAAAAGGCTCGGAATGTTATAAGAGCGCAACAGGATCGAACGGAACATATTATTCGAAAAAGAATCTTTGAAACAAAGCGTTCGAAGAGTGAACTAGAGTGGCAGCTTTTCAAGGTAAATACGTACATATTTACAAACCCTCAATACCAGGAGACTCAAGGCGTATTCAAAACAAGATTTATACCGAAGTTTTTTATTCAGTTATCTTATAACAGCACCATCATTCCTAGCAATAAAAATTGATGTGATAGGCCTTCGGCATTTTTTACTTTTTTTTTCCTTTTTACTCTTTTTTTAACTTGTTTGATATATTTATATATATCGCCGGAACTTTGTAGTGTTCTTAAATTGTTTTATGCAAGTAGCTTGCCCAATAAACTACAAAAAAATTAATTTTAGGTGTATATATATTTCGGGGGCGACTTACCCCCTTCTTCAGCACAAAAGCTACTAATTCTGACAAGCGATTACACATTATTATATAGTTCCTTAATCTATACACTTTTAAAGGGAGCAGGTAGCGCTCAGTTTATACGCCGTTGATTTTATTGTCTACCTGCTATTAGTTTTATGAGTTTCGATGGGCAATTTCCGTGGTCCGTGTTTAATAGCATGTTGTCGTCGCTTCGCAAGATTTCCAAACTTTCCCTTGGGTCCAGCGCACTCGGCCTTTTTACGCATCGTAATAGCTCCAAATTGTCTCGTTGGATCGTATGTCCTTCCTCGATGATGTGGGCTGCTACAGATGACCTTACCGGTGCACTCGGCCTTCTTCCATTATTGACGACTTCTCTGATATGTTCGTTGAATCGTACCATGACCAACCGCTTCGTTTGTCCTATATATTCCTTTCGACAATCGCTGCATTTAATTCGATAGATCCCGCTTTTCTCCTGCAGTTGCAATGGGTCCTTTTCGCTGCCTAAGATATTCCTCAGAGTGGTGTTCCTGCTTGATCCTACAACCTGTAAATCGAAATTGGATAAAGCATTTTTAATCTTAAGGAATATATGGGAGAAGGGGATGCTGATGCGTCTTGGGATGTTCTCCAAGGACTGGGCGAACAGCGTCGTGAGTTTTGCCTTATTCAGCTGTTGGGTCTTCCTCCTGATCAGCCTTTCCACATCCTGCGGACTATATCCATTTTTAATCGCAGTGTCAATAATGAACTCGCGTTCTTTGGTATATTCAGCGCTGTTTAAAGGATAGGTGATCAGTCGGTGGACCATACAATTGTAGGCAGCCATTTTTTGAGCAAAAGTATGTTTAGAGGTGGCTGATATCGTTCGCTGTGTTGATGTTGGCTTGCGGTATATAGCGAATTTAAGTGCGCCATTGTCTTTCGTAATTATAACATCCAGGAATGGGATGCTCCCATCTTTTTCCATCTCCATCGTAAACTCGATTTTATGGTGAATTGTGTTTATAACGGAGAGGACCCGGGCAATATCATCACGTTTGACGACGGCGAATACATCGTCTACATACCGAAGCCAGACTCTAGGCATTATCCCCCTTTCCTCGATTTCTTCTTCGATAAACGACATGAATCGTTCCGTCAATAATGGCGAGAGGGGATTCCCCATTGCCATCCCCGACGTCGTTCTGTAGTATTTACCCCGGAATGTGAAGTAGTTTTCGTTCATGCAGAGATCAGCAAGTTTTGCATATGCACGAACTTTCTTCCTCCATTCCTGAGTAGCACCAAACTGATTCAGCCATCTCTCGAGTTGGAAGATCGATTGCCTAATGGGTGTATTGGGGAACAACGCCTTTACGTCAAACGACACCAGAACCTCGTTATCTTCAATGGTATCAATAGTTCGCAGCCTCTCGATTAGCTCGTGGGTGTTACGTACGGAATACTTGCTGTTAGTGTTACCCATATTTTGGCACTCCCTGATAAGCCATTTGGCTATATTATATGTCGGCGAGTTCGAATCGGCGATGATTTCCCTCATCTCGTTGCCTACCTTATGTATTTTAGGTTGACAGCGGATTCTGGGCAATGATGGATTTGGCATCCGCAGTTTGCCCACGTTTTCAAACACCGCGCCTGCTTCTTTCAAGGCCTTTTCGACTCGTTTTACTGATTCGGGGAGCGGATCCTTTCTAAATTCGAAAAAATTGCCATTCGAGAGTTTTTCCGTTACTGCTTCATCGTAGGCGCTGCGGTCCATGATAACAACGTTGTTGCCTTTATCTGCCTTCAAGAAATATACGGGTTTGGCCTTAAGATCTTTAATGGCCTTATTTTCTCGTTGACTGACTGTGGGATGTTCGGCCTTGCGGATTATGGAAGATACGCGCGATCGTATTTCTTCCTTCTCGTCTATGTTTTTAGTCTTGATACCGGCTTCAATGTTGACGACGGTTTCGTCAATGATATATTTTGGCGGAAGCGCGAACGCGAGCCCTTTGTTCAGGATATTATTTTCGTTTTCCGTGAGCGTAACCGACGATTTATTTATTACGAAGTTGGGTATGTTCGCGACGACACGTTTATACGGCGCGGGGCTAAGATCTTTGGATAATTGCGACCATTTCTTGTTTAAAGCGCGGCGTTTTCTTATTAATTCGCATTCGTAAGCTCGGTGTATTTTTGCCATGAGGATTTCGATAGGGATACCGTTCGCGGTGGCTTCTTTAGCCATTTTTAGGTGGGTGCTATATGATTTTAAGGTTATCGTCGCTTGCTTAGCATAAATACCCTTTATGGTATTTTCAATGCATTCGTTTTCAAGTTTTCTTATTAGGAATTTATTATCGCGGTGTACCGATTTTAATATTACGCGGTGTGACTTCGGAGTTACGCGGTTTTTGATACATTTACGAAGGAATCTGATGTTTTCAAAATTATTAGCTGTCATCTTTTTTAGCCTTAACAAAATGTTAAAATCCGACTTATGGTTGGAAGCCATATCTAAATATTTATATATATCGCCGGAACTTTGTAGTGTTCTTAAATTGTTTTATGCAAGTAGCTTGCCCAATAAACTACAAAAAAATTAATTTTAGGTGTATATATATTTCGGGGGCGACTTACCCCCTTCTTCAGCACAAAAGCTACTAATTCTGACAAGCGATTACACATTATTATATAGTTCCTTAATCTATACACTTTTAAAGGGAGCAGGTAGCGCTCAGTTTATACGCCGTTGATTTTATTGTCTACCTGCTATTAGTTTTATGAGTTTCGATGGGCAATTTCCGTGGTCCGTGTTTAATAGCATGTTGTCGTCGCTTCGCAAGATTTCCAAACTTTCCCATGGGTCCAGCGCACTCGGCCTTTTTACGCATCGTAATAGCTCCAAATTGTCTCGTTGGATCGTATGTCCTTCCTCGATGATGTGGGCTGCTACAGATGACCTTACCGGTGCACTCGGCCTTCTTCCATTATTGACGACTTCTCTGATATGTTCGTTGAATCGTACCATGACC
The DNA here is from genome assembly GCA_949715475.1 of Microchrysa polita. NCBI lineage: Eukaryota > Metazoa > Arthropoda > Insecta > Diptera > Stratiomyidae > Microchrysa > Microchrysa polita. The sequence continues at coordinate 38,217,860 of OX454416.1, forward strand.
AACCGCTTCGTTTGTCCTATATATTCCTTTCGACAATCGCTGCATTTAATTCGATAGATCCCGCTTTTCTCCTGCAGTTGCAATGGGTCCTTTTCGCTGCCTAAGATATTCCTCAGAGTGGTGTTCCTGCTTGATCCTACAACCTGTAAATCGAAATTGGATAAAGCATTTTTAATCTTAAGGAATATATGGGAGAAGGGGATGCTGATGCGTCTTGGTATGTTCTCCAAGGACTGGGCGAACAGCGTCGTGAGTTTTGCCTTATTCAGCTGTTGGGTCTTCCTCCTGATCAGCCTTTCCACATCCTGCGGACTATATCCATTTTTAATCGCAGTGTCAATAATGAACTCGCGTTCTTTGGTATATTCAGCGCTGTTTAAAGGATAGGTGATCAGTCGGTGGACCATACAATTGTAGGCAGCCATTTTTTGAGCAAAAGTATGATTAGAGGTGGCTGGTATCGTTCGCTGTGTTGATGTTGGCTTGCGGTATATAGCGAATTTAAGTGCGCCATTGTCTTTCGTAATTATAACATCCAGGAATGGGATGCTCCCATCTTTTTCCATCTCCATCGTAAACTCGATTTTATGGTGAATTGTGTTTATAACGGAGAGGACCCGGGCAATATCATCACGTTTGACGACGGCGAATACATCGTCTACATACCGAAGCCAGACTCTAGGCATTATCCCCCTTTCCTCGATTTCTTCTTCGATAAACGACATGAATCGTTCCGTCAATAATGGCGAGAGGGGATTCCCCATTGCCATCCCCGACGTCGTTCTGTAGTATTTACCCCGGAATGTGAAGTAGTTTTCGTTCATGCAGAGATCAGCAAGTTTTGCATATGCACGAACTTTCTTCCTCCATTCCTGAGTAGCACCAAACTGATTCAGCCATCTCTCGAGTTGGAAGATCGATTGCCTAATGGGTGTATTGGGGAACAACGCCTTTACGTCAAACGACACCAGAACCTCGTTATCTTCAATGGTATCAATAGTTCGCAGCCTCTCGATTAGCTCGTGGGTGTTACGTACGGAATACTTGCTGTTAGTGTTACCCATATTTTGGCACTCCCTGATAAGCCATTTGGCTATATTATATGTCGGCGAGTTCGAATCGGCGATGATTTCCCTCATCTCGTTGCCTACCTTATGTATTTTAGGTTGACAGCGGATTCTGGGCAATGATGGATTTGGCATCCGCAGTTTGCCCACGTTTTCAAACACCGCGCCTGCTTCTTTCAAGGCCTTTTCGACTCGTTTTACTGATTCGGGGAGCGGATCCTTTCTCAATTCGAAAAAATTGCCATTCGAGAGTTTTTCCGTTACTGCTTCATCGTAGGCGCTGCGGTCCATGATAACAACGTTGTTGCCTTTATCTGCCTTCAAGAAATATACGGGTTTGGCCTTAAGATCTTTAATGGCCTTATTTTCTCGTTGACTGACTGTGGGATGTTCGGCCTTGCGGATTATGGAAGATACGCGCGATCGTATTTCTTCCTTCTCGTCTATGTTTTTAGTCTTGATACCGGCTTCAATGTTGACGACGGTTTCGTCAATGATATATTTTGGCGGAAGCGCGAACGCGAGCCCTTTGTTCAGGATATTATTTTCGTTTTCCGTGAGCGTAACCGACGATTTATTTATTACGAAGTTGGGTATGTTCGCGACGACACGTTTATACGGCGCGGGGCTAAGATCTTTGGATAATTGCGACCATTTCTTGTTTAAAGCGCGGCGTTTTCTTATTAATTCGCATTCGTAAGCTCGGTGTATTTTTGCCATGAGGATTTCGATAGGGATACCGTTCGCGGTGGCTTCTTTAGCCATTTTTAGGTGGGTGCTATATGATTTTAAGGTTATCGTCGCTTGCTTAGCATAAATACCCTTTATGGTATTTTCAATGCATTCGTTTTCAAGTTTTCTTATTAGGAATTTATTATCGCGGTGTACCGATTTTAATATTACGCGGTGTGACTTCGGAGTTACGCGGTTTTTGATACATTTACGAAGGAATCTGATGTTTTCAAAATTATTAGCTGTCATCTTTTTTAGCCTTAACAAAATGTTAAAATCCGACTTATGGTTGGAAGCCATATCTAAATATTTATATATATCGCCGGAACTTTGTAGTGTTCTTAAATTGTTTTATGCAAGTAGCTTGCCCAATAAACTACAAAAAAATTAATTTTAGGTGTATATATATTTCGGGGGCGACTTACCCCCTTCTTCAGCACAAAAGCTACTAATTCTGACAAGCGATTACACATTATTATATAGTTCCTTAATCTATACACTTTTAAAGGGAGCAGGTAGCGCTCAGTTTATACGCCGTTGATTTTATTGTCTACCTGCTATTAGTTTTATGAGTTTCGATGGGCAATTTCCGTGGTCCGTGTTTAATAGCATGTTGTCGTCGCTTCGCAAGATTTCCAAACTTTCCCATGGGTCCAGCGCACTCGGCCTTTTTACGCATCGTAATAGCTCCAAATTGTCTCGTTGGATCGTATGTCCTTCCTCGATGATGTGGGCTGCTACAGATGACCTTACCGGTGCACTCGGCCTTCTTCCATTATTGACGACTTCTCTGATATGTTCGTTGAATCGTACCATGACCAACCGCTTCGTTTGTCCTATATATTCCTTTCGACAATCGCTGCATTTAATTCGATAGATCCCGCTTTTCTCCTGCAGTTGCAATGGGTCCTTTTCGCTGCCTAAGATATTCCTCAGAGTGGTGTTCCTGCTTGATCCTACAACCTGTAAATCGAAATTGGATAAAGCATTTTTAATCTTAAGGAATATATGGGAGAAGGGGATGCTGATGCGTCTTGGGATGTTCTCCAAGGACTGGGCGAACAGCGTCGTGAGTTTTGCCTTATTCAGCTGTTGGGTCTTCCTCCTGATCAGCCTTTCCACATCCTGCGGACTATATCCATTTTTAATCGCAGTGTCAATAATGAACTCGCGTTCTTTGGTATATTCAGCGCTGTTTAAAGGATAGGTGATCAGTCGGTGGACCATACAATTGTAGGCAGCCATTTTTTGAGCAAAAGTATGATTAGAGGTGGCTGGTATCGTTCGCTGTGTTGATGTTGGCTTGCGGTATATAGCGAATTTAAGTGCGCCATTGTCTTTCGTAATTATAACATCCAGGACTGGGATGCTCCCATCTTTTTCCATCTCCATCGTAAACTCGATTTTATGGTGAATTGTGTTTATAACGGAGAGGACCCGGGCAATATCATCACGTTTGACGACGGCGAATACATCGTCTACATACCGAAGCCAGACTCTAGGCATTATCCCCCTTTCCTCGATTTCTTCTTCGATAAACGACATGAATCGTTCCGTCAATAATGGCGAGAGGGGATTCCCCATTGCCATCCCCGACGTCGTTCTGTAGTATTTACCCCGGAATGTGAAGTAGTTTTCGTTCATGCAGAGATCAGCAAGTTTTGCATATGCACGAACTTTCTTCCTCCATTCCTGAGTAGCACCAAACTGATTCAGCCATCTCTCGAGTTGGAAGATCGATTGCCTAATGGGTGTATTGGGGAACAACGCCTTTACGTCAAACGACACCAGAACCTCGTTATCTTCAATGGTATCAATAGTTCGCAGCCTCTCGATTAGCTCGTGGGTGTTACGTACGGAATACTTGCTGTTAGTGTTACCCATATTTTGGCACTCCCTGATAAGCCATTTGGCTATATTATATGTCGGCGAGTTCGAATCGGCGATGATTTCCCTCATCTCGTTGCCTACCTTATGTATTTTAGGTTGACAGCGGATTCTGGGCAATGATGGATTTGGCATCCGCAGTTTGCCCACGTTTTCAAACACCGCGCCTGCTTCTTTCAAGGCCTTTTCGACTCGTTTTACTGATTCGGGGAGCGGATCCTTTCTCAATTCGAAAAAATTGCCATTCGAGAGTTTTTCCGTTACTGCTTCATCGTAGGCGCTGCGGTCCATGATAACAACGTTGTTGCCTTTGTTGTTTGATATTTTGAAATGAAAGTTACAAGGGGATACACTACCAGAAAATTATGTTGTTGTTTTTGTTGTTTGATATTTTGAAATGAAAGTTACAAGGGGATACACTACCAGAAAATTATGTTTAAAATATCTTCCAGATGCGCGAGGAAATGAAGAAATGCCTTCAAGAAATCGAAGCTCTAAACGCTGCGCTTTCTGACAAAACTAATATGTTAAAATTGGCCGAAACGCGTCTGGAGAATCGCACTCGACGCTCTGGAATGGAATTATGCAGTGACGAGGTATATCATGGACTTTGCAATGAAGTTTACCAGCTACGAAGCACTCGAAAGACTTTGGAGGACAAAATCAATTGCGCCAAAACTACTTACAACTCCTTAGAGGAACACGAGAAAAAGATTGAAGTCGACTTACAAAATAAAGCGCATTCGCTCATGGTTGATGTGCATGGTCTAGATTTGCGGACCCGTTTGAAAACAGGAGAATCGACACATACGCAAACAGACCGTAATATTCAATTGACAAAAATGGAAAATGAAATACCACCAAACTGAATATCTGCATATTAAGAGTTAAAAATATAATTTTATTCGTCCATCGTCTAAATTATAAACAATTTATCAACTTGCATCGTCTAAATTAAATATAAAATGAATATCACCCGTGCTTGGAACGAAATCAACTTTCCAATTAATCTGCTCGCCGCCCTTAACCGTTTTCGCGGAGGGAAGCAAATGTACACCCTGTCGCGTATATGGATCCCATGTAATATATTGACCGATTTCAATTGGAAGTATTGGTCCTGTTGTGACGTTAAATCGCTCCTTTTCACTACCATCAAGACTCCAATCAACCCAAAGTGCAATTCCGTTCACAGAACCAGAGCTGGTAATTGTATGAACATGAAAATCGGACATTCGGAAATTAAATTAATTATGTACCTTTCGATTTGCAGGAAACCGGAACTTTCAATAACTTCTTGAAAAGCATTAAATTCGACGTTGATGAGGGACTTCTTTGCGGACAAGGCTTTGCATGGATATTCCCAAAGTGGCTGCGCTTCGACATTGGCATCAGCCAATCGTGATGATTCCTTAAATATAGCAACAAAAAATTAGCAAATAAGAGGCACACACTAAAAACTTATTTTTAATTTAAATTATAGTTAAGTACAATATCTGTGTAACGGAATAACTTAATGAAAAATAAATTACTCTCGACTCAACAATTTTTTATATGGCAATTAACAATTTCACTCACCTCGACAAACGCATCAAAAACCTTGTGATCAAATCCTTCGCAATCTCCCAGTGGTGTTCTGATTTTGTACAAATCCAAAAATTCGACAGCCACCGCATAAACTCTTGCTTTTCCGGGCACGATCGGCACATTCTCCTTCAGTTTTGGTTTGATTTTCTGGACAGCTGTACCAAAATAAAAATTATCCCACGGCAGGATGGATGTGACAAAAGACGGTTCGCCCATAACCAATGTAATCTCATCGGGAGCGTCTAATTCGTCCAATGATTTCAAAACTACAACATTTCGCAAACTATTCGTTTCTATAAATTGTTCAATGACTCTCCTCGAAATCGGGCTTGGTTCTAGACAATAAACTCTCTTGGCTCCCATCGCACCAGTCGCAAGCCCGACCAATGAACCGTCGCTGATTGAAAGCACCACAGAGTCCTTACTGACGACGTCCTCCAGCAGACTCATGTATTTCTTCGTTCTAGGCGTAAAGTTTAATTGACCGATTCGTGTGCGCGAGTATGCCAAATGGAATGAACAGGTACAGGCAAGCCTTTGAATTGCCACATCCTTTTCCTCCGGATGCCTCACGTCGAACCAGAACGAGTAGTCGTCATGATATGCAATCAAAAACGCTTCGGACGTGGGTAAAAGTGTCAATGCTTTTGGCGGATAGTAAATTGCTTGTGTCCAATGATCTCGCCAGGGAATTGCGTTTTGAGGTGGAATGTCAGTGCTTCGAGATGCGAGTAAAGTTTCAAAATCGGGATGTGCCCAGTACGGTGCACAGCTCAAGACTATCTCGCCTTCCTGGTCCATTTTGATGTCCCACCAGAAGAAAACCGCCTGAGCCAAGCCCATTCTATTTGGCTTGAATGCAACCGGTTTGCGTCTGCTTTTCGGAATACCCTTGGGGTCGGTGAAATTAAACTCAAAAATCTCCATAGGGTTCGATAGAGGGTTAAACTGATTCGCTCGCAGTTGGCTTAGTTGCAGATCATGCACACCACATTCGCCTTCGCATTCTTCAATTTTCTTGGGAACCCTGAGTAAAACTTCAGCATCCAAATTCGCCAGAATTCGAGGTCTATTCCATGCCTGCACAAAAGGACTCTCCACCACCTGGGCATAAATCGTTGCCCCACTTGGAATTACAACACAATCATCGGTGAGAAGCGTCCGGTGTGCATGATTGTAAATTTCTACAGCACCTTCACCTATTAGCTCCGTGTCAAATACTTCAGTCACAAGGACATTTGCCCGCTGCTTCAAGTCGCCATCCGGTCCTACACGTAATTCAGTCGATCGTTTTTTCACCAACCGGATTTTATTCGACATTCCGTTCGCCTCGATCACCCGCTCAGCGCAATTAGCCATCGGCATGAAAGCCTCACAAGTTGTGACTGAATCGGCACCCGACTTTACCGCCATCATTGCGAGGAGGCCCGTTCCGGTGCCAATATCAAGGACATTCGCCTGAATTCCCTTGTCGTGCAATTGTTTGATCGTTTTTTGTAAGGCAGCGAAATATTTTTGGTTGCGTTCCGTGTCGTGGAGCATGTCGGCGAAGGCTGACCGTGCTACTTCCTGGTGATAGTCGTAATTGTCACATCGTTCTTCCCACTCAGAGCTGCCTGTTATTGGATTTAGTGTTTGAATAAATGTTCCCATTTTATTTCGTCGGTAAATCGTGCCGTAAACTCCGATTTTAGGGAAAGAAAGTAACAAGCGGTAAGTTGACAACAACTTTGACATTTAAGACAGTTGCACTGTGCCTGCACGTGCTTCGAGAGGTGGAGCGTTGCCAGACTTCTAAATGAAACAAGTTGAAGCACGCCATACATGGAGTGATTCTCAATTCAAATTTGCGCGATTTTCTGCCGATAAAGGGCTGAATTAAAGATCGGGAGTGAAATTCTTCCCGTTTCGATTTTATCAATAAAAATGCATTCTTACTGTCGTGGAATATGTCGGCAATTTTATGTATTACTTTTCAATTCCCCGGTCATTTGACATTTCACGATGAAATAACCGGGGAAACGGAGAAAATACATAAAATGGCTAAGAAATTTATGGAACTGTTTTCGGATTGTTGCTTATGGAATTCCCCAGCATTCCGCATATATTCCATGACAGTAAGAATACATTTTCATTGAAAAAATCGCAGCGGGCAAAAATTTCACTCTCGATATCAGTACTAGGCTTAAGCAAAAACATCCGAAAAAAACATAAAGTACGTTTTTTGGTTATCGCGTGTAGGTTTGGGTAGCGAAACTTCATATAAAAAAAATTACAGCTGATCCACCTGTCATTTTTTTTATATGAAGTTTCGTTACCCAAACCTACACGGGATGTAGAAAAAAAAACGAACCTATAGTTAAATGCGCGAAGGTGAAGATAACGTCCTTATCATAATAGGGCGCGCACCCGTCGCATAATGGTTTTGATGTTTAGTGTAGACCAACTCATTTAGTAAGCTAGGAAATGTTCTGAAAAATGGAAACGCGCAATACTGCAATACTGATGCTTAAATTACATAACATTTGACGCGTCAGCATCGGCATCAGCAGAAACATTTCAATTTAGAACACACGCATTTGCCTTTGATGACCCACATTGACAGCAGAAGCAGAAAAAATGCCGCTGCTGTCAATGTGGGTCATCAAAGGCAAATGCGTGTGTTCTAAATTGAAATTTTTCTGCTGATGCCGATGCCGATGCTGACGCATCCAATCTATTTCAACTATGATGGTTGAATTAGATATCCCGCGTCAGCATCGGCAGAGGCATCGGCATCAGCAGAACAATTTCAATTTTGAACACACGCATTTGCCTTTGATGACCCACATTGACAGCAGCGGCAGAAGCAGAAGCTGCTGTCATTGTGGGTCATCAAAGGCAAATGCGTGTGTTCTAAATTCTCCTGATGCCGATGCCTCTGCCGATGCTGATGCTGACGCATCCAATCTATTTCAACTATGATGCTTGAAATAGATTAGACGCGTCAGCAGAAGCATCGGCATCGCGAAACGTCAAGCGCAATGCATTTTACATTGCTGACAAAAATGTTGAGCAGAAGACTTGGCATTCAGCATATTTGTCAGCTATGAAATTCTGCCGACGCTGCTGCTGACGCGTGTAATCTATTTCAACTATGAGAGCCGTCGTAGTCTGTGGCGCTACTCTGTGATATAGAAAGTACGTTTTTTTACTATCCAGTAGAGGACTCGGGGCGACCCGTAGTATTTTTTTATTATAAAGGAAAAAAAATGTAATTTCCTGATAGTCGAATAAAGGTTGAAACACATTGGACGCGTTGAATGCTACCGAAGAAAGCAGCATTCAACGGGTCTACTCTGTTTTATAGGAAGTATATGGCTGGCAAGTGGTAACTCTGTTAGTTACTAATGACTTTGGGAATTAGGAGAGGCCCAAGGAGATATCAAATGAACAATGCGAAACACGGGGAATGGGAACGATCTTTCACGATATGAGCATAGGCAGTGTGCGCGTTTGACGACGGTGATAACAACAGATGAAATCGTGTTAAAGTGGATTGGTGGTCCCAAGTAACCTAATAGGTGTGTTTTTTGGTTATTCCGTGCAGCTTTGGGTAACGAAACTCCATATAAAAAAAATGCCAGCTGATCCACCTGTCATTTTTTTATATGAAGTTCCGTTACCCAAACCTACACGGGATAACCAAAAAACACACCTAATTTCATCCCTATAATACTTCGTAAAATACTCTCTTCTAAAAATAATAGGGGCACTTTACAGGGTATAACTACTGAATAATAGTCCAATAATGGCATTTGGCGCCGTTTTTTAATCCAATAGAATCCTATTGTAGCACTAAATTATGCTTATGCTTCAAAGAAGGCGTACGTCATTTGCTTTATATCATCATTTTCTGTCATTGAACGAATTTGTAAAAAAAAAATAGAAAAACAAAATTTCCGCAGCTAGCATCGAACCCGTGTCTGTTGATTGCCCGTCCTACACGCTACCACTCAGCCAACCTCACATATAGCATTGCTCGTAAACACTACAAATGGTTAGTTGCTTCGATAGAAATGCTTGACAATTCTTTATCAGATATTCTGCAATGCACCCTAAGAGCCGGCACACTACAAACTTTTAATCGGCCGATAGTTTGATCGTTCTTCTAATCAGCACGAGACCATATGGAAGTGGGCACATTTGATCTCACTTGGTCTCGTGCTAATTAGAAGAACGATCGAACTATCGGCCGATTAAAAGTTTATAGTGTGCCGGCGCTCTAAATCTATACATTTATCAATAAAATAAAGTCAATTCCTGCGCAGAGATCACCTTAATTGGTTCCGAAGATAACAATGAGTGAGTAAAGTGTGAGTTTCATGCAAGATTTCAAGGATTTCTATTGTAGAAATGCATTTCAGAGCACTTCATAATCTCCTTGGCAATTCGCACCATAGACACCAAACAAAAAGTGGATTTTCAAGGGAATTTGCTTCAAAGGAAGAAACTATATGACGATCATGTACCGAAAATAAGTTTTCCTTTATCTTTGGGAGTTTGGGAGGGTGGGATACAGATTTTATTATGCGATGTTTATTTATTCGATACTGCAATTTCATTCCGATTCACATCTGCAGCAGCTGATACAATCAAACCACGAATATTATTTGCATAAGTACTCGCACCTTAATGAGATGATCCCACAAGACTTCCCGTTAAATGTTGCAGAGTTCAAAGGTTGGCTTGTCTTCTCATAACAGGAGCCTTTCGCACTACACATTCATTCGGATTAGATATGGAACAGGACTGCTCTCACTGGACGTTTTCAGTCAACGGATGGATGCATACATGGCCTTATGTCTACGTGGCCAGTGGCGAGCGCTGGACTATGGACTTGAAAAGAGCTGCTCATAGTACTTACAACATTACACTATGGTATGCCGGTCATAGTGGCTTTTGTAGGCAATCGCTACTCTTATGAATTGGCTAGGAATGCGTCAGCAGCTAGCGATTATGACGGGTAACACAACTTGAAAACACCTATTGTCGCTGTGCATTGATAAAAGATGCCACTGCAGAACACGGGATCAACGCAAGAGGATCTATGGCCATAACTAAACAATATCCGTTTTACCATGCTACACAGTCCTTGGGCAGAAAGCATATTCGCTATGTGGTCGGGAAAATAACGTGGCACTATCATATTGGGGATCACGCTAGAATACGCCGAATTCCCCACAACGACCCCTAGAAGTTGTGATGACGAAGAAGAGGAACGCAGAGTGCGTGCATCACTTTATCACTGTTCGTATCTGACTGAGAAACGAAGGCATTTTTTGGGCTCGAGGTATTTTTACGATACTGATGATCTTTGGGATGTGAGCCTAATACCGCTCAATAAATATATTGATAGAACGCGCGCTGGTTCTTAGCATAAACGGTTAGTAGAGGCATGATTCTTTCGGAGGTATCACAACGAACCAAATTCTAGCCTAAGTGCGTTGGGTGTAGATCTGGCGACCCTGCACCTAGCCAAACCTAATCTAAAAGTTGCAAATTTGATTTTGCACTGTTTCCGAAATCGCGAGGGCATGAAAAAGCTGATACCTCTGGGAAAATTATATTGACCTGAAAGAGGACTATATGTTCAAAAATATGAGCATAAACCTAACCAATTTCAAAGTGCAATAACACGTTAGGATTTTTAGCAGTCCTACAAATTTGTGAATGCTTCGATGCAAAACTAGAACTACGAATGCTGTTAAGAGCCTGCTGAGTGGGAACGCCGCATACTGTTGATCATTGATGGTGTAGTGTGTTGGGATAGCGTTGTTACGCATAATAACTCCTTTTACTAGTTTTACAAGCTCATCTTGCTCCTCACAGTACTTTGCGACTCATTTCTACGATTAATCTAATCCATATATGTATTTTTTTGTGATTATTCCCTTATCGATATTTTGAATTCAGGTCATTAACTTTCGGTTCTACTATAAAATGAGCTCAACTGAAATCTCATAGCTCAACTTTTAAAATCACCGCGAATGAAATGTTCCAGATGATATTTAGTATTTCTTATCCAGGTTTTCTAAATGTTTTAATTCATAGTTCACATCCAATTTAATATTTAAATCACTCATAAACATGTTTTCGTATAAAAACACGACCAAAAGTTTAAAAATCAAACTAAAATAAAGCATTTCCGGTCGATACAGCGCCATCTCTATGTCACCGCTGTCGCTATAAACGTTTGCCATAATACAAGCCGCCATCTTTGTGTTTATTTGCAAATCGGAAACATAAACCCGCCGAATCCACACGAATTGGCAAATTTTTTGACACCACCAACAAGCCGACCGGTTACGAAGCGCCAAACGATACGATTTCTCTAGTAAAGTTTTAATTCGGCGGCATTCGCGTTGTGTGTAGTGTGTGAAAGCATTGTTCAAAATTTCCATCGTTCGTGTAACAACCGGCCTGAATCGTTTGTGTTTCTGGTGATTTCAACACTTGGTGCAAAGTTCCGGCGACAAAATGTCGAATATTGCGCTGGACAAAGAGACGTTCTTTCGGCGTATAAAGAAATTGTATGCAGAATGGAAGGTATGTGCCCACATCGAGCCATCATGATCCGATCTAGTCGCGCTCTCCTTGTGTGTGTCCGGAGCACCGAGTGTTTTGTGTGTGCGGCGGTGGCTGGTATCCGCTGCCCCCGGCGCCTTTTTTCCTAACCTCAAAAAAGGCAATAGGGCGATACAGGATCAAAAACTTATTCAGCGCAATCTGAAATAATACGGAACTGAACATTTTGTATTTTTGCGTGTCTTCTAGGAACCTTCATTCAAACATGACGATGCACTGCCAAAGGTGGATTTCATCATGTCGGCAGTTGGCGTCGATGAGGAGACGGTTTACAGCAAATCGACAGCGCTACAGGTTAGAATTGATGTTCCCCACTTCGTATCCTTGTAAGCAATTTCATTTACAAATTCGTTTATTTCACAGACCTGGCTCCTTGGCTACGAACTCACCGACACCATCAGCTTGTTTACCAATGAGGCCATCTACTTCCTGGCGAGCAAAAAGAAAATTGAATTCTTGAAACAGATTGAGAACAGCAAGGAGGACGGGATTCCACCTGTGAAGCTCTTGATCCGAGACAGGGTAAGTGTGGGCTTTTCACATTTCCCCCATTTTATGATGCCCACTCACACATTTCTTTTTCACTTTAGAATGACAAGGACAAAGCCAATTTCGATAAGCTAATAAGCGCCATGAAAGCATCGAAAAATGGTAAAGTGGCGGGCGTTTTCTCCAAAGATGGCTTTCCTGGAGATTTTTGTCAAGCCTGGAAGGCAACACTCAAAGAACAAAGTTTTGAAAATGTCGACATTGGTGTGTCCATTGCCTACATAATTTGTCCCAAGGAAGAGGCGGAACTGTCCAGCATCAAAAAGGCTTCTTTGGTTTCGATGGATCTGTTTACAAAGTATCTCAAAGATCAGATTATGGATATCATTGACTCGGATAAGGTATTGTTTGATAATATTCCTTAATTGTGATGGCCGTATTGTTGAAAGAATAGTCAACTAGTAATATCTGGGTAGAGGTTTTTTCCCCTTTCCAATCCTTCGAAATATAGCCGCTAAGCCTAATCCTCGCCTATAAATTTGTTGTTTCTGGAGGAGGATGTACATACAAGTTTGTCAGTGCTCTTACTGAGGCGAATTGTTCCAACTTTAAAACGAGGCAATCATTCCTTGGTTACATGGTTGGAAGTTTTTATTGTCTCATCGTTTCCTAATTTTCCACGTTTCTCTGATTTTCAAAAACCTCAGGTGATTGACTACTGTGCAATTTGCTTGACAGGATTATATTTTAGGATCTTTATGCAATCTGACAATATATTGACTTGGAACGACTGCGAACCGCCGAAGGTAGTTAATCTTCGTTGAGCTATCAAGCAAGCCAATTCGATGAGTCTGACTTCTGTCCACTAAATGAACGAGTTGCAGGGTCATGCTTCAGCTCACCTGGCATTTCTTTTGTCATTCCTAGGCTTCTACTTCTTATTTTAGCGGTACAGAAAGGTGTGAACCGCTGTACACAGTCCGTACTCCTCCTATATTTCCCATATTTGTATCGCACCTCTTATATTCTCCTACGAGTATATTTTGCGCCTGTTCCTATATAAATTTTCATTTGTCTCTATAAAAAATGCTAACAATTTAATAGACACGGGTTTGATTCCAATATATGTGAAACAAAAAACAATTTGAAAAGGAAATCGAAATGCTCCATAAAAAAATGTGAAGAAATATACACATATGACCAAAAAGTACAGTAAAATTAAACAAAACAACAAAAACATTGTTGTTGGACGGTGGATGGTAGCATGATAAAAAAATAATTTGAGTTATCCACCGTCTTGCTTTGTTTAAACCCGTTCTCTGACACATAATCAGAAACGCGGCCGTATCGAATCGGTGGCTAGCCATTGCCTAGCCCCATTTAAAATGATTCGATACCAGGGTGTATATCGTGTCGTATATAAGAGGATCGTAAATCTTTGCCTGGTTGAGTTCGGTAATGCCTCTCCTGGTATTACATGACGCGCTGCATACGTAGAGGCTTCTTCTTCCTTGCCTCGTTCTTTATACCGCTCCATTGTTTCGCATTGCTCAACCTGCGGTGTAGGCACATCGCATAAGGACTCCTTATGATTCAAATTTACGATATCACTAAAATAAAATATTCTGTATATTTCTTTGTTTTGTTTCGATCAAGGAGGACTATCTCTCTCCATGATTGATTGCAACGTCCGTATTTTTTTTCGATGGCGTAGGAAACTTCGAATCTATTCGCTAAAATTGCTTTACTTCTTGTCTTCCATTGACTATTCGGTCAGATGAAATATTTCCAATACTCCCGCGATAAGCATCAATAATGCCATAGTGATAATGTGATTGTCAATTATCCTTGAGAGTCTTATTATGGACTTTATCGTAGTCCCGTCTGATTTTCTTTAGTTCTTAATGAATTATGAACTGAATGCACGGTCAGCCGAATCCTTTCATGATTGAGCGAATAGTTGGACCGCAATTTCAAAGTTTTGGACCCCACACGCCTTTCTATAGGCCTGGTAAGCATTTTTCGCCCTTTAAGTATTTTTTTGTTTTTAATTTGACGTTAGTTGCACACAAAAAAAGAACAAAACACAAATCCTGATAAAAAGTCGGAAAACGTTTGTGAAAAAAGTTAAAAAACGATGGCGTACTTATTATTTAGACCAAGCTCATTATCCATTTCAGAGATATAGCATTTCCCAATTGAATTAAACCTTATCCGAATTGGAAAAATCTCTATCCCAATTGAAAAAATCCATATCCCAAATGAAAAAATCTTTTTCCCAATTGAAAAAATCTCTATCCAAATTGAAAAAATCCATATCCCAAATGAAAAAATCTTTTTCTCATTTGAAAAAATCCCTATCCCAATTGAAAAAATCCATATCCCAAATGAAAAAGTCTCGAATGAAAAATTATATTTGCCAAATTAACAAAATGTGTAATAATGTATTAATGCAAATGATTCCATAATTCTTACTCTTTAAAGTTCGATGTACAGGGACGCTTGACAAAATTATTTATTTGTCGAGCAAACGGTAGTAGTCTGGCTGGTCTAGCGGTTAGTGCGCGCACCTTCGGTGCACAGGGTCATGAGTTCGAATCTCACCGTGGATCATGGTGTTTTTCGAACTCACGAGCTTGTGACGGAGTATGATCTCACTCAGATGTTAAACGAGTACCCATTTATGGGGATAAATAACACTGCTGAGCGTGATGCTGATCTCATTACCTCAACAAAAAGGAGATAAGATCTTGGAAATGGGATGTCACTAACACATCCTGCGGCCTTAGTCCAATGTTGGATTGTCGCGCCTGTATTTTTATTAAACGGTTCTTGGAGGTTACAGCTATTGTTTTCAATAACAGTTAATTGAACAGCCAAGATGATTTGTTTTTTTTTTGTGGTAATATAGTGCAGTTTATTGTTATCAGTGAAGGACAGTGTCCTTCAGTGACTGTGACAAGTGTCATCTTTAGTGATTTTGTATACATATGTATATACAATATTGTTAATGTAAGTGAAATTAGAAAATAAGAATAACGCATTTTCATTTGAAGTACGTACAATTCCGAAATAAATATGCAGTTCTTTGAATCAAGTAGGGATAACTGAATACGTTTCCGGATAGAATATATAAATTAATTTCCTAATCAAATATGTGAATCTCTAAAACAAAGAATGAATTACATAAAATACTTATTATAATTTTTGTTCAATATCAAATTTATTTTGAAATAAATTCTTTCCATTTGACAGAAGGATATTTTCATTGGGCAAACATGTTATTTCAGGTTGGATTTTTTTTTATTAGTTGTGGAGATTTTTTCATTTGGGATAAGGATTTTTTCTTTTGGGATATGGATTTTTCCAATTGGGATAGGGATTTTTTCAATTGGGAAAAAGATTTTTTCATTTGGGATATGGATTTTTTCAATTGGGATAGAGACTTTTTCAATTGGGAAAACGATTTTTCCATTTAGGAAAGTGATTTTCAATTGGGATAAGGTTTATTTCAATTGGGAAATGCTATAGATAGATAGATAGACAAAAGGTTTATTCCAAATTCAATATTTTATAAAATGGTACAAATGTAGTTTACAAACCGATTAAAGGCATGGCATAGCCGTCTGCCTGATTAGACTGATTTCAAATTCTACATTACATTTCAATTTAACAATTATGAAAAACTAATACGAATTCATGTAAATTATACATTACACTTTTTTGTTATTACTTTGTGTAGCTATTAGTATTTATTTGTTTAGTTCAAGGTGTTCTCGTGTTATTATAACGTGGTTCACGGGAGCCGGGTGATGAAGTTCACAGAACTCTGTATTCTCCATGTTCATCTACCCTAGCCCCCGTATCACGTATTTTATATTAAGCAATTCATTATATTTCACCATTAAGAATTCGACCGCGGTATTTCAAAGCATTGCTGCAATATTTGTATAGGGTCTCCCAACTCGAGCCATTCAGCAGGTCGTACACTTCTTGCTCGCTTAGAAAATCCTTTGCAGTACATGATCGTCTTGTTTCCATTAGTATGGGACATATGCCAATAAAATGATGGGGATCTTCCCTTGCTCTCATGTTGCATAGTTCGCAGATTCTCGGTAGATCTTCCGGATGAGGCATGTAGTTTAGCGGTAAAAGCTCTCCCCGCGCTTTAAGTATTAGATATATTTTAGAGACATTAAACTCGTTTCGAAAATAAGTTTGCATCTGGAGTTGATGGTTCAAATTAGCATAAATTTCGCGATGCTGTGTTCTCGCTTTTTCCGTATGAGCATATTTTTCTCATCAGCTAAGATTTGCAGGAGCGTGTAAGAGTTTTCGCTTGTTTCATCCCAGTTGAAAGTTGTTCTTGCTTCTGCTACAAGCGTCTCAAGATCCATATAAAATAATGTCCTCGTTTGAACTGACAAAATTAGCACCTTCTTCGGTAACCTATCGGATGTTAGAAACTTTTGTAAGGTAACGTATGTGAGTTGTTAGCGTTTCAGTAAATAGCGGTAGCAGGCCAGTTTCTTGGATCAACATATAGTTTGGAGTCTTGTCGGGTAGCCGAAAGATACGCTTCAAAAAGTATCGTTGCAATTGTTACCACATTTTCATGCCATTTCCCGCCCCAAACCTGGGCACCACACAACAACACTGATTGTGACACTGCTTGATCAATTTTATACTTAGCCGTGTGAGATATGTCTCTGTTGATAAAACACGGCTTCCAGATTGAGTTTATTGCCCATTTCGCTTCTTTTAATTTCTGCTTCAAATGCGGACTCATATTTAGATTGTAAGCTATTATTACTCCGAGATATTTATATTCTTTTACTGTTTGAATCTCATTTCCCCTAAACGTCCATTTCTCATTTCTTTTTGAACACTATTATCTTCGTCTTCTCCAGATTAACTGTTAGCTTCCAGGTTACACAGTACGTGGATAAGTGATCAATCATTTTCTGTAGATCATCTGATGACTCTGCGAGCAGCACTATGTCGTCCGCATATAGTAACACTTTTAGTAGCACACCAAATGCATTTGCGCCTCCGGGACAATCATCTAGTATGTCGTTGATGTAGACAGCAAAAATGTCTGGACTCAATTTGCATCCTTGTCGAACACCTAGATTCGTCTCAAAAGATGAAGAAAGTTGTTTCCCATTCCACACCATAGCCGTTGTGTTCTCGTACATCTGTTCCAGCACATTCCCAAATTTCGATGACATTCCACGATTGTACAGTTTATAAAAGAGACTATTACGATCGATGGTATCGAAGGTGGCCTTAAAATCGATGGAACATGCGTATAGATTTCGACCATTTTCCATGAAGTGTCTCGCCCAGTTTTGCAATACAAAAATGTGATCGCTTGTCGCGTGTCCCTTTCTAAATCCCGCCTGACTCTCGTGATATTTTGTGCTCCATATTTAGCCACTTCGTGAATCTTGCCTGCAAAATGGCTGTAAAAATTTTTCCACTAGCATTCAGAAATGAGATGCCCCGATAACAAGCTGGGTCGTCAACGCTGCCTTTTTTTAAGATCGGGAATATGATCGCATCTCGGAACTCGTTTGGTATATCTGCACTATCAAAAATTCGATTAAATTCTTGCCTCAGGATACTTAATATATTTTCATTTGCATATTTAAAAAATTCAACAGGTACCCCATTACTTCCGGGTGCTTTGTTGTCTTTACATTGTCGTAATGCTCTACGTAACTCCTCAGTTGAGATCGCTTCATCAAGCATGTGAGCAGTCCAATTTGGTCGTGCATATTGAATCATATTGTTTTTGTCAGCACTTTGCAGCATTTGCATAAAATGAGCTTTAAGCCTCTCCGCAGTTAGCCCGATTCCAATTCTGTAGCTATCACATTTGTTTATGCGGTTCGCAATTCGCCAAAAATCTTTGGAGTTTGTACATTTTCCAATTTGCTCTGCTTGATTTTGATAGAATAGCCGCTTTTTATCATGATACAAGTT
The DNA here is from genome assembly GCA_949715475.1 of Microchrysa polita. Lineage (NCBI taxonomy): Eukaryota > Metazoa > Arthropoda > Insecta > Diptera > Stratiomyidae > Microchrysa > Microchrysa polita. The sequence goes on from OX454416.1 coordinate 38,236,234, forward strand.
TTTGTATTGTCGGTTCGCTTCTATATACGCTTTCCTTGAAGTTTCATTCGTCTGCATTCTAAATATTTTAAGCGAAACAAATGAGCGTCTCCGGCTCCGTTCGCATTCGTTGTCGTACCACGGTTGTTTAAATGTTGTCTTCGTATTGGCTGTGGTATGCGCACTATCAATGATGATTTGATTTAGTTGATCCAAGTTTATATTTGAAGATTCTGCACACTTGTGATTTAGACTCGCATTGTATTGGTCTGCGTAATCTGTCCTCCATATGATTTTAGGCAGCGGCCTCATATTTTCAGTTGCAGTACATCCGATGCAATCTAACCCAATCGTTGCTATAATTGGGAGATATCGGAGTACTGCTTGCATGCTACCGTGAAGTCCGTAATGAGAGGCAACCAGGCCCCTCCGGCCAGGCATAAATCAATTACGGAGTGACCTTGCGGCCCTACGTAGGTACAATCTCCAGCACTGTCGCTTTCGGTACAGCCATTGAAAGCCTTAAGACCATAAGAATCTATTAACTCAAGCACTTTCTGTCCACACGTATTCAGTTGCAAGTCTTTGGATTTCCTTATTGAATTCTCAAATTGGTTTGCCATCGGTTGCTCAGTCCCAATTCGGGCATTTGCATCACCAATGATGAGTACATCGTTACTATTGATATGCTTAAGCAGATCATTTAATTTATCAAAATCGTGAGTCCACTGGTTGCAATTTAAATAAATTGGCACAATGTAAAGAGGATTATTATTAATCCTAACGACAATATACATATATGTATGCGTTAAATTCCTGGAAAGTACAATTTATGAAATTCAAATCCTTTTTGTAGCCTAATAGTAGTCCTCCACTAGGTCGGCCCCTCTCGCTTCTTCTGATAGCAGGGATCCATCGTAACTCAAAATTCTTTAATTTATTTTCAACTTCCTCAAATTTCTCAATTAAATAAGTCTCGCTTAATATGATTATTTGAAATGAATTTATATATTTAAAAAAACGAATCGAGTCGATAAAAATATATTTGTTTCTTAGGCCGGCAACATTGTAAGCTAAAATTTTCATTTCTATTTTATGTTCTCTTTCGCAGACGGCTACATTATTCTATGCTATTTGTACATTTCAGAGTTTATTCCGGTCGGGACCAAGAAGATGGAGAGAGCCATCTTCTTTTTCGGGTTCCCTGGCATTATTGTATCCGAGTACTTATAATGACTATCTATTTCGCGTATTACAATATAATAAATGCAATGAAAATCCTGAATAAAATGGTACAAGAGGGGTGTACTTATTTGTTTGGCCATATGTGTATATGTGATGATATGTTATATATAAAATACCTCCTATATTTTCTCGTATATTCTCCTATATTCCTATATTTTTATTTTGTGTAATGCGTACGACCCCTGTGTACATCTATATGTATTCGAATTATGGTTCCTCATCGTTCTCCTCCGTTATCTCCAGGGACAGGAACGTGGCTGCTTCGATAGGGTCACAGCGATAAAGGGGTAAGGCCATTGGGCGCAGCTAGGCATTGAAACAAATGACCCAACATCATGAGGCGCGCCAGCACCATTTGGGCAGATTTTTTTGCATGCTTGATTCTATACGAGATAGGTAGGAATTAACAAAAGCCTGACCGAAGTTGAGCTGAAGTTACTCTGGTGGCTCTCGGGAGCCTAATTTCTTCGGGCAAAATAGGTGGTGGGAGCGTTTAGAGGACCCCATTCTTATTTAAACGCGCAATAGATCGACTTACTTCATCCGTGTGAATCATTGCAATGGCGATCATTATTTGGATGATCCTTTCGATAGCACCCAACAAGATACTGTTTGGAAAGTAGGCAGTGCCGGATTAACCACGTGGCAGAAGGTGGCAAATGCCACGGGCGCGCGCTTTAAGGGGCCCCGCGTTTTTCTCAAACAAAAATTATAAGAACAGAGACGTCAACGAAATTCTAAAAGCCAGTTCCTTCTAAATTGTCATGACATGTTATCGTTGAACAATTTACGCCAGTGTATTCTAAAATTACAGCATGTTTAATATTGCATAAAAAAACACACAAATATTTCTTTCTAATACATGATGACATTCCCGCGTAAACCTATACGTCCACAGTGTTTCAGATTCTCATTCAAGCGGGACATAAGATTGTTGAAGATTATGTTAGGAATTGTATTTGCACACATCCATAGAAATTAGACATTATTTACATATTATATCTCTCATTCACAGTGACGTACCGCTTTAAACGTTTTGAAAAGTGGGGCAAAATTATCTGTTTAAAAAATGTTTCACAACAATGTTGTTTTTCATTTAAGTGTGTATGATTTCCAGGATTTTGTATTTTAATTAGTAAAACCGAATAAATGTAGAAGGTGTTAACGTAGATTACGCCTTTTGGTATACGCTACGTTAGTATCTTTATTATATGCCGTTTTTAGCTAGATGTTAGGTTGTAACCTTTTATGAACATGGGTAACCCTGAAAAGGGACAATTCAATCGAAAGCTATATTAATAGGCAACACTTTTAGAATGAAAGATTTTCCCATATTTTATCACTTTTCGGAAAATGACAAATTTTTAATTTTCAGATGTCGTCCAAAAAGAGACTTCTAAAATAAATTCTTCTTTGTCGAATATGTGAATAAAATTTATCTGCAAAAATTTTAAGATTACGCAAGTCAATGGAAACATTTTTGTGAAACAATCTTGAATCATTTTCAAAACAGGTAATTTAGCCGCTTCTTTTCATAATGCTTTTGAGAGGTACGCCACTGTGCATAAGGGATATAATTGATTTTTTTTTTATTTTTGTCCCGCTAGAATGTCAATCTGAGTGAACCACTGTGCGTCCTGTATCTGTCTCAGTGCGTCTTGGCAATATGTACATATGTATTTGGTTTTCAGTAATATATCGATCGGTGTTGCTAACACCTTCCTTGCTTCTTTCCTTAATTTTAATTTTAATGATCAATATCTGAATTCGAATATATAAATATGAAATTGTTAAGGTCAATCTAGGTTAGTCGCCAAATGGCGTCACGTGCAGCCAAATGGCTATTGTCATTCCATCCAGACTAGTCGCCATTTGGCTGTGCGTCCAGTTTTAATATTCAATATGGCAACTCATCCAACCGCTTTGATAAACCCTTGTCAAATTCAAAGTGACAATTTTGCAACTTTTATTTTTTTTTTGTGTGTGAAATTGAATAATTCTTGAATGAAAGAAAGAAAGATGGGACGGAGTGCTTTAATTTAGCCCATCTCCTAACTGGAGTGATCGCATGTAGCACAGTGGTTGTATTCTATGGATCTTCCTCAAGCCATACTAATTAGGTTCTATCTAAGCATGAGCTAAAAAGGTGAAGTGGGCCTCCAATGCCTTTGCGAAAGGAGACAGTATGGTTATCAGTAGGTAGAATGTGCTAAGTTTAGCGCTTTTCCTTGGCTTGAAGCAAGGAATGATACGTCCTGTTTTCGAGATTTCAGGGATGGCAAGCGTGAAGATCGGCTATCGTGAGATACTTAATGGCTGGTAGGTCGAGATGCTTCAACATGGCCATCGAAATGCCATCAGGTCCGAGGGCGTTGGAGTTTTTAGCATTCTCAATGACTTAACCTGGCCCGCAATGTACAATGGTACTGTGTCCACAGTTCGGCGGCGACCCCGTCTTATAATTTTACGCTTGAGCCTCTCGGACTTGGGATTTCCAATAAATTGGTTATTGAACCGGCTCGCGCCGTGAAGAGGATGGCTTCTTACTTGTCGAAGATTATGGCTATATTGCCCTTATCCTTGTTGAGAAGGGCACGGACAGAAGACCATAACTTGCTGAGACCGTCAATAAGGCCTTCCGATAGTCTTTAACTTGCCGTCTAATTTCGATGTTAAGCTCTTGGGGTTACATGGTGAGCGCGTCTGATGTTATCACGTTCATCAGTTAATCTTGCGTCACTCATAGGGAAGTTTGGTCAAACCTTCAGGATACGTCCTGCTGTAATGAAACGTGCTACAGCTTTAGCAATGACGTTCCTAATATGTATTACGTTCGGAATTGTGAACATTGGTAAGAGGAGGAAGCTCGATGAACTTCGCCGTAATAAATTTTTAAAACCTTCCCAATCGGATTTTTTGTGATTGACAAACGGTCGCTTCTCTGACTTGGTCAGGTCTGCTGGTCTGTCAGTTGTAACAATGATTGGGAAGTGATTGGAAGGTAGACCAGGAAGTTTCACAAATTAAGGTAGCGCCGAAAACAGCTGTTTCAAGGGAGCGAATACACGTGTCGGCGAGTCTTCATTTAGAACACAGAACTGTCAAGAGTCATATATGGAGCAGAAAAAGGTACACAAACTATAATAAGGCCTGAGACTGGGAAAGCTTTAACAGGTATACCAACCGGTGCCAATAATCTTTGTAAACTGAGAGCACTTTCCAATCCCGTAAAACCGAAAGGAAAGTTAGCCATCAAGTTCGGTGATAAAGTTTACAGCAACGAAGGCAAATGGGTCGTATTACTCTGATTCTTGGAGAATCTTACCGCCCCATAACACTTCTCCCCTGGCTAAAGTACTCGAGGCGCTAGTATGTAGTACTACACTGTACTAACACGAACAAGGAAACATTGTTGCCTATTTATAAATGTGTTGGTTGTCCATGAGTTAACTATGCTGCACCCACTCCCCGGACGAATGACATCTATAACACAAAATGGAGACATATACAAACTTGTCAAAACGTAGCACTATGCACCGTCACTAGCTGTGTTCTAACGTCTTCTCAATACCATTTTTATCAGGAAACCAAAATTGTGACATGGAGATGCCATAACGCACTTTTACTAATCTAGTGGTTCCCAAAATTTTTCAGACCTTGCCTCCTTTGCGAGGTTTGAAGAGTCTGTAACTGGTGTTCTTCGGATGTCTATGCCCATCATTCTTAAAACTTAAGCTCACAAACCGTTAATCCAGAGAAAGCTGAACTTGAAATAGTCAAATAAACTCGGTATGTTTTGCGTTTTGAATTTCACCTACATTAGTACTGTCTCCGTATTCAATTTTCCACAATATTCTATAGTAGAAAATACATTATATGGCATTAATATTGTCTTGGCCAATCTTCACGCCTCCCTAAAGGGTGGGAATTAGTGCACTAAACGGTACCTAGTCGGATGCTATCGTACTAGTCACCCGAACAACCATCTCATGGACAAGACACCTCCGCGGCGAATCAGACGCATAATTAGGGACAAAGAACGGGAAGTCCAGGAGTATATACAAGAAAGTTCCATTCGATACCTCCGACTACAAGGCGGTGATGGGGCATTCGGTGGCTCAGTGGCAGAGATGTCACTCTATCTGTGAGTTGCCGGTGCGTGGGTTCGAATCTCGCTGTGACCCATGGATTTTTGTGTTGTCCAAAAAAATGCTCCTTCGGCAGCCGGTTCTTCGATGTAAATCGTCCCGGAGCTACCCGTGGTTAAAAACGGCCAAGAGCTGCCAAGACCCCCTTAATTTCAAGAGAAAAAAATACCCTGAATCGTTACGACAACAACAAGGCGGTGATAGCTGGTAGCAAGGAGTCCAAAAGGCGACTCGAGAATTTACTAACAACCGCATACTTGGCACTAAACCATCAGCTTTCTTCTCAATATTTAGCTGGAGGACGGGATGCCTATTATTTTCCAGTGATCTATGTATGTGCAACTTTCTCAACGTTTCTCTGTTTGTGCCGTTATAAGAACAACAACACCCAAAGTTTGAAGAAACTACAATTATTTTGACGAGGAAAATGAGTGGGAAATGAGTTAGCTCTTTGACAAAACTATCTTGGCAGACGGTCCCCAAGATGGATGGGAAAGTCGGCGGAGGTATTTTCTCGGGTGTACTTAGGAAAGTTTCTGTCTGTGTAGATGACACAGGCATTTTTTAAATGTTGTTGTAGCGGTGCAGAACGGTGTGAGTCGCTGTGCATGTCTGTGGATGTGCTCTAAGTTTTGTCGTCGTTCTCGCCTATTGTCTCAAGCGACAAGAACGTAGCAGCTGCAATAGGGTTGTCCCATAATGCCCTCGGAGTGAGGTTGGTGGGTGCAGCGGGGCATCGAAACAGGTGGTCCACATCGTGTGGCGCACCACCGCAGCTCGGACAAATGTTCTGGATATCCGGGTCTATTCGAGATGGGTACGAATAGAGGCGTGAACAAAAACCCGACCTAAGCTGGGCTAGTGTCACTCTTGTGGCTCTCGGGAGCCTAGTCTCCTCAGGCGATATGGGTGGTGGGGGCACTGAGAGGACTATTCGGACCTAAACTCCCTATTGACCGATTCACGACGGTTGTGTGCAAAACCACCTTCACTAGAAGCCGGGAAGCAGCAATACATGCACACAAAACGAGCCTATGAACATGTCGTATATACGTTGCACGATGCACTAACACAAGCACAGCGCATGTAAAAAAACCGTGTCTGCTCTGATAAAAATCGCGAAAACATGTGGAAAATTCACTTTTTGTCGGGATTTTGTTCTTTCACTGCATTCTAGACACTTTAATTCACGACACATTCCACTTTTCGCGACGAAAATCGACCGGGCACCAATACTTTTCGTGTAAAGTTTGTCGCGACCCAACCCGATTTGCCTTTACCGCAATGTAAATTTTCGATCTGAACAGGCCTATGATTTGGCGCTTAAGTATATGAACGTGTTCTGCTTCCGGGCTTTGTATAAAGATGGTTTTGGTTGTGTGAATATTTGCGATGGCCGTATGGTATGCTGTGTTATCGAATATATCGGGAGGTACCCGTTTGTATCTCTGGACGTCTCTCTCGAGATCTCTGAGTCCACTCCTGACATGTCGTGGAGGGGGAGTATTGTCCATGAGATGATGGTTTTCCTCTCGATAGCAACCAACCAGATATTGTATAGACAAGAGGTCATTATGATCGCGCACTGATAACATGCTGGTTTCTTGATGAAGATGATCCTGGGACGACATGAAATGGCAACCTGTAGCGATACGTAGAGCAGCGTTCTGGAATGGATCTTATTCCAGTTTGTGTCACAAACGGTTTGTGACCACACCGGTGCTGTATAGCTAGGTATTGCCCTACCTATCGCTTTGTAGGTGACCAGCATAGTTTATTTGTCCTTGCCCCAGGAACTCCCGGCTAGTGCCTTTAGGACGTTGTTTCTACTGTGCATTCTGTCGACTACGTTCTCGACGTGATCTTTCGACTTCATCATGGTGTCTAGATAGACACCTAGGATCGTGGGTGTCTATCTAGACACCATGATGAAGTCGAAAGATCACGTCGAGAACGTAGTCGACAGAATGCACAGTAGAAACTCATTCAGGTCATACGCACTGGTTCACTTTACGTTTCTGGATCAAACAAATATACGCAGGTTCCCAATCCATGCTCTGTCTACAACTCGATTTGCGTTGCATCGCGTGCGTTTTGTGTGAACTCAATTTGCGGCAGGGCTAAAAGAGAAGTGCAGTGTTTCGTTAAGATCGTGTAAAAACGTCACCCGACTTACGGTGGTTATTGGGCTTCTTGAGTCCATGCTAGAAGGCTTTTTTTTCAACTTTTTCTTTTTACTTGCTCATTATACCGCTCCACTGTCGCCCCACTGCGTTGCTCGGTCTGCGGAGAATGCACGTCACCTGTTCCGGGGGTAATGTCTTAGCCTATTCCAACGTGGTATTGTAACATAAAAATTAAAACATGATTGGAGAAGCGTTTTGGTTCCATTGTATGTAAATGCAATAAAGTTATGATAAAGTTAACTTGTAAATTGTATTTTCTTGCAGAAAGTAAAACATTCAAAACTATCAGAGGGTGTCGAAGCTTCTCTGACCAACAAAAAGTATGTCACTGGAGTGGATACAACACAACTGGACATGTGCTATCCACCCATTATTCAATCTGGCGGACATTACAGCTTGAAATTCAGCGCCCTCAGTGACAAAAATCATCTTCACTTCGGATCTATCGTGTGTTCTTTGGGCGCTCGATACAAATCGTATTGCTCGAATATCTCGCGTACACTATTGGTCAACCCAAACGATGAGCAAAAGGACAATTACGATTTTCTTGTTAATCTAGAAGAAGAGATCCTCAAGCTGCTAAAGCCCGGAGAGAAATTATCCAGTATCTATGAAAAAGCGCTTGAATATGCCAAGAAAGAAAAACCAAAACTTGTCGATAGCTTAACGAAAACGTTTGGCTTCGCCATGGGCATAGAGTTTCGCGAAGGTTCTATTATGATCGGTCCAAAATGTAATGCAGTCGTTAAAAAAGGAATGGTGTTCAATGTGAATGTTGGACTGTCGAATTTAACAAATAAGGATGCCTCCGAGAAGGAGGGTAAAACATACTCGTTATTTGTCGGTGATACTGTATACATAAACGATGAGTCGCCGGCAAGTCTGTTGACACCGTCGAAGAAGAAAATGAAACATATTGGTATCTTCTTGAAAGATGAGAACGAAGACGACGACGAGGAGGAGGACAAAGAATCTGATAAAGGACCGGAATTGTTGGGTCGCAGTAAACGGAATGCAGTATTAGATACGAAATTGCGAAGTGAACACAGCACAGAGGAGAAACGGAAACAACATCAAAAAGAGCTTGCTCAAATATTGAATGAAAAGGCAAAAGAACGTTTGGCTAAGCAGGGTGGCTCGAAGGAAATCGAAAAGGTCCGAAAGTCGACTGTGTCTTACAAGAGTGCCAGTCAAATGCCTCGCGAGCCGGAGGTAAAAGAGTTGAAGTTGTATGTTGGTAAGTTGTTTGAAAATATTTTTGTTTCATTGATTTAATCCTTACATATTTCTTAGATCGCAAATATGAAACCGTCATCATGCCGATATTCGGTATTCCCGTACCTTTTCACATTTCCACAATTAAAAACATTTCACAATCGGTGGAGGGCGACTACACCTATTTGCGTATTAATTTTTTCCATCCGGGTGCAACTGTTGGGCGAAATGAGGGTGGAATGTATCCACAGCCGGAAGCAACATTTGTCAAAGAAGTGTGAGTTTTTTGATTCAAAATGTGCTTGAATTGTTCACTAACTGTTCCTTTGCTCTACAGGACTTATCGTAGCATAAATACAAAAGAGCACGGCGAAGTAACGCCACCGTCAGCAAATCTGAATAATGCGTTCCGACTTATCAAAGAAGTTCAGAAACGATTCAAAACACGCGAAGCAGAGGAACGTGAAAAGGAGGATTTGGTCAAGCAGGACACGTTGATTTTGTCCCAAAACAAGGGCAACCCGAAACTAAAAGATTTATACATTCGGCCGAATATCGTGACTAAACGTATGACGGGCAGTCTGGAAGCACACACAAATGGTTTCCGCTATGTGTCCGTGCGCGGCGACAAAGTTGATATTCTCTACAACAACATCAAGAGCGCCTTCTTCCAGCCGTGCGACGGAGAAATGATCATTCTGCTACATTTCCACTTGAAGCATGCCATCATGTTTGGCAAAAAGAAACATGTTGATGTTCAATTCTATACGGAGGTGGGTGAAATCACAACCGATTTGGGTAAACATCAGCATATGCACGATCGTGATGATTTGGCAGCCGAACAAGCGGAGCGTGAACTTCGTCATAAGTTGAAGACAGCGTTCAAGAGTTTTTGTGAAAAAGTCGAAGCAATGACTAAACAATTGGTGGAGTTTGATACTCCGTTCAGAGAGTTGGGATTCCCGGGAGCACCGTTCCGCAGTACAGTTATGCTGCAACCCACCTCGGGCAGTTTAGTCAATTTGACTGAATGGCCGCCATTCGTTATCACATTGGAGGATGTCGAGTTGGTTCATTTCGAACGTGTCCAGTTTCATCTTCGAAATTTCGATATGATATTCGTGTTCAAGGACTACTCAAAGAAGGTGGGAATGGTTAATGCAATTCCAATGAATCTGTTGGATCACGTAAAGGAGTGGTTGAAGTAAGATGACATGAAAAAATTATGAATGTACGAATAGTTTCTAAGCGTATTACATTTACAGTTCATGCGATATCCGATATTCGGAAGGTATTCAATCGTTGAATTGGGCCAAAATTATGAAAACCATCACCGATGATCCGGATGGCTTTTTCGAAAATGGCGGCTGGACGTTCTTGGATCCTGAGTCGGGTAGCGAGGATGAAGGCGGCAGCGACGAAGAGTCGGAAATGGATGAAAATTATGAACCCACTGATGTCGAGAGCGATGAAGAGTCTGACGAGGATTCGGACTATTCGGAAGCATCTGAAGATTCAGGAGAGAGCGAGGAAGGTACGTTTTGTATTTTTTTTTAATTCTCCGCTGATATTTTCTAAAACGTAATTTTTTGTTCACCTGCAGAACTTGGCACGGATGAAGAATCTGGCAAAGATTGGTCTGATCTGGAACGTGAAGCAGCTGAAGAGGATCGTAATCATCAGTACAGGGAAGATGAACCGCCGAACACTAAAAAAGGTGACCGCAGAGATAAACATGGGAAACACAGCAAACATAGGTAAGTGGCATTGTATTATAACAGAAATTTTGGTGGAGGTATAAATTAATTGATTTTTCCTATTCTTACTACATATAAATGTATATTACTTTATATTTTCTTGTACGTGACATGCATACAGAAGGGAGATGCATCAAAAGAAAAAGAAAAAGTATTCGTCTAGGTTCGTAGCTCAAATTTACAGGAGAATATTAAATTACTGTTTAGTTTCTACATAAATTATGCTTTTAATGACATCTATTAACCGTTGCTTTTAACGTTACTTTTGAAAAAAAAATGGTTTCGTTGCATTAACTCGAATTAACCCAACAGAGACAAGAATTATTTAATATTTTTACTGAATTTGTAAAATATGTTGCGTAGCCAGAACAAATTTAATTTTAGCTGAGGTGTACTATGCGAGGCAGCCGAATTAGCTTTGTTGCTTTTTCTGTTCATTAGTCTTGATATAAATTTGTAAAAAGGTCCAGTAAGTCACTGTGTACGAGCCATGTGCTTTTTCTTAGTGCTCATCGATACTAGTCAATTTGCTACATTATGTGGGTTCATTGGGCGTTTCTTTTGATGAATCCACGCTGCTTTGATTTTGTAACGAATGCGGTATTGGGTGGGTTGTGTTCGTGTTCTGCGTGCAAACATTTGGGTCAGACCTTACTGTAGCTATGCAATTGGGACATAGCCTTTCATTGTTAGTCCGATCTTCTGTCTTTTCCGCTGTTTTCACTGCATAGCCATAGAAGTCACACTGGGATTATGTTCCCTGCTGAGTCCATAATGTTTCCGCCCCATTCTGGAGTTATGCGATAGCCAGCGGGTTTCTTAATCATTTCACTAATCCCTTAATGCGAAGTCCTTTTTTAGAAACGTTTAACATTTATATCATAGATAGAGCGGTAATAATTTGTACCAATTTTTACCTTTTACATGATTTCAGGAAGTCTTATTTACTTTGATGACACATTTTTGGCCCCCAATCAAACACTTGGTTCCATTTTATATACATATACAATTTGTATCATAAAGTGGTACTCTCACAGACGCAACAACGGATTTTATGTCGCTGATTCGCGGTGGTTTTTTGGTCTTCATACACAGCCCGGCGCGAATAATTCGCTGGGTACTGTGTTTTAACGGCTGATATTACCATAAGGTAGTTTCCTTGAAAAGAATATTAGATGGAAGGTATAGGAGGAAGGAGGGCATATAACGGCAACGACTGCCCAAAGACAACTATTTTCACTTTTATCATTTTACAACGCTTTTCGTGCACTAGACCAAACGTCATCGTCTTATTATGTTAAATTTTAAACTGATATACTAACTACACTAAGGATGAACATTCACATGGGTAAATTGATGGAAATGAACCGCTATACATGTCTGGGGATGTGCTCTAAGTTTCGTCGTCGTTGTCGCCTATTGTCTCAAGCGACAAGAACCTAACAGCTGCAATAGGGTTGTTCCATAACGCCCTCGGAGTGAGGTTAGTGGGTGCAGCGGGGCATCGAAACAAGTGATCCACATCGTGAGGCGCACCACCGCAGCTCGGACGAATTTTCTGAATGTATTCGAGATAGGTAGGAATTGAGGCAAAAGCCCGACCTAAGCTGGGCTAGTGTCGCTCTTGTGGCTCTCGGGGGCCTAGTCTCCTTCTTCTTTTAGCGGTGTATCGAACCTTCAGGGCTCCTGCCGGGGCTCTTGTCAGGAAGGCACATTGGCAGCTTTTGGCCGTTTTGTAAAAAACGGGTGTGGTCCGCCCCGTAGAGGCAGTTGCCGTAAGACCACAGCCTAGTCTCCTCATGCGATATAGGTTGTGCGGGCGCTGAGAGGACTCTATTTGTATCTAATCTCCCTATTGACCGATTCACAACGGTTGTGTGAATATCTGCGATGGCCGCATGGTATGCTGTGTCATAGAATATCCGGAGATATCTGTTTGTATCTCTGGCAATCTCTCTCGAGATCTTTGACTCTACTACTGACATGTCGTGGAGGGGGAGTGTTGTCCATGAGATGATGGTTTGGGTGATCCTCTCGATAAAAAAAAAATAACAGGCGCGACAATCCAGCATTGGACTAAGGCCGCAGGATGTGTTAGTGACATCCTATTTCCAAGATCTTATCTGCTTTTTGTTGACGTAATGAGATCAGCATCACGCTCAGCAGTGTTATTTATCCCCATAAATGGGTACTCGTTTAACATCTGAGTGAGATCATAGTCCGTCACAAGCTCGTGAGTTCGAAAACACCATGATCCACGGTGAGATTCGAACTCATGACCCTGTGCACCGAAGGTGCGCGCACTAACCGCTAGACCAGCCAGACCAGCCAGACTACAATCCTCTCGATAGCCGACCAAATATTGTAAAGCCAGATGAAGATTATGATCGCGCATTGGTAACAGGCTGATGGAGATGATCCTGGGACGACATCAGGTGGCAACCTGTAACGATACGTAGAGCAACGTTCTGGCATGCCTGCATCTTCTCCCATTTGTGTCACCAACGGTTTATGACCACACCGGTGGTGCATAGCTAAGAATTGCTCTACCTATCGCTTTATAAGTGACCAGCATTATTTCTTTGTCATTGCTCCAGGAGCTGCCACCTAGTGCCTTTAGGACGTTGTTTCTACTGTGCATTTTGTCGACTACGTATTTGACGTGGTTTTTCGACTTGCATCCAGGTGGTGAGAAGTGTTGCAGTACATTTAGACGGCGATATGACTAGGTTGCGGATACTGAAAAACTCCACCAGTTTCTCAATACAGCCATTAAGTCGAGCACACATACCATTTAAATCATTCCCCGTGGTGAGTGCGGTGCAATCGTCCGCATAGGCAATTAGTTCGATACCTTCCGAGAGTGTTGGAAGGCTCGCCAGGTAGATGTTGAACAATGTACGAGAGAGTACGCTACCCGGTGGAACTCCCTGCTTAATTTTCCTATGCTTTGAACAGCTGCCACGAAGCTCTGTATAGGATTGCCTCCCTAGATAGTTGGCAATCCATCTTACCTCTTGTGCAGGAATATGTATGGTTAGGAGATCGGCCAACAGCGCAGAGTGAATGACCGTGTCGAAGGCTTTCGACAGGTCAAAAGCCACTAACACGGTTCTGTCACAGGGCTGTTTTTGGCTTAGGCCATTATGGATGTGGGGGGTGATCAGATCCAGAGCTGTTGTGGTGCTATGCATCTTCCTGAAACCATACTGGTGAGAAGCTAGCTCAGCATGTGCTACAAGGGTGGATGAGTACTTCAAGCGTCTTTCTAACGGGTGATAGAATTGTGATTGGACCGTAATTTCGGCGAGTTTCGCGCTTCTACCGAGTTTTAGAAGGGGGGTAATTCGCCCCTTTTCCAGAATTCAGGGATAACGTGGATATCGACAAGTTGAAAGACATCGTAGATGGATGGCCGGAAGATCTGGATGTTTTAACATGACCATTGAAATGCCATCTGGTCCAATGGCCTTGGAGTGTTTAGCGTTCTTGATTGCTGCTGAAACTTGGTCCGTTGCATAGGTGGGGATGATGTCAACCGTTCGGTTTCGAATCCTTCTTTTTATTTTGCAGTTGAGCATCTTGGACCTGGGATGTTCAATAAATTGCTTATTGCACAAGCTCGCGCAAAGTTTTGAATTTGCGGTGGTTTTCTTAAGGAATCTGATGGCTCCACTGCCCTTGTCTTTGTTTGGGTGAGACAGACGCGAACCGTAGCCCAGAGTTTGCTGACACCTTCTGAGAGGTCGCAGCTTTCGAGATGCTCATTCCATTTTTCATTTTTATAGGTGTTGATTTATTTCGGAGTTAAGTTCCTGAATTCTGGGGTCTGTCGTATGCGCGCGTCTTAAGTTGTCCCGTTCGTCGGCTAACCTTGCGGCATTGGTTGGGAAATATGGCCGAGCTTTGGTGATACGTCCTGCCGGAATGAATCGAGCTGCGGACAATGTGACGAGTGGGACAAAATCGAACTTAAAACCAGAGCCACATTATGATGCTGGTAATACATAGATGTTTATAAGTTCGATATTAGTATTGCCAGAGTTAAACGGCAATAGCTTGCATTTCCGCCGTGCTGTCATTCAAATGTAAATCTAGTACACTATACTGCACGGTTCTGTGTATTAGAAATGCAAGCCTCCTCCTAGATTAGGATCCTGCCTGCCGACTCTATCGCTCCTCAAATGTATATAATCACCGCGTGTTGTTGGCTGGAGCTTTGTCTCTTGAAATGCCAGAATTCTGCGTGTACTCATGAAGTGGACGATATCATCGTTCTTCTGATGGATGCCATTGCAGTGAAACTGCAATATGGTGAGTTGGGGTGTAAACTGCTGCAGGGGTTCCAGGTGTTACACTGGAGCGAGCACGTCTAGGCCCGTGATGGCCGGAGATGGTGGTAAAACATTAGCTTGTGAGCTGGGGCCACCTGCGTGCAGACAACATGGAGCAACAAAAGACAACTTATCATACTGTCCCATATTTGTTTAAGCCTGAGCAGTAAAAATAACATCATTCTCTGCAGCAGGTACACCTTAACCCTTAGATGACCAACAAGTTCCCTGGGGACCTATGGCGTTTTCAACTTTGAGCCATTTGAATATGGTTCAATCGAACCGGCTCAGCTCCCTTGACTTCTCCAATCAATATGTTTAGAAGCAAATGCAATGTGTTTCGAATTATTTCCTTAAAATTTTCTGTCCTAACCAGCTGGCTAAAGTGATATATGGCGGTGAAGCCCAACTAGGTCCACTGTATCAAGAACAATTGTGCACACGTTATTTGCAAATTCATTGGAATTGAGAGCGATAAGAAGTTTTTAATTTCAGTTTTATTGGTAAAACCCGTTAGGTTCTGGTTAATTCAATTGAAAAGGGTAATCAAAACAGACATCATCGCTTCCTTTTTCTTATAATCAGTGGCAACTTTTATTATTAGTGTGTTCCTAATGGGTACACATGGAATCTCACCAATTCGTTGAACTCTGGGAAGTTCTTGTGATTAAGGTATATAAAGAAGACCTCGCTGCACCTGCATTCATTCAGTGCTAGGTGTTGCTACTAGTACAACGCATCATCGCATTAAAAGCTCGCTCAATATCATATCAAAATGGGTGCTTGGGATAAAATAGACCAGCTGGTAACCGGCGAATGCGTTTTTAATGCCTGAGTGCCAGTAACCAAGATGCAGCCGTGGAGAATTTGGCCAGACACTTGGAACAGGATGATGAAGATGATCGCTTTGCTGACGAGAACAGTGATGATGAGTATATTCCGGATGAAAACGCGTCTGATGCCGAAATCGAAGTGGACGTTGAAGTGGCAGATTATTCAGATTCATCGGACGATGACGACCTGTTTGAAAAACCTACAGCCTTTGCAACAGCAATTCCTAATGTAAGGCCTCATTTTAATTCCAGAAGTGTTAGGCTAATCCACTAGCTAGTGGCCCTATTCGAACTCATAACGTCGTAAACTATACCCAACCTGCTGGAACTGTTGCGGATTCAGTCCATCAACACTGATGAGATCACTTGCATCATTATCCGCGAGACAAATAGGAAGGGGAATAAAAGCGCAGCAAAGTGGAATTCCAAAAACCCAAATGCAAACTAAGGCAATAGTCTCGCTGACCATCAATTAATTTCACGCTTATATAGGGATTTTGCTCTATTCGGGTGGCCATCAGTCGGAGCTTCTAAAAGAATTATGGAGCGATACACATTTGCCTCTATATAAAGCAGCCATTATTCTGTTTATTGCTTCAAACCAATAAACAGAATAATTCGATTTGATAATAGCAATACTTGGGAGACGAGGCTTCAGGAAAGCAGGACTGCTATGCAACAGACGACATCTGGACCATGGTAATGGCCAATTTGGAGAAGGCCTTTACACCACACGTCTGGCTGGTCTAGCGGTTAGTGCGCGCACCTTCGGTGCACATGGTCATGAGTTCGAATCACACCGTGGTTCATGGTGTTTTTCGAACTCACGAGCTTGTGACGGACTATGATCTCACTCAGATGTTAAACGAGTACCCATTTATGGGGATAAATAACACTGCTGAGCGTGATGCTGATCTCATTACCTCAACAAAAAGCAGATAAGATCTTGGAAATAGGATGTCACTAACACATCCTGCGGCCTTAGTCCAATGGTGGATTGTCGCGCCTGTTATTATACCCTTCACTCGTAGAGTAAAGGAAACTGAAGGAAGCATCTCCGACCATATAAAATATGTATATATATGATCAGCATGACGAGCTGAGTCGATTGGGCGATGTCCGTCTGTCTGTCTGTCCGTCTGTTGCTACGCGTTTTACTCGGCCAGTTTAAAAGCTATCGAGCTGAAATTTTGCACACATGCTTCTTTTTATTGCAGGCAGTTTGTATGTTCGAATCGCTAAAATCGGACCGTGGGGTCATGGGGCTGCCATACAAACCTAACCCCTCCAATTTGGTTTTTCTAAGAAAAACTTTTTCATGCGTGCACCAATTTCAACCAAATTTCACACAAATGTGTTTCTATTGATAAGACAAAACATATGTAAGAATGGATCAAATCGGACTATGGGGTCATGGGGCTTGCATACAAACTTAACCCCCCCAATTAGGTTCTTCTAAGAAAAACTTTTTCATTTGTGCACCAATTTCAACCAAATTTCATACAAATGTGTTTTTATTCATACCACAAAACATATGTAAGAATGGTTGGAATCGGACTGTGGGGTCATGGGGCTGTCATACAAACCCAACCTCCCAAATTGAGTTTTTCTAACAAAAACTTTTTGATTTGTGCACCAATTTCAATCCAACCTCATAAAAGTGCATTTCAATTGATGCCACAAAACATATGTAAAAATGAATGGAATCGGACAATGGGGTCATGGGGCTGTCATACAAACCCAACCCTTAAATTGAGTTCTTCTACGAAAAACTTTTTTATTTGTGCATCACTTTCAACCAAAACTCGTAAAAGTACATCTCTATTGATGCCATAAGACATGTGTAAAAATGAATGGAATCAGTCTATGGGGTCATGGGGCTACCATACAAACCCAACCCCCCATTTTAGATCTTCTAAGAAACATTTTTTCCACACCAATTTAAAAAAAAAACTTAATGCGTCCTTGTCAAAAAAAAAAAATAAATAAAACGAATGCAATCATACTATGGGACCATATGCTCCCGCATTCCCCCAATAATCTGAGTAAATATTTTTATTTTCTCACTTAACCAAAAACACACAAATATTGTTTTATCGACGGCACAGAAGGAAAAGAATGGGGAAGGATTGAACACAAGTCATATGTTCGCCCAAAAAAAACTTTTAGCCCCAGGAGAGTGAAGGGTATTCAAATTTCGGCCGCGCCCGAAATTAGCCTCGGTCTCGTTTTTTTTTTACACCACGCGAGTCCATGACTGTAGCAATTGTTCCCCTTCCGAGGCCGAACTCACTTCACGAGGTACATACTGTCAAAACCTCAAAATACGGTATCAAAATATGGTGGCTTTGCGATGCACAATCGTATTACCCCTTAAAAGGGATGATTTACAGTGAAAAACTGCCTGGCGGAGAACGGAACAAAATACGGTATCAAAATATGGTGGCTTTGCGATGCACAATCGTATTACCCCTTAAAAGGGATGATTTACAGTGAAAAACTGCCTGGCGGAGAACGGCCAACCAACCAGGGAGAAAAAGTGGTTCGCCGCTATGAAAGAAGTAGACGAACTGTGGTCCTACGGAAACTGCCTCTACGGGGCGGATTACACCCGTTTTCTACATGGAAGCGGCCAAAAGTTTCCAATATACCTCCCTGGCAAGAGCCCTGAAGGTTCGATGCAGGAAGGTTGTGTTTGTCTGTGTATATGTGTGGATTCGAGTTATGTGTTTTTTCGTCATATTGGGAGCATTACATCTCGGCGCGGCTGCTCTCAATTTTATTAATTCGCGCCGGCATTGAAACAAATCCAGGCCCAGAGGTATGGTTTTGTAGTGTTTGCGGCCAACGAATTGGTACGAATGCCAGGTCAGTACAGTGTAATTGTTGCTTGGAATGGGTACATCTCAGGTGTTCTGGCCTGAGAAGGGTTGGTCAGCACTCCACAGCATATGTTGCACCGGGATGCATAAATACAGGGCGACCAAGGGCTGCTCCTAGCCCTCCACCTCCTCCTCAGCCCCCAGCACCCCCAAACAATATGATCAGGAATGCTAGGCCTAGTTTAACCCCTGCTCCTCCTCCAGCGGTTTTCACTCCACTGTCCTTATTGCAGTTTAACTGCAACGGCATTCACCAA
Source organism: Microchrysa polita (assembly GCA_949715475.1). Classification (NCBI taxonomy): domain Eukaryota; kingdom Metazoa; phylum Arthropoda; class Insecta; order Diptera; family Stratiomyidae; genus Microchrysa; species Microchrysa polita. The sequence continues at coordinate 38,255,070 of OX454416.1, forward strand.
AAAATCACCGAGATCACTCACTTCATGAGTGTAAACAGAATTCTGATTTCTGCTATCCAGGAGACTTTGCTCCATTCGAACTCGTCTCTTAGCGTCCATGGCAATTACGTTATACTGCGCAAAGATAGACCAGCCGCCAGGAATGATTCTCACCCTGGAGGTGGACTTGCCTTCCTAATACACAAGTCCGTACATTACTGTGTATTAGATGTAGATGTCGACGGTACGGCGGAAATGCAAGCCATCTCAGTTTCATCAGGGAGTACTAATATCGAAATTTTTAATGTATATGTTCCACCACACTCTAGTTGCCCTTCTGGCTATCGTTTCGATATTGGTCCTCTCCTATCTGGAGAGCACAGGATCATTCTTGGTGACTTTAACGCGCACCATGAGCTCTGGCATTCTGACCTCAACAACGATGCCAGGGGTATAGCTATTGCCGAATCTCTAGACGCCTCAGATTTCTGTCCACTCAATGAAGACTCGCCGACTCGAGTCACAGGCACTTGCAGTAGCTCTCCTGACTTAACTATTGTAAGTCCCAGCCTAATCAGTGCTACTCGATGGGAGACGCACACTGCTCTCTCGTCCGATCACCTCCCAATCATAATAAGAGTTGACAAACCAGCAAACCTGACTAAGTCTGAGAAGCGAACGTTTGTCAATCACAAGAAAGCCGAGGGGAGGGAGGGTTTCAAAGCATACTCGTCGGCGAAGTTCACCGAGCTACCCACACCAACTAACGTTCATAAGGCCGAAAGAAATATTAGGAACGTCATTGCCAAAGCAGCGGCACGTTTTATTCCTGCTGGACGTATCCCGAAAGTTCGACCTAATTTCCCTACCAGTGCCGCCAGATTAGCCGATGAACGAGATGACATCAGACGCGCTCACCCAGGTGATCCCAGAATTCAGGAGCTTAACTCCGAAATCAACCGACAAGTAAAAGACTATCGGAAGGCGAAATGGAACGAGCACCTAAATGACTGCAACCTCAATGAAGGTGTCAGTAAACTATGGTCTACTGTCCGCGCCCTATCCAATCCTAGGAAAGGAAAGGGCAATAATGCCATCAAATTTGGCCATAAGAGCACCAGCGAACCCCTTCAGTGCGCAAGCCTGTTCAATAAGCAATTTATTGAACATCCCAAGTCCGATGGCTTAAAGCGTAAAATTAGAAGACGGATTCGCAGTAGAAATGTTGACACTATACCATCGTATACTGCGGACCAGGTTAAAAAAGTCATTGAGAATGCTAAAAATTCAAAGGCCCTCGGACCCGATGGCATTTCGATGGCCATGTTGAAACATCTCGACCTTCCAGCCATTGAGTATCTCACGGCAGCCTTTAACTTGTCGATGTCCACGCTTGCCATCCCTGAAATCTGGAAAACAGGACGGATTGTCCCCTGTCTCAAACCGGGTAAAAGCGCTGGTCTCGGTGAATCCTACCGACCCATAACAATACTTTCACCTGTCGCAAAGACGCTAGAGGCCCTTATTCACCCCACTCTTGTTAAGCATGCTAAGCTAGAACCTCACCAGCACGGCTTCAGGAAAATGCATAGTACCACCACAGCCCTCGATGCGATCACTACACGCATCCGTAATGGGCTAAACCACAGTCGTCCTTGCCACAGAACGATTCTTGTGGCAATTGACCTAACGAGTGCTTTTGACAATGTCAATCACTCGATGCTTCTCGCTAACTTACTGAATATGCATATCCCTGCTCAAGAGATCCGTTGGATTGCAAACTATCTAGCTGGTCGGCATTCCTTCACTGAGTTTCGTGGCAAACGTTCTAAGCTTAGGAAAATCAAATTAGGTGTTCCACAGGGTGGGGTACTCTCCCCCACTCTGTTCAACATCTACATGTCCGGCCTTCCTACACCACCGGAAGGAATCGAGGTGATTTCCTACGCAGACGATTGCACCGTACTCGCCACCGGGGAGGATAAGGATGAAATGCGCCTCCAAATTAATCGCTATCTCGGACGATTACAGGCTTTCTTCCAAAGCCGAAACCTCACCATCTCCGCGTCTAAATCTTCTGCGACATTTCTTACCACCTGGTCGGTGGATTGTCGGTGGGAGGTTGATGTACGTATTGGCAACAATCCAATTCCTACTGTTGCAAATCCTAAAATTCTCGGGCTCCATTTAGAGAACATGATGACGTCAGCTCATCACGCAGCATCCGTTTGTGAAAAGATGCGCAGTAGGAATAAAATCCTAAAAGCACTAGCTGGTAGCACCTGGGGCAAGGATAAAGAAACCATGCTAGTCACATACAAAGCGGTGGGTCGAGCAGTTGCCGATTATGCAGCCCCAGTTTGGTCACATAGTTTATGTGATACAAACTGGACCAAAATTCAGGTCTGCCAAAATGCTGCTCTACGCACAGCCACAGGTTGCCTCTTGATGTCTGCCCAGGATCACTTACATCAAGAGACAAAATTGATGCCAATACGTGACCACAATCTCCTACTGTCCAAACAATATCTTGTTGGTTGCTACCGTGAGAATCATCCCAACAACAGTCTCATGGACCGAATTCCTCCACCACGACATGTCAGGCGTGATTTGCGAGACCTAGAGAGAGAGGTCCAGGGATACAAGAGGGACCCTTACGACGATGATGCATACCGAGCTGCCATCGCTGAGATTCACACTGCAGAAGTGAGTCGGTCTATTGCGAGATTAGGTGCGAACAGAGTCCTCTCAGTGCGCCCTCCACCCATTTCGCCTGAGGAGATTAGGCTCCCGAGAGCCACCAGAGTGACATTAGCTCAACTTCGGTCGGGCTTTTGTTCACGCCTCAATTCGTACCTTTCTCGCATTAACCCGGACATTCAAAACATCTGTCCAAACTGCGCTGGCGCTCCACACGATGTGGGTCACTTGTTTCAATGCCCAGCTGCGCCCACTGACTTAACCCCTATCTCACTGTGGGAAAACCCTATCGCAGCAGCTATGTTTTTGTCCCTTGACATAACGGACGAAAGCATCGACGAACCATAACTCGAATCCACATAGATGCACAGCGGTTGCACACCTTTCTGCACCGCTAAAAGAAGAAGAAGAAGTAGACGAACTATATACGCCGATATTTTTTCTCGACATTGGAGTTGGCATTGCAGCTTAAATCCAAAGAGATGGCCTTTGTTGAGACAGTTCGAAGCAACAAAACGTTTGTGCCACGTGATTTCTTATAGGACCGGTCTCGGGAATTGCTTAGCACTTTGTTCACTATGTATATACATAAATATATAAAAAAGAAAATAAATTGTTTTTCTTTAATTCAAACTGCTTACTATATTTTATACTACTAAGCATTTAAGATTTAACCCAAAAAAAAATTATAATTCAATTAATATTCACAAATGAAACTGTTAAAAGTATCATTGTATAGTGTAGGTCCCTGGGGACCTTGTTGGGCTTTAACCGTTGGAAAAGTTGTCGGTCATCTGAGGGTTAAAGACCTCGCATTCCCGAAGATGCGTCGGTTGCATACACAGTAGATGTAGATTTCGGGACCTGGATTGGTTTCGATGCCGGCACAGATTAAAAGAATTGAGAGCAACTGCGCTGAGATGAAATGCCCCCAATTTGACGAAAAAACACATAGAACACATACACAGACATATACTACCCTCCTGCATCGAACCTTCATGGCTCTAGCCATGTGCGGGACGCTTTAAACGATTTTACCATGTGTGTCAGACGATGTAGATTTAATGGATTTCGGTGTCCAGAATGCCATTTCTCGCTAAGTTGTATAGACTGAAAGAAATGAGATTGAACAAAGCGCTGCATTCTGTCAAGTCGCGGGTTTATTCCACATTTTGTTTGCGTATAATAATGAAATACAGCGTAATACAGTGCGCGCGGTGAAAACTAATTTGAAATCGCGGACGCAGCTTGCGATTTGTTCGACGGAGCATTTGAGAGGTGACTCAGCCGATCCTCGAAACCTGCCAACGGTCAAATGATATGTTCACCATTAGAAACTATATCATGCTTGCCACTTTTTAAAGGTCCCTTTTATTTTTATTTTTGTAAATGCTAACTTATATTGATGTTTCTGATTTAAAAAAATAAATCGAACGCTTTATAGAAAATTACAAAAATTGCATTATTTGATTTAAATTAGAATGCCATATACTCGTCCATATTCAATTTGATGATATTCGCTGATTTTTACAGTTTTTGAAACTAATTTCAGATTCATTCGGCTTTTATACTGATTATTTTCTTTTTTTCACTAGCCCATCAAAGAGCAGTCGCGACAAAGGCAATGATCGACACAGCGGCAAACACGATAAACGTGATCGTGATCGAGATCATCATAAAGATCGAAGAGACAAGGATAAGAGTCGTCATAGTGACAAAAATGATAAGAAACGTTCCCGCGATGAAAGTCGAGACAGTAGCAGTCATCATAAGAGTAAAAAGTCTAGACACTGAATGCGTGCATTTCGACTCTCGTATTCTTACTATAAATGTTCTGTGAATCGAAATGAATGCATAAAAATATTGAAAAATCCCTCGAGCCTCTTCAACAAAATTTCGTAATTTACACACAAACTGGAAAAGGAGAAGGTACAGCAGAATGAAAAAGCAAAATTAAATATTATTATACGTAACACTTTTTCAATTCTGATGTTTTGCAAGTGGACTTTTCTGTCCGTCATTTCTACCAATTTTCATTTCAATATGTGACAGTGATTCCAGTGATTAATTCAAATTGCAGGCCAAATTTCGATTCTACTTGTTATATTATCAGAAAAAGGAAAATTGGAAAGAATCTATTTATTTGTTTGTTGACAGTAAATAGTAGAGTAAAATTAATTCATTTAAGATCTTTGATTTGTTTCATTCTCATTGTTTTATTTGTTAAATATGAAGCAGAATGTATGCAGTGACCTTCCGATGATGAAAAATAGATTTACAATAGGACATAAATTCAAATCAAATAGAAACCCACAAGAAATAAATGATGTACTTTTTTTTAGATGAACAGTATCGGATAAATTAATCTACGTTAAGCCAATATGTAATGTTATGAAGAGAATACAAATTTATAAAAAAATGCTTTTCTAGTTGTCACATTTTTTTTGATAGTTCGAAATGTTCGATAATCTGAAGTCAATTGTTTGCCCCTTCAATAGATAAAAAAAAATGTCCAATTTTGTATGGAACATGGAACAAAGTACACTCGGACACCGAATCATTTTCCAGTAACTGGCTGTCTATTGCAAAATAATCATTTGCCTATATTTGATTATGGAAATTGAAATTTAAAAGGCATGTCTAGAACCAATTTTACCATTTGCACTTGTTTTACCAATGAAGATTGAGTAGAAGTTAAAATTTCATAACTTGCCTCTTAATATATTCTCGATAATCCTTTTTTTGTTCGCCCCTTGGGTTTCTAATAATCAAAATGTCGATTGTATCATAATAAAGCCCGTGAGTAAACAGAAAATACAAAGGCAAGGGGGAATTCAACGAACGTTATTTGTTCGTTTAATTTATTTTGCGTTGTTTTAAAACTTGCACCCTTTTTTCGAAATGCGTCGTGAAAATTCGATTTGCGTCGTTATTAGACTGGCTGTTCGAAAATTCCACGATAAAATATTTCCTACAGACACAATTCGAACATTTCGGAGTAAAAAAAATTCCTGGAATTCTGAAGTCTGCATTGATACGTATGAGTATTTTATTACGCATTTGTTGCTTTTTGTATTTGTTTAGTTTTGTAGCGTCCATTCGTTTTGATTTCTTCGCTCTTGACGTCTTTACACCTGGAGCGTAAATGAAAATTAAACGGTAATCAACCGGCAAAATACGGTGGTGAATTTCTAATTGTAGCTTCAACCATTGCTAAAAGGGCGTTTTCCGTCCTAAATCATCTTAAAAGTAACTAAAAAAAATATTTTCCACATTGTCCGAATCCATTTTAAGGTGAACATGGGTCGATTCGGTAGCATATTCCCCGTCAAGCGTGGTGAGTTTCGCAATCGTCAAATCGTTCACGACGAGTTCATCGTGGCAGCCAAGAACCGACGTCGGGCTTTCGTGCTATAAAGAAGAAGAAGTATGCATTTTCATTGATAAAATCGCAGCGAACAAAAATTTCATTTTCATTCCGCCCGAGGTCTATTCAGACCTTTAGATTCAAATTTTAAATCTGTTCTACTTATACGATTCATTTCTAAAGTTGTGGAATTTTCGTGCATTTGATTTTCTTCGGTTTTGTTTTTCAAAATGGTTGTAAGATCTGTTCTAGAGGCTTTTTTTAAATTTACATCGACTTCATATTGGGTAGGTCACAGTTATGGCGAAAAATGTTACAATGAAATTATTTTCATGATTCGCAATTGTTCTATTTTATGAACAGGCTGATATCATAAATTCACAATCATACAAAAACAGAGGCTATAGGAAAACCATCAATTTTAAAGTGAAGCTAGATGTCTTACGACGATTCGAGGCTGGTGAAAAGGCTGTGGATATTGCAACAACACCAACAACCGTACGTACAACTCGGAACCGGGATGCCGTTCAAAAAAGAGAGTTGGCTACAAAAAACGAAAAGCTCACAACAAGCGGTTTTGACCAAAAGCAGGAGCGACATTATGAGCAGCAAGGGAATCTCTCCTATGTGCGTGGATCGAGCACAACAACAACCTCAAGATCTCCTTATCAAAAATGAGAAAATTTGAGAAAGTAGTGTTGTCTACATCCAATGCTGCTAATCAAACATTTGAGGCTTGCCATGGGTGATTTGGGCGATTCAAAGTTCCTTATAATCTCCATTTCCATTTCGCTACAAGGTCAAGCAGCAAGCGGCGATAGCACAGCGCGACGGTAAGCCAATTCCTAGAAGTTTTGAAAGCGCCAATTGAAGAAAGTGGGAATTCTCCTAAACAAGTCGTCATAATACACGAAACCGCATTGTTTTGGAAACGTTTGTCCAGGAGAACATACGTTTCGAATGAGGATATGAGCGCTCCTGGCTTTAAAGTCAGTAAAGACCACCTAGTAGCGTACGCTGACGATATCAACATCATGTCTCGAAGATTGGGTGATGCAGAAAGCCTTCTGCATAACCTCAATAACGCCGCAAAGGAAGTTGGACTACATATCAACGAAAGCAAAACAAAGGCCATGATGCAATCGAAAACAAGGACGCCAGCAAATTCAAGCATCACAGTGACCTTAATATCGAGTATGTAGACAAATTCAACTATCTGGGTTGTAACTTATCAAAGGACGCCAACGAAACCGACGAAATTAAGCGACGGATACAACTAGCCAATAAGGCATATTTCTCGGTCCTCCCTATAATTAATTCGAAACTTGCGCAGAGGAACACGAAGCTCCGCGTGTACAAAACGATAATCCGACCCGTGCTATGTTATGGCTGCGAAACATGGACCGATTCGAACGAAAGGTCCTACGGCGAATTTTCGGGGCTGTTCGCGAGCGAGATCAATGGCGTATCCGGTACAACCATGAGTTGTATCAATTGTACGATGAGCTGGAAGTATCGAAAATCGTGAAGCTTCAACATTTGCAATGGGCGGGGCATGTACAACGGATGGACGATAATCGCATGCCAAAGAAAGTGATGAACGCACAACGAATTGACGGAGCGAGGTTGCGAGGTTGGAACTCCCTAGGTGAAGACGCCCACCAGCTGCTGGGCTTCCGAAACTGGAGGACAAGGTCACGTAACTGCGACAATTGGAGGTCAACGATTCGGGCGGACAAGGCCCGACGTCGCGCTATCGTGCCATATTGATGATGATGAAAGACCACCTCACCTTACTTCTTGGTGGAAATACCAACGGACTCTTTAAATTCAAGCCACTCGTTGCTTATCACTCCGATAACCTTTGACCCATGAAAGGCTTCGATCAAAAACGGCTTTGTGTGGACTGAAGTTCCAACAAAAGAGCGTGGTTCACGGCTTCGTTATTCCAGGTTTGGATAAAAAACTGCGCAGTTCCTCAGTTAAAAGAGTATTGCAGGAAGGAAAATATTGTGTTCAAAGTGCTCTTCATCCTTGTATAATGCACCCGGACACCCATCGTATATAGGGGACCTAACAGAAAACAGTGTGAAATTACTTTTCTTACCACCCATACCCAACACCACCTCTTTGATCCAACCTATGGATCAAGGAATGATTTCTAACTTCAAAAGTTATTACCTTCGCCGAACTATCACTCAGCTCTCGCTGAAAGAGACGGGACATCAATAAAGGAATTCTGGAAGAAATATAACATCATGATGGCTCTGAAAGCGTCGGGGATGCCTGGAAGTAGGTAAAACCTTCATGCATGAAGAAAATAACGCGCGGAAAGTATGGCCGGAAATTATGGATGATTCAGATGAAGTATATGAGGCTCACTTAATCAAAACTGAAATCACAATGCTCGCGAGGGATGCTGCTTTCGAGGGAATGGAAGAGAACGACATAGATGAATTATTAAATGAGCCTTATGAAGAGTTAACAACTGAGTTTGCTCGAAATTGAATCTACAGATTTATTGTCATCAGAAGAATGTCGCAACAACGATGTCCCAGAAATTATTGAGCCTAAAAAAATTAACTTCGAAACGATTGGATAGGCCGGGTTTCTGATAGCTCTTATTGGCTGAATTCAAATTGTAAGACAAAACCGGACGGGTAAACTTGCAAGACAAGAACCATCGTTCTTACAATCTGAATTGCATAATGCTTGCCTGCTGGCCACTACAAAAGCTCTCGCCGTCCGTTTGTTTGTGCTAATAAACGGACGGCGAGAGCTTTTGTAGTGGCCAGCAGAAAAGCATTATGCAATTCAGATTGTAAGAACGATCGTTCTTGTCTTGCAAGTTTACCCGTTCGGTTTTGTCTTACAATTTGAATTCAGCCATTCAGTACCTGTCGGCTGATTAGTCTTATCGCATAGAGAAGACACACACAATATTCAGAAAGCTTTTCCATTGTATTGAATAGAATTTTTGTTTATTTTGCCTAGCTACATCATATGTTGCTTGGTTACGCCATCATCTTAGCTTGAAAAAATAATTGCGCACTTTCATCCAACAGCGTAAATAAGCGAAAGATAACATAACTATGCAAAATTAACGAAAATTCAATTCAAAAGCTTTCTGAAAATTGTGTGTGTCTTCTCTATGCGATAAGACTAACCATTCTATAAGAGTTTCGAGAGAATGGCCCATAGTAATTTTTATCGAAATTCTGCGAATTTATTAGATTAGACGGACCGGACATTATTAATGGTAAAGAATATGGACTTTTCTCCTAATGTCTTAAGTTTAGGCTGCTCCTAATTTACTATGCCACCATAATGCTAATTCCTTGAGTAGAATTAAAACAACAAAATATAATCATCACTATTCACAAAACTGATCCCTTTCCTTAGATTATCCCTATATTCATCGTTGCCATTGTTGTTTCTTATGTCCCGGGAAAGGATTCACGTTCCCATGGAAAGTAACAAATTCAAATTGATTAAACAAGAACAATCCCTCTTTCACCACCAATACACGGTTGGTTTGCTTCGCGGTGAGTTGTCGTTGCAAAACTTTTCCATGAATCTGTCGCATGTGAATTCAATCAACTAAACCCACTTTGAAATCGAAACCGAATTTGAATCTAATTTGAATAGTCATAAAGAGTTGTGAAAAAAATAACAAAAGTCCACGTCCTTTAGTCTAAAAATAATTCCTGCACGCTAGATTCAATCGTTTAGTGTTTTCGACATCCATTTGCACAATGTGTGAGAATGAGCCCGACTCAGAGGACGATTACGAAGGATACTGTAAGTGAAGTTGATTGATTTTAAAAATGGTGTATTTTGATTTATTGTCTTTATATGTGAATTTTTAGTTTTGAAACCTGTGAACGAATACAATATAGTTGATCGTATTAAGAATGCAAACGAAGAGCTATTTGCCAGTCCGAAGCCACCATCACCATCCGTGCTAAGTCGTAAGGTTAAATTTCGCGAAGTACTGGAAGACTACGAGCCCCACGAGGTGGAAGAAGATGAATTTGGCGTAAAAGAAGCGGACAATATTCCAGATCATTGTGACGATATCGACACCAAACCAATACCATCTAGTCCTACAAGTTCAAGAAGTGAAGAAAACGTGTGTCCCGCAAATAATATGTCCGATTCGAGTGATCCGGAGATTGAAGAAATATGTGAAGATATTGACAGCTTAGAGGTTCAAGACCCAAACAGTGATTGTGAAAGAAGCATTGCAACCGACCAGACAGATGATAATCCTGAAATTTCAATATCCGTTTCTGTGGGCTTGCCGGATGGGAGTGCAAGTAAAATAGCATCAACTTCGCAACGAGATACTGTCCAGCAGACTGTTTCGAATGCAAGTCCATCAAAAGCCAATCGTGAGCGCAGTCCTTGTGAACAGAAACCGAAAACAAAGTCATGCACACAATATGGTGGTGATATTCTGAAACTTCGGCTCAATTATAAGACTTGCTGCGAATATAAGAATTCGATGGATAATCTTCCGCGATACAGTGGCTATTTCTCCCAATATGGACTAAGTAAAGAGCAGTGGGAGCGACGAGAAAAACGATACGAGAAAAATCGTAAAAGATTTTTTGAACGGTCTATCAAGACCACGGAAAACCAAAATAAAAAGATGGAAGATAATGAGCGAGCATTTACTAATTGGCTACGAAGTAAAATGCGCTTTCCATTGAATAAGACGAAAAACATGTTTGATTTTAAACCAAATAAGCTGAAACGTCGGAAGAAGCCCAGTGAATGATGAATTGGCAGAAGTACTACCTAGCAGGAGAAATTAGAATTATATGTCTTCATAGAAACATGGGTTTACGAGTGTTTATTTAACTGATTAAGCATTTTAACGCACTTTTGTTGCGATATTAAGTTAAGCTTATAAATTAGAGGGTATTGCAATTATTTATTCTTTTACTTTACTTAAATCATATTCATATTACTAAATTATTTAGCTTTAATACATAATAATGCTTTTATTTCATACATTTTAGAATCGTGTGAAGCAATAAAATAGTAATAAGGAACCAATAATAATATTATATTACCAAAAGTTGAGTAATGTTATGAATCGATTTAGGGTAAAAGTTTTAAAATCGAAATAAAGGATGCGATGTTTTAATAATTTTTACCTCCGAGAACACGAGACGTTTGAATAAAGTTAAAAAAAATTTATCCCCAGAGTCTCCAACCGAGGGTTCAGCCTATTCAGTCTGCCAGTACTCTCTAGCATTGGTATAGATCAGTGGTTTTTAACCGTGTGTGCTCTGTATACCAATTAGCCAAGTTCAGTAATTGTCGCGGACCACTAAGTAAAAAACCTACGGAGAGTCATAAAACGTACATACGATGCTTTGGTGGACGTATTATACTTATACGCATTATATGCTATTCATTCAATGAAAAATTTGAACACAGTAGCGCAAAGCCCCAAACCACGTTTTCGATTGGGGCGGCGAATTCCTTCATCGAATTTCGAGGCACATTTTCGAAGCTGGTGAAAATTAAACAATATGGGCCACCACAGGGTGGAATGCTCTCTCCCACCTTGCTTATCATTGCCTAGGCTTCTTTTGAATAAACCCTGTAGGGAAATAGTTTCGGCTTATGTTGTTTATCGCAATAGCTGATACTTGATACTTTAGATTCTTAGAAAATTTGTTTGGGGTGCTTTTGATTGTTACCTGTGAGTGCCTGTTTAGCTGATCTGTCTCTTTTCGACTTTATAAAATAAGTACAGGAAGCCCAATTGATTGACTCGGTTACGGTTTTTTTTTTCGGCCAAAGGCGGATCATACGCTTTAAGCCTTTTTACTTATGACGCATTTCTATTTGCTCCGCCAATGAGTCGGAAAAGTTCCAGGAGTGTCGCTCCATCATCACAAATAATCAAGTGTGCGTGTGAATAACAAATACATACATATTTATACGTTTTAAGGTGCAATCTTACCAAAACCATCGTTACTCACAGCCGGAACTAGAATTTGTTTATGTGCTAGTCGGCCTCTCGTGACATACAATTTTGCATGAGTACGAAGAGTGCAGTTGAGAAGAGTACATTTTCCAGACATTTTCTATGTATTAGGCTTCATTCAAACGACGCGAAAGCTCGAGACATGCATATATGGGAGCCGTGATGCTGCCAAAACAGGCTTTTCCCGTTTTCGCGTCGTTTGAATGAAGCCTTAGAGGACTCTCATGATACAATGCTTTCCATTAGCGAGAATATATCGGCAATTGTTTTTTAAGGCTATTATCTTGCATTAGAAATTTGCATATTGGCGCTTTTTCTGGTTGAATCTTATCCACTGAACCAACACAGCGACAGATTTTATTCCTTTCCTTTCTCAATGTGGCCAACATTTGTTTTATATTTCAACACAGTGTAAGTCCAGTGGCGATTTAACTGAAATATGTCTCTAAGACACCTGTGCTGGATTCCGCAGCAGTAAGCTTAGGCTCAGTAAAAAAAAAAAAACGAAAAATTTTGACCAAAAAAATGTTTTTCAATCATTATTTCGTGATTAAACTTTTTCTTTCCGCAATGAACACATAAGCTCACTATCCTTGGTTATCTCCCACTGGCATAAGGTAGATCCTGCTATGGAAATCTATGGGAAGTCAAACCTAGGCACTGAAAATAATACAACGGTATTAAAAAAAATAACACAAAACCAATCTAATTTGAATTAAAGACCGTGTTGGAAGGCGTTTAAATAAAAAAAAGCTTTCCTCTCCTTCATTCTTATCATGTTTGACAATAGAAGTGGACCACCTCCAATCGGCTCATGGACCACCTCCAATCGGCTCAGGGACCACTAGTGGTCCATGGACCACCGGTTAAGAACCACTGGTATAGATAATATGTATATACTTGTGACGAAAACGTACGTAATGAAGAGAATCGCGAATGGTAGGAGTATTATTTTTTATTTTAGCTTTATTAACTTTTCCCGTGTAATTTCTATAGGTTTGTCTTGCAAGCTCAGAAACCCTAATTAATATGCCCTGCACGGATAGTTTTGGATTTTGCTTATGAACCCAGTGGTTAAATTGACCTCTTTTTTCAAACATTGTCTTTTAAGCCCTAAAATTTTAGCTTGGTTTGGTAGCGAAATCCTCATCACAGAAAAAGAAAGGAAATGTTTCCGAAAATCACGCCCACTACAATTCACAATCAAAACAACAGTGGTTGTCAACATGGGCGTAACTAGGATTTCCGTTTAGGGGAGCAGGCCCAAATTTTTTTCAACATCATGATTTTCATTGGGGTTTCACAAATGTAATTTAAATATACAACCACAATTAGGATTCCCCGACGGTTTAAATTATTGTTGATCGCTGAAATATTGTTTGGAAAATTTTAGATCAAAATTTCAAGAAAAAACTCTTATAAGAATGACCTTATTCGCTTTTTAACGATAAGTGACACCTAAACACGTCACGTTTTGAGTTTTACTATTGATTTCATCCAACTTGCCTACGAATCCTTTTTTGACACGTGGTGCTACTTAGGGCTAGAGAGGGTTAAGGTATGGGAAAAGGATTAACGTGGTTCTAAGTCATCATGGAAAAGTCTTCATTTATTAATTTTAATTGCTTGCAGTGGGTTTCAAATATTCGGAAGACTAAATTAAATGGTCACTACCACGCAAATCGGCCATCAAATTTTATGAATGATGTTTAATTCCATTAACTTTTCACGAAGACCTTCATGTGATATATCCTTCATTCTAACGGTTAATCATTCCGTACCGCATAAGTGTTATAAATGCTCCATAATTACACTCACACGTGAGTTCACAGTCCCTGATACCAAAACCATCGTTACTGACAGTCCGGAACTAGAATTTATTTATGTGTGGCCTCTCGGCACATTGCCTCTCATTCTAACTAATCCAAAATAATAGCCATAACGAACAATTGCCAAAGACCATTAACATATTCTTTGCAATTGCCGCTATATTCTCGCTAATGCAAGCATTGTCACTAATACATAGACAATGTACTCTTCTCAACTGCACTCTACGCACTCATGCACAATTGTATGTCACGATCACGAGAGTCCAAATAGCGCATAAACAAATTCTAGCTCCGGGCTCTTACTAAAACCACTAAATTAATCGAGACAAAACCCGCCTACTAGATTAAATCGAATGTCATTAAATTCAAAATGCATCGTAGAATGTACTTGCATTATTCAAATTGCAGTACAATATGGTACAACTGTCAACTAAATCTAGGATTTAGTAAATCTTGTCGATAGTCTGAATCGCCCCTTAGGACTAGAAAATTTTGTATTTTAGCCAGAACCAAACCCTCATTTCTACGCCTCAAAAAAATCAATTCGGTTAAGCTGTATCTAAATAGACTCCCAAATGGCGGCTTGTTAAAAAAACTAGCATCTACACTAGCTACCAAATGGAGCCTGAAAACGACACAACCAAACTTTCATTTTGATTTTTTATTATTTTTTTAATTTAATTATTAAAATTCGACTTTTCGCGCTCGAATTATTACTCGACAATTCAAAAATTATACAAGTTCACACACAAAAAAAAACGATCAAAGGTTGCAAAATTGTCACTTTGAACTGTTGTCAAAGCGTCAGCTGACATATGGTTCAGTTGCCATATTGAATATCAAATGGCAATCGCGAGCTGCCATTTGGCGGTCAGTCTGGATACAGCTTTAAAAATGTAATTTTTTATTAAAACTGCACTTTTACAGATTTCTAGGGGCCATTTTACATTTTGAGTTTTGCAATTATGTACCTATTTAGCTAAAACTACCGTTGAAAAATTATTCTGACTAAAATTAGGAATAATGGAGCGAATGTGATACCTGATACCTTTATGAAATCTAGGTAACTTGCTTAAGCCTTTAAAATAACTTGCCGCAAAGCCCTGGTGCAACATTTCTACAGCGCAGTTATTTGAACTTTAGTGAATTAACAATTTTGATATCTCGGTTCCACAAAGGTCAGATTTCTCTCAAATTTAAAACAGTTACTTTTGGGGTTGGGCTGCAATTGATAGTGCAAAATGAAAATATGAGAAATATTAAAAGGGGATTCAGACTTACGACAAGATTTAATAAATCCTAGATTTAGTTTACAGCTGTACCATATTATACTGCAATTTGAACAATGCAAGTACATTCTACGATGCATTTAAAATGTAGCGACATATACGATTCCATCTAGTATCTATGGAATTGACTGAATTAATTTTAGTCTAAACCAGGATTTATTCGTAGTCTGTATCGGCTATAAGATTAACAGTTGCAGTACGTGAACAATTAAAACAAAGCGAGCAATTGATTATAAATATAACTGTAAAAATAGAGGACTGAAATTTTTTTGGGCAGCCGGCACCATATGCGCTCCCATCCACTCCTGGTTTGACACCCTGTATATAGAACACAATTATCAAATTTGTACGGAAGTTGTGCTGTTGTGTCCTGTACTGGATAGTTAAAAATGCACCTAATGTCTTTAGGCTGCCATTGTCTGTCGCCGCTCAAAAATGAAGTACTTCCGAGGGAATTCTGTTTTTTTATTATAAATTTCACGGAGCACAACTGCTGTAAATGTCAAATACACCAGTTTCAGTGCTGCAAATTAAAGTAGATTCCGTTCACTTCCGCAAACCTTATTCAATTACTTAACTTATAATTTAGCTTAACAGAAGTCAGGCTTCTCATTATTGACGTTTGATTTAAAAACTTAAAAACCTTGAATAGTTAACAAAAACTTTAAATCTAACTCCATTAATCAGAATTTCTTCTAAAACCATAAGCAACTTTTTGTGCTCCTAAATGTAGATGCAGATACATACTAACTTAACTACCTATACTTATCCGCAATCCAACAAAACATCTTCGGAAGTGTGGCGTGAACAATGTATTCATTATACGATTGCATAAAAACTTTAAAAACCATAACAACTTAACGCACCTCCTCTCAATGTTGACCATGCACGGTCTGTAGGTTAGTTGGCAATAATTCAAGGTGAATTAAACAAATAATATAAAAAAAAAGCATTAATAAATTTCGCTTGAGTAAAAAGACGTTTGCATCGAACTTAACCTTCCAAAAAATTGAAGGTTCATGCAAATGACTGTGTTGAATTTCAATGTTGAACTCTTCACTCTATGATCTTGTTCTTGCGTTTTGTACTACGTCTGAGTGCATTTATGCTGATTTGTATATATTCAATGTAGATATTTAGCGATTTGAAAAATAGCAGGGTTGTTTTAATGGCCGGTCGTATAAGCTTAACTTCCATATCATCCGGTTCAACCAAGCATGAAGCTGTAATACTTAAGAATGAGCTATATGTTTAGACAAGTAAGCACATTAAAAAAAACTGGTGGATCTGGTCAATTCATTCAAGCGGAAACAGTTATCTTGCATTTTTGACAATACAAATTTGTTAAATTTAAAAATCCATTGAATCGAGTGAACTTGGATAAATTGATATTTAACGCTATAAAAAAAAACTACTTTCACTTATAATTAAACCATTGTAAAATATCCTTTCACCCTTAGGCCACAAACACACACACAAGGCGAATCCATGGATTTTATTGGATTTTTGTTTTGACTCCATCCATAGCCGGATGTAGATTGTTATCGAATAAAATTCATGATAAATCCATGGATTCGAGTCCAAGGATAAATCCAAGATTTTTCTGCGCTTTTTTCTTATTTATTATTAGGTGTGTTTTTTGGTTATACCGTGTAGGTTTGGGTAACGAAACTCCATATAAAAAAATGCCCGCTGATCCACCTGTCATTTTTTTATATGAAGTTTCGTTACCCAAACCTACACGGGATAACCAAAAAACACACCTATTATTCCATGCAAGGGTACGCAGAAAAATATTTCGTGAGGAACTTAATGTTCCTCGGGAGTATAGTTTCGCAGAAATGTACAGTTTGAGAGTTATGAGCAAAAAAAAAAAACGGAAAAACTCCGAGAATTTAGGGGTTTTCCGCAATTTTGGCCCTGTTACCCAGCGAAATTTTGGTGGTAAGCTCCGAAATAAGAAACTAAAAAAACTTTCTCCAAACACATTTTGCAATCTCAAATCAAGTAATGACTGCACTATAATACAAAGTAGTAATTTCTACACATTAATTCATTCAATAACAAAATTGTCCATTCGTTCATTAAATAATATAAATTCAGGTAGAGGGGGAATTAGCCTGAATAGAGGTAATTCAACGAGGTTTTGCTTGTGACTGTCAACATTTTGATAATCGTGAAATTGAATTCGCTTAGTGCTTTGCTTAGTAGTACTCATTTCACACGAAAGTCCCCACACTGCTTTTTGGCATATCGTAAGAGTATAGGTACTAACATCGTCAGTTCATGTGAAATCCATGCAAATACTGTCAACATTTTTATGACCGTGAAATCGAATTGGCTTGGTGGTACCCACTTCACACGAAAGTCTCCACACTGGTTTTTGACATTTCGCCAGCGAAAACAATGCAGTTGCAAATTCAGGTGGAGGGGGAATTAGCCGGAATAGAGGTAATTCAACGAGGTTTTATTTTTTCTTAAGAACTCTTTAGCTTGTGACTGTCAAAATTTTGATAATCGTGAAATTGAATTCGCTTAAAGTAGGTACTAACATCGTCAGTTCACGTGAAATCCATGCAAATACTGTCAAAATTTCGATGATCGTGAAAGCGAATTCGCTTGGTGGTACTCACTTCACATGAAAGTCTCCACACCGGTTTTTGACATTTCGCCAGCGAAAATAATGCAGTTGCACTTTATTTCACAGTGAAAAGAAGTCATCGACAATCAATCAGACCGCGAGTCAACATTTATCTTACATTGAGTGAATAAAAAGCAAGTCTCCACGGCACCGTTTTCACGGGAGACATATATGCAAGTTTTTCGCTCGGTGAACTCAGTACATACCTTTAGTAGTACTCATTTCACACGAAAGTCTCCACACTGCTTTTTGGCATATCGTAAGAGTATAGGTACATACTAACATGAAATCCATGCAAATACTGTCAAAATTTTGATGATCGTGAAATCGAATTGGCTTGGTGGTACCCACTTCACACGAAAGTCTCCACACTGGTTTTTGACAGTTCGCCAGCGAAAACAATGCAGTTGCACTTTATTTCACAGTGAAAAGATGTTATCAACAATAAATCAGACTGCGAGTGGACATTTATCTTAAATTTCGTGAATATATGGCAAGTCTCTACGAGACATTTTACATGGGAGACATAAATGCAAGTTTTTCGCTCGGCGAACATAGTACTTACCTTAAGGGAAAATAATGTATGTAGTTGATTATGTTAGTCTTGAGGTAAGTACTATATCCACCGAGCGAAAAACTTGCATTTATATCTCCCGGGAAAAAATGTGCTGTGGAGACATGCCTTTTATTCACTAAATGCAAGATAAATGTGCACTCGCGGCCTGAATGATTGGCGATGACATATTTTACCTGTAAAATAAAGTGTCGCTGCATTGTTTTCGCTGGCGACAACCAATTTCCAAGATCTTAATTGCTGTTTTGGATTCTTCGTTCTATAAAAATCATACATTTTCTTAGATTTTGAGAGAACAAAGAATCCAAAAAATGAGTTTGGATTCTCCGTGTGTGTACTCTCACAAGACCCTGGCGATTCGTCATTATCTCGTAGTCGTAAAGCATATCCTACCATTGCGGCATTTGATGTCCCCTTTCATTATCGTAACGTAAAAAAAAGCAAACAATTAAATGGCTTTGTATGAATGACAAGAATATGATTCATTCATAATTTTACCATCAAAGGATGTCGCGTACAATCACCATCGGGAGACAACACGTAACAAATCTTAGTGAAAAGTGGAAGAAGCTACTACAAATCTCGTTTGTATATCCGTCATATTCCTTTTAACGGCTTCATCACGATTTCATGAATGAAATCACACAAAAAAAAAACTTAAGAATGTTTGCTGGCAAACCATTATACACTTGGCATGGTGTAATCTAGGAACCAACTACGCAGGTTAATAACAAGTTGTTCCGTCCATTGAAACCCTTGTCATTTCCACCCACTCGAGAAGCTTTGAATGAGGCTAAAGTTCTATACGCCACATTCTGTTGCAATTCTGTTGGTTTATGTTTTTTTTTTCAGGCTCTCCATTTTCGGGACTCGTCGCGAATTGTTCTTAACCGTGTACCGTGCAAAACAATGGGGAGCGCGACAAGACGTACTCAGTCTCCTGCAAATGCCTACATATGAATGTCTGCCACACTCTTGAGAATAACGTGCTCGTGGATGTGCAACGTTCGCTCGGTTTTCAAACCTTATGTGCACCCAGTTCAGCCGGAGAACTATTGTGAAGAATCTCAGCTGTAAGGATCCTGTGAATGTGAACCACTTGAAAATGACGGGCGGGCGGCAAGCGGGAGAAGGATACATTTTCCAGATTCACACGGCTACAAGTGAAACGAAGGCAACAGCAACTTGTGCATGTTCTAACGAGTGCTTTCCATTTAATGCAACTGCTGATGAGTGGGCTTTTGGCCGACACATGTGAAAAAAAAAGTTTTATAGGCTCCCACTTGAGGAGCTCTTTAAGATGTCATTGCCATTAGACAAAGGTGCAATTGGAAATATGCTATGTAGGTATGTATGGATAATCAAAATTTTAACTGAAGGATACATTTTGAACAAGTAAATTTCATATTTTCAGTTTATGCGGTCAACAAAACAACGTTTCACCAGACATTCAACTATTATATCGAATACCTTTTTACGGCATTGTTTGTCTCCTATTCTAAAAAACATTTCGAGTTTTTCTATCATAGAACACAACTGTCAAATTTGTATTTGTATGGAATTTGCTGTTCTGTCCTGCCAGTAGCGTAACGACTAGAAGTTTTTGCCTTAAATCTGAGGATCAAGTCAGCTAGCTTACAGCTGTGACGACCCTAGCTAAGTTAAGTCGTTGGCGTATCCATGGCGAATTTCATCGATTGAAATGAAATTTGGCAGAGTTCCTCCATAGAAAAATGCGTCCTGTAGGAGTAACAACTGATCCATTATCTGGACAGAAGGATTTAGCGACAAGCATAAATTTCTTGATTTTACGACTCGTAGATAAAAAAAAAAAATTGACTTAATGATCTTTCGGCAAGTAGATCCACCACATTGTGAGTATATTTTTCATGATGGAGCAGTCCCTTTTAAGTTAAGATTAATATTAATATGCTTTTCGTTAAAAGTATTGACACAAACGTGCTTCAAATTGAAGAATTTCCATGGAAAATTTAAAAATGATGTTGATGAATTTCCATTACAAATTGACGATTTTCCGTGTCCTAGTGGCGAAGTTCCATGTTAAATCAGCGAATTTCAAAATATTGTGAAAGAATTTTCGATACAAATTGACGAATTGCCATCACATATTGACGAATATCTTGACACATCTTCAAATGTTAATCCGTCAATTTGATGTGGAAGTTGGTCAAAATATTTTGACAACTCGTAAAGTTGACATGGAAATTCGTCAACATGATTTTAAAATTCGGCAATTTGTATTGGAAATTCGTCAACTGAATGTTGAAGTCCGACAATTTAAAATGGGAATTCATCAATTGATCATTGGAACTCGTAAACATGATTTAGGAATTCGTCAATTCGCCCGCAGGAGCGTTTTCTTTATAAAGACAACATAAACATTCATTTGACAAGTTTACCATCTACGAGGTTTACCGTCAGGGAAGCACCTAGGATTTCAGCCTTTATCTCCCGGTCCCTCGAATTGTTTGGACCTTCGGCGTTTTACTGGCAAGGTGTTGTTGCCAGAAGGGGATTTC
Organism: Microchrysa polita; assembly: GCA_949715475.1. Lineage (NCBI taxonomy): Eukaryota > Metazoa > Arthropoda > Insecta > Diptera > Stratiomyidae > Microchrysa > Microchrysa polita. The sequence continues at coordinate 38,275,996 of OX454416.1, forward strand.
TCCATTCGGCGAATGCACTCACCTTCAGGAACCCAACCCCGGGGCTGCACATTCATTTGACAGTGGGATGCCAAATATGTAAATCCAAAATTTGACTGCACAAAGAAAGGGCCTCCGCTTAACACAAAGATTTCCAAAAATGTTACGCCACGGAATGTTTTGTATCTATGTTACATTCTGCAGTTTGCCTATTGTCTTGCAAACTAATAAAAATAAATGTCTTAAAAAGAACAGTTACCCAAGGATCTATTCCTTATATTTTCGGCCTTGGGAGTCCCTGTGGCAGGGGGCCCGTGTTCCACTGAGCACACCGTACGTTACGCCACTGTGTCCTGCACTGGTTAGTTAAAAACCCCATGGCTCAAATGCATCCTTTTATGTTGATTAAGAAATAGTCAACTATTTTATTTTTCCTATGGTGGAAAAGAATTAGCCCCTGCTGCTCTGCCAATGTCCCAAAAGGGAACGAATAGGAAGACTTGAAATCATAATTAAACTTCTATTGAGTACGGCATTTCTTATGCCAAGTCTGTATGGATGTCTGTATGTGTTTTAATTGTTTTCAGTTTTTTATTAATTTTTTATGAGTTATCCTTCTTGAACATTTTCTAGAATGTAAGTTTAAACGAATCCACATTTTCCACTAATTTTATTATCATCCATCCTCAGCTTTATTGTCAATCTCACTCAGATACTCAACACTGCGTGTCCTGTGCTCACGCGCATATAATACTCGTATACACAACCATATCCGCATATCACAAGAAATTGATCGATGTCGATCGTAATCAACTTGGACGTATAAAAGTCGCCAATGAACTTTCTTCACATGTGTGCCGCGTTGTAATTCCATATGTACGTGAATATGTAGGCATTAAGGTATTCCCTTATAGTATCTATTTTCCGCCGAACGCTTTATTGACCATTATCAAATGCTATAGACATAGAGAATTTCTCGAACCATTGCTAATGGAAATAGGATCACCATCGCCATCACAATCGTGATCGCGATCAAGATCGCATTCAATATACTCAACAAACGTACGTATAGTATGAGCATATACGAATAATGACTGCATACGTATAGAAGAGAATAGAATCCCCGATTCATTGGTATCTAACGTTCTAGATTGCAATTGCCATGATTACATGTAAAAGATGCACACAAGTCGAACGTTACACCCAGAAAAGAAAATGTTCTATTCGCTGTGATTATCTATTGAAGGGATGTCCTTAAATATGAAAATGGTTGACATTTTTGTCAAAAGTATCGATTTTGGACTGGATCAAATTTTCTCCAACTTCTGCCAAAGGTAAGCTATTCTAGCTGGTTAAGTTTTGGAGCAGAAAAATGTTTTTTTTTTAATCTTCAAATGCCTGTGGCAGCTAAAGGGTTAAAAATTGGGGGAATGTTCCGTACAACATTTTTTGCTGGAAATCACATGAGGAATCATATTCCGGCATGACCCAAGCCTCCGAATGTTTATTGGACAGATTCGAACGAAAGATCCTCCGCAGAATATTCGGGGCTGTTCGCGACCGAGACCATATTGCGCTGCTACAATCACGATTTCGAGTTGCATCAACTGTACGATGAACTGCACAAAAAAAAGTTTTTCATAGAAGAACTCAATTTGGGGGTTCAAACATACAAACAGCCTGCAGCATAAATTCATGCGTGGAAAATTTCCGCTCTGTAGCTTTTATAGCGGCCGCGCGCTCCAATAGATGGATAGACGTGCAAACGGACAGCAGACAGGCAGACGGACATCGCCCAATCGACTCCCCTCACCATACTGATCAATTAAATGTACTTTTTATATGGTCGGAGATACTTCCTTCAATGCTTTACAAACTTCATGACAAAGTTAATATACAATTACAGTATTAATTCTGGTTCCCAAATTTCGTGGGTGCGAATTTTAACTAATTGTCAAAATCTTGACTTATCGTTCCATTCTATACACCAACTGCGGTGCATGCCTGTAGTATTTATGGCATGGCAACTTACCAGCTCTATGGGAACTACGCGGAACTTTGTCTGTTTGGAGGAGAAGAGCCCCAGCGGGAGAAATATCGAGTTATTCAATTTCGGAAATGTCACATTGGAATTTTTGCATCGAGACCTCGAAGCGTCTATAGCTCAGTAGGTAGAGTTGCTGACCCTGTGACTGAAGGTGGAGGTTCGAATCCCGATTGGGACGATATTTCTTCCGTTGGGGCTCTTCTCCTCCAAACAGACAAAGTTTCGCGTAGTTCCCATAGAGCTGGTAGGTTGCCATTCCATAAATACTACAGACATGCACCGCAGTTGGTGTATAAAATGGAACGATAAGTGAAGATTTTCACAATTAGTTAAAGTCAATATACCCTTTCACTTTACGAGCGAAGGGTACAAAAAATTACTCTTAAAATTTATTACTTCTGCGTTCCTCTTGTAAATAGGCTATTAACAGCTTTCTGTCACTTTTACCGAAGAGACGATAAATTTTGCAAAAAAAGCTACTGTTTACTTATGTCAGATATTGTTCCGACTAAAGGGCTGAATAGACCTCGTGCGAAAGTGAACTAATTTTCTCTCCATGTCTCTTTAAGAAATGCCAGATAGAATGCCAGAGAAAAATTATGCAACCATTTTCAGACGGTAGTTTATCGAAATACCATAGGATAGAAGTATGTAGCTAAGCATTTTCCGATGTGACTTTTGCCGGAGGTCCATCCAGATTAAGACTAACAGCGGCACTACATTTTGGATATGTCTCTCAGAGGTTAGATTGTCTATCGCTTTATTTTGCATGGAGTCCAGAATAAATTTTCTTGAATTCTGTGATTTGAGCTACTTCCCAGGTGTGTTACCACACAGCAAAAAAATCGGAGTGATTTTCACTCCGAATCGGTGTCGAATAGTGTCCATCCGAATCGGATAACATTGGCATAAAACTCGAAGCAAGGTATTGCTTCATGTGACCATGATTCACTGCCTAGTGCCCACATACGAGCTACGAAAAGGAAGAATGGAAAATCAAATAACTCCCGCGATCTCCAGAATTCACTGTTAACATTGATCGAGGACTTCGTAGGAAGTGTTGTGTTGTTGCGATCCGTCTATCCATCCGATTCCGGTAAATACAAAACATTGGTCGTCTCGTAAATGCATTTAACAATTTTCAACAAATTGATTCAGATATTTGTTATAAGATCGATGAAGCATACTCTGTCTTAATTTTCATTTTAGAGTAATCGGTTGGAGAGAGATATTTTGCGACCCCCTCGAAAACTCACCTCAACATTAGTTTGCGCAAAAAAAATCTTAAATTTCAAATAATATTTTTTCTGTGTGTCCATATTCTTTAAATTTTGAAATACATTTTATTCAATTATGTCCGAATTTTAATTTCATACCGATCTTGTGGCCCGCTTAAATAGGGTAAAAGTGAGATAGTTGCGCCAATTTTTGTTTTGGGTTTTGGCTAATTTCAAAACAAATATTTTTTGGAGGAGTCAAGATTTTGTAGTTATAGCCTTGAAAAAACACCTCTAATTTCGGGGATTGTTGCCCACGCTATGGGTTTGATGCCCCAATGCAGATTTTTAGTGAGGATAGGATAGTTGCCCTAAAGGATAAATCAGTTGAAATTTGTGTCAAAAGGGAAAAGTGGATACTAAAATTCGGGAAGAATAAAAAAAATCCTGGAGTGGCGAGATTTTTAGTTTATCTCAGCAGTTTCTTTCTTTAAGATCAATGAATACGTATTATCGTTAAAACGCGGTTGTGTGGACAAACCTAAACATAAAAATGCAATTACTGTTAGTGCCAGACGATGCTCTTTAATTGTCAATAACATTTTTGTTCGGGTTTGTATCTGGAAATACTAGTTTGAACAACCCACTTTTACCCCATTAAATTTTCATTTGAGATCTCAAAATATGAAAGAGTGGAGAGAGGACTGTTGTAAGGACCATCGTTATTTTAGTTTGTTTTTATTTATTTATTTTATTGCCTAATTATATTACATAAAATACGTTGTTTCTGTCGTGATGAAAACTTAAGCTGGAGCCGATGATGGTAGATTTTACGGGGGCCGCAAAGTTGGGCAGATATTTTTTTATATTAGACACAAAATCCTCAATACGAATTTCAACGCCAGATATAGCAATTATCCTTCTCATGAGGTACGTTTTGGGAGCGGTGTGTGAAGTGTGTTTGTAGAAACATAAGTGAAGAACTGTTTGCCACGGTCAAGATGCCGGTTTCTTGTAAGTTCCATAAAATATATGCAATAAACAAATCAATGTTTTAAATCCAGATAGGGAAAATGCTTAAGAAAATAAATCTAGCAAATATATACATTTTAATCCAAAAAATTAATCACCTCATACTAAAATTTAGACGGTAAATTTTCAAAAGAGTTTCAAGCATGAAATGTGTTTCTAATACTGAATATCAGAGCAAAGAGAGACATTTTTTGTTTACAGTCAAACCTCTCTAGCTTGAATTACGATATGGCAAGGTAAACTGTTCGAGTAAGGAAGAGTTCGACTAATGGCATTAAACTGCGAAACTATCAAATAAGAATTTAGTATTGAGTCGATTGTACAATAAAGCTCATTTTCTGTGAAGTGAGTGGAACCTAAAAAAGGAACTTTATGGCCATATAAATTCTGTTCGAAAATAGGTTTGCAAAAAAGCATGAGAAATTCTTTTTAATTATTTTGGGGAAAACAATTATAGCAACGGACAAGGTGGGGTCTTCAAAGACCTTATGAATTTCTAAGCCTCTTATGTTTTGAACATCCAGGCAATGAATCCAGGAGCCTATATTACATACCTTACCTTCACTCTTCGTTCTCATTATCTGGATGCCTATACTTTAATTTATTTAAGCAATAACGTGAAATGGAACTTATTTTGAACATATTTGGGAAGTAAACTTATAAGAAATAAAAGGGAAGATTTATAAAATATTGTTTGAGTTAAAGAGGTTTTCGATTTAGAGAAATTCGACTTAGAGATTGCATTTTACATCCGAAATTGACGGGAATGCTAGTGAAACCCTAAATTTGTTCGAGCTAAGGAATAACTTAAGGAGGTTTACTGACTGCATTTTGGTCCTTCAGCAACGGTTAATTTGAGGATTTCAATTTTTCATTTTAGGACTAAATGAGAAATTTCAAATCATTAACTCAATCGTTGTGTTTAAGAAAAAGGATAAATAATTTTTTTTTCGTAAAAAGATGCTGATAGTTACAATTTTGTAAGTTAAAGTATGCAGCAAGTTAATTTAATTTAAAAGATTGTTCTTTCAAAATTGTTCAATCTACCAATGGCAAAAGTAATAACATGCCGTTGGGAAGCAATCACACTAAAGCCACTTCGTAGATTCATAACTTTTTTCATTTTTAATTGAATATTTTAAAAACAATTTTATAACGGTACTTTTACCGTTATAAAATTGTTTTTAAAATATTCAATTAAAAATCAAATTAGAAATTTACCTAAAGTTATAAAAACTGTATTTAAGAAGTGACGTTGATAAAAAGGTATTTAAAACCGAAAAATCGGTTCATGCGAATTTTCAAGTATAGTTTCAAAACCCCATTTGAAATTTTTGTAATAACGTTTACCAGTTTTATTGATAGTGCACAGTTTTGGCTAACGAAACTTTATACAAAACGAGACCGAGGCTAATTTCGGGCGCGGCCGAAATTTGGATACCCTTCGCTCCCCTCGGGCTTAAAGCTTTTTCGGGCGTACCTACGACTTGTATTTACCCCCCCCCCCCCCCCCCATTATTTTCCTTCTGTCTTCACAAAAGTTCCGATGCGTCGGCAAAACAATATTTGTATGGGGTTTGGTTGGAATAAAAGGGCAAATAAAAATATTTACTCAGAAAATTTTATTGAGGGTTGCGGGAACATAGTACGATTCCATTTGTTTTGACCTTTTGCTTTGATAAAGACACATTAATTCAAGGTTTTGTGAAATTGGTGTAAATGTTTCTTAGAAGAACCATAATAGGGGTTGGGTTTGTATGGCAGCCCCATGACCCCATGGTCCAATTTGATCCATTTTTACATATGTTTTGTGTCAGCAATAGAAATACATTTGTGTGAAAATTGGTTGAAATTGGTGCACAAAAAAAAAGGTTTTTCTTGTAAGAACCTAATTTGGGGAGTTGGGTTTGTATGGCAGCCCCATGTCCCCATTGTCCGATTTTACTGATTCTAACATACAAACTGCCTGTAGCAAAAAGAAGCATTTGTGCAAAATTTCATCTTCATAGCTTTTAAATTGGCCGAGTAAAACGCGTCGCAACAGACAGACAGACGGACAGACTGACATCGCTCAATCGACTCCCTAAGTCAGGCTGATCATATATGTATACTTTTTATATGGTCGGAGATGTTTCTTTCAATGCGTTACAAACTTCATGACAAATCTAAAATATCCTCACTCTATGAGCGAAGGGTATAAAAAATTACGTACTAAACATCTGTCTTTTTTTGTCGAACCTAAAGTAAAGTTACGCTTACTGATGTATTACATTTCCATTAATGAGGTCTAATATTTTATAATAAATTTACATATGTATGTATTACCCAAATTATTAAAGTTCTTAACCGATACCTGAATTAAAATGCATATCCCTGTCATACCTACCTGCATCCGATTCTGTATCATTCATTTTGCATCACTATTCCGCACGAGTCAAGGAACTGCAAAAGAAAACAAACGCACGAGAAAAACCAAATGATAAAGAAAAATCTTCTTTTTTTTTTTGCAAAAGAAAAATTGGAAAATGAAGGCTATACAGTAGAGCGTCGATTATCCGAACGTCGATTATCCGAACATTCGATTAACCGAACCGGGGACTCGGCTTTTTTCATATGAAATGTAACGAATCAAATGAAAAAATCAAGTGTCTGAAGGAAACAGCCTTTCATCAGCAGCACTCAATTGCTTCCAACTTCTTGTTTTTGTTCAGTATGCTAGTCATTTGGCACATTTCTAGGTTGTCACTTATATTGCCTTTTAGGCAATCCTCCAATTTTTCTATGGAAACTCGATTAACCGAACTTTCGGTTATCCGAACCACCCCTTGCCGACATTAGTTCGGATAATCGACGCTCTACTGTAGTTGCTTCGCGTTACAATTGCCGCAGAAGAAAATTATGTGAGTCCAATGCGAGAAGAACAGGAGGAGAGTGAGATGGCTTTGCAAAAGATGTCTTATGTTGTTACTTTTTTATTTTTCATTGCGGCAACCGCATCGTCTTTTGCCTGAACGTGTGTTGTTTTTGTTTTTGTTGTTGCCTGGTTGGATGTTCACGTTGTATTTGGTCGGCCAATGGCCAGTTGTATAAGGTGAACGAACGCTACCGCGCGGCCTACACATACAACCGTACGGATATACAATACTTTTTCGCATGCACTTTGTATGCCAGCCTTTTTGCTTTCATTGCATCATTAGATGATTGTGTACTCATCCTTATTGTCTATCTTTTCTATAGTTTAGAAACTTGAAAACTGACGAAAGTCGAGAAAATATAAATATTGAGCCAAAAATTTCAAGACGCTGTGGAAAGAGCGCCAGAATAAGAGCAATTATTTCCTAGAATTTTATTTTTATTTTGGCAATTATCACTAAACTAATTTTGCATCCAGAGCATTATGTATTTACATTTTAAAATATTTTTGTGCATGTTTCCTCACAAGGATTGATGTTTTATTTTGAAAAAGACAATGGAGACGATTAAATAAATGTTATGCTAGTCCAGTGAAAATCCATCTCCAAATAAAAAAAATAGAGTAAGGCTCATTTTTGTTGTTTTTGGATCAGTGGCCGCCCAGGAATCTAAAACTGATTTTGCTAAAAAAAAATTGATCGGAAAGGTCCCAAAAAGAACAAAAAAGGATACTCTTTAATCCTTGACCGGAGGTCGGCATGCCGGGTATCATATCAAAGGAGATGTCAAGTACATTACATATCTTTCCTGTTTCAAGGATACTCAACGGGATAAATCGAACAACAAGAACATTCTTCTTGCGAGAGCTGATAGCGTAATGTTCCATTTTTTTCTATTTGAAATGCTAATATGACTATGACTATGCATGCTGTGCTTATACATAGGTACCCGTACCATAATCCAATGCCAATATTCCTTAAAAAAAAACTATCGGTGATCCGTGTTCGTCCTAATTAAAAATTAAGAATCTTGGTTTAAGTTTCTCTCAATTTAAACTTTTGAAATTCGATCTAGACTGTATGCGCAATTCACGTTCCTTGACCTTTGTCCAGCCAAGAAGAACCTTTTTCATTTCCATGAGAATTTCCCCAAGGACATTGTGCTCTTTCGTTTACACATCCTTTTAGCATCCTCATACTAGTGCGTTTCTGATGATTATGATGTAAACAATCTATGTATATAGGTATTCAAATCGTCACGCCAAAAATAAAAAAAAACATTTCCAATGTGAGAATACCATGAGGTAATTTTCGAGTGGGTGGCTTCGCTCCTTCTTAGCTGACCGACTATGGAACCGAAAGATCACCACGATGTCAACATAGGGTGAACTTTCTTCTTGCCGCCGTGCAATTTTTTTTTCATATATGTATGTACATACATATAGTATTGGATCGGCACATAGGCCACATAAAAGTGCATTCAATATTTCTTATGCACACACGTTGTCTTGGGCGCGATGAACTCTACGAGTAGATGTTATGTGTACATAAAGCATAGAATGTGCTTCAGCTTAGCTTAGGTACTGTTTTCAATGAAATGCGCGAAGCAGAAATGTGCTGGCTTTATACATTACATGAACTCGATGATGCAGATGATGCAATTGCAACGTGACTGCCCTTTTGTGGTACATGGGTGAGATCCTTGTTTTATTTATTGTTGCCCTTTTCAATACATGTGCTCTGACAACGATGACGATTATTTCAAGCTGTTACAACTATAACATAGTGTTGGTCTCCTAGTGCTTTCCTTTGCGGAATGTTCTTTAGAATTCTTAATCGACGACTGAGGTTAGATGCCAATTTTCCGCGGTCAGTGTTGTCGAGTCAAGATATATGACTACATATATGATGAAGAAATGATTTTATAATAAAAAGAAACTCCATTTTCTAATATTCTATTAGTAGCCAGGATGAGCATTTATTAATGATTTTATACCATTATTACAGGAATCATTTTAGTTTACACAGAACATGATACCTACATAATCCCGAAAAATAAAATCCCGCCCGTTTATAATCCCGCTTTTTACAAAAAAAATTCCGTTTAACATTATCTCGACATTACTAGATCCCGCCACTTTAAAATCCCGCCACTTTAAAATCCCGCCATTACAAAATCCCGCCACACCTAAATCCCGCCGTTTTAGAATCCCGCTGGTGGATAGTGAAATAATCCCACCAAAATACCCCAAAAATTGTTTTCATTGCTAACAAAAAAATCGGGTTGGGTATCGTCGACTAGTTGAATCTCGTTTTTCAAAATCTCGACTTAGAAAATCCCGACTTGAAACATATCGATTGCATAATAATCTCGATTAGTGAAAATATCGATTTTAAAAATCTCGACATTTATTCAACAAATTATATTTTCAAAGTGTGCGGCCGACTTTTAAAATATAATTTGTTAAAAAAATTACGAGGGTTTTAAAGTTAGTAGAGACGGATTGTTTCACGGTTGTACACGGTTGATCGCTACAACATAACTGGTTTTCGGTTTTCATCAATGCTCAAGGTTTTTTTTATCTATGGCCAGGATTAGTACCGGTTACAGATCGGTTGTTGCTCGGTTTTTTAGTAAAGGTTAAATATTGCACCGACAAATATACAGGGTGGCACACGGGACTCTTTTGCTGCCTAAACACTAAGGAGAGTTGCGGGTTTCAGGCGACACCCTTTTGAAAGAAATCATGCTCCAAAATGGTTTCGGTTTTCATCACTAAACTGCCATCTAAATTGAAATTATCAGATTCCCGTGAACCATCCTGTATAAAGGTGTTAGGTATTACCTTAGAGAAAGCATAGCAACCCATGCCATGCGTTAGTCCAGAGTGGCTATGTGATCACACAACCCATATGTGTTTGACTCCAAATTTATTACACTACACTCCACGAAATAATTCAAACGTCAAAATATTGTCGATGCAATTATTAACCCTTCTGTCGCCGCCTACGAGCTATTATGCCTGAGGTGTAGCTGAATCTTCTGTGAAATCAATCTTATTTTTTGAAGAGGTATAATATTGGTTCTAGAAACAAATTACAGTGAAAGCTCTCTTTGCGGACAGCTCCGATAAGCGGACATCTCTAATAAACGGACAAATTATTTGGAACATATGTTTTTCCAGTGATTTGTGTGTTACTTTCATTCTAATAAGCGGACACTCCAAAGAACGGACACGTAGTTTGTGGAACATTTCGTCGACACATCTCCAATAAACGGACGCGACGCTCTCATATCCGGACAAATTTGTTTCATATGGACGTTGATATTTTCAGAAATGTCCGTTAATGGGAGCTCCGCGTCAGCTTGTTGGAGATGTTGCCAAGAAATTGTTCTACTAGGAGACGTTTTCGATTGAAAAAAGGCTAAACCCTTGCATTTTCTGCTAAATTGTAAGTTTAGGTTTGGTTTTATAAAGATGCATGTTTTGAAAATCATTCAAGATGGCACCAAACAAAAGAAAGTTACCGATTGCAACCAACATATTAAGTCATTTATAAATACCGGCAGTAATTTGCAAACGGATAATAGCAGTGTTGAATTGGAATTAGGCGAAGAATGTGATAAGAGTGAAGAAGTTGCTTGAGAAGATGAAGAGCTTCGGATGCTCATGGAATAATTTGTTTTGAAGCAGCTTTACGCCAAATACGGAACATAAAAAAAATTCAAGTAACGAATACATTGCATTTGACCATTTGAAAAATTTGAAGAACCATTTCCAAAACTGTCTAATAAAGCAAAAAAGGGCAAAATTGGGCCAATCTACTGTTCTCGATTTTTTTTCAAATAACATACATGATTAACTTTTCAAAATTTACGAATACATATATGTATGTATGTATGCAAAAATTTTAACATGTTAGCAACTGAATTAATAAAAATACAAATGAATTAAATTATATTCTTTTTTTAATCCGGCAATATTTTTTTCAATCTATCCAATAACCGGACATCTCTCTTAAGCGGGCAAAAATACGGGGACCGTGACTGTCCGCTTATGAGAGCTTTCACTGTACATACTATGTCTTACGATGATACGCCGTTTTTTCGTTTCTTTAGACATAGTTTATATTTCCCCGAACGTTTGATAGCATTTGTGGCCGTCAGTTCCTTTAAAATATATATGGATAGGGGTGGAAAATATTGTTGAACGATATTTTCCATCAAGATATAGTACCAATGATCTATTTAGGTCTATGTGCCTATGTGCCAAGAGAAGGGTTAATTATCAAGTCGGCATTTTAAGAGAGTAATAAATATTACGCGGATTTTATATTCTCAATTGTAAACAAAAAATTGACAATTGAATTAAATTTTCACACATACTATGAACTGCAATAGTGTGAAAACGGTGCCATTTTTATTTTCTGATAGCCACTCTGTACTAACGCATGCTTTCTCTAGGGGTTTTACATTGATACTTTCAAAAGGACCTGCGGCAGGCGCCAAATATTAGAATTACGTCGATTCTTCGTATGGTAATTCTTTTAGGCGGCGGTTCTTTCAACTAATAACAATTCTAAAGCGGGCACTGTGCTTTATTTTATTTTTTCTGGACAAATGCATTTGCGTTTTTAGGGTTTTTTAGAATTTTTTTTTTTTCAAAAAACCCTTATGAAATCGATTTTGTCTGTCTGTCCGTCTGTCCGTCTGTCCGTATGACCGTCTGTCCGTCTGTCCGTCCGTCTGTTCACTAAATAACTCGCGAACGGCTCAACCGATTGTCATGAAATTTGGTAGGAATGTGTAGAATGGTTACAGTCTTTGGCACATATACCTTAGAAGTTGGTAGGAAGAAGATAACAGGGTGTCCCGAACGTTTGAAAAAAGTCGACTTTTTTAGTTTTTATCGGAGATTGACATATGGGTATTTAAATCAAAGAACTAAACGAGTACATCTCACATCAGTTAAAATTTTCCAGTTTCAAGTAACGGTAAAAAAGTTATTGGCGTTCAAAGTTAAACTTCCTTTTCGACCTCCGTTTTTCTAAACCGTTATAGGGATCGATATGAAACTTTGCACAAAGATTGGTCAGTATGGCTTTATATACGTTAAATATTAAGACTGTTGACTTTTGCTAAGGAAAAGTAAATAACAGTAAATTTGTAAAATTTGAATTTGATCGTGTGTAGCCCCTTTTAGGTTTCCAAATATGAAAATTCTGCTACAGATGTTTAGAAAATTACATAAGGAATATGTCTTGGAATTTTCATTCGAATATCTGTATCCAAACCGGAAATATAACCAAGTTAGTATTTAGTAAGGGCCTTTCACAATGCAAGGGAAGCCTCTTAAGCATTTCTTCAGCCTCTTAAGCATTTCTTCAATGCATATCTTTTAACTTGATGAAACAATAAACATGGAATTTGGTGGATATACATAGAATGGCAATAGTGTTTGCCACAAATATTTTTGCAGTTTGTAGGACCAAGTTAACAGGGTGTCCCTGAGTAGCTGCAAAAGTATACTTGTTCAATACTCATAGGAAAGCTTGCATGGGCTCTTATGTCAGGGGACACAATGGAATCATTTCATATAAGTTGCTTTTCCTTGATTAAAAAAAGAGTAACAGTAGTTTTACAGCCAATAACTCATTTTATATATAAAGCCAAGCCGGCCTTACGTTTGCCTGAGTTTCTTTTTGCTCAAAGGCCATCAGAAATCTTAAATCGAAAAATGCCTGTAGATTTGCCTTGGAGTACCCACTTTTATACAAACTGGGTAAATGGTAAATCTATTTTTGGATAGCGCCTTTCATTCTGTTCCATCTTTAATTAGACCAATCCAAAAATAGATTTACAGGAAGCATTCCATTAATGCTGTGCACAATTCTTATCTATTGCTTATAAAATATATGTATAAAAAATATTCACTATGCATCAAAATTCTAAAAAACCCTCGTATTGCGGGATATTGAAATGGCAGGATAATGAATGTCGGGATTTTTAAAAACGGGAACATAATGGGCGGGATATCGTAGCCAGCCCACATCATGAGGGGTACATTTATTTAGAAGATTTACTATAAATTCCCGAAAATGTTTTTATGTGGGTTTAGTTATAACTTAAAATAAATCCTTTGCTAAATTTTGGTTGAATGTAGGAAATTTATGCAACAAGACATAAACAACAATTCTTATCCAAAGGAATAATACTGTTTCAGGCATGTTTTCGATTAAAACTAGATCGGGGATATTTTACCAAGATTTGTCTCTCTCTAGTGTATATATGGTATACTAAACACCTTTGTAATATTATCGGACAGTTGTCGCAAGCTTTCAAGAAAGTCAGGTTCCACGTTCCTTAGAAAATATTATATTAAATATCTAACGAGCATAGAACTTTCTTATAAAATGGCCCATAGATATCCGTCCATGATGCCCATCATGAACCGACACAGTGGCGCAAGCAGAATATTGTTCTGGCTAAGGCCTTCCATTTTACTGGACATTTGAGTTTGCTTCCGCAAGGTGGGGGGAGGTTGACATTTCCCAGTAATGACGGTGGCGTTTTAAGCTTCAATCGCATTCATGCTAACTTTTGATGTAATTTTTCGTAGCTTAGCGTCGTGAAAACACGAGTATACTGTTAATTAGCTATCTCTGCTTTTTAGGAAAACACAATTTTAAATCAACCTTTCCGACATTGCGATTAAAATAAATAACTGGCGCGACAGTCTGATATTGGACCAAGACCGTAGATGTGTTAGTGACATCCAATTTCCAAGATCTGTTTCTTGTATAGAGGTGTTGAAATCAACAGCACGCTCAGCAGAGTTTTTTATCCCCACAAATGGGTACTCATTTAACATCTGAGTGAGAGCATAGTCCGTAATATGGGTCGTGAGCTCGAAAAGAATCATAAACTGAATTCACTCACGCTGAGACTCAAATCCACAACCCTGCGCTCTGGAGGTGAGTGCATTAACCACTATACAAATCAGACTATGAGCATAAACATTGCGATTGGTGAGTTTATAAAAGCGAAAGAGACCTAACATACGGACATCACATTTGATCAAATATGACTTTTCTATAGTTGATAAGTAGTAATTGCACTTCATGTCCCTGATTTGGACGGACATTTAGGACCATTTCCTTTAGGTTAACCAAAAAGGTGCGGATGCGGATAGGAAGTACGTGAATATTTATGAAGATTCCATAATCATCACTCCGTAGAACACCGTTGGCTCGAATTGGTTTCTATAATTTCGACTTAAATTTTTGTTGGCCATTTGGATCTTCTCAATATATTACCAGTGCAGAAAGAGGAATACCGCCGTGTCTATTTCTATTTTATTGCCACAACGTTTCACGAGTAATGTCAAGAAGGTATAACAACCAACCGCAATTAGAGCAGAATGTGTAAGTGCCCGGTACTACATGCAAAAAATAGGAATATAGGCACAAACAAAATCTTGGCAGAAGTCTAATTTAATTCCATTGGCTCTATATTTTATTTGACATTTTTTCGTTATTCAATTTCTGGATCTGGAAGAGGCTTCAGCTACCTTAGTCCTCCCGTGGTTGCTCCACTGGAATGACAGTTTTAATTTATTGGTTGGTCACTCAAGATTAGTATTAATGTTTTTTAAAATTCACTTTTGAGATCCCTCTCAAAAAGAGCCAATGAACTATACTATAGTAACTGGCTTTTTTTCAGCCTACTTGATGGCCTTATTCAGATCTGTCCAACATACGACCTGCGAGTTACTTTGATAAAAACAATTTAAATAAAATTAGAGGGATATTTTTGTACAGAAAAAAAAAATTTCTAAAATATTGAACGCTTCACTGTTCAACTACTGAGCGGTAGTATTGGACTGGGCTTTAGCTGTTTTATCGCACGCCTACGCCTGGGTAAGAAAACACGCTTGAAAAACTGATACTTTGATGAATCTTACTTATAATATGACTATTAGGAAATTACATATTGTTGTGTGTTACGGTAACACATACATAAGAATTTTGTCTTCAGTCGTTTACGCGTATTGCATTGGAGGCTCGACAACATATATCCATACGAGTACGTACAACTATAGGGCATGTACACGCTCCTAGTACATAGTTGGACAACATATGGGAACCATGGACTTAGTCAACTCAGATGAGGACGTCAACCATGGGGTGCTGCTCTGGTAGGTGCTATGCCCTCACTCCGGGTAGCACAAGTTTGTTGTCCCACTTTCGGAGCCTATGTAGTCGTTGATGTCAACGTCATGTCAGCGTCGACTGCATGTGTTTATGTTTCGAGCCCAAAGGCAGGAATGAATTGGCTAAGTTCGATGTCATATAGAGCTTCAGAATGGATGCACATATTTCGCGAAAGCTGTTAGATGCAGCATATAGTATGTACATTTAACGCATATGAATGACATCATATAGTTTTGGAATGAGATACAAAAAGGATGCTGGAATGGTTATCGTGAAGTGTAGATGAAAAGGACGAATTTCTTTGTGAAATGACTTCTTCCTAGCAAGTGTGTTTGCATGACAATATTGACTACACGTACATAGCACACAGGGTCTTCACATCATAATATGGCCTTGCGACAAGGTTGATTTTTATGGTTGTAGATTAGACTGCAGAAAGAAAAGATATTAGAAAGTTTTAGCGAATCGGTTAAAATATAACGATAGTTCGAATAGGCTTTGACATTTTCTATGAAAAATTCGCTTGTCTGCCGTACGCAAAACATACCACAATTTTTCATGTTCAAAGTAGGCATAGCCTATTCGGCCTATTCACGAAAACAAAATATATAATGAACCCACAATTCCAGCTGTTTATAGAAGACAGTACAGCGGAAATACACCTATGCCTACTGTTGGATATTTACGATATTTATGATCGTAAAAATAATGCATCCACAGCCACTTAAGATTATAAACAAAAATTAAATTGTTCTTTGTATGATTGTACGTATTAAGATACAATGCAACGTATGGATTGAAATTTTTGTTTACAATACTAGTCGTAAACTGTATATGCATACTTAGATATTTGCCTGCATGGTTATAAGTTTATGAAAGAGCTATAGTTTAGTTCTTGAGCTGAGCTTAAGAAAGAAACATATATCAATAAAAAGAAAATTATGAAAGTATAAAATACAGTGTTTGATTGAAATAAGATTTTCCAACAGGTTATGGGCCCAGATCCATTTCCTTAAACCAGTGCTGTGCAAGTTGTGTGCAAAATAAGTTTGATTGTGATTAAAAAAACAAGTGTGGAAAAATTATGTATAATAGACTTGCTAATGATTAGAACTCTAAATGACGTACGAAAAAGTTTTCAAAAAGAAACTAATATAAAAATAATAGTACTGGAATTTGTTGATGTTTGCATTTAAAATGTATAAAAAAAATTTGACATAAAGTGATTTAAAACAGTACTAAGAACATTGAAATTGAACCATGTATAATCGTACAAGAATACTAGTGTGGAGTGCAAAAAAAAAAAAAAATAAGTGTGAACGCCCGAGGAACGAACATTCGGACACAAAAGACGAACGCTGCATAAAGGAAGCGGGTGTAAGAATAAAAATCACTCCTACAGGTAAAAAAAAAAACTAAGAAAAGTGATAGAAATGGGCTGGGAGTGACAGTACTGTAAGTATCATATTAATTGTTTTGAATTGATGGTATGAGTTAAAAAAAAAATCGATTTATAATATTTTGATTGTGCTTAAATTAAATTTCAGGAATTACTGAAAAATTATTGAAGAATTAAAATTTTGATCATAATACATATATTATGCCTGTTTAAAACAAAAGCGAACATTCTGAAATCATAATGAATTCACTTCATGAAGGTGAAAATACTTTTTGTTATGTAATTTAGGATTCAGAATGCAATAACATTGGATTCACGTTCATAAAAAAAAAGTACGCTGAAATGGAAACGTTAAGTACGTTCGAAGTAAATTTAGTGGAAGTGAAACCCCAAGCTTGTTTCTGAATATAATAATTATTCATTGAATGATAACAAAATGAAACCACGGCTTTTGTTGGGTTTGGTGAAGCCTGGGTGAAATTAATATAGAAAATCGTAGTATCACAGTCGGCATACATTTAGCTCTCGAAGAAAAGTGAATATATTCATTAATTTTTCACTTGGTGAATATAAAATGAAACAGAAGTTCAGAAGGGCATTTCAGACTGAATACACCTAGTAAAAGTTCACTAAAATATTGACTGAGATATATATTTGTCAACTTAAGTAGCTAATGAGCAAAGAGCATATTAAGTATGTAATGTACTAGGTAAGAAATCATACATATAAGCTCTTAGTAATGCTTTGTTACATATTTAGAAAATAAACAAATTTGGGTTTGTACTAACTTTCAATATCTCACCATGAAAATTTAAAAGGTGTATCTAATTCCATTGATTCTTCACTCTATCAACTGAAGGGTAAGAATATGGCAAGGATGCGAATGCTAACAGCTTAGACATCGACTGTTGCTTATCTAATGATAAAATTGATATACATACAAGTAGATTGCATTACTCCTTCAAGAATGGATTTTAAAATCTTTGTGAATGGATAATAATAAAAAAAAAATATTTGTAAGGATAGAATATAACATAAATCAAAAGTGTTTATAACGCTTAAAGAAATGTTTATTGAAAATGAATTTTCACATTAAAATCATCAAATAGAAAAACAACAAGTAAAATAAAGAAAACTGTGTAAAGAAAGGCATAGGATTCCACCAACTGTTCCACGAACCCTGCAGTAAAATTGTGTAAATATGGTAAAGTAAAACCATATAACAACCATGTTGTGAAAAATACCTCTGGAAAGGTATACTGGTTGGATTACATCCAAATGAGAAGAAAGCATGTGTTATGGAAATTTTAGTTTTGTTGTGGCCAGAAATATAGTACTGAATAAAGGAAATTTTGTAATTTCAAGAACGGAATTAAAAAAAAAATCTGATAAGAATAAATCAGAGAAAAGTGCGAAATGTAAAACTGGTGCATCTGATTTTCAATCAAAACCAGTGAGTAAAAAATAAAAAAAATAAAGGCCAAGTTTAAAAGTGAACTGGTGCATCTGAACTCTGTTCAAAACCAGTCAGAATGAATAAAAAAAAAAAAAAATTGGGTTGAAAGGTAAACTGGTGCATCTGAATTGTCAAAACCAGTAAAAGAGACTTCAAGTCTCGGAGGGTGGATGGTTGGTGGATATATATAAAAAAAAAAGTGATATGTGGTAAAGGTCTGCCGATAAAAATAAACTGCCGGATTAATTGTAATAAAGAGTGCCTGAGTTTTGAAAGAGTAATCGAATTATATATCTAACTGAATTTTGTATAGGTAGAATAAATAAATTTGAAAAAATATTGAGTGGAAAATTAATAAGTGGTTTTACTTCAATTTCTTGTTGAAGTAACAAGGAACTGAGTAATATACGGAAGAAGAAAGCAAGATGTAAATAAACAAATTGTCTTATTTAATTAAATTTGGTTTTAAGCCCCGAAAATGAAAAGTGTTATTGAAAATATCTTTGTTCGAAATAATAATACAAACTGATCTTTCTGAACAAGAGTTAAAATCAGTAGATGTAGTATGACATTCTTAAATCAGATAAATAAAATCTGAAAGTACTGATTTGATAACATTGATGAATCAGATAAAATGACACGCAGGAAGCTTGTGAAAAGCAATAGGTGAAATTGCTAAAGGAAATACATAGTAATATGTATGTAATGTAATGTAATAAAAATGTGTAAAATCTGATACTGATGGAAAAGCTCAGGTATTAGAAAGTGTCTAAGAAGAATTTATTAAATGGATATAAGAAGGTCCTATTTCCTATAATGGGGATACAGTTTAACAATAATGAAAAAGTAAATTAATTGTGGAAATGCTCAATTCTTAAAAAAATGAACATTGCGAAAATAGATGGAAAGCTCTCAAAGATGAAATAAATTCATCTTTATGTAAAGCTAAAGTAAAACAATGTTTAATATTGTAATTTGATATTCACTATTCAAAGTGATCAATTAAGTAATACAGGTAATAAATTGTTTGCTATTGCAATCAAAACAGAATCAGATGTTTGTAAAGTTACAGTCAGTACAGGATTAGTATATTATCCCTATACAAAGAAGGGCAAGTTTCAGAATGGTGCCTGCTCTTATAATCCTTTATGGAAACATTAAGAAAAGTAGACCAAATCGGAGTGAAGCAATTAAAAATAAATCTGTACATATGTGTAAATTTAAAGCAAATGATTTAAACATGTAGCGAATTGGTGATTTGAAAAATAAAAGCAATGAAAGTAAAACATTTCAGAAATTTACCAAATGCATCAGTGTGCATTAATGTTTTTGAAATAACACAATAAACATAATATAGATAAATGTAAATAATGTTGTGGTTGGATATACTTATATACATTGACTGAATTGACCAACATTAACAGAACACATACAAATGAGAGTAATGAAGGGTTTCATCGTTTCAGGTAATTCTGGTAAAATTTAGTACTTGAAAACAAGCTATTTCAAACTTGAATTATGATGAATACTGGTGGTTGTTTAATGACTGTAATGTTCTGCATTGAAAATGGTTTTAGCAAATTGAACTCTTATAAACGGAAGAACTTTGTATTGTCATAAAAGAGTTTTGAGATTTATTATTTATATGGTTCACATTCTTGAATGGTAATTTGAAATGCAGACTAGAAAATTCCAAATTGTAGTAAAAGTTTGCAGAAATTCGTTTTGGGGATATTCATCTTAGAAGTACTATTGGTTATTTGGAATTTTTGGCAAAATTGTATTTTAAGATGGAACTAAGAAATAGTCATCTGTTACACAGTCAGATTTTTAATTGAAGTATAATGACATTACTTTCGTTGAAGTATGAGAAGTACGTTGTATGGATTATTAATGCTGAAAATAGAAATCAATTTATTTTTATTAAAAAGAAATTTTATTTTTAGATTTTCAGAGATCGCATTAATATTATCCAAAATTAATTTGAAGAGACCAAAGTAAATACACAATCCATAATGAATATTGAGTATATTCCCTACAGGCAAATAAAAATCAGATGTGTAAGCCGCTTATCAAAGCCACAATTTCGAGGATTCAACAGAAGCTAGTACACGAGGAAAGATCAGCGGATAACAAATAAAGATGTATAAGAATGAATTTAGTAATATGTCATTTATAACTGGTCTGGTTAGGTTTTTCTGGGTTTTCCTAATCCTCGCAACAAATGTTGGACCTTGTGAATGTTCCCCAGAAGTTGAAAAAAAAAATTAAGAAAGTAAAAAAAGTAAGGCTCAAGAACAAATAAATTTAAATTTAATTTGTTTATAGTTATTTTGAACTTAATTAGAACGATTCAATTTTTGAGAGGGCGTGTTGGATATTTACGATATTTATGATCGTAAAAATAATGCATCCACAGCCACTTAAGATTATAAACAAAAATTAAATTGTTCTTTGTATGATTGTACGTATTAAGATACAATGCAACGTATGGATTGAAATTTTTGTTTACAATACTAGTCGTAAACTGTATATGCATACTTAGATATTTGCCTGCATGGTTATAAGTTTATGAAAGAGCTATAGTTTAGTTCTTGAGCTGAGCTTAAGAAAGAAACATATATCAATAAAAAGAAAATTATGAAAGTATAAAATACAGTGTTTGATTGAAATAAGATTTTCCAACACCTACTTGGGACATGAAAAATTGTGGTATGTATACTGTTTTGCGTACGACAGGCAAGCGAATTTCATAGAAAATGTCAAAGCCTATTCGAACTATCGTTATAATTTCAACGACATACTAAAACTCTCTATTTGCAATTTATAATTTATTATAATTTAAAATCAGCAATGTACAGTACAATATCAGTACAAATCCCATGAATGATCGTATGCGAGAAGGTATTTAGTGCTAGGCAGACGCTTACAAAACATAGCCCTAGATCTAGTTACTAATGAAGTTGACCCAAGTACATACATATGTATATAGTTCCTACATTGTGGCTCCTTATGTCATTTCAAGCAACAAAAATTCTACAGAAATCGTATCGTAACCCTAAACGTAAATTGACCATGTTTTTGAAAAAAAAAACCTTTTAGGAAAATTTCAAAAAATTGAAAAATTTACCGTTTTTGGAAAAATTTCGAAAAATTGAAAAGTTGGCGTTATTTGCGTAGAAATGTAGAAAAATTGAAAATTCGACCCTGAATAATACACCACTGCATAAATAAATTGAATGTCTAAATTTGGCAGCGAGGGGGATTGTTGCTGGTGTTGAAGCGACGACTGTTTCCAATTGACTTCACGAGCTACCAATTGGCAGCCCGTGTCCCGTGTGTATACAACAGACAGCTGAATCTGTCAAATTGGACGGTTCGGATATTTAGACAAGTGAATGCTATGATTTATAGATTTTAGACCGAAAAAGTTCACCCAGATGTTTGGACACTTTTTAATTAGTCAAAGCGTATTCCATAGTTTAGAAGTTCGATGGGTTTATCTTATCTGAACGGAGAGAGCAAGAACTCTAAAATTTTTAGTAAAATGTGCGCCGCAACATGCTCTAAACGGGGCCCTTGATACTATGAAAAATTATGAAAAAATTTCAAAAATTTGACCGTTTTTGGAAAAAATTAAAAAAAAAATTGTAAATCTCCTGTTTTGGGAAAAAAATTTGAAATTGAAAAAAATTTGGTCCTTAGAAAATTTTAAAAAAATTTACTAGTTTTTTGCAGAATTTCGAAAAATTGAAAAAATGACCGTTTCTGTAAAAATTTGAAAAAATTTAAAAATTGACGGTGTTCATAAAAATTTTGAAAATTTGACTGGAAAAAATTGAAAAATGGCGTTGTTGGGTCTCATTCTTCAACGGCTTTATCTTCTGAACCGAGACAGGACTCTGAAATTCTCAGCAAAATGTGCGCCGTATGCTATATCGACCTCTTGAAAAATTAATGTATGGAAAAATGAGGAATTGTATATTTAACTTAGGGCATCACTCTTAGTATGTAATAAGGAATATGTAATAATGAAGTGATTATTGGCGCAAAACGTCACTAAGGCATTAGGGAGTCTTACACGTTACACCCTCGTACAAACTACCGTATTGTTTCCATTCGATACGATATCCTCGATCATAAAATCTCCAAACTAAAACCCCCAAATCAAAATAACCGAATCCCCAACATCAAAATTTCCAAACGAAAATCTTAGAACGCGCGCTGTAAATGGTGGATGGATGGTGAGATTGTAAATGGTTGATGGTAGATGGCTGATGGTAAATTAAACATTTACCATCTTCCATCCATCAGCCATTTACCATCATATTTCGGGTGTTTGGGGATTTTTTGATTAGTGATTTTGTATATGAGTATTATGATTATGGGGATTTGGATTTTGGGGATTTGGATTTTGGGGATTTGGATTTTGGGGATTTTTCTGTGTTTGGGGATTTTGGGAAATTCGGCCGCGTACCGTAAACAATTTTGTGTCAGTTTTGAAGAGATAATCACGACAAATAAAAATCAGGACACGGCAATTTCAACTGTTTAAAGAACGTCAAATACACCGAAATAAACCCATGCCTACTTGGGATATGGGAATTTGTTGTATACTGATTTTTTTTTTCCTCTAGAATTAGACTATTCGTACTATTTTGTACGACTTGCTAAAACTCTCTATTATTTAATTTAATAAAATTATTCAATTCAGGAGCCTAATTAAAGTAATTGACAATATGTAGTCCATAGTATAAAAATACAAATTTATTTTGAAAATATGAAAGCCCCTAAAATAAAGTATTCCCCTAAGGGTTCGCTTAAGTATAAGTGAGGACTATGAATTCCGCCTTTAATGTTTATTTCGTAATAAGAATATTTTGATGCAGAGTTTTTATTTTTGCAATAATTGCTCGCTACTCGACTACGAGTAAGTATTTTTTGCTTTAATTTTCCTGAGAAATTCAAAATTTTCGTATACTGTCGTGTACCTTAGGCAAGAGAATTTCAAAGACGACAGTTTGCGAGTCTGTTTAAAACTTTCTGACTAAAATAAAACTACCTACCAGACCAGCGTTTGGACTTTACCATTTTTGTGGTGGATCTTCCAATTTTTTGGCAAAAATTGCCTATCTACCACTCTACCACTAAACATTTTAAATATACCCGAATCTACCAACATTTGAAATTTCCAAAGATAGACGCATTTTTACAAACACTAGGGGGCTTTGCCCCCTACTCGCTACGCTCGTCAACCCCCTAGTCTACTTGTGAGTCAAGGTCGATTATGGCGCAGATGGAGTAGGTTAAAAAATGTAGATTGTCCGTTTTTAATTTTTAAAAGCTCAATGATTTGTTCTGAGTAAGATTTTTGGCGGTTTTATCGATTCACAATTCATTCACCAGTAGCAGGATAGTCACGGGAATAATTCGAAAGAAGTTGGGACATTTTTTCAGCATAAATTGAAGTATATCAAGTAAACTCCCTCATTATGGCCAGTTTTATGATTAACTTACGAAAAGAAATTTACAAAGTTAACAAATCTTTTTGGATTTGACTCCTGTTTTTTAGTATCTTGAGAGTTATCAAAACATGAAACACGCTTCCTGGCTAATTGAAGGAGCCACTGATCAACAATATTCCATTAGCAAAAGCTAAACATATTGAGTACTACCACGAAACTAAGTACATAATTTCTTAATAAAATAAATTGATTCATCTATGATGCATAGCGACCTCGGTGTTTGGAAAGCCTTTTTCTATTTTTCTTTTCTTTCTTATAAATCAATGTGAAAATCATTTATTATGACCATGCAAATATATTTGATTCTGAAGAATAAAAAAAATTATTTTGAAGTTCTAAAACTCTACAACTTCAAGGAAAATCTACCAGGGTCTTCAAACAATAAGTCGAAACGAAACACTGCTTCCAACTACTCCGTTGTTCTAAAATCTTAAAATCTCCAGTACCTTAAACTGTTTTCTCACGTTCGCTCTTTTTTTGACTACTGAAGGTCAGTGTTTTTTTTTGTTTTCTTTTCTGGAGCGTCCCACTGATTAGGTACTTCAATTTTTGTTTATGCAGTTCTAGACTTGTAACGCGTTTGCATTACTTGTCGATGAAGTAAGTTTGAACATCGACTAACTATACTATAACTATCTTCGATTTGCTAGTGCGTGCGTGATTTGATTAACTTTCACTTTTCGTGGACAAGCTAAACTGATAGATAACCATCAGAGTATCTAGTATTAAAAGAGCATGGCACTTAGGTGTCTAGGTTTTCTAATGTTTATGCTTTTTGGTGTAATCTGTACAATTCGTCGATTTAGTCATGATACAATTAATTTCAACAGTTTTATCTTGTATGAATATTTTGGAATAAATATATTGTATTTCATGTTTTGTTTTGAATAGCATTGTCAGTATTTTTTTAAGTTTTTCAACCAAGGCATTAAGCAAAAATATTTTCAAAAATTTAATATGATTTTCTTATATTTGACATAGGACGTGTAGATATATAATTTACCAAAAAATATTTGACTAAAAGGTGGGAAGTATACACCATTTTTAAATCTCAAAAGAGTAAATTTATAAGCTTAATTTAAATTCAGCGTAAGAATTATTTTTATTCCTTCTTATCTTTTCTCCCGGGAGTTTCTGTCAGCCTTATAGATCTACAGAAGTCACAAAATACATTCGGGAAAATTCGGCTGATCGAAGTCACAACACAATTATGAAAAATCAGCAATGAATTTCGTCAAGTAACCTAAAAATACTTGACAAAATTCGTGTTTGATACGGTTTATTGAAGTCAGAACATGTTTTGGAACTGAAGAAGATATATTTCGACACATCGAAATTTCGCGTTAAAGAGGTTTGTATGTTATTGGGGTTTGACTGACATAATATAAAATACACATAAAGATGCTTTGAGGAATATAATGCTAGATCAATATTATACGACACCTTATAATTTTAAAATATTAAAGAGTTTTAGCAAATCGTACAAACTATAGTATACGACCGTTATGAATGTCCCAAGTAGGCGTAGGTGAATGCACACACGGTTAATCCGAATCCATTCTTTTTATTTAGGTTCTGTCAAAATCATACATTTTCTTGGATTTTGGCAGAACGAAAATACAAAACAAAAAAATGGGTTCGGGTTCTCCGTGTTAATGCGGCATTTGACGTACATGCGTTAAACTGTCGAGATTGTCGGGTCGTGATTATCAGTTCAAAATTGTCGTATACTGTTTTGTGCACAGTACCGAAGCGAATTTATCTACCGAACTTCAAAGATACAAACGATAGTTTCTGCATCTTGCTAAAACTCTCCACTATCCGAAAACTACTAACATGCACTGTTACAAACGTAAAGGCCAAAACGCAATGCAAAGGCCTATAATTGCCAAAATTATATTACAATATATTACCTATTCGAATAGCTTATTATTATTATAGCCTAGACATAAGACCTTGAAAAAAGTATGTACCAATTTTCAACAGACAAAAAAAAACAAAAGACGAATCAGGCCGCTCCGCCGCACGCCGTGCATATCGCGCTACATACGAAATACATGTGTATGTTAATTAAGTCGATGGAAAATGAATACGACATACATAATATGGTTGGATCGATGAAAAGGAAAAATCGATATGATGTCATATAGCATAACAGCATCTTTAGACGCAGTTATGAAAGCTCGTTATATGAATATTTTTAAACGGTTGCCGGATTAGGATTTGAAGTGATCTGAAACGTGTTCATGTTCAGGTACTTTTCCCAATAGTTATAAGAGGATGTTCGTTTCATAGACGCGTGTAACATCGCCCGTTATGCGCGAGTATCTATCTTTTGATAGTTTTTATCAAATACAGTTTGGGACTGATATTCGTATGGTATTACATGCCTTATATTTTCATAAGACGATCAACTTTGTAATAATTATTATTATGTATGTATGCCGAATGGCGGTATAGATTATGCTATCATCATAGCAGCAGACATGTTGATTAATATATGTACCGGTATTTCAAACACTGCCAAATTCGGCTCGAAAAAATACATGATCCATCGTTGTGACATTGGTTTGTTTTGCAATTGAAATTGAAAGTCATCGGCTATTAATCTGTGACCAATTGTTATACAGTTTATAAATACTAAAGATATTTTCGAACAATAAATTTATCATGATGACACCTTGCTTTAGAACCGATGTTTGGGATTAACGGATTGGAGAAAGGAGCTTCATGACTTTACATAACATAATACTAAATCGTTGTAGTTGGGTATACAATCACGTGATTTAAATTCCCATTCATTTTCCCTTTTTTTGTTTTTTTCCAAAATAAATTTTTTTGACAAAAACTATTTCTGAGTCTTATTTCTTTCATGCGTCAGTAGAATATTGACATAACTTTTTTTCAATTGTTACTTAACAATAAGGTATAATTGAAAGGACTATTTTCAAAAGCCGCGCGCCGTCTCCACTCTAATGCGCTTTGAGCATAGACATATACATATGTATGTCTTTGGTTTTGAGTAAATTGGAAAAAACGATTTATACCTTTATCTTACACTTTGGACTAAATTTTGGATCTGGTGGGATTTGAAAGTAAAAATTCTGCAAAATAGTTTCACAAATCCACGTTTTCAATTCTACTTTTTGAGTATACAGGGTGTCCGGAAACTGCCGCATAAACGCACCGGATTGTGATTCCTCATGTGATTTCCAGCAAAAAAGTTGTACAGAACATACCCCCTCAGCTTAACCCTTTAGCTGCAACAGGCATTTAAAGATTTTTGAAAAAATCATTTTCTTGCACGACTGAAAGCCTAATACCTCTAAACCTAGACCAGCGAGAATAGTGAAATAAAATGATTATTACAGCCAACAAATTTACCTATAAATTAAAACTAACCACACTAAAATCGGATAAGAGGTTTGGTTTTTACAGAGCTTCAAAGTCAAATTTGCGTGATTTGACCCAAAAACAATCTTTTTTCCATCTAAATTTTCTCCAACTTCTGCCAAGGTGAGATGCTTGTATGATTCTTTTAAAAATTTGCGCATAGTCTTACAATCATATCTTTCTTACATCATTTTAATCTAGCTTCATTACTTCTAACAGTTTTTATACGTTAAGTGTAGAAAACTAGGGTAAATTTTAGCTCGAATTCAATACAATTCAATTCACACTGCCCATAAAGATCTGCAATTGGTGTAAAATCTATTCAAAGTATGTCGAAATCGAGCCAAAATTAACCCTAGTTTTCTGCACTTAAGGTACTAAAACTGTTAGAAATAATGGAGCTAGAGTAAAATGGTGTAAGAAAGATATGATCCTAAGACCATGCGCCAATTTTTAAAAGAATCGTACAAGCACCTTACCTTGACAGAAGTTATACAAAATTGAGATGGGAAAAAATATTGTTTTTGGGTCAAATCACGCAAATTTGACTTTGAAGTTCTGTAAAAACCAAACCTCTTATCCGATTTTAGTGTAGTTAGTTTTATTTTATAGGTAAATTTGTTGGCTGTAATAATCATTTTATTTCACTATTCTAGCTGGTCTGGCTTTGGAGATATTAGGCTTTAAGTCGTGCAAGAAAATGATTTTTTCAAAAATCTTTAAATGCCTGTGGCAGTTAAAGGGTTAAGCTGAGTGGGTATGTTCCTTACAACTTTTTTGCTGGAAATCAACTGAGGAATCATAGTCCGGTGCGTTTATGCGGCATTTTCCGGACACCCTGTATATATGAGGCGCGCGGCTTGAAATCATCTTGATATTCGTCACCCATTATTAAATATGCTTCCCATAGAAATATCCTAAATGCTAACTTCGGAAAATGCAATTGGTTATTATTGTTCTGATTGGCTACGGTGAATCCCGAATGTATGTACTACAAGCAGACATGGGCATTGACGAAAAAAAGGGGAGTAAATTTTGGACAAAAAGGGAGTAGATCCAGAGAAAAAGGAGTAAATTTTTTAATACTTGCATATTATCATACTGAGCACTACGATTGATAGACATTTTTGTAATTGTGTTATCAGTGTCGGTGTTATAACAGTGGTGATCAATGTTTTGACTTATGTGAACTCAAAACTTTCAATTTTTAAAGTGTGACATTGTATTTTGGGATTTGGGAAGGAAAATTGTTCGCTACAACAAACCCCTCACAAAGCTTAATTCTTCGAGGTTCCCCCACAATTCTTTTTTGGATTAAAGCTATTTTTCTATTATTTTAATAATGAATTATGATCCTTTTCTACTGGATTTCCACTTGTTTTTACCAACTTTTTATCATTTCCTCTTTAAACCCATTTCTACACAGAAATAAATAATCAACTTCACTATTATGGAAAATGGATCTTCCTTAGTTTAGTTCTCAAACCAAAAAACTACCCACACTTTCAATAATAAAATTTTTCAGCATAAAAGGATGGTTGACAAAGTGACCAATATTTTTTTTGCCACCGGTGAATGTGGAAATATTTAGTTGTACGTAATTACGAACTTATTTCTCAGTATTTTCTTAGTAAAACTTATCCCTTTGCTTTTTGGCTTAAAATCTTTCCAAAACACACTAGATAGGCACTACAGCCACCAAGAAGAATGATCCAGGACCAGGCTCTACCAACAAATGCAATTCAGACAGATGCAATACAGGCAACATAAAAACATGCAATAAGAACGCAATTGCAACTCCACCAGCTTCACTCCAGCCACCCAGAAGAAAAAAATGTTCATTGTTCCACCAAAAATGGAGACAAATGCAGCATGCAGGTCTATCTCATTTCCACCAGTATGAATTGTAATGCTTAGAGCACGGGCAGTGGCGTAGATAAGGGGGGATTAAGGGGATCAATCCCCCTTCCCCTCGATCACACATTTTTTATCATTACTTTAGGTTCGTAAAACAACGCAAAAGTAAAGTAATGATGGAATTATTCAACGAGTGTAGTCTTTCATAAAAACGTGAATCCATTTTCAGAACTGCAATAGAAAATATACGTTCATCTACTTTATCACATTGGATGTGGAGTTTCGTACAGGCAAGCCCTATTCAAGCACTATTTGAAAATTTGCTGCCGGAAAATCTTATAGTTGAAATAGATTGGATTGCGTCAGCATCAGCATCGGCAGAGGCATCGGCATCAGCAATTCAATTAGAACACACGCATTTGCCTTTGATGACCCACATTGACAGCAGCGCCAGAAGCATCGGCAGAAGCATTTTTCTGCTTCTGCCGCTGCTGTCATTGTGGGTCATCAAAGGCACATGCGTGTGTTCTAAATTGAAATTTTTCTGCTGATGCCGATGCATCTTCCGATGCTGATGCTGACGCGGGATATCTAATTCAACCATTAATGTTCGGTTCAAAAATTTTAAAATACTATGGAACACGGGGTGCTCTTCCACAGAAGCGGAGTTGCCAATGGGGGAAATACAGTACATAAGATTATAAAGATTTCTTCAGGCGAGTGGAAAACTACTAATGCAAATAAAGGGAAAACATCAACAATCTTTATCCTTTTTTTATAAGTGAAAATTTGATGAAAGTTTTTATCGTATAAAGCAAAGCAAAGCAAGTCTTGACTTCCTCTAGTTATTCGCAATTTTATTGAATTTAAAACGAAGAACACTCAAAGCAATAAAAAGGGTTAATTTTTTTTCAAATAAATCCTCTACAAATAATTTTTTTTTTAAATAAAAGATACATAATTAAATTAAGATGCAAAGAAACGGAGTTACGCGGTAGCCTAGGCTTCCGTGAAGGTCTCAGGCGTTTCGCGAGGATATTTTAAAATTGGAAAAATATGGAAAGAGCTTATCAAAGCAAAAACCAAGCAATAACAATGCATTCGAACAAATGTTTGTAAGTTTTAAAATTCCGAAGCTTAGTCCGCTACACTGTACTTAACTGTAAAATATTTGACCAGCATCAGAGACTCGACTGATTTTCTTTTACAACTTTCTACTATCTGAAATTGAAAAGGAAGTACTGTGTACCGGAAAATACCTAGAGCATGTCCACAGCGTTTGTGACGAGGGTTTCGCGGTTTAAATTAAGGCGCAAATAAATTAGGGGTTATAATTTGGGTTAATCAAAACTTTTCGATGGTTTTTTTTAAACGAATGTTTAGAAGTCCAAATTTTAGGTTCTGCTCACACTTTTAGTATTCTTTTCAATCAATTGCCTGATAGCTAGGGCCTCGAAATTTATAGCAAATCTATATAGCTGCTACGGTGTCCTACAAGTTTGAAAAATTTTAGATATATCTACTCACGGTTTTCTGAATTATCGAAAAATTTTGATCTAAAAACACAAAAGCTGTATTTTATCCACATATACTGGGCATTCCAAACGAGCTCTCGTCTTCACAATTTTCCTTTTCTGTACATATAACTACATGATTTATTTTAATCCATGTTTTTATTCCGGCCAGAAAAGCGACGATGCTAGGTGTTCCGTGACTCCGAAAATATTGGGAACCCAATGTAAAGCTTTGATACTCCAATCACTCAGTGGCGTAACCACGGGAGGGGCTAAGGGGGATAAAGACCCTCCCAGACCCAGAAATTGAAAATGGAAAAATTGCAGAATGAAATATGAACCAGTTCATTTCGATGAAGATTTTATAAAAATATGAATTGTTCTCGGAGCCTATTTCACCAACTTCGATGACCTGTGCAAGATCATCCTTAATAGGTGTTTAGAGACATTTTTTGAAGTGATTTTTGCCCAAGAAAAATGTCTCGAAATACGTAAAATCGCAAAAAACCCTCCTTCCTCGATAAGTGACGAAGTTGTTAAAGAGTAGTAAATTCATGCTGGTAGCTAGATGTATGAAATTTAGAAAAAAGGAGTCATGGATAAAACATATTTTTGTTGTTGTTCAAACATTTTCTATAGTAACGAAATATGAACTGGATAGAAGCGTGTATCATTCGACGTTTGATCATAACATAATTAGCCCCCATTCAGCAGTAATCCACATTAAACGTCAATTGGTTCTTTGCCAGATAGAATCCTGTCCATGCTCCCATCGTCTATTCCACCCGATAAAATAAGGTTCCCTGGAACAATTATATTATTACAACGACATTAGTTCAACTTTGGTCCAGATAATGTTTGTTCCTAAATTTCTACTTTTCTCGTGTTGTGCCAGAATACCCAGCTGTGCCCCTGAACTTTACTAGTGAAACGTCGACTTAGCGTTTTGGGTTCATAGAAAATAAGCATGCACGCAATGGGAGCTTAGAACATCACCGTACAAGGTCATTACTGGAAAATAGCACCATCACTCAACCACCGGAGGCAAACTCAAATGACAGGTTATATGGATTGCCTTAGCCCCCTCCAGGACAAAATCCTGGTTGCGCCACTGCAATCACAGTAGGGAAAATTTGTACGAAAATTGAAATACTGTGGATTCACTCACCGTAAAAAAAGTCAAAATTTTCGATGAAATATTTTCAGGACTCAGTTTTTTCAAATGCCAAAATCGCTATCTATTTTGCACCAACATTTTCTAAAACAAACTGCTAATTTGAAGTGTAATAAACGCGAAAATTGTTATTCTGAAATCAAACATTTGATAACCGTTATTTTGTAAAATGATCCCCCTCCTCTCCGGAAAGCTATCTACGCCACTGAGCAGGGGTGTCAAACTCAAAACCTGGCTGGGGCATTCAGGTTGAGCGGGTCGCAGGATGAAAGTCTTAAAAATGTCTATAGAAACTTTTTTTTCGAAGTTTCATGATATAATATTACCTTTAAATATGACTACAAATTTGAATCTTTGAGGAAAGACAACTTTTAAAAATGTTCCTTAAAACAATTTTCAAACTAAAGATAAGAAGTTAAAACGATGAGATTTGGTTGATCAATCAGTAACTACTATTTGTAAATTTATATCCAACAAATCTTGGACGAATCACAACCGATCATCCACAAGGTCACCGAAACCAATTTCGGGCATCAATTGGCCTTAATTTCGGCCAGAAAGGTGGTTAAAACTAAAATACGATGGTGATGTGAAACAAATGTATGTATCAGTAAAGCTTAATAAGGTGACAAGCAAAAATAGGGTACTTCGACTGAAGTTCTTATGTACACGAAATTCCACATCCAGATGATTTCCCCTCCAAATACAGGGTTTCCAGATTCTTTAGATTTTTACTTTACTGCCATACAAACACAACCCCCAAAATTGAATTCTCCGAAGACAAACTTTTTTATTTGTCCGCCAATTTCAACCAAACCTCACACAAATATGTTTCAATTGATGCCGACAAATATACGTAAAACTTGATGGAAAGGAGCCATGCGACCATGGGGCTGCCCCTCAAAATTTAAGAGGTATTTTTCATGGCACCATAATGTTACAATCAAAATCGAAAACTAGGGTTGATTTAAGCTTGATTTCAATTCAATTCAATTAAAACTGCAATTGGTAAAATTTATTCAAATTATATCAAAATCGGTCCAAAATTAACCCTAGTTTTATGCACTTAAGGCATTAAAACTGTTAAAAATAACGAAGCTAGAATAAAATGATGCAAGAAAGAAATAATTGTTAGACTATGCGCCAATTTTTTAAAGAATCGTACGAGCACCTCACCTTGGCAGAAGTTGGAGAAAATTGAGATAGCAAAATATGTATTTGGTTTTTGGGTCAAATCACAAAAATTTGACTTTGAAGTTCTGTAAAAACCAAACCTCTTATCCGATTTTAGTGCGGTTAGTTTTATTTTTTGGGTAAATTTGTTAGCTGTAATAATCATCTTGGTTTGCTATTCTAGCTAGTCTAGCTTTTGAGATAATGACGTTTTAGTCTTACAAGAACATGCTTTTTTTTCAAAACTCTTCAAATGCCTGTGGCAGCTAAAGGGTTCCGTACAACTTTTTTGCTGGAAATCACATGAGGAATCACAATCTGGTGCGTTTATGCGGCAGTTTCCGGACACCCTGTAGAGTTGAAGTCCTTTGTTAGCAGAAATGAAAAAAAAAGCTCTGCCCAATGATTTATTCGCATTTATTTATTAGTGCTTTCATTATGTTCACCAAACCGAACATGAGTTTAATCTTTCAGCAAGTTTGTAGTTTTATTTCTATAAAGTGCTAGTCTTAATGTCGCGCCTAAAGCTCGGCTCGCTCCCCTAGAGCGGGCGCTGATAAAATATCCAAAAATTAGAACTACTTAGCCTTATGCAAAACGACAAATTTTTAGGTTCTATTTCTTTATTTTACAGCTCAACCTAAGCTATGCAGATTTCGTATTATGCATATGTATAGGTAGTGCGAAAATTTCTTACTTGGGAGATATTTCCGTTTTTCATTAATTTTGCCCAATGGAAAATTGATGCATAGTTTGGCGGAAGGCACAAATATTCAAATCTACTTTTTAAGTGGACACAATAAAAAAATTATTGTTAGATATATCGGAGAATATGGAAAATTGTACATGCAAGAAACTGCTAAAATATCTCAGTTTAAGTTGGAACTTGTAACTTAACTCCATATCTAGTCGAATTTTTTGTTTGCATTTTGCCGAAATCATTTCAAGAAACAATATTAAAATCACTTACCGTAGATTCCTCGACCGTTCTTTTAATTTAATTGTATAAGTGTGAAATTGTTGTAGTCATTTAAATCTGTCGATCATTTTAATACGTTTCGGAAATGCACAAGCCGGCTTTTCTAAGGTGATTCGGTTTTGTTCTCAAGGTGGAAACGAATGGTGTTTACAAAAAGATTGTTTTATCTCTCAATTGAATGTCAAGGTGCGTTATTTCATTTCGATATTATGAGTCAATGCAACTTTTCTACTATGATTTTGTTTTGACGTTGTATGTGTATAATTGCTTAATGTTTTCTTGTGACTTTAAGTGGTCATGTTGTCGAGATCTTATGTACACATACATATATAAATTTATTAATTTGAATGCTAACATTTTAAAAAACTGACATGATTTGCCTTTTTTATGAAAGAATTTTCAATAAATGGCATTGCATTTAAATTGAAGCAACTTTCGAATCTTTCATCACAGTTTGATGAAATGCATTCGAAATAACACTAGATTTCTTTACACTCACTTTTTTCCCTCGCAAATCTAACGAAGGAGGAAAAGAAGGTGTTGTAAAATTTTTTCAAATACATATGTATGTATAACATACGTACGTACGTACTCGAATGAAATATATGTAATGTTATCAACATGTACATATATATTTTGCAGGCTGAACTTGGCTATTTTACTAATCGATTCAATAATCTCTCTTTGGTTACTATAACTCAGTCATGTGTAAAAATGCTAATACGAGAAGAAGTATTCTTAAATTTTGTTAATAGCAAATTCCTCTATATTTTCTGAATTATGATCAACTGAAAAATAATGTGATTCTTTGTAAAAACTCTTCAGGTAAATACAATGAAATCGACTATAGATCATCTAATTTATTTGCACAAAACGAAAATCCATTGAACTCGCATTGAAATCGAGCGCGACTGAGCGCGAGTGAAGAAAATTTCGCTAGTCAACTCACCTAACGACGAACGATGCAACTTTCGATAACCTCCGCTCGAAATGCAACAAAACGCCTAAAAAATTAAAAACATACGAGTATACTCCAATCCGTAGTAAAGCCCTCTCGTCAGCTTATAAATGTATAGAGGAATCAACTCGAAGCCGTCATAGGCATTGGTCGAGACCGAGAGTAGGTATACACGCTGCACATTAACCTGAGGTAACTCAAGTCAGTTAATTGCATTTGCAAAAGGCATTTTTGCATAATTCTCCGGTGCATTCACATATAACATCTGCATCACGACGACGACGACTCACCCCAATCCCTCTTGATTTCGTGCGGCCCGCTTCGTTGAGTTGTCGTTGTTCCCTCTTCTTTCTAATTTCCTTTCAATAGTTTTCCCTCGCGAAGCGAGCAGGGTCTGACGGGGAGGAGGCAATCGACCAAAAGAAGAATTTTCCAAGTCTAATGCCAAGGAACTGAGAGGCCCACCATGGGGCTCTATACAGTACTTGTAGTTGCATTCAATTTTCGTATGTTGCTAGTCTGTTTGTATGCAGTCCGGGCAGCAAAATGAAAGTAAAAGATGCAGCGGCATACAGTGCGCGCAATATGTATGATAGAGTGTGCTATTGCACATCTAATGCACATTAAATACCAGGTGGATTAGTGTTGGTGCAGGTCAGCGTCTTGGCTTGAACTACTCGAGTGCTGCTAGAGCAACTAGCTATTTTCTATGCACTTTTTATTTGGGCTTTTCTATGCATTTTCTATTGCTTTAGAGCCATCATGCTCGAGCACTTGTATTCATGGCATAAGTGCTTGTACGTATACATAGATACTCGTACCTTGCCACTGACAAGACGAGTTTAGAGGCCTTTTACCTTCGCCTATGAAAATGCCGGGGGAAAGCCTTTGAATTTGAACGTTCATCGCGCTTTCATGTATGTATACTGCATTTGCTGCATAGAACAATTTTTGCTTCTAAGATTTTTCTCATTAAATTGGCATCGCTTTCATCCCGCTGTAGCTATAGGAACTTTGACAATAATTGCAGTGGGATACTTGCTATTGAACATTTAGCCTGTACATACTTCGCTTATATTACGCTGAATCCAAACTGGCTGCTAATAAGCATTACGAGCTGCCAGTTTGCAGTATCCAAATCCAAACGGGCTACCAAATGGTTGGCTGCCATGCAGGAAAATGACATGATAAAATTCTGGAAGCTTTCTCAGATTTAATTATCAAAATCGGACTCTGCGCGTTTAAAATATTAAAAAAGATGTAAAATTATCACTATTATAATTAACATCTGTCAAAAAAGTGAAAACGTCGAATTTGTACAACTCTCGAAAAAAAGTTAAAAAAGTAAATTACCGAATCGCTTTCCGCCAACATATTCATAAAACGGATCAACCTTCTCGTCAATTTCATTGGGAAATTCAAGTATCCTTCGTCCGTCGTAGTGAAAAGGAAGATTTCGCAATTCGTCTAACATCTGTGGGTCCAAAGCAACAAGTAAACAACTGACAGCTTCAGCACCTCCGCGTCCCAAAGGGCGATTTTCCATCTACATTATTGCACAAAAATCCGAATCAAGCCGGATAACACAGGTAAACATGCCATCTGTAACCCTTAAGTGTAATACATGAAAGGCCGAATCCCTGGAAAAAGGAAATGCAATGAACTGCTCAAAATGCAAAAATTACTACCATTTCGATTGGGCGGGATACGAAGAAGCGAGTTTCCGGAAATTGTCAAAGGAGCGCAAGAAGTCGTGGTCATGTCAAAATTGTCGCGGCAGCACTACAACAGCAGAGAACGAAAACAAAAATTATGGTGATTT
Source organism: Microchrysa polita (assembly GCA_949715475.1). NCBI lineage: Eukaryota > Metazoa > Arthropoda > Insecta > Diptera > Stratiomyidae > Microchrysa > Microchrysa polita. The sequence goes on from OX454416.1 coordinate 38,312,647, forward strand.
AATTAACATCATCAAGGATTTGAAAAAAAGCGTACAAACCGATCTAGCACAAATGGAAAACAAGCAAATCACTAGACTACTGTTCCGGTAAAGTTGATGATTTCGATATATAAATATCAACCAATATAGCAGCAAGATAGACACCTTGTCCAAATGCGATTACAACTGACAGTTAACGAGCGAGCTGCCAATTGAAGCCAGCGTGCAAGGGTGATCCCAAGGAGAGGTGGGAATTTAGGGGATAAATCCCCCTACGAAATTTTGAAATCGTTGGTCAGTTGCGCTGCATAGATGTAAATAAAAATTAAATTAATTTGAATTAATTGTAATGTAGTAATAAATTGCCTCTTCCAAAGAATTTAAAAGTAAGTACATTGGAAAATGATTATCTTAAGGTTATGTGAATGCCTTTAAAGTGTATGATTTTGTTATTTTTTTTTTGTCACTTTGCCTACAAAAATCTCCCCCGAAATAAATTTTTGGGTTTGCTCCTGCCAGTGTGAATACAGCTTTAGAAACGTCAGAGTGTTATTTTTATACCCTGAACAATTTAGAAGAAAAAACTGTTATGTAGGATGTAGGGTATAATGGAAATGATACATGTTGAACCCCATTTTGTTCCTCGTTCATAGTATATTAGAAGAGTGGTACAAAAAAAAAGACTTTTTTAAAAAATTGGAAATATGTAATTTAAGGTTACAAAAATATATACCTTAATATTAATGTCCTTTTTTTTAGAGATAGCCGGTTCGAGTGATGGGTATTTGTTTGGTGGGTTGGTTTAAACCAAAGACTCTACAATTTGTAATTAAAACATGCCAAGCTCTTCTAAAATCATTAATGAGTTAATTTGAAACGTTTTCAAGGACGCCCCTTATTTTTCCCTCTAAAACTTTGCCCATTTTTTAAATTCACCCACACCTAATTAAATCCAGATAAACCACTACTTAAAACATCCACCTCGGCAAAAAGAAAGCAATTACCAATTTGGGACTAGCCAACAATGTGTAACGTTTTTAAAATCCACATTCATACAAACAGTGAAGATTTTCATATAAAATGTACAAATCTACATTTGCCGCCTACTAGCCTTGTTAACCCTTTCATGCCCAAATTATGGATTTTAAGCGGAGAATTTTTCTAACAACATAATGTCGTTCAGTAAGGCATCTTTTATAATATTTTCTTTTCTTTTCATTGGGACTGAAAGGGCACTTAGCAAGTTCCTGGTGAAAAATGAGATATTTGGTCTGCATAAATCCTACATCGAAATTTTTTTTGTAGAATGGTTGGTGACGACCACCATATTATGGGAAAAAGTCCCAACCGATTGGGGGTCCGCAACCTCAAAAAGGGGGAAAGGGGGAAATGGGGTTCGTTTTTCGTTTTTTTACGAGTATTTCAAAAACGACAAAAGATATAGAAAAATAGTCTGAGAACGAGAAAAACTACATGCAATGATATATAAGACATTAGAGATCTATTCAATAATTCGGCGCTAGCTTAAAAATAAATTGGAACTATTTCATTTTATACCTTTTTTAAAAGCCCCATAACTCTTGAAAGAATGTCAGTGCAGCCGTAAAATTTCGTACAAGTATTCACAATAAGTTCAATATTATTTTGGGAGAAACATTGAGTGGCTCCGAACAAAGACCCCCCATTATCCCCCCATTTGAATTTGGCAAAAGGACATGCCCATAACTCCCCCCAAAATTAGAGCAGAGTGCTAAATTTTGGTTTATTGCGATTGGAGATTCACCCCACCCATACCAAAAATTAGCTCATTCGGATTAAAACTAAGTGTGCCTTCCATACAGCAAGCAACTAGCATCTATATGAATAGGGGACTTACTAATTTGCCTTTCACGCCCATGCAAAACCACTTTACAGAGTTTTCCGAAAAAAAAAATCGAAAAATCTTTTGATTTTCTCTTACAACAACCTCTTTACAAAATAAAACCATTAAAATGATTTGCATAAAATGATTATTATCAGGAAATATGGGGAAATGGATAAATCAGTTTTTCGGCTTTACGACAATCGTCAAACCTTCTCTAAAATTTCATTAAAAATAACATCCCAAAACCAAAAATTTCACGCTGGAAAAAATCAACCAGGTATTACACTATTGGGAGAGTCTAATACCACACAAAAAGTTAAAATTTATTTTTTACATTTACTATGAAAAATCATTAAATTTCATGATGCCATATGGCATCATTGGGAGCGAAAGGGTTAAAATCTACTGGTGAACGAGGGTTAATGGTCAAGTTTCTAATAAAACTCTATTGGACCATTTTGAGATAATACGTATATTTATAACGTTTTTTAAAAAATTCTGTCTTACACTCCCAATCGATAGGATAGTTCCACTTGGCTGTATGTCGGAAAGCGATAACGGTATTTTCTTCAAACTTGGTGACAATTTTTTCAGTAGCCTGCTTGTTCTTTTGATAACACAAGGTTTCAAACCCTAAGCCCCGTTAGGACTTTCTTAAGAGAATTCTTAAAAATAGTACAAACGTGAAAGTCATTAGGATATAGTTCCAGAGGAAATAATACACCAAATAACGGTATAAAAATATAAATTTATTCTGGAAAATGGGGCCAATAATGAGCATTTGAACTCAAAAAGTCAATCTGGTATATAATTGTATAGGTTTTAACGATAATTTATGTTTATCTCGTCACAAGGTCCTCTAATCAATTGTAGAAGCTCTTCAGTGTTGTTAAACTGTCGTCTAACGGTATTAATGACAAAGAATCTATCCCCAAACATTTTTGCTGATATTTAGATCTAAAGAGAAGGGTATTTCCATAATCATTTGCATAAATCTCCAATTACACTAATAAATCATAAATAAATAATTTTCAATTTCTAACACATTTCCATCCACATACTACTCCTTTCCCATGTACATGAAGTCGACGATCGTAATGCAAATTATATTGTTATCAGTGTCTTCGTCGTCTTCATCATCAACTGCATCATCATCTATGTAAGCTGCACCAGCACCAGCACCAGTTCCAGCCATCGCGGACAAGCGATGTAATGTTGACTGAGGTCAATACCTCGTATCTTTCGATTTAGCGTCTATCATAGAATCTTTTTTCCATAGAGAGAAAGTGGAATTGCAACTATCATCCGGAAAATTGGTCACTCAGTTAATCAATTTTTCGAATTTTCCTTCGCCAAATAAAATATGTAAAGATCAACACAAAGCCGCAAGAAAACTTACACGATTCTTGTCCAATACTGCATGTACACAATCGAATGCAAAGGAATATAGTCGTCGCTTGTAAATTTTATCGATGACTTTAGATACGGTAAACGCTCGATATGGGAAGCATACAGCTTCTTTGAAACTATGTATATATTGGTACGACGTATGTGTATTCAGAAGTCCTCTAACACCGATCAAACGACTTTTGAAAATCGCACAATGATCTATGCACTGATCAAACCAATGCAGCCACAATCCTTTACCACCGACCACGCTTCATCGCCACTTTCTTCTTCATCGAACCGGTAAGAGTTTTACTTTTCAAGCAAAATAGTTTTTCCCTTTAGTGAAGTTGTTGTGGTTTGTCGTGGTCTTGGTCGTTGTCATCGCACCGCGTTGTTGAAGGCATTCAACTTTACTCAGCATCATCAATGCATTTTTCCTCCTATAAGGCTACCGCATTGTGTTTGTATACATCATCGTGGACATACCAGAAGAGCGATTGGATTCGATCTTGGAGCCATGAATCTTTCACGTTGTCATACTTCATTTTCCATTTTAAACGTCTTTTCCCAATTTTTTATACTTTAATGTTGACTCCTTATAACTCCAGAGGTTAATGCTCACAGTAGAGGCAACACTTTAAAACCTTCTTTTAAAAGAGTTACTAAATCGGTTTGATATAGAATAGTTTTGAATTTAGTTATTTTATTTAGTTTATATGGAAATCCATCATGTTTTAGCACAAATTAATTTAGATTTTTGATTAATTAATTAATTGTTGTGCTATATTTTACTCGTACTACCGTTCTCATAGAAGACATTAATATGTTTCTGAAAAACAATTTCAAAATTTCGCAGCTGGATCTATACCCCTATTATCCTCCCTCCCTCCTCCATTTATGTTCTGTTCCGTGTTCCCTCTTTTTTCAATTGAGTATTTTTATAATTCAAAATTTTTAGAATCAAAAATCTAGGTGCACAGGGTCTTGAGTTCGAATCTCACCGAGCTTGTGACGGACTATGATCTCACTCAGATGTTAAACGAGTACCCATTTATGGGGATGAATAACACTGCTGAGCGTGATTCTCAGGGGCGTAGATAAGGGGGGGTCAATCAACCCCCCCCCCCCCCTTCGGTTACACTTTTTTATTATAGGTACGTAAAACATTGCAAAAGTAAACTTTTTGCTGCAATTATTCAACATGTGTAGTGTTTCATAAAAAGCTGGAACCATTTTAAGAACTGCAATAGCAAACTAAGCGTTAGCACTTCCTCAAATTTCAATTGAGAAGCGTATTGATAGAATAGAAAACTACAGCACATGGCTTTACGTTCATCTATTTTTTCACATTGGATCTGGAGTTTCGCACAGGCAAGCGCTACTGAAGTAATCAAGAAGTGCTGCTGACATCCCTAATTATTCGAGTTTAACAACAAAGTTTTTATTGTTAGTTTAAATTTGACGAAAGGTATTATCGTATATAGCAGGGCAAAGCAAGTCTTGACTTTCTCTAGATGCAATTTTATTGAATTTAATGAAAAGAACTAACTTTCAAAGCTATAGCTTCCTTGAAATTGCCTTAAATCGAACATGCATCGACTCGTAATTATAAATTATTTCAATGAAAAACTACTGGAAATGGCATTTATTTTTTTGAATTTTGGCATCCTTGACTAAAAGTCTCCTTGAGTTAAGGTATGTTTATAAATACGGGCCTTAGTACACTACACTGTACCACTGTAATCAACTAAAGTGTAAAATATTTGACCAGCATCAGAGACTCGACCGATTTTCTTTTACAGCTTTCTACTATATGAAATGGAAAAGGAAGTAGTATGTACCAGAAAATAAAGCATGTGCACAGTGTTTATGTCGATGTTTTTGGGATTTAAACTAAGGAGCAAATAAATTAGAGGATTCAATTTGTCTTAATCGAAACTTTTCTACGATTTTTTTAAATGAATGTTTAACAGTCAAAATTTTAGATTCTACTCACATTTTTGGTATCCTTTTCAAACAATTGGATGATAGCTAGGACCTCGCAATTTATAGCAAATATATATTGTTTCACTTTCACCCTAACTCCTAGTGGAGCATGGTGCGTTGACGACTACCGTGTGTAATCAACAACGATTCAAAGACAACTGAATTCGAAGTGAGATACGGTTGTCAGCTATACCACTTCCTAGCCGCATTGTTAGTTAGTTTATTATTTTATTTTTCCTTATCATCTTTAAATAGTAAACTTGCGGCGGGTAATGCCGAGTTTGGAAACTCGTTTCTATATGAATCTCTATATCACAGAGTGGCGAATAAAAACAATCACGGCCACAGAGCACGATAATGTCCTACAAGTTAAATTTTAGAAATATTTACTCACGAATTTCTGAGCTAGCGGAAAATTTCGATTTAAAAACTCATCCCTGCTTTGAGGTGTTCCGGCCAGAAAAGCGGCGACGCTAGGTGTTCCGTGACTCCGAAAAATTTGGGTCTAACCCAATATAAAGCTCTAATACTCCAATCACAGTAGCAAAAATTTGTACAAAAATTAGAATACTGCGGATTCACTCACCGGAGTAAAAAAAAAAATTAGCGATGCAATATTTTTAGGACTCAGTTTTTATCTAAAAAAAACTGCTAATTTGGAGTGTAATAAATACAGACATTGTTATTCTGAAATTCAACATTTGATAACCGTAAAAGTATAAGTAATCTTGCAAAATGATCCCCCTCCTCTCCGAAAAGCTATCTATGCCACTGGTGATGCTGATCTCATTACCTCAACAAAAAGCAGATAAGATCTTGGAAATAGGATGTCACTAGCACATCATGCGGCCGTAGTCCAATGCTATGGATTGTCGCGCCGTTATTTATTTATTTATTTTTATAATTCAAAATTTTTAGAATCAAAACTCAATTTTCAATCACATATAAAACTTTGTTTCAGTTTTGCATATTTTTCGATAAATTTCAGAAAATTTGCCCTGTTTCACTTTAACCTAAAGCCAGCTGGCTAATAAAATTGTCCTACAAGCCATATTTCAACTAAATTGGTTCAGTACTATTGGAGGAAAATCACTACTAACATACGCACAGTCGAATTGAATAATAATTAAGAAATATGCCATCCATGACCTCTTATTTGGATTTTGTCCGTGGCCAAATTTAGTACGTTTCAAGATAGAAACATATTTATGTGAATTTTGGTTTGTATGGGTCTAGGAAGCACATTTTCTAAGAAAATCATAGTTTTAGAGGTAATGTTTCTACGGCAGCCCAATGACTACATGGTCCGATTTTGCCCATTCTTACACATTTTATTTTATTTCAATATAGACAAACTTGAGCGAAGTTTGGTCAAAATTGGCCCACAAATAAAAAAGTTTTTCATAGAAGAAACTACTTTTGGAGGCTGCGTTTGTATGGCAGTCCCATGACCTTCAACATTTACCATACCATTTCTATAGCCTAAAACAATCCCGCAACATCAAGGATCCTACACACCACTTTTCAGACAAATCTGTGGTTTAGGAGGGTATGCATTACGAACACACGTACAGTCGAATTTTATATACAGGGTGATATTGAGGTTTTGGTCGTGTAAGAAAAAGCATTTTCCAAATATCTTCAAATACTGTGGCAGCTAAAGGGCAGCCCCATGACCTCATGATTGGAATCCAATCATTTTTACATATGTTTTATGGCATCAATAGAAATACATTTTCATGAGGTTTGGTTGAAATTGATGACCAAATAAAAAAGTTTTTCTTAGAAGAGACTAATTTGGGGTGTTGGGTTTGTATGGCAGCCCCATGACCCAGTGAACATACAAACAGCCTGTATAGCATAAATAAGCGTGTGCAAAATTTCAGGTCTGTAGCTTTTATAGCGGCCGAGAAAAACACGCTGCAACATACGGACAGACGAACGGACGGGCGGACAGACAGACAGACGGACATCGCCCAATCGACTCACCAAGTCATGCTGAGCATATATGTATACTTTTTATATGGTCGGAGATGCTTCCTTCAATGCGTTACAAACTTTATGACAAAGTTAATATACCCTTTCACTCTATGAGCGAGGAGTATAATAAAACTAACGGCACTAAAATCAGATAAGAGGTTTGTTTTACACAGAATTTCAAACTCAAATTTTTGTGATTTGACCCAAAAACAATATGTTTTTCCATCTCAATTTTCTCCAACTTCTGCCAAGGTGAGCTGCTCGTACGATTCTTTTAGAAATTGGCGAATAGTCTAACGATCATTTCTTTCCTACATCATTTTATTCTAGCTTCGTTATTTCAGTTTTAATGTCTTAAGTGCAAAAAACTAGGGTTAATTTTGGCTGGATTTCGACATACTTTGAATAGATTTTACCAATAATTGGTAATTGCAGATCTTTAGGAGCAGTGTGAATTAAATTGTATTGAATTCGAGCTAAAATAGGGGTACCCTAGTTTTCTTCACTTAACGTATAAAAACTGTTAGAAATAATGGAGCTAGAATAAAATGATGTAAGAAAGATTTGATCGTAAGACTATGCGCCAAGAATTAAAAGAATCGTACAAGCACCTCTCCTTGGCAGAAGTTGGAGAAAATTGAGATGAAACGATACCGAGGCTAATTTCGGGCGCGGTCGAAATTTGGATACCCGTCACATTTGAATGCAACTTAAACTTCTTTTGTGTTAACAGTTTCTACCGCAGTCCTATGTCGTGTTCCGATCCGATTGCATCTGTTCCTAGATGCGTTGAGGCTAGTCGAGGATGAATTTTGGTTAAGATTCAAAAAGAAAAAAGTTTATCTTACATGAACCCAGTTACGTAACGTACGGTGTTCCATATGTTCGGTTGAACACGGGCTCCCGACCACCAGGAGTCCCAGCATAATGACAAGAAGTGGGGAATTGTTTACTGTGATCTAAAAATAATATTTGTAGATTTCTAGGTTATTGCGCCGAAGAAATGCATCCCTGTTACCGGGGAGGGCTATACAACCAATGATTGCACCTTTTTATGTCATAGATTTTTATCAGTTGCTCATTTGTACTAAAGACTGAGGGTAATTGCAAAAGCCCGAAATTTCATATAAAACCGTAGAACCCCAGCCTACCACCTAGGTTTTCATCGAAAGCCGTTCAATCGGTGCAATAAGAACGACTCCTTGTTCCTACTGTTATTTTGTATTGTCACCAAGTTTTATTTTTTTTTTTGTCATCTCTAGGGCCTGGACCCGCCCCGTTTCAACATAATATTTAATACTGTTACAAACGCAGCGTTGGAAATTTTAAATAATTCCGCACAACAATCCAACTTCTCCTATAATTATAGTACTGCATTTACTTAAAATTTCATAATTTACAGCGTCTACTAATCGGGCAAAAATAGTGGTATCAATAATTTTGTTTATTATGAATTACATTGTGTGGGGACCCCATTTGGATCTCGAACACAATATATTTTAGAAACGTTACGCCACTGCAACAAAATAATTTGTTGGACGTATATTTGGGGGTTGGTTTGTACGATAGCTCTATTACATAATGTTCCGATTCCATCCATTCTTAGATATGTTTTAAGGATTTGCTAGTAACACATTTGAGTTAAGTTTGATTAAGATTGGTTCGTTCTTAGAAGAACCTAATTTCTAGGGGTTTCTTTGTATGACAGCTCTATGACGTAGTGTTCCGATTTGTCATGATATATATGTTTTGGGGCTTTGCTAGGAACACATTTGGGTAAGGTTTGGCTAAGGTCGGATTCAAAAGAAAACAGTTTTTCTTAGCAGAACTAAATTTTCAAAGGTTAGTTTGTATGGCAGCCCTATGACGTAATGTTCCGATTCCATCCGTTCCTAGATATGCTTTGAGGCTTTACTAGGAACACATTTGGTTGAAGTTTGGTTGAGATTGATACATAAAGAGTAAAGTTTTTCTTAGAAGAACTTAATTCTCAGGGGTTGATTTGTATTGCAGCCTCATGATTCTATGGTCCGATTCCATTCGTTCCGACATATATACAGCGTACACTAAAAACAAACTTTTAAGCAAAATTTCAGCCCGATAGCATCAAAACTGAGGGACTAGTTTGCGTTGCAACAGACGGACAGACAGACGGACATCGCTCAATCGATTTCTCTCGTCACACTGATCAATAATATATATACTTTATATAGTCGGAGGTGCTTCCTTCTGTGCGTTGCAAACTTCATAACAAAGTTAATATACCCTTTCACATAGTGACGGGTATAAGAATAGATTGTTTTTGGGTCAAATCACACAAATTTGACTCTGTAAAAACCAAACCTCTTATCGGATTTTAGTGTGGTTAGTTTTTCATTTCATTTCATTTCATTTATTAATTCAGTTTTTACATTTCTTAGCCCCTTACTGTTAACTAAAATTAGGTGCCGGCGATGGCCTTAACTCTACGATATATTGTAGTTGCATTGCGCAGTAAATTTGAATTAAGTTTTTATATCTTAATTATTGAGATATTTAAGGAAAAAATTTTTAAAACAAAAAACCTTAATTGAAAAATAAAATAAATTAACCTATCTTAACCTATATCTTAACTAACTTACTATATACCATTTTGGCTAACTAGTGATCTTATAAAACTATTATTGTGATTGAAGCAATTTGCCAAAAATTTAGGAGAAGTATTGTTTATTAATTCATTTGTTGTTTTTATTTTTGTTTCAATGTGTAACCTAGTAGTTGAATAGTAGAAGGATATATTTGCTATACATTTGAGAATCCTATTTTGAGTTGTTTGTAGTTTCTTTCTAACAGTTTTTGAATATAGAGCCAATACAAGAGATCCATAAACCGCTATGGGTTGGATAGCCATTTTATATATTAAAAGCTTGTTGTCTGTTGACAATTTGGCATTTCTGTTAAGTAATGGGTATAGGGCACAAAATGTTTTCATCATTTTCTCAGATGTGTTTTCCATATGACACATGCCGGTTAATTTAATGTCGAATGTGAAACCTAAATAAGACAATTCTTTTTTCCATTTGATTGGATTACCCAAAAAGTTTAGAGGAGATGATGGCCTATTTATACTTTTTCGTTTTTTTGTAAAAAATATAGCTTGAGTCTTGGAAGTGTTTAGCTTGATTTTCCACCTATGATAAAATTGGTAGAGTAATTCGAGATAGCTTTCTAGCTTTGAAGAAATGTATAACGGGTCATCACCATTACAGTACAGGCAAACATCGTCCGCGAAACATGTTATATTACAGTCAGGCATTTTCGGTATATCAGCTGTAAATATATTAAAAAGGGTGGGACTTAGGCAAGATCCTTGGGGAACTCCTGATGGAATCGATTTTATAGAAGAAGATGCCTTATTAATTTGAACTGAGAAGGTTCTGTCAGATAGGAATGACTTAATTAGTTTGACTAAGAATGAGGGAATACCAAACTTAATTAATTTAAAAATTAGTCCCTCATGCCATACAGAATCGAAGGCCTTCTGTATATCCAATGCAACCAGTCCTACTGATTTTTTACTATTAAAATAATTTTTAATAAATTTGTGGAGCCGAAATGCGTGGTGCGTTGTTGAACACTTACTTCGGAACCCTAGTTGAAAATCGGGAATAATATTCAATTTATCAATAGCATCATTCAGACGAGTTAATATTATCCTCTCAAATAATTTACTCATTACAGGAAGATTGGTCTATAATTGTCGGCATATCTTGCGTCTTTCCCAGTTTTAGGAATAGGTATAACATTTGCATGCTTCCAGCAAGACGGAAAGTAGGAAGCTTTTAAGCAAGCATTACATAAAAAATTTAGTTTTATTATGGCCTTATTAGGTAAATTCTTTAAGATCAAATTTGATATTTTATCATATCCAGGAGCTTTTTTAACTTTAAGTGATCAGCTACTATACTGTTATTTATGAAGCCTCCTAAATGTATAGACATGGTGTGAGCATCGTAAAATTTTTCAGCTATAAGTTCCGCTTTATCCTTATTATCAAAGATTAAATTTTTGTTAGTATTGAATAGTGGAGGTGGGTTTCGATTTCGTTGCCAACTGCGGCGAAGAAAATCCCCTAAGCGCGGGGATCTGTTTGTAGGGAGAAGTTTCTGATCCGTAACGGCCGGTTGATTTGAAATTGAAGGTAACGTTGCGCGAACGTTGTGTTTTATAACCTCACCCATTGACGTGGTACTGTTCGATTTTGCTAGTGCATTTTGATAAGCAGGGCCGGTCTTAGCAATGTAGTGGCCCTGGGCCAAATCGATTAGGGTGGCCCCTACCAACACCCAAACCAAATTTTAACGATAAACAATTGGAAATTCAGATTCTCTCGTTCAAATGTGTCTGACCCAGGACCGGTTGTACTGGAAGGGGTATAGTAGTTTAGCTATAAAAAGGGTTTTTTTTAAAGAAATTCTGATATATCTTCGATTTTGGGTTTATTTTAAATTTTACCAAATTAATTAGGCAATTACTACTTCCTTAAATTTTGAATGTGAAAATAGGGTTAATAGAGTTTTCCAATATTCATGCCAATCGTTAATAATTTTCGAAATACTGATTTTAAATAAATGTCAACACCTTCTTCGAGCAAATAGTTTGCATTTATCTTTACACTGAAAGACATGTGTTTGATACTTTGCTGTGTACTTTCAACAGAGGCGTACGCATCAATTTTGGGAGGGGTTTTTGAGATTAAGCTGGTATGTGGTTATACCCTGATTTCCCTTATACCCTTACCCTTATTTCAGGCATACTATTTTTTTAAGAAAGTATTGTGTCATGAGTTCACTTCGGAGGGGGTTTCAACTTCAAAAACCCCTACGTATGATCGCACCCTTGCTTTCAGTGGTGGTAAGGTTCTGGCTTGATTTAGCTCTAGAACCCATTCGACTCAGATTTTATCGCAAGAATATTATCAGAGTATCTGACTGAACGAACACTCTTTGAAATTCTAAAGAACAATATTATTTCGAAATTGATACAAAAAAAAAATAAACGATTTTGCATGATTTTATCGATTCAAACCTAATTTTAAGCGCGAAATATGCTAAAGAAAATCAATCTTACGAAGATGCATTGGAAAGTAGATAGAAAACAATGATAAATAAGTCAGAAAGGAAAGCTAAAGAGCACAAATGCCACGAATTGACCATGTTTGACGATTATTTTTAACAATAAATATTAGGAACATTCGGAATGTTGAGCTGTATTCATCCTCGATACAAATTGACAGTTCGCCAAAAAACTGGGATCGCAAGCTGCTAATTAGCAGCATCAAACAGGCTTTCGAATTGCAAGCAGGAAAACTCACATAATCAAATTTCCATGCAGGATTCCTTAAATTTAATTCTGAAAATAAGATTTTATGCGCATTTAAATAATTATTAGGTTATTCAGACAACTGCCAGTTGCCACCGCTAGCTGAGAAAGTGGGCATAAAAAATCCTCGAGAATTTCAAAATTCGACTGGAAATATCGATAGTTTTAATTTAGGACATGACCACCGCCAAGTTGCTTTAAAAAGACATTGCCATACGTCACAAAATCAACGAATTAATTCAAACGAAAGTTTTCAGACGCTGAATTGCAAAATCAACGTTCAGATACTATCCGGAATTTCACACTGAACTATCTGCTGTTCAAAATAAATAAAGCGCCTTGTCTGGAAAAACTATCTCCTCGTTAATTTTTCTCTATGAAAAAAAAAACAAATCCTGATTACAGATGGAAAGCGAGGGGTTTCCAGAAAGGTTTCCACGTCTCTGATTCCGGAACGTTTTATAGTCGGGGACATCCGAACATTTATTTTATTTTTTGGTAAACTTATGATTTTGTTTGCGTGCACCGCGATTTTTTTTGTACACGCTCTTGACCTGCCAAATTGGCGCGCGGAGCGTTGCGTCATAGGCGGCTGTATACTTTCGCCTATTGACGCGGCGGACCTTGTATGACGTAATTTCGTAGGTTAGGTTAGGACCGAGATCAACACACTATTGCCCAATTACATTCTCATGATTATTATTGTTTTGTAACTAAACAAATTTTTCATTTTTCGAGATTAGACAGTGGCAAATGTTTCAATAAGAACCGACAAATTAGTGGTTGCAATCTCTTTCTAATAGACAGCTAAGCCCAGTCAATCGTTGCTTGATGTTGCAAAGTGAGGCTAGTATAATTGTGGAGGTGTTACCAGAAACTTAGCTTATTTTAACGCTTGATATTAACTTTAATCTAATTTCAACAAATATTTTAAAAGGCTGTTGTGTGGAGGCCCCTTGAGAGTGAGACCCATTATAAGTGGTGGCCCTTGGAATTGAATGGTTGTTTGAGAGTGGTGGCCCCTTGAAAGTGGTGGCCCTGGGCGACCGCCCAGATCGCCCACCCCTAGGGCCGGCCCTGTTGATAAGTTGAATATTAACTCGTTCGATAGTTCAAGCAGCTGATCCATAGTAAACAGATTTCCCTTACTAGTTGATTGTTGTTGGTTGGATTTTAGCATAGTCGAGTAAGTTGGTCTATGACTGCTAGAACTAGTTGATGGTTGATTGATAGTAAGAGGATTTGCTCCATTGTTTGTGAGTGAAGGAAAGTTTAATAAATTTGAAGTGACATCAAATTGCTTAGTTTTGGGTTGAATTTGATTATTGCGTTGTCGGTACACAAAGCGTTGGCGAATAGCTATATATTCAGCTTGTTTTTCGCATGAAGCGTCGCTTGCTTTGTGATTTTTGCCACAGTTAGCACATTTGTATAAAGATGCCATTGATTCAGCTGGTTCTTTTGATAGTTGACATTTGTCGTGCAAGTGATTGTCTCCGCATAGAAGACATTTGGGTGGGAGATTGCAATTAGAGGAACCATGGCCCCAAAGCTGGCAGTGACGACATTGAGTTGGTCCGGTCCGTGACTTATTATACCAATGCCAATTAACTTTAGTATACAGGATAGCCTCAATACGTCGCAGTTCGGATAGTTTGACAGAGCCTTTGTCAAAATAAATAATGTAATAAGTTTGGTCGGTGTATCGAGTGGTACGTGGATGGAATTTTTTCACATCAATGCAAGGGAGCTTGTGCTCAGATTTTAGTGTTTTAAGTAATGACTTGCATTCCATGTTGTGTAGCCCGGACAAGACTACTTTCAAGGGCCTTTGGTCGGCTCTTCTAAAGGTGTAAAAACGAAAATCTTTTTCAGTCAGAAAATGATATGCTCGTTCGTATTCGACTCCGTCTTCGATGAGCAATTTGTTACCGGTAGATGTGTATTGAACACAGTACGTTTTGACGTTTATAGCAGCCATTGCCGCATCTATTGTATCCCGTCCAAGGCGAGGGAATATTATGGGTGGATTCTTTACCTTTTTGGGTTGAAGGTTGCTGGTGGCAGGCGATTGACCATTACGTTGATCCTTAACTGGGTCGATGTTGGAAAGGTTCGATGGGAGATTAGCCAGCGATTGAAAATAGTTCTGACTTGATGTCATATTGGCGGCTTCGGCACATCGGAGATGCTTCTGATGATTCTCAATGGAATTTTCCGGGGAAGGATCTTCCCGCAGGCGTTTTCTAATTCGTTCGTTTTTAAGCACTTTGGAGATTTGTATAATCAAATCAAAACAAAGCTAATAAACTCTCGATAAACTTTAGAAAAATATGGATTTTACTAGCACTTGGTCGCGATCTGTTCACTTTGAATGTCAGGTGACGAATCCGTGTGGTTAGTTTTATTTTATAGGTAAATTTGTTGGCTGTGATAATCATTTTGATTCACTATTGTGGCTGGGCTAGCTTGGGAGATATTGAGCTTTAAGTCGTGCAAGAAAATGATTTTTTTCAAAAATCTTCAAATGCCTGTGGCAGCTAAAGGGTTAAGCTAAGGGGATATGTTCCATACAACTTATTTGCTGGAAATCATATGAGGAATCACAATCCGGTGCGTTTGTGCTGCATTTTCTGGACACCCTGTATAGCCGGCATGGTTGAGACTCGTTTTTGAATCGATTGTGTGTGTGTAAGTGCCCTACCAAACTTTCCTCTTCAATAAATTAAACAAAGTTATATATTATATGTACATATATATTAATTATCAATCGAATAGTCTGATCTAATCAATTAAGCTTTTATTTCATAGCAGCTGCGCCTCAAAAATATGATACTCTCAACAATTTTTTTAACACACCGGCTTGCTGGTGCCGGGCAAGGGTCGTGGGCGGAGGTGGTAGCCCTAACCATCATTAAGAATATATTATCATTTTTTAAAAGTTCGGTAACAACATTTAGAACGGGAAGAACGTTGGTTTAGTAAAATTGAAAAAAACGTACACAGTACAAAAGAACGAGAAAAAGAATCTTCAATAAAGTGCAACGTACCCACATACACCACGTGCTTAAAGAATTTTATCAAAACAAACCGCTCTCTCCAATCAACAAACAGGTGCGAGCGCCAGCCAGCCCCACAGCCGCAACATTCCCACGGAGAAACATATGATTTTCTCTTTCAGAAGAGACTTTGATCGCATCATGTTTCCAGCAACATTACAGAGAAACGGAAAGTGTATCTGTATCTGAACTTTTTTCTTCGTTGTTTATGATGTGCATAGCTGGTTTTTGCGTTGAGAGTACAAGCAAGTGGGAAGGCGCGCGCTTGATTGCGAAAAAGCGAAAACCGAGCGTTCAATTCACTTGCGTTCATTGCAGAAGCGTGGAAATCCGTAAACTGAAATCAGTCATTGAGTGACTTTGGTACGAACGTTTTCGTCTGTTTTATTTGGTCGCGTCTACGACGATAAACGCGACGTATAGAGTGCACACAGTTAAGTGTCGGTCGCGTAAACAAATTGAATAATTTGTGAACTGTTCATCGTTTGGTTTGCAACTCCTTAGAGGATAAATTCGGGAAAAAACTATCCTTATTTTCGAGCAAATTCGTTTCTTTTGCTTCTTGGATCTTAAATTGAGCACGCGCGCGTTTTTCTCAATTTTAAACATTAAAGACTGTGTGCATCCTTTAAACAATTTTGTGATATTCATTCACCATTTTTTTAAAATAAGTGAAGTGTCTAAGAACAGTGATCCAGTTTACCCAAATGGATATATTTTACGCCTGATCATCTCAAATTTGGCGCCCAAAAATCGCTAACCGACAACGAATCGGGACTCCCCCTTTTCAGTTAAAACCCTACATGCTGTGACCTTCAGTGCTACCGTACATTTTAATTTCGTCGAACTTGTCCTTGCTATATACGAACTTCATATAATTTTGCCGTTGGGTATTTTTTTATTGTCTTTCTTGCAACACTTTCGCAATTCATAAAATAAAAATATTCTTCACTGTCTGTCTGTTAATGTGATTTTGTTAAATTTAGACACGCAACGATATTTGCACTTTTATTGCAAAGCACGTTAGAAAAAAAGTTTAACACGCGAAACAAAAAAAAATCTGCAAGTGAAAACACATATACGCATAAAATGGATGGTTTTCGGTTCAACATTTTTGTATGTGATAATAATAGTGAAAAAGAGTGAAATAATTAGATGCAAACAAAAAGTTTGATTTTTTCTTCTTGGCTATGTATTTCGGTTCAATACGCGAGTTTTTTTGTTGTTGTGCATAATTAGAATAGTGCACTTTCACTGATTTGCACAAACATTGTTTATGTGTGTTTACAATAATTCGCAAAAGTGAATTTGTGTTTTTTGTAAATGATCTTCTTCTAATGATTGAGACGATAGGTGGTAAAAGAATTTTTTGAAGCAGATTGATGACATGAGGCTATAACGCCGAATTTAATAAAAAGATAATCATAAGTGTACGATAAAGATATTAACACCATAATAATAGTGTTTTTGTTTTGTCTTTTTTTTCTGGTGGCCCAGTGTTAATGTATTCGCTGTTCAATAGAAACGAAAGAAAAAGTGCAATTTGTGCATCGATTCACTTTTACGCGCGGTTATGGTCGTTTTGTTTTCGGATGAATTTCAATACATACAAGTGAAATTTAGAAAATTTCGTTGTGATCAGAGTGGTGTTTTGTACAGCTGTTTGAAAGTTAATTATATGAATTATGTATCGTCTAAGTAAATACAAAAAAAAGTTGTATATTGTGTTTAATTAATTTGTTGAATCCCACTATGTAATTAGAATACAATTACAATAGATATTTATGCTCTAAACTGTTGATAAAAAAGTGAATGGTTCTAAACATTTAATCAAAATATCGTTAAAAATATACATAGGAAGAATCTCCATTTAATATCTGGATTACACTTACACTTATTGGATTACCCATTTATGGATTTTATTTTATAAAGAGGTAAGTTGAAAATTAAAGTTCGTGGATTTATTAAAAAAAAAATAGAAAAAACAGATATTAAAACAATTGTATAAAAAAAAAACTAAAAAACAAAATATCTGAAATTTGTTAATAAGAATGAATTTTATTAACTTTTGCCATAAAATGCAGAAAAAAAACCTTCAACATTTTTGCTATTATTACTCACTATAAATGTATGTTTACATTTACATATGTATTTGCATATTAAATGGAGATGTTGTGAACGTGACTTGTAAAAATTCGTAAGAAATCCTTGAGTGATGTTATTTTATAGCCCAGACTGTACACGTTAGCACAACAAAGACAGATATATATGCGCATAATGGAACTTCGTCCGTGAATCGGCATTATTCGGGCTCCCTCCAAACATATTATTGCAATGCAAATGCCTTTGTCAATATAAATGAATTTCGTCATTTCCACGTCAGTGATATACTAGAAATTTCTAAATCTTCTGCTAATCTTTTAAATGAATTTCAAAATTATTGAATTTAAAACAATTTTCCAATCTATGCAACTGTTTTCTGTTTTGTGAAACTGTTGTCTGTTTCGTTTTGTGAATGCCATGACTGCGGTTAGGTGTAAAATGCATTTGGAGATCTTGATCCGCCCACCGGACAAGGACAAGACTAAATGTTTTTCGCAGCTGGAATTAGTGAAATAGAACAGTTTCGTCTTTGTGCTTTGTAACCGAATCCATTGACAGCAAAAATCGAACGTGGAGTAAAGAATTTGGAAACACACATGATTAAAAAATCTGTTTTCAGATTAGTCTTTATAAACGATGTCTCATGATAAACATTAGTAAACCATTTGACAACCATTTTGTTGTAAAAATATACCGTTATACGGTGATGTAAAAATTTAATTAATTATTTCATTAGGATGTGATTTTTCCTATGGCCGTATTTTTTTTTAATTGCGGTGGCGATAATATGATGAAGACTAAATTATCTTAGCGTTATGCGCCTGTAGATCCCATGCTCTTCGACAGCTTATCCAAAGGCAAATATTTTGAAGTACATAGTATGTATGTATTCATATAAGAAGCAAAATTTATTAGAACAATTGAACAATGCGAAAAGCTCTTGCATACCATTTCTTGGTCAAGTTCATAGCGTTGAAACATCAATTTGGTAAATTTTGAACCTCGTATTCGTAATTGTGGAACATCAAGATCGTAACATACTCGTACATACATATGTGATGTTCCCAAATAACGAAATTGATGTTCCCGAATTGTGAGCTTGAAATCACAAAAACTTAATTGTTAAATCGGAACCAGTGTTGCGACTTATTTTTTGAGGGCCGTGGTAAAAATTAAGTGCAGTTTTTATTTTGATGTAAATACTGTAAGTAAAAAATTTAAAAATTCCAATATTCAGTGGTCACTTCAAAATTAGCCAGAAACTTGGTAGAACATCGCAAATGCCCGTGCAATAACCAACCAAAAACAGTTGTTACGATAGTCAAAATGTGGTGGAAATATTTTTTTCTTATACATACTTTTTTTTTTGGTTTGCTGAGCACAAATCCGGAGCGCCCCAACAAAATTTCGTTGTAAAGCATTGTCAAAATCATTCATAGTCATTTTTAGCATAGTTTCTTCTATGAAATATTTACGAAATTGGATTGATGAGCACTAAACTAGAGTTTCCCACCAAAATTTCTTTGTCGAATCGGGCCAAAAGCGGTAAAAAATCATTAAAAAATAACTATCGATTGTAGGGATAACGATCGAAAATATTAATGGACAGTTTTTCGCAAAAATATACAGCTTCTACTTTTTAGCCCCAAAAAGGAAAAACAGCGACAATTTGTGGGGTTTTATTTGATTTTGAGCCTGTTTTGCAACGAAATTTTGGGAAGAAAATAATAAGAGACAATAAAATTTTTCTCGACCATCACGTATTGACTATACCATCGCTTCCCAACCGGTGGCTCGCGACTTCCTGGGGGTGAATTTTCGAGAGGATCGCCAAATATCCCTCTCTAACCGATTTCAAACATGAGAATTTAGACGGATCGGTCCTATTATGAATTCCTAGATCTATATGTTGAAATGGTTAAATGAATTTACGAGACGACCAATGTTTTGTATTTGCCGGGATCGAATGGATGGGTGGATGGATGGATCACAATAGGGGCACACAACACATACAACAAAGTCCTCGACCCATTTTAGCAATGAATTCTGGAGATCGCGGGATTTACTTGATATTTCATTCCTTGTTTTCGTAGCTCGTAGCTTAGCGTTTACATAGTGAATCATGGTGGTCACAACTAATGCTGGAAATAGATATAATGTAGCAACGGCAGCAGTTCATTTAAATTGACGACTGCATTATCGCTTCTATTGCTGTTGCTGCATCGTATCTATTTCAAGCATAACGGACCAGTGTGGATATTAGAAATATGAATGCAAAGCTTGTTGGTCGGTCACTTTTATCTGGGAAGTAGCTTAAATCACAGAATTCAAGAAAATTTTTTCTAGACTTCCTGCAGAATAAAGCGATAACGAGGTCTATCCAGTCCTTTAGTCGGAAATACAGGGTGGGCCACGAAAGGCCTACCATTTTTAAACGCGTATAACTCTTGTAATTATCAATTGTTTTATTTAATTTTTTATATACATATATGAAATACATTTTATTGTAATTAAGTATGAAAGATGACATCAGACAAATGTGCACCATTTCGCTCGATACAGACATGGGCTCTTTTTAGCGCATTTTCCATTACACCACGTAATGTTTCTGGTTGCAGGCTCCGTATTTCGCCTCGAATATTCTGCTTTAGTTGTCTAATAGTCTCGGGTTTATTAATAGACACTTTGTCTTTTAAATATCCACATAAAAAAAGGTCGGGCGCAGTTAAATCTGGTGAACGAGGTGACCAAGGGAAATCTAAACTCAGTCGCTCCATCTTGTTGAAACCACAAATTAGGGTGATCTTCTACCATTGACCGCAAGAAGTTGTCGATCATTGTTCTGTAAGAAGCCCCGGAAATCGTTTCTGGCGTTTCATCTCCATTTTCGACGAAATATGGACCGATAATTTTTTCGGTCATAACACCGCACCAAACAGTGCATCTTAATGGATGTAACTGATACTGGTGTGTTGCCC
This sequence comes from Microchrysa polita, assembly GCA_949715475.1. Classification (NCBI taxonomy): domain Eukaryota; kingdom Metazoa; phylum Arthropoda; class Insecta; order Diptera; family Stratiomyidae; genus Microchrysa; species Microchrysa polita. Next base: position 38,333,346 of record OX454416.1, read on the forward strand.
TTGTTGTGTACTGTGTGATCTTATTATAAATTTCCAAGAGTTAAATTATAATATGTAAAAAGAAAAAAAAGAGAAAAAAAAAGAAAAATAAAAAAGATATACGGGTTTCAAATTGGTAGGTCTTTCGTGGCCCACCCTGTATATCTGGCATAAGTAAACCGTATAGCATTTTTTTCGCAAATTTATCTTCTCTCCAATAATAGTGGCAGAAATTGGATTTAAACACTTAGATTTAATTTTTTCCTGTTATCAGTCAATTTTCACTAGAAACCGAGAAATAATTAGTTTTAAGGATCCAAAATTAAAAAAGATGCCAAGTCATAGGGGTGTCGCAAGCTACTTTTATGTTGATTTTTTGAAAAAGAAAAAAAAAACGTTGGGACTAGACTTTTTCTCACCTAAAACTAGACAACAAGCTCTGTGTTTTACCTGCTGCTTGAATTGTTTTGAAACACGTTTCGATTAATCTTTCCAGGGGAATAGAAAACCGAGTCAATCCGGGTTTTAATTTCCCCCGTTTAATGTCAGGAATGTCAATGTAGACGCAGGCTATGGCCGTTTTCAACTGATTGTAAACAAATTTTGCACACTATTAGTGACAACAGACGAAAATTCTGGAAAAGGGTAAAAAAGTAGGTACGTTTCTTCGTGTAATTTGAAAGGAACACATGTCGTTCACGCATACGCAGCTAATATATAGAGTTTTAGCGAGTTTTAGAATGTCATACAAATTACGTCAACGTCTATGAGATTTTAATGAAAAAATCGCTTGTGTAGTGTACACAAAACAGTATACCACAATTTTGGTTGTCGCAAGTAGATGTAATTTTTTTGTCGCGATTAAAGTTAAAATTTTCGGATTTCTTTTTTTAGTCTGGTTGGTGCGCACACCTTCTGTGCACAGGGTCATGGGTTCGACAATCACCGTGAACGAATTCAGTTTTTGAACTCACGATCAATGTGACGGACTATGATCTCACTACTGAGCGTGCTGTTGATCTTAACACCTCAACAGAAAAGCAGTTAAGATCTTGGAAATTGGATGTCACTAACACATCTACTGCCTTAGTCCAATGTTGACCTGTCGCGCTTGTTATTTATTTTTTATTTCTTAGTCACGCGAGTTTATATATTGAATCACTTCCCGTTAAGGGTTAAGGTGTAGTGAAGTGTACGACATGTTTAAAGTCGCTATTTTCATTTAATATTCAACAGTTGAGAGACATTTCCTTTAGAAGGTGAAACGCAAAACTACTCTACAGAAATTTTAGCTGACGTAAAGTGAACGTATTTTGTACCGAACTAGAGCCTTACTTAAACCCGAAACTCGAATGGTTGCTCCGGCAAATAATCCTTCTATCCCTATAGAATGAATGAATAAAAAAAAAACACCTCGGTATGTAAACCTTCAGGCCAGATAGGGAATCTTCACATTTTGCTGCTTCGAAGTATTGTGACTAATGAAGTTTTTTTTTTAAATGAAATTAATACGGCGCTTAATACATGCTAAACTTCGGCCTTCTCTATACCACTATCTCTATTACCTTGGGTTTTGCAACTTTATTTCTAAAAAAGCATACTCATCTCTCATATTAGTGTAACATAAGGAATGTACGCGACTATACATATTTTTAGTAGATACATTATGTATTATTCTCGTACATTATCACCGGCCTTGAATATTATCTTTATTAAAATTTGACACAGAAAATCCCCATAGTTTTTTTGTTGTCGTAGATCATATCTACACATTTATAGACTAAGGAAAAAAGCTAAATAAAATAATGCAAACCGTTATAGAAAAAAAAATTATTCGAAAAGTAAAAAATAAATTCATAAGTAATCATTGGGTATTAAAACAATACTATTACTCGTATGTTATATTCACTGAAATATTTCAAATCAATTCATTATGAATATATTATTTATTTTATGTACATACATATATGAATGGCATCGCTTACTATACAAGTTTCAACTAGTTCACCTGACTTACAAAAGAATACAACTTGTGTTGTTGAAATGAAAGGGAAACCTGCAAATTTTCCTCATAGCTCATACATACATAATACTACGACACGAGTACATTATTATGAATATGCACATATGTTTATGTATTGTACATACATTTTTAAAATAGCATAATTATGCGATTTGGTTACTTTTCTTTAGTCTAGATACACACTCAGATAAATATTCTATACACTGCCTCCTATTATGTCTATGGCGTCTAGAGTTAGAGTGTTTCTTTTTTCTTCATCTTCTATAATAATAAATTTTTGTTTTGGGGGATTGGTGTGCAGAGAAAGTGCATTTCGTTTAGTATAATACATAATGCGATTTTTGTTGCTAGCGGATAATAAATTCTCTGTACAGCGATGCTAATGTTGTTGCTTACTGATTTTGTTCAAATCACGTTGAAGTATCTTGAAAGAAGCTATCTTTACGAATGTTTCAACCGTTATTGAAATTGAGAGCAAAACAACGTGAACAGTTACAAAAAAAAATAACATAGAAATATGTGCGTCTAAAAAAAAAACAATTACAAAATATTGAAAGAGAAATTGTTTGTTTCCCGCCAAATAATTTGTTGATCGTTTAGAATAATGTATTGAGGGTTCAATAAGTTGGTAATTTTATACTTTACATACAGCTATGAAAAATAAAATAGCACCACCATACGGAGTCAGGAAAATCATTTTTAAAAGAAAACTGACAGTTTCCAATCAAATTCCAAATACATAGTAGAATATGTGAGCCATTTAAAGACAAACAAAAATATTTTTTCTCATTTGTTTGAATATATTTAACATTTTGTTCAAAACGACAAAAAAAATGGCGCAAAAACAAAAATAGCACCAAACAAAATTTTTTCTTCTAAACTATGGAAAAAATTAATAAAACCGAAAAAAATTCATTGATAAAATATAATTATCTTAAATTTAGCCTTGTTAATTAATAACTGCACGACAGCGTTTTATTATAGAATTTACTAAATTCTGGCACCTTTCAGGGGAAATATTATTCCATGAGTCCCTTACTGCCGCCCATAATGTGTCATTACTGGTCGGACTGATGTCTCCAACCGCCCTTTTGACGTCACCCCACAGATGTTCAATGGGGTTCAAATCTGGCGATTGGGATGGCCACTCCATTACCGTCACACCATGGTCGTTGAACCATTTTTTAGCTTACCTATACTTGTACACTGCGTTTCACTTGAATAGCACATTCCGTTTTTTCATTGTAATTTGCTTATATATCAATATTCTTATGACTTTGCTACTAGTTTTTTTGTCTTGTTTGTGTGGGCTCCCCAAAAGAAAAATTGTGCTCTCGAAATTTACCGTTACCTTTTTTCACCAATTTGCTTCAAAAGAGAGCAGATTTTTTGTTTCACTAGAATAGCAGTTGGGTTTAAGCTTCACATACGGGGTGCACGTGGTCACAATATCACAATCTATAGTCGTTTTGAGTATTTTAAATACGATTCGTTGATTTAAAAAAAAATTTTTTATTAAAAATGGTGAAAATTATGAAAAAATATGAAAGGTCGAGGAAGCAGTGTACTCTCTAATGCAGATAAGCGATATATTTTGCGTGAAGCATCGAATTCACATGATTCTGTGGACAAAATTCGGTTAAAAGTTGGTCTCAGTGCGAGTAAAACAACTGTATGGCGTGCTAAGTAAAAAGCTAAACACCTTAAGCGTCTAAAATTAAAAAAAAAAACACCACTTAATCCCGCCCGTAAACAAGCTCGGTTCAATTTTTGTCGTACCAACATGTCATGGACCAAAGAGTGGTATCGCGTTGTTTTTTCTGATGAGAAGAAATTTAATTTGGAAGGGCCCGACGGATATATGTAACTGTTATTTTTATGATTTAAGGAAGGAGACTCGCCAGTTGGATCGTTTGCACAGTTGAGTTGGCGGCGTTATGGTTTGGGGAGCCATATCCTACTACGGCACTTGTGAACTATAATTATTAGACACCACTATGAATGCTAAGTCGTATCAAGGTGTTTTAGAAAAGGCTTTTGCGACATTCGAAAGTCTCTTTGCACCATTGCCGTGAACTTTACAACACTGCCCGTGCCGTAAAGTAGTTTATCGAGTCCAAAAATGTTACTCTTTTGAACTGGCCACCATACTCGCCAGATCTAAACATAATAGAAAATGTTTGGGGATGGCTGGTCAGAAAAGTTTATGAGTCTGGTAAACAGTTTTCAACAAAGACTGAACTAATTGGAGCCATTCAGCAATCATGGGCTACAATATCCCTTGCTTACATCTAAATTTTGTACGATTCTTTGCCTAATAGGATCTAGGAGGTTATTTCAAACAGGGGAGGCTCAACCCATTACTAAAATTGCTGATTTTAATTCAAATTGATCTCAACTTGTAATCTGAGCAATAATAAGTTATCCTCACTGCATAAAAAGTTAATTAAAATAAGATTTAAAAAAAGAGTGCGCTACTCAAGTGAAACAATTTTTTTTAAGATTACATGTTGGAAAAATTCGAATTCTTTTTATTTCAAATTAAAGCTAATTAATCAAATGACAAATAAAAAATACAAAATATCTGTTGTCTTCTTTTTTTTTTAAAGATATTGAGAAAATAAATTTAATGTATAGAGTGTGCTATTCAAGTGAAACGCAGTGTATGTTTGATGTCGTTGTCTTGCTGGAACACCCACGATATTGGGTGTTCCAGCAAGAACCTTTGTTCCCATATAAGACGATTTTGCTTTCGTCCGTCCGTTTTTATCTCTTTTTTTCAACCGTGCAATGTTTTCCGCGACCCATTGTTCATTAAATTCAAGTATAATAGAGTATTAATTATTTATTATTTTCTTTCAATAATAACACTAAGCACAAACTAATACCACACTTTTTACTTGTATATTAGACCGCTTTCACAGTGCTATTATTTTTGTACTTCTTTGTTTGAATTAGCATGGCAAAGGGGAACCGTTACGCTGTCAAAAGCAATTCTGCTATTTCCAGAAAGCTAACATGTTGTTTTTTTTGCTGCAAAGGGAAATCTGTTAAAATACTATTACCCTTCTGTTTAGCAGAAAGAAAAAGAAAATGGTTTCGCTCAGTGCTATATTATTTTTCGGCACTGTACATGACTAGATGGATAAAACCTGATAGTGGAAATTTGACGAGTTTAAGAAGAACTTATGTTTTTAAAAATTGGACTTTCCGCTTGACGCATCTTCACTATTGATTGATATGACGTTTTGGTATGACGTTTGGGGAAAACAAAAATACAAATGTAGTTTTTTAAAATTTTATTTTTAAATCTAGGCAACAACAACGAAAAATTCTCTTTTACGATTAAAATAATAAAAAATAATAATCTATGAATAGGGCAGGATATCATATAAATATGTACGTAGTAACACTATTATCCGTTTAGATTATCAGTTTCTGACCGAGTTGGTATATACATAATGTACTTCACGACCTTTGTTTTATTTTTTTTTCATACTCTATTTTCATACAACATTTATTAAGAAAACATATTCATAAACGTTATTAAAAATAATAATACATAATAATAATGGCCTTATCAAATCCCTTTCGTTCTAAACTAACAACTAGTCTAGTTTGTTATTCTTATCAATTTTTTTATTTACCCATGATTTATGTAATTCTAGTTAAAGCACTCAGACTTCGTTGTAATAGAACATTTTTTTTTTAATTTTCTGTCTACTGCTTACAAAAAAGATTTACGTCGTTATACTCAAACGACATTTTACTTTGTTAGGGTAGGAATATACGCATTATGTAAGTATGTATGGTACGTTGAATATGTGTACTTATTCGGAATACATTCGAAATTCCCGATTACGGAAAGAACGACGACATATTATGTATAATGTACCCAAATTCGTATAGTGTTATATTACGCAATCGAAATACCAGGCCGGGAGGTATGGAATTGTATTGTCAATTGTGACAATAAAAAGTCCATAGTTAAAAAAAAAAAATCAGCAAATATTTATACATAATATACAGAAAAAAGCTGTTCTTTTTTTAAATGTCGGTTAGTAGGTCTAGAACATGACTTTGTTTAATTCTATGATATTGTGTTTACATAAGACTTACAATAAACCTTAACTGAATTTAATGTGTCGTGCGGTTGGATAGATATACATTTACGAGTATGTAAGTATCTACTAGTACGGTATAGTATTTGTAAAGTATTGACTGTAACATTTGGAATATTAGTTTTTGTTTGGGTGCCGCACAAATTTGATAAGGGACTTTATTATTTTTGAAGGAGGTGTTGTTTTTAGATGTGTATCACTTCAAATCAAAACAAGAACACCTCATTCAGCGCGTAATAAGTTAGCCAAAATTCAAAGGAGCCCATGCTAATCTCTTTCCGTTTATTATACGCACTAACAACAGTCCGCCCAAAAAATTCGTTCATTTAGTGTGTCTTCTTTTTTTTTAATGATACCCCTATACTGGTGACCTGTTAGCAATCAATCCCTCCTCCGCAAAAGGATTCCATTTAATGTTGTTTATTTTGTTTAAATGATTTTTAATTTTACATAAATGTTCCTGTCTAATTACATTCATAATGTGAAGCATCTATCATACAAACAGGAACGGTAACATTCACCTGATAAAAATCACACACAAAAACCAATCGTTTAAAATCGATCTTTTCAGCTGTAAAGTTGTAATCCTCTTCCCATATTTTATCTTCAGCGTCCATATAGTCGCTTAAAATTGAATTTGGGTGGATTTTTTCCTTGGATGGATTTTGTACCGGACTCTAGAAAACATGCCACACTCTCAAAGCTTTCACTTTTGTTTTCTGGAAAAGGGTCTGCATTGGAAATCTAATATGTATGTATAATGTAATGTATGTTTAATTTTAATTTTTACTTTGCAAGGCTTTAGTAGCCAAAATGTTTGGGGGAAAATTTGTTCGAGCAAGAACATCATCAATACAATCGGTAAAATCGGAATTTAACAAAAATACGTCCTATCAAATTTCACATTAACTGATTTTTTGGCAGTTTTGCATAGGTATTAGCATTGCTGACAGGATAAAACTTTGGAAATAGGTTTTAGAGAAATCAAAATTGATTTCAATTGACATTTCAAATGGGACATAACGATACTTTTGATTTAACCTCGAAAGTTGATTTCAACATCACATTTTTAATTTATTGATAATTCAGGAGAAAATAGTAATGTAATTTCAATTTCCTATGTAAATAAGTTCTAAAAATTAGTTTTGTCCAATTTTTTTAACTTGTAGGTTAGTTCCAATTTGTTGGGAAACCTACATAATCCCGAAAAACAAAATCCCACCCGTTTATAATCCCGCTTTTTACAAAAAATCCCGCTTTACATTATCCCGACACCAGCAGTTAATGCAATACTTTCGCTCCATTACACAGTCATATTTATTATAATAAATATTATTATATTCTTAAGCCTACTCGTTTTGGCTTGATGCACGTATAAAAATTTAAAACGAATCGAGTCGAATAATAAAAATATGTATGATGATGATATGACGTAGTATAATGGAGCACGAAATGCTAGTACTCACTATTTTTAATAATATTGAATATCACTCTCTCACTGGCAAGTGAATACTAAGAGACAGGGATTCTAAAGTCTCGACGACCCAGAGACCAGGGCAGCTTTTGTCAAATTGAGTCTCCTGGCTCTTGGGTCTATAAGAGTTAAGTATTCCCTTGTTAGGAAACTTGCATTTATTTTCTAATCTCTTCCAGCAAAATTTTAACGGTAAATGTGTTGGGATATTGGAAAGCGGTATTTTAAATAAACGTTTTTTTTTTTAAATGGAGAGATACTAAGTTGTCGAGTTTTTGGTTAGGCAGGGATTCAATTGAGCAGAATTTTAAACTACGTAGTAGGATATCGAAATGGCGGGGTTATGAATGTCGGTATTTTGAAAAACGGAAGGTAATGGGCGGGGTATCGTCGCGAATCCGATTTTTTCATGTATAGTGAAACCTGTCAAAAACCTGTTCATCGGACCATCGACCACGGCATCACTCATTGAGCCTGTCCAGGTACTTTAAATTTTCGTTCGTCTTCGTCATTTGAATTGAAACTTGCGATGTCTGCGCTATTCAAGAAAGGTATTCTTGAACGAGATTGCAAATGTTGAACAAATCCAAGGAAATTAAATGTAGAGTTGATTTCGTCCTTAGGACATTTTTCGATAGAACTAATAGTTTTTCAGATACTTCAGAAAAACTCAAATTTCCCCCTCTTCGCCACCCTTCCCCTCTTAATGTGGCGCTCAAATTAGTGTAACTTTTTAGTGCGTATAGAGGGGAGGGTGTGCAACAATTTGGCATTGAAACTTTCCTCTTTTTTAGATGTTTGAGTTAAGCCCTTTTTCGGCTTAATTTCCCCCATACTATACTATACCGACAAAATGTCGTTGTGATGTTTTCTTTTCGAATTTATTTTTGGTGGTACCATTACCGATCGCTTTGGTTAGCATTCTGTTTTATTCTCGCTCCGTTGTGGCTATTTGATACCCAAAATGTCTCTATTCACTCTCTCACTTTCTTTGGCACAAGAGCACAAGAGAATTCTAGGTATCCAAATATCTGCCGCTGTCAAAACATTTCACCCTAAGGAATTTAGTTTTTTTTTTTTAATTTTAATTTAACAGCAAGAGTCAAGATTTTCAAAACACGATTGACAGTAAGAGTTCTACCCCTTGCAGTATTGCGACTGGACAAGCCGAGAAATTTTATACTCAGCGCCCGCTCTAACACTTAGGCCACCTCGGGTAAGACTTCAACTTTTCATTAAATGCATTGCCACTCTTTAAATTTGAATCTCATTCGAAAATACTTATTCCGTTCCTAACATTCGATACGAAAAAAGGAGATGGACTGAGACTGCAATATCGAAGACTAGATTTATGCTTGTACTTTTCAGGTCCAAACCGATGTCCAGGTGTCATTATTTAATATGGTTTTGACATCAAATCCTGAAGAAAGGACCTAATTTTTCGATGTTGTTTTCGCGAGGGTATTAAAATCCAAAAAGATTGAGCATAGATATAAGCTACACGATCTGCATGCGAGTTGAATGTAATCAAGAGAAAAATAAGATCGGCAATTTAAATCTTAATTGTTGTTATCGATTTAAATAACATTCTCCAACCCCCTAAAAAAATTCTTGGCTAAGATCATGAAGTTGAATTTTTTTTTTGCTAAACCCTCTGAACGAAATCATGGCTACGCCCATGAGCTCTGGGACGCTTTATGAATTTTTATCGTCTGCTGATTGGAAAAAAAATTTTCAGAGAAATTTTTAAAGTTAAAAACTTTTTTTTTTATAAAAGGGTAATTATTTTTAAGCTACATGTAGCTTGGCTAACTTGGGTAGTGCACCAGTGCATTGTTGAAAAATTAATAATTCTATATCTATATTTTTTTACCTTCAATTTTAACTCAAAAATCAAAAATACAACTTTTGTACTTAAATATTTTCACGGTGAACTTAAAATAGAAAAATTATTGAATTTGACGAGTATGTTAGGTTTTCAGCACAACGAAAACTAAACATCATGATGACCTAGTTTAGGTAAATTTTAATGATCTTCATTCTACTACAATTCTACTATATATGATATCGGCTTGGAGTGATGGATTCCCTGTGGCTAAAGCTCTTTTTCTTTCTTTTGCATACCGATCAGCATGTCAAAATTGATTGTCTCTCTGAAAGTACAAATAGACTAATACTCCAATCAACGAGGAGATTTTACCTTGCAAAAATTGGGGATGTCAAAATTGATTGTCTCTCTGAAAGTACAAATAGACTAATACTCCAATCAACGAGGAGATTTTACCTTGCAAAAATTGGGGATGTCTCAAATTTTTGATATGTTATAAAGACAAGTGGGGTAAGTTAAAATACAAGTTTGCGTCACTTTCCCCCTGTGCTCCCGCCGCTATCTTGAAAAAACCATCTAAAATCGGCTCTTTTATCAGTTTGCGGTCTATAACTCCTTCCCAGTCCGTTTCAGCACGAAATGTGCCGAGACAATCTTGTAGAGCACAACATTTCCTATAGATTTCATCTCACAAGTTTTACTCTATAATCAAAATTGGCAGAGTTATAGCGCAAAGAATATGCTAAAAATTCCAAAAATCATTACCAACAAATTTCAAAACATACTTGGAGAGCTCTATACTATACTGGATTAAAGAAGCCGTTGCCGACAGTTGGATTTCTAGCTACATTTGTTAAATACGTTTTTGGATTAGACCCTTGCTTGATTTCTTGAATACGTTTGTGACTTATTGACTTGAACTTTGTATATGGATTAGCTGTAAATTGTGTTAACACTCCTTAAATATAGATTTTATTTTAACTAAACGTGTGTGTTGTGAAATTGAATTCTCCTGCATCGGAAGTGGTCCGTCGAGCAAGACCACATACATTGCGCCCCACATTTGTTATTGGTACCTATACAATGCTTTTTTGTGAATTTGAAATTGGCACGATTTTTGATTTTTTTCTCCATTTTCTTGGCGCTATTACTCTGTTAATTTTGATTGTAGAGTACAACATCTTAGATTAGGTTTGTAGGAAAGTTTGTCCTCTACAAATTGTCTCGGCAGATTTTGTGCTCAAATGGACTGTAAAGAAGTTAAAGGCCAAAAACTGATGAAAGGACCGATTTTAGATGTTTTTTTTTTCAAGATAGCGGGAGCACAGGGGGGATAGTGACGCAAAGTTTGATTTTAACTTACCCCACCAGTCTTTATAACATATCAAAAATTTAAGACATCCCCAATTTTAGCACGCTAACCCCTATTATTTCGTCTTTATTGATTGGAGTATAAGAGGGGATTCAGACTATAGCCATAAATCTAGTAGATACAGAGAAATCCGTATACCCATTCACACTTTACTATCAAGATTTAAGCACACATGTGTTTGACAAGTCATAATTAGTGATATACATATTTCGTACGATTGTCAATCTCGGTGAATTTCCTTCCTTCTTCCTTATCTGTCAAGTTGTTCTTTTATCGTCAGTGTGTGAGATTTAGAGGCACAACAGCAAATCAAAATGCCAGAATTAACCGAAATCAAGCAGGACGCTACTCCAAGCACAGCCACCGAAGCTGAGGCCCGTATCGAAGACGACGCCAGCGTTGTTGAGTCAGAGGATGTGGACACAATTCCCGATTTATAGGATGCCAGCAACACCGCCACACAATTGGGTGGCGGCGTCACCGGTCTGCCAATGAACATGGTCTCTAAGGCCAAACAGTCACGCGGCGAGAAAAAGGCACGCAAAATTATGCTCAAGCTCGGATTGAAGCAAATTCAAGGCGTCAACCGGGTGACGATTCGCAAATCGAAGAATATTTTGTTTGTCATCAACAATCCAGATGTCTACAAGAATCCCCACAGTGACACATACATATATAATTTTCGGCGAAGCCAAGATCGAGGATTTGTCACAAGAGGCCCAACTTGCCGCCGCCGAAAAGTTGAAGGAAACCGCACCGGGAGCATCGGAAACTGCCGGCGCTACAACGTCCGCTAATGGCGATCCCCCACAAGGACTAATTTTTTTGTTTTCATTCCTTTAAGAGAATAATAATAATTGAAAGATAAAAACTCAAACTGAGCATAAATATTCATATGTATGTACAACACATTTGAATTGCCTATGTATATGGCACTACTCTTTCCTCCCACAAGGATATCAGGGACGCCTCTTCTGCTTCGCTCCACTTTTTCCGATTTTTCGCCGGTTGTTTTTCTTTTGTGAAGTTACACGAAGCACAAATACATATGTATGTTATGCAATGATATACATACATACATACATATGTATGTTTGATAACTCATTGACATATGTCTGCTATTATTGTCATCGTCGTCATAGATACTCGACATATTTTGCATACTCCATATTGTAAAAAATGCAATTTGACTTGATTCTGGTGAGGATTTGTGGAAATTTGACCGGATTCGAATGTATGGAAAATCTAGTGGATATATGGTGGATTTGTCGTAAATCATAGGATTAAGCTAAATCAACCCTAGTCTGAATCGCCTTTAAGACTACCTCCTAAAACTTTGGAACAAGCAAGGAAATACATAAACGAGTTTAAATATGTACTTTGGCAAAGTTCAGAGCATATTCCACACATTGAATTGAAATCTTCTTGATACTATTTTAAAAAGGATGCAGTTAGGTACACTGTCAAATTGACAAATTTTTGCCTTGTTTCTATGGGTTAGCTTAACCACAGAATTCTCTACGTCACATCATGCCTGTGATGTCTGGTATAGAAAAATGTATTTAAAAGTATTGGTATTACTTTGGGTGCGTATAAAAATTATAAGATAAAAATAAAAAATAAATAACAGGCGCGACAATCCAGCATTGGGCTAAGGCCGCAGGATGTGTTAGTGACATCTTATTTCCAAGAACTTATCTGTTTTTTGTTGAGGCAATGAGATCAGCATCACGCTCAGCAGTGTTATTTATCCCCATAAATGGGTACTCGTATAACATCTGGGTGAGATCATAGTCCGTCACAAGCTCGTGAAATCGAAAAACACCATGATCCACGGTGAGATTCGAACTCATGACCCTGTTGCACCGAAGGTGCGCGCACTAACCGCTAGACCAGCCAGACTAAATACATATATCAGATACAGACCAATATGTTCATATTAATTTTGAACATTTCCCAGTTTGATAGCAACAAATCCTCTAACTGAACATACATTATTTCTTCACTTGTCGGTCATACAGTTCTATCAAATTTTATTTTACTTTCAATCAACGAAATTCATGACGCAATTATTCGAACAATAGCACCATGAGCAAAATTATTGTTCTATATGTACATATGTACATATATATGTACCTACATATAAGACAACGTGCACAGATTTCTTGGCGAGTTGAAAAAAATCGCCCTAAAAGAAAACATTAAACTAGATCTCCATTAAAAACGAGGTCACAATAAATTGACAAAATTCACTTTAATTTGCTCTAGAATGAGTGTGCAACATCAACACAGAAATATTTTCTGTATAGTCAGCAACAGCAAATAATACACTTTTAGCGATATTTAATAACAAAAAAAAAAAACGGGCAACTACAATAATAATGTGACGACAACATGAATTGATCAAAGAAATAAAATTGTTGCTTGCTTGGTGGTCGAACAATAAATATTAATAATAATCATCAATTTCTATACACTATAGCGCCGTGTCATGGAAAAGTTCTTTTTCGCGCTCCAAGTGTTATTTAATCGGCACAGGTATCAGACAAATTTTGTATTGGAAATTTAAAGAAGTTGTAAATGTTTGTTTGTTCTTATGTGTGTGTATATACAATCAGATATAATAGAATAAATTTTAGCTTGTGCAAATATAATCATAATATAGAGGTGTATCAATTTAATAGGTATTTTTGTTATGGTTTAATTTTTTGAGTTAATGATATCAAATTACACATTTACGATGGCCTGGTTTTAATTAGAACGAACTTAAGATAACCCAATTTTCATATGTAACGTTTTTCTATGATGTATGCAATAGATACAAATTATATTGATATAAAGATGAGATGTCTGTTGATAACTTTGACGAAGTTTGAAAATAAAAGAGCATGCAAAATACATTGAATTCATCTTCAATATAAAATAAATCATATCATAACTATTGATGGATTCACGACATTTTTGAGGTTGTCCGGTTTTATGTAGAGATTTTGAAGAAATCACCAACGCATTTTAAATTTTCCTTTTTCCATAAACCCTTATCTTAATTGGAACATATCCAAATAATAGGTCCACCCACTCAGAGAAATATTCACTAATATTGAACGAAATATATTTAATTCAAACGATTTGCGCTTTTGATTTTGCTCCACACGCAAATGCGTTTAATTCTAACGAGTGGCGTTTCTTTCAAAAGCATAATGAGTTGTAAAAAAGCGTTTGAATTAAAAGAATTTACGTTTATCTGGAAAGAAGGAACCAGTCGATTTAAACGTATTTTTCATTGAATTAAACACTTATTCTTTTATTGTAAACGGGTAAAACATTTTAAATAAAAGACAGGCAATTGTATCAAACGTCTGCGTTTTCATATTGAACATTTTTGTTATTTAAAATAAACGAAGCATTCTTTTTAATGAAACGGTATGTATTTCAAAAGTAACGCATCCCGTTTTCATTTCATAGAAATTGCCCCATTTAAAATAATTGAGTTTTACATGGAATTAAAAGCAAACTCTGCTGAAATAAAATAATACATTCCGTTTGATTGCCCATTATCCATTCGATTAGATACTTACTGTTACCTGGGTTGACAAATCAATAAGGAATAAAACTTATGAAAACTTCAGAAAAACACTTTATTTTTTATTTAGGTCTAATTTTAATATGATTAATACATTACACTTTTATTTTAACACCCGCTAAACTTAATTTGCACGTGTGCAAGCGTACATTCCTCCAGATGAATGCAAAAGTACATTCTCGAAAACACTCTTAACATCGACGAAGATTCTAATACGCGTTTGTTGTTAGACACTACACATTTGTTTGGAATGAACACGTGAGACTCATCGGACCGGCCAGAAGTATTAACTACAACCTGTTGTGCTACGTTGAAACAAATGATATTTTGGCATCGCGTCCTTTAGGTACATATGTGTATTTGTTACGTAAAGGAATGTATACACATTACTATGTAATGCGGAATCTTTTGATTTAAACGACCGCCGTTTGGGGTTTAGCTGCTCTTTTGTTTTAAAAGAAATTCTCTTAGCGTAAATGAGAACTCGTTCAAATCAAACGATATTTTTCAAGCGAATTCTGCATTCAATTTAAATGTGGAGCTTTTAATATGAATGTGCGTTTTTTTCTCTCAGTGCCTCGACAATTTTATTTGAGACATGCATGTCCATTATAAAGGTCGAATCAAAGTTCTAAAATGAGTTAAGGCTACATATTTTGATAACAATCTATCAACTCAAAGTATTCATGTGTAATTATGGAATAATTCGCTTCACATATCGATGAAATCATAAATAGTCATAATAGTAGTTATCTACGAGTGTGTACTGTGCATTATTATGTGCAAACAAAACCCTAATAAAACCAAAGCATACTAATTTCAAAGAACCAAATATGTACTCATATCAACCAAATCCCCTAAATTGTTCTCCTCCTATCTCGCAGAATGCAAGGACACACATTTATTGGACTTTAATTTATTTGTAGTCATTCACGCTGTACAATCAATTCAATTAAACTAAAAACGTAAAATGTTCATATTTGTCACAGCTAGGTGGTGCTTTTCTTATCACCTCAAATAAAAAATGAAAACATACAAAATGTTTGGTTACCTTAGTTTGTTTTGCTCTTGGGCTTTATTATGTTTCTTTGGCCTTCACAAATACAACGAAACATACCTTCTACTTGTAAAGCGTTAGCTTGATTTGGTTGTTGTTCAATATTCTCCCTGCTCGAAAAATAAAGTAATAGAATATAATACGTACATAATATGCACACTTATACACATGCCGTGTATTCTATTACTTATTCGATGGACATAAACGTTTTTAAGCGCCCTATCGAGGCTTCCATTTTTCTTCTAGTGCTGTTTTCATTCTCACACTAAAGCTTTGCCTTGCTTAGTACATTATATGCATATTGACAAGACCACATATAGCCTCAATGAATAGACAAAATTGAATTAACATATAAAACAAATTTTCTTGTATGTAAATAGATACCATCGTCATTGTCAAATTGCTTCCTTCGTTCGTTTTCAATGTTTCTCAGATACATTTTACATTTCTCAATGCTCTTTTGGTGAGTACATGTGTACATATTTGAATTTCTGTCAACACATTAAACTAATCATCACCCTGTTTGTGCAAAATACCAAGTTCGTATGAATAATAAAAAAAATAAATATATACACAAGTGAGATGAGTAGCGTACTTAATATTTTATTAATAAATATAGAAACGAAAGAAAATAAGTTCGTCTCTTTGTATACAAATGTACATAATGCACATCGTACATTTGTGAATCTGCATATGAGTACTTACATGGTTATTGGTAATTTGACGGATTCCTTACTGTACGTTAAAATCACGTCAAAATGCAACGAAATGAAGGCATAAATATTTATAATATCGATTTTCAAATTTTACTGAAATATGTACCTGAATTTTTGTGGTTTTAAAAGAAAATTGCTATTTTTGACTTTTGAAATTAACAAAAAGTTCTAGAATATTGTATTCAACTTAATATTTTGTTTAAGCGAACACTATGGCAGATATTTCATTTAACAAATTTTATAAAAAAATCGCCTTTTTTTTTCAATGCAAGAAAATAATTTAATTTTTTGATTACACGCAATTTTTAATGTAGTTACTCAAAACAAATATAAAGCGCAAGTCGTGTTTTCTCTTTGGAAAAGCATCTTCATACACCTTTTTGCAAAGCTTACGCAACGAAGATGTTTCCTTAAAAAAAACATGACTGGCGCCGTATTTATTTTGAGTAATTTTAAATTAAAATTGAATATAATAACACTAACAAACTTATTTTTAATATTTTTTTATTAAAAAATTAGTGGTTCTTAACGTTTTGTACACGAGTGACCACTTGACAAAAATAGGTTATCGGACACGGACCACCAAATTGCAAATCTGCAGATACCTCCAAAAACATGAGCATTACGGAATACCACCAAATCATAATCGCCTCCGTTATTTTGAATAGGGAAAAAGAAACCTTGACAATAAACAATTAATTAACAATTAATTCAAAGTATCGCAACCCTTTAAATCTATGTTTTCGCATGAATTGGCGTATTAGATAACAATGTAGTCAAATATGACCAAACGGATATCGGTGGTGTTCTATTCTGCTTTTAAGACAATATCCCAAATTATTTTCTGTGACAGAAATTGATTTGAAAAGGACCGATTCTCATGAGTGCGGGTCAGATTCAGTATTTACTTAACTATTATGATTAATCAACGACCCTTTCAAATTCTATGCTCGATTTTTGTATATGACTTTAAATATGGCATTCGAATAAAAAGTCAGTTTCTCGATAGACAAATTTCTCGACAATGAAAATTGTTAGGCATAGGTTAAAATCACACCATTTCGGATATTTGCAGAACATTACACTTTAAACGACCACAAGCGATTTTTACCGACCATCACAAAAAGGCTTTGCATTTTTCAATCAGGGACAGGTCGTAACGACACCTGCTCGCTCGCTCGATGACTCGGAAGATGAATATATGTAGAGAAATTATACTATTCTATTACGATTGCTGGGGGAAAGTTATATTCACTTAACATCGTTCATAACCGCTGCCGCCTTTCTATCAGAGAAAATTCAAGTTACACTTTTGAGAGCTAAACACGATTTGACATGAAGAAACAAGCGTTCTCACGTGAGATATCTTACCGTGGTTTGGCCTGATAAAATACCCACACAATACCCCTCCGTTCATTTTGGACAGGCTTCTTCAGCTCTATCTTCCCATTCCAATCAACAAGGAGGCCAAATCAGCTGCCCAAAATACATGTGCACCCATATGCCCATATATGTTATAACTATAAGACACATGAAACAACCCATCAGTTACGTTAGTTCTCTCATTAGTAAGTATTTCAGTGGACGAAACCAGAGAATAAGCGGCTTGGTTAAGGTGACAAATTCAAGATATTCATAAGAGACTCAGAATAGTTCAATTTCCTGAACACACAAAAAAAACAATAACATTTTAAAAACATTAATCGTCGCACATTATACCATTCGCTCATAGAGTGAAAGGGTATATTAACTTTGTCATGAAGTTTTAACGCATTGAAGGAAGTCCGTTTGTCCGTCTGTTGCGACGCGTTTTGCTCGGCCAATTTAAAACCTATGAAGCTGAAATTTTGCAAAAAATGTTTCTTTTTACTGCAGCCAGTTTGAATGTTTAAATCGTTAAAATCGGACAATGGGGTCGTGGGGCCGCCATACAAACTCAACTCCCCAAATTAGGTTCTTCTAAGAAAAACTTTTTTTTTGTACCAATTTCAACCAAATTTCACGCAAATGTGTTTCTATTGATAACACAAAATATATGTAAGATTGGATAAAATCGGACCATGGGGCCTTGGGGCTGAATACAAACCCAACCCCCCAAATTAGGTTCTTCTAAGGAAAACTTGTTTATTTGTGCACCAATATCAACCAAATATCACACAAATGCGTTTCTATTGATGACACAAAACATATGTATGGATCAAATCGGACCGTGGGGTCATGGGGCTGCCATACAAACTTAACCCCCAAATTAGGTTCTTCTAAGAAAAACTTTTTTCTTTGTGCACCAATTTCAACCAAACTTGACACAAATGTGTTTTTATTGATGACACAAAACATGTGGAAGAATTGATCAAATCGGACCATGGGGTCATTAGGCTGCCATACAAACCCATCGTCCCATTTGGGTTCTTCTAAGAAACATTTTTTTTACACCAATTTCAAAAAACCTTGAATTAATGTGTCCGTATCAAAACAACAAAAAATGTCAAAACAAATGGGCCCATGCTCCCGCATCTCCCAATAAAATTTTCTGGGTAAACATTTTTATTTGCCCACTTATTCCAACCAAACATCACACACATATTGTTTTGTCGGCGCAACGGAACTTTTGTGAACACGGATGGAAGTAATGGGGGGGGGGGGGGGGTTAAATACAAGTCGTAGGTACGCCCGAGTAAGCTTTTAGCTCGAGGAGAGCGAAGGGTCGGCCGCGCTCGAAATTAGCCTCGGTCTCGTTTTAATTTTGCTTACTGAAGACTTTCATTAAATACTACATAGCCTCGTCCTTCGGTTTTGAAACATCGGTTTGAAAAAAAATCTAGCAAATAAAGTTTGAGCTGCGAAAAAAATGAAAACACGTTAAAATTGAAAGAGAGTGGACAACCTAAGGTCGTCTAAGAAGGGACCACCAGTGGTCCGCGGATCACCATTAGCCATTGATTTGCAATTTTCTTTAAAAAAAACATAGATTTTAACATATCTGAGTAATTTCTGAAAACTGTTGGAACATTTATGCCTTTATTTAGTTGTATGTATTTTGATAATTTACCGTACCGAAAGGATTAAGTCGAATTACAAATAACCCTGTCTAGTTCCATATAGTATTGTGCATTTTATATTCGTATCTTTTTTTGACAACAACAATTCACTATTACATATAGATAGATATAGAGAGAGATAGTATGTGTACATTGTACATTCTCATGTCGCGCTCTGACATAGTTGATAGTCATAATGTAGTACCTAGGTCAGCGTGTTAATGAAATGCCGCGACAAGTGGGATCGTAAAAAGCTACTACTCGCGATATCTAGTACAATATAGATACAGACATACATACAAATGTGCATTTACTCGTACTCGTTCTCGTACATTCTCATGACCATGGTCAAGCTACAAAACGCGAGAGTAACTTTGTTTACGCTTTCAAGATAATACAATATGATGCACATATAAAATACTTAAAATATCGCAAATGTATGTATAATGCTTGAAACTTTGGGTAGGTACTTATCATTCTAAAGAAAAATATTTTGCTAAATGCACTTGCAATTATTGCAATTGCTCAAAACACCGAAATTTTCTATTTAAGTCCATATGCTCACAATTACTTAATTATAAGATTTGAACTCACCGCAGTTTTACCGATGTATAGTATATTGCTCACAACAAAATAAAGGCCACTTCGCCTTTTATGTTTCATGAATACAGTACAAGACACTTAACCGTAGTAAAGGGAGCTGGTACCATTTCGAATAACCAAAATTCAAGTTAATTCATAGCTCCGAATTTCTCAAAATTCAACACATTTTAGGATTAGTGTATCAAGTAGGGGATGGTTTTAGCCTTTCCTTTGCCTATCAACTGCAGTATTAGCAGTGTTGCCAATTGGAAATTTAAAATACGGCTAAATTTAGCCGGAAAACCGGCTATATTTTTTTTTAAAACGGCTAAAAATCCGGCTAAATAAATTTCACCGAGAAAAACGGCCAAAAAACCGGCTAAATCATACGAAACAGTCACATTACGAAAAAATATAGTAAAAAACTGATTTTAATAATTTTATTTCTTTTCTGGAGTAGGTACTACCCGTAAACTATCCTTTAGGTAGATTTCTTAGTTTTATTACATATAGGCCCCAATCGCTGGCACTATAGTCAAAATATACTTTGTTCGGAGTTAGATAGCTCAACTAGTCATAATTTTTGTATACAGGTACATAACCACATTAGGTTCGAAATTGTGGAACATAAAATTCGTAAAAGGAACGTCTAATACGTAACTATGGGCAAGGGCAACCGCATTTATGTTTGGATATCTTACCATCATCGCACCTGAACAATCTTATATTTTGATAAAAAATTTAACCATTTTAGGCCCAAGACACATATCCATATTATTATGACGATAATCCATCATGATGATGAAAGTTTGAAATTGGAGTGACACATATGCTTTCGTCATTTACTTTTGACGTTTGGTGAAAATATCCCTCACAATTGCGATATTTTGATGACCATTCAGTTCAATAATTTGAGGACACACTTTTCTTAAAGAATTTGAATAGAAATGTGTAAAGATTGATAACTAATTTAATATTTTTGTAAACATTCTTGTTCTTTAATTTTACAACAGATGGCGTCCCCAGCCATTATTGAGCAAATGATGGTCCAAATGCGTAATTTGGAACTCGTGCTAATGATGATAAATTTGCGTCATTCGCAAATATGTGTGTCAAGCTTGTTATTCATTTTCGAATTTGATCCCTCCAAATTTTATTTTATTTTCCACAGTTACGAAATTGATGTTCCATTGTTGATGTCCCGAAATTACGAATTTGATGCTCCAAAGATACGAAATTGATGTTCCAAAATTATGAGCTTGGCAGGGAAATGGTATAGAATTTTGGTAAATTTGTTGCTACAAACCCAACAACTAAATGTAACGCATCTACAAAAATGTGTAGTTTCTATGAATCGTCAGACGTTGTGCAAGTAGCTTGCCCAGTAAACTAAAAAAAAATAATTTAAGTGAGTATATAATACGGGGGCAACTTACCCCCTTCTTCAGCACTTAGCTTTTGTGCTGAAGAAGGGGGTAAGTTCCCCCCGAAATATATAAACACTTAAATGTAATTTTTGTAATTTACTGGGCAAGCTACTTGCACAACGTTAGTGTTGAACACTACAAAGTTCCGGCGATATTATCAATATCTATGAATCGCGCTATAAGGTTTTAATCCTTGTACTTAATCTGGCATGATTACATTATCTGTGGTAAAGAATTATTGATACTTTGAAAAATGGAAAAATGTTAAGTTACCTCATTCTCCGAGAATTGCTCAGCAAAGAATTTAATCTAAGAAACTGTCTTCCATTTTGTAAATTATTCAGCATATTGGTGGTTAGTAAATTACATGCTTAAGGTACGTTGTCCTCGACGCGGCCGCACGATAGCGACTCGTCGTCGTGTCGAGGAAAATGTACCTTTAGACTAGGTACTAATATCGTCAGTTTACGTGAAACCCATTACCCTAAATTTATTGAAAAAAGGCAAGTTCCCGCGGCCAATTTTTCCCAGGAGACATAAATGCAAATTTTCCTCTAGGTGGACATAGTAGGTACTTACCTACCCTAATACACGATAATAAGTGTATGAAGAAATAATTTCACGGCGATTAATTATTTTGTTTGTGATTATTGAAAAAATGGTTGTAGTTTCAAAGTAAAAAAAAATCATAAAATACCTTTAGCCGGAAAAACGGCCGAAGAAAATCAATTCCGGCTAAAAATCCGGCCGGCCGGAATTATAAATTTCTTCCGGCTAAACAGCATGGTTTCCGGCTAAATTTGGCCGGAAAACGGCTAAATTGGCAACACTGAGTATTAGTATACATAGGTTGCTAGATGCTAGATAGTTGTTTTCTGCTTTGTACTGTTTTCGGTACCGGCTAATAGTTGTCGACAGTTTAGGTTAAACGGGGTTACACTGAACTTTCTTTTTAACCACACCAAGACAAAACGTCCAGAATTTTTAACCGTTATCTTACCGAGACACTCTGGTGAATCTAATCATTCCCATTATAAGCTCGTTGACTGTGCACTAACGGGAAGAAAGTGGTCCAAGAACATAAAAAGTTAGTTAGTAGTTAGTAAAAAGTTATTTTGTTGTGAGGAGTATATCTACCAAACTTGTATTCACGACTACTACCAATTCTTAGATTTGGCAAGCTTGGATGGATGGGTATTTTCGTTGTCATTTATTAAATATTCGATTTAATATTAAATTTAGAAATTGTCACGTGTCATCACCCAAACCAAACCAAATTATTATTATACATAAATTATTATCAATTGGGGGCAACACAAAAACTATCAATGGAATTTTTAAATCCATATATATAGCAGATAGAATGAAAGTATAAAGTAAAATTTAACAAACACTTGTGGATTTTTTTTTTATAAATTTGGTATTGTCAAACAATTAAAACTAAACCTATTTTTCCTTTTCTTTTTATAATTCCGTTTCTAAGTTCTAAGTTTTTTTATACAACATAAACACAAGTCATTACATCGTTTTTTGTTCTTCTTTCTTTTTTATGTATTCAAAAATTTCACAAATGGTTTAACGAAGTTGTACAAATGCCTCAACCTTTATAATTACGAAGCTGTGTACACAATTTTTAACATTTTTTCAACACTTTTACGTAAAAATCATAGATTGTTTTGAGTCAGGGCTAATAATACAGATGGCTTCCTTATCTCAAGCCCCCATATTCGGCCAAATTTTCATGTAAATTGAAAAAAAAATTAAGTTTAAAAAAACAGTTTGAAGGCTTTCTGAAATTTTTAGTGTCTTAGCGGCAGAAATTACAGCCGTTAGAAGATTCGACTCAAGAAAAAAAAACAACGCAAAGATGGGACCAAGCGCAAACGGGATCAAACTTTCATAGGACCAACGAGCAAAAAAACCTAAAGAAGGAACGAAGCGCACATGAGGTCAATTTGGCAGGCTTATCATAAACAATATCGCAAAATGGATGACCAAGTGCAAACTATTTTTAGAATTTTGTTTTTATAAAAAAAGCAGTTTGCTTGATGCGATGTTGCCATGCAAAAAAAAATCAAAGAGGGACTAAGCCCCAACGTAGTGCACAGTAAACGACATTATAACCTAAATTTTCATTTTGGGTTTCACCAATATACAAAGTTTTAACATTTATAACCAAAATTGGTAGGTAAGTACACGGTCAAAGTCGCTGTTGCGTTGGGTGGGAACAAGGTTCAGTAACTTGGAAATGCAGTTGCAGACTGTTGCAATTCCGAAACATTGATTTTTGCTCATTCTCCGAAAATATGCCATATTACACAATTGTTAAACGAAAATCGTAAACATTGATTTCATTGCGGAGAAACATCACATAATCAAAATGTTCCGTCGACCAACTCCGAGACTCTCACGGACCACCGGCTGGGAAACAGTGATCTAACGGGACTGGTATTTGCTCCCGCTTTTTATTGTCAGAAAGATATAGCAAATATCACAAGAAAACAAAAATCATACACTGAACCACATATTACACAATCCACAGATAACCAAGGAGGAGTGTATCACTGATTTACAAGTGCTTAAGTTCAATCATATTTTCTTGTACGAAAAGAAATAATAATAATAATAATAATAAAATATCAGTTTTCTCATTTTTTCAAAACTCCAGAATATCAGATACATACATTACATAATGTACATAGTAGAGCTCGGATATCCCGAATTGGGACCGAACCCTTTTCAGATTATCGAATTGTCCGAATTTTCTAAATGCACCAAATGCCACTTCACTTTTGTGGACAGTAGGCTTGTTAATCCGTTCTAATAGGGAGAACTTTTGTGTTTCCGATATTTTCCGCTATATGGTGGACGGTAAGTTAAGTGTCGCTAGTGGCAGGGACGAAGCCAGGGGAGGGGTCCAGGGGGTCCGGACCCCTCCCGAAATGTTTTGAATGGGCTTCGAAATTTCAGTGACGACATGAAACATGGACACTGTAATAAGTTACCATCGGGATTTTTCTATGGAGATTCCTTCCCGTAATTTACTCTTTGCTATAGTGAAAATACAAGGTGGCAAGAGCATAAGCATTAATGGGGCGACACAGTCCAGTGTAATTATAATCAGCTGTGGCTGTGACGCGGCTTGCAGTTCTAAGTCGATTCTCCTCGTTTCTATCTCGTTTGACTAAATTGATTTGCTCGAGATTGCAAATTTGATGCAGTTTGATCTAACGAATAAAAAACATTAAATTCATATTTAACCGTTTCCATAAAATTTGGACTAGTATTCGGCTTACGACGAGGGTAACTACATTCATATGCAAATTACTTTATCATAGATTTTATGTCATTTTCAATTAATGGCCATTACTTAAAAACTAATGATTCACTTTAGTTCGTTTGATATGTTCATTGAAAGATTCCATCAGTTGTTTCATTGTGTGTGGTTTATTTCATCAAAATCGCTAATCCATGAACGCCTCGGCAAAAAATTCGACGGAGTGTGACATGGGCATTGGGTAGATCAAGAAGACATTCTTCCTATGAATTGCCGGAGCGTGGATTCGAGTTTCACTGCCACCATGGACGTTTGTGTTTTCTTTATCAAAATGCTTCTATATACGACAGCCGGTTCTTCGATGTAAAGCGCCCTAGAGCTACCCGTTGTCATGTGGATAAGAGCTGCAAAAACAATTGAGGCTATTTCCGCAAACGCCTTCGTTGATGAAAGAACAGCATCTCACGTATGAATTTTTAGAATTTTTTATCAATTTTTGAATCAAATCTTCCGCTTTTCAATCTGTTTAAAGGTTCCCGCGATACGTGAGATCATTATAGTAGGTGGGTTTTTTTTTTCTATCGGGTACAGGAGAGAACAGCACAAATTCCTTACAAATTTAACAGTTTTGTTCTATATAGAAAAACTCGTAACCAACTTCATGTTCAAATTTGTAAGAGAAGTTGCTCTGCCCCGTACTGGATAGGCAGAAAAACCGTGTCAAAGTCATGATTTTCGTGACTCTAAATTGTCACGAACTATGCGTTTTAAGAGTTTCAAATAAATGAACGTTACGAATTTTTCGGAAGAGAACTGTTGTGGTTCCTTTATTGCCCGTTATATGGCGGATGGTGAGGTAAGTGTCGCTAGTGTCGATAAAAAAGGAATTCGTATATCGAGAGCTGATAGCGTAACGTTCCCTAAATATTAAGTCAGTGTAATTCGTGAATATATTATTGGTCAAATAAAATAGGTCGAAATCTAGATGATCAATGGAGGCATGGTTCTTCTGAAAATTGCGAAAGGTTTAATAAAGTCTCAAAAATTTGAAACCACTTTTTTTTTCTCTTAATAAATGAAGTGACTTTTCCTGAACGATCGGATAATACTATATCCTCTAGAATCAATACCAAAACTCTAATTTCAAAAAAAAAAAATTCTTTACCTGGTATTGAGCGTTGGACCCCTCCCGAAACCAAATCCTGGCTACGTCCCTGGCTAGTGGCGATAAGAAGAACAAGAAAAGTCTTCTTACGAGAACTGATAGCGTAATATCCCGAAAGTTGCCGCGGACCACCAATTTACAAATGTGTCGAGAACCATTAAAAACATGTCAAGTCTTGTTCTGCATACCACTAATGTGTGATCGCATTACACCTCGGTAATATCAATAGGAAAACTTATCCCAACTAACAGAATTAATTCAATTAATATTTTAAACACAACTTTTCATAGTCTTGTCAGTCAAAATTTTTGATTGAAATCGCAAAAAATGCCACATTGAGGTGGAGAAAAAAGTCCAAACGGGATATCGCTTTTAAGACAGTCATCCAAAACGAATAGGCTAACGGACATCGTCTGCAAAGGACTGTGTCTCTGGGTCTGACTTTGCTTGGTCTGAATGAATTGCTTTCTTTTTCGTTTACGGGGAAGACAAATGTGTAATCTCCAAATTCGCCCTTGTATGGGCTCATTTGACAGAGCCTGAATCCATTTTGATCCATATGGATTCGCCGTGTATGTGCTGCTTATGAAGCCTCGTAGTTTCTTCGTCTAAACTGAATATTTCTATCGAGCTCTCCATCATCATCGTTTTCTGGCTTAGCGGAATTATCTTGCGGTCTTCACCTCCTTGGAGTTGCGATCAGAGTTCATTGGTTGTCAGTCTAGTTGTCTCAATAGAATAAAATAGTATCACGAATTTTTCAAAACGTCCATTGCTCTTCGTGTAGTTTTTACCACTTACTGAGTGCATCTTCCATTTCATCAACCAAGAAAAACTCCGATGTTTTTGGTATTTTAAAGCATGCATATCATAGCTTTATTATGAGAACCACAGCATAGCTTTCACGAACTACATACGGTCACCTTGGCGACCACTAGTGGTCCTCGGAACACTGGTTAAGAACCGTTGATCTAAATAATTTATCAAATCGATATGCGCCGACATAGTAAGACCTGTAAATGAACTACATATGTACATATGTACATATATCAAACGTGTAAGTATTTTTGATCAAAATTCAACTCTTCCTTTGTCTTAAATTGATAAACAGTTTTATAAAAATCGTTCGAAAAATGAAAAGTGTAAAATGGGTTGCCCCACAGTGGGTTCCATAGCTTTGTAGCCAAACTTTGTACCCACTGTGTCTACAAACCATTAGATTGCTAACTTGAATGGGTTTCTTGCGTTTATAGTATAGTATGAATTTTAAAATATACTAGAATCGATTTACTCTTTCATGTTATAGAAATATGTTTTCTATTATATTAATTTTACTACAGGACGGTGTAAATTGTACTTGTAAAAATTAACTTTTTTCACTTTCCTGTGGCAAAAGGTCTATTTTGAATCAGTGCTAGTGCGGAAAAAATAATGAAACAGTAAACCCGGCTTGCCCACCTCCAATCAAGGATTAAGTAGTGTCCTTTTGGGACCTTTTTTTTTTACCAAAATGAGTTTTAGACTCCTTGCATCATACTGGTTCCAAAATAACGAAACAAAAAATTTGAAGCCCTGATTTGGGATTGATATTTTATTTTGATTGTACTATATACTTTTGAATTAATTTTACCATGTAAATGATCTTAGTATGTGCATCTGCATATGATTCGAGAATCTGACAAAAATACTCCAACTGCTCAACTGTTTCCTGTATTTACACATATCAATCTAGTAATGTACTTACGAGCAAGTGTAACTATGTAATATGTTATTGGGAAATTTACGCTATTAGGAAAATACAAATTTAACGGTGATCGCATATACTCGCACAACCTAATGTTCATGCACGCATGCATGTAATCGGCCATGTTTTATTTTCAAAAGTTTCAATGTTTTCCCAACGCAAACGCATGGCGCGAATCTAAAGAAAAGCTACCGCGACGCAGTCAAGTATTCTGTCTATACACATTAGCTTTGGTACGTATGTATCTTAATGCAAACAATATTCCTAGTGCTCTGTAGTATAAGCTTAGGTATGTAGATAGGTAGGAGATTGAAAAAATATTTTGACAAATATGTTTTTGCATTTTTAAACAGAAATACATTTTTTTATGGTTTTGGCATGAGATAGTCCGTTCCGAGAAGGATAAAATTTCTATATGTATAAAAGTTCTCTTCTTTCAATGTAAATTAGTCAGAGAACTGACATCTTTCTAATGAAAAATATTATAAGACCTGTGACTTTTTTTACCCTGACACTTTCTTTTCTATTTTACGCAGTGATATTTGCCGTAACCTCTTTTCTAACATGAAGTCCTCCCATTTTACTGCTATGTATTTTACATTTTTTCTATTTCTTACCAAGCTTGTTTCACTAATTTTCTCAAACACTGTAGTGTACCACAATATACTATTATTTACAATAATCTTGATCATGAAAAATATAAATGCGTTGCGTATGGTTACGTGCGATGTATATTGTGTGTGCCCATTTCAAATTCAAAGCCTTGTAACCATGGCCTGCTATTGAAGATTGGCTTACGTTATAATTCAATGCGGGTTTGCGATATTAGACGTTAAATTTTTTTCAAGTTCGTCTGTCGTCATATAATATATATAGTGCATTTTTATGGTTACATAGACGCACAAAGATAACAACATATACACATATTTCATGACATTCAAATAAGGCTTTTTGGAGATGATTGCTGCTGTTACCTTAAAAAAATACACATTTTGTTTATTTTTGAGCCAGCTTTTTGCTATTTTGCGAAAAATCTGTATGTGTAGTCATCTCAAGAAATCAGTCATTTTGTAACAAGATATAAGTAAGTATATGTATGTATTTGAATACAATCGGACAGTTAGCCAGACAAAACACATCAAATTTATCAGACAAACGATTAGACGGTTAATCTCTATTTAAACTTTTGTTTGATTTTTTTTAATGATTTGTCGGGGCTTTTGCTATTATTTCAAGCATTATAATTAACAAAAAAAAACTTTCTGCGCGATCTTTTTTGGTCTAACAATTAACTAAAAAAAAAACTAACTTGTAACACCCATGACAACTTTATGTACTATGAATTTCACTTTTCATCATACATATTTTCTTTGTCATGAAGCACTTAATTTCGACTGCTTTTTCTTGTTTTGTCATAGAGTATGTTCATATAAGTGAATATGGTCTGACTATAATTGCGAAAATTTCAATAAATTTCAGGTATGTCTCAGACGCGAGTGATCTTTTACTAATTGTCACTAAAATGACGAATCGTGATAACGCATATCTGATGTTCATTGTGTTAATGCCGCGGTACGCGGCGTTAAACAATACATACAAAATTTTATGCGCGGGTATGTACATGTAGTCAGCTGTTGTATACACTTTTTTTTTAACCTTCAGTTGGCGGATTAATGAGTTTAGTGGGTCAGGTTCAGTGTATAGTTATTCTGATAACCTAATAAAATGTGCGTATAAGTATATTATGTACATGCAGAAAAAAAATGGTTTGATAGGAATAATTGTGTGAATTATGAGATACACATTAGAGTAAGCCAGGCATTGTAGATGTTTCACATTGAGATTGCCCAGCAAAAAATTGAAGGCTTATTTAAGGCTTGTATCCATACGCTGTATACCTTTGAAGTAAGGGAAACCTTCGGTAAGGAATTACGCGTTGCAAAGGCATTAACCTGTCAGATGCCTTACCGAAGCACAGGCCATGTCATTGGCGATAAGGTTTAAGCTCAGATACGTAACTTTTACATTATAATAAAACTATTTAAGCCTTTAAAAAAGATTTAGCAGTAGCTTTAAATAAGTTATACGGATGCCTGAAAAAAAAAAGATTATAATACCTTTTCATATCCTTATGTAAATGGTTTGATAATGTTTAGAGAATTATAAAAAATTGTGATTTTTCTGAACTATTATGGCATTATTCTTCACCCCCCCCCCCCCCTTGTGGGACATAGTGCATATCCGCACATGCCCGGAAATGTTTGACCACGCCGAGATTCGATCTCCGCACCTCTAGATTACTAACATCGTGACTCAACCAACTGAGCCACAGAGCCTGTCATAGCAATCTCCTCGCAAAATGATACTTAATTTCAATTTGGAAAGAAACTTAAAATAAGACTTACTTAAGAACTAAATATATTTTTAATAAGGGAATGGAAAGGTTTTCAGAAAAAAACATTTTAGATACCTTATACAAAGGCTTACAAAAACTTTAAATTACTGAAATGTAATTTTGTCTTATTTCTGGTATGAATTAAAGTTTGAACTAAATTATAAAGAGCCTTACGTAACCATTATTATAATTACTATTTATACTGTCTGGAAGTAAAGCTGGCAATAAACTAAAGTAAGTCTGAATTGTGCCTTAGTTTAATATTAAACAAAGCGAACGCGAATTATCCATGACAGAAAGAAGCAATAAAGCTTTCGTAAGAATTATTATAAGGCCAAAGCTAAAATCGTTTCCCTTACCTATTCCTTAAACCTGACAAACCTGATCAGATTTTTTGCTGGGTGGTTATTATAACAGCACATAACGTATTTGTACCTATATGTAAAGTGATCGAAATTGTTACAAATGTACATATGTATGTGTTTCGAGTAATCTTAGAAATGACCACCAAATTATATTTTTTATTATTGTTTTGCGGCTAAAGTAAGACCATAAATTTTTTTTTATTAGTTTTCTGAAATATGGTTCGAAAACTATTTTTATAGTTTTCCATTTTTATTTGTACGTATTTATTATTAGCGAAGTATGAAATCTAGGTTAACGCATTTTTCAAGAGTATTGGTTGGTAAAATATGAGTTGCGTTTTTGGATTTTTTTACTTCACGGTTGGGCTTAGAGCTTTTTATCGAATTACTTGGTGGGGTGGCGATATATAATACGCACTGGTATTCACACAAAACAAAGCTAAATTTCAATTTTCCTTTTCGTTTGAGGACGGTTTCAAAACTTTGTATTCAATAAAAGCTCCCGGAAAAATCTCGAATTGAATACATAGGGCGTTTTCACATTGTAAGACAGAACCGTACGGCAAAAATGGCCCAGAGTCCCGTCTGATTTCATTTATAAAGAACTGTAGGACAGTTCGGAGAACCGAAATCAGCGTCAAACAGCTGAATATCATTTTTGTAGAACGAATGTGAGTGTTTTCTGTTTAAAAGTGCAAAAATTTTGTTTTACCTACCTAGTATGTATTCATTTTCTTACATTTTTTGCATTAAATTAATAAACGAATAAGAACATCGAGCAGCTAAACAAACAGAATCGTAAAGGTCCGTGTTTGTAGAAACGACTCATGTGATGATCACTCAGCGATCGTAGTTTTGCATCCAATTACGAGCCATATTTGCATATTTTTTAATGTAGCTACATTCCTTATCACGACTATAACCTAAAGGAACACGTCTGTACAGGGTGTCCGGAAACTGCCGCATAAACGCACCGGATTGCGATTCCTCAGTTGATTTCCAGCAAAAAAGTTGTACGGAACATACCCCCTCAGCTTAACCCTTTAGCTGCCACAGGCATTTAATGATTTTTGAAAAAATCATTTTCTTGCACGACTTAAATCCTAATATCTCCAAAGCTAGACCAGCTAAAATAGTGAAATAAAATGATTATAACAGCCAACCAATTTACCTGTAAAATAAAACTAACCACGCTAAAATCGGAGAAGAGGTTTGGTTTTTACAGAGCTTCAAAGTCAAATTTGCGTGATTTGACCCAAAAACAATCTTTTTTTCCATCTCAACTTTCTCCAACTTCTGCCAAGGTGAGGTGCTTGTACGATTCTTTTAAAAATTGGCGCATAGTCTAACGATCATTTCTTTCTTACATCATTTTATTCTAGCTTCGTTATTTCAACCGTTTTAATGTCTTAAGTGCAAAAAACTAGGGTTAATTTTGGCTCGGTTTCCACATACATTGAATAGATTTTACCAATTGCAGATCTTTAGGAGCACTGTGAATTGAATTGTATTGAATTCGAGCTAAAATTAACCCTAGTTTTTTGCACTTAACGTATAAAAACTGTTAGAAGTAATGGAGCTAGATCAAAATGATGTAAGAAAGATATGATTGTAAGACTATGCGCCAATTTTTAAGAGAATCGTACAAGCAACTCACTTTGGCAGAAGTTGGAGAAAATTGAGATGGAAAAAAAGATTGTTTTTGGGTCAAATCACACAAATTTGACTTTGAAGCTCTGTAAAAACCAAACCGCTTATCCGGTTTTAGTGCGGTTAGTTTTATTTTATAAGTAAATTTGTTGGCTGTAATAATCATTTTATTTTACTATTATAGCTGGTCTAGCTTTGGAGATATTACGCTTTAAGTCGTGCAAGAAAATTATTTTTTCAAAAATCTTTGAATGCCTGTGGCAGCTAAAGGGTTAAGCTGAGGGGGTATGTTCGTACAACTTTTTTGCTGAAAATCACATGAGGAATCAAAATCCGGTGCGTTTATGCGGCAGTTTCCGGACACCCTGTATAGAAACTATAAGCAATCAGTGCTCTAGACCAGTGGTTTAACTGCGATCGCTGAGCGATCATCACATGAGTCGTCTCTACGAACACAAACCTCTTCGACTGCAGTGAAGGTGCTCCGCTCCCGCGTCAGGAGCTTTCTTGAGTTTAAGAGAGCTTTCACGAATAATTTCTCATTGTGCGATACTCGGTATTACTGCGGGGATGTCAAAATGAAATGAATTGAGTGATACATTTTAATCAAAACTGGGCTTACAATTTTTATAGAGATTGAACAAAAACAAAGCTTGTTGATGCTTTCTTTTCCGTGGCCAGGTCAAAGAAACACAATGTGTATCAGCACAAATGCGTAATAATAAAAATGTGAGGCGATAAAGAGTCGGTGGAATGGAAACTTAAACTATGTATTTTAGAAATCTTCCTCTATGCTCTATAAACAAATTTCTAACGGATATTTGAGGAACATTTGTGGAAGCCGTCCTTTTTCGATCAGGGAAATATTAGGTCTCTTCGTAAAGTTGATTAATCCCGAAATTAGGTTCAGGGAAAAGTTGTTAGTTTGCCGAACCTTATAATTATCTGCCACGGATGTATTATAATTCGCGTCCACATCTTTCAGGTTATGGGATAAGAACATCTTGGATTGAGCTTTATTAAGAAAAGAAGGCCAAGCTTTAAAGACCCCGAAATCTTGTATTTGGTGAGGAAATCACTTCAATTCAATTCAATTCAATTCAATTTATTCGGTTCAATAATACAATCAGAGTTCTACATTCTAATGTTTTTTCTTAACCTACATCCCCCTGAAAGCATGCTTGTGGTGGAGGATGGATATCTAATTTGAAGCTAGTTACATTACATTATATTTATTTACTTATAAGAGTGAAATAGTTAGAAAAAAATATTCTTGTAGGCATTGTATAGAATAAATTGCATGTAAAAATAAAGTCTTACGAAAGGTTGACAAAACTAATTTGTTCTTCATTCTTAAAAGTACATTATTTCATTTGATTTGTTGCGGTATAGTCTAGCCGCCAGGAAACTGCCGATTATTTGTCAGCCAGTACCTTAGAATGCGCATAAAAGAGTGAATCGGAAGTTCATACGAAAGGTGTTTTATATATTGTGGAAGCATATTAAATGTTGTAGCAGTCGATGTCTTAAAGTATGATTGGCCAAGCCTGGTTCGTGCACTAGGTACAAACCAATCTGTGCCATTTCGCCTAGTGACATAGGTATGAGCTAATGGTGAAAACAATTCTCGCTCTAAAATAAACTTGGTACACCTGACAAAATAGAGCTGCCTAACTTTTAGTACAGGAAAATATTCATAGAGTTCTTGAGTGGGAAAGCGTCTGTTAACTCCTAAAATGACCCTCAATATCCAGGCTTGAGTTATACCCAGGGGTTTTATATGAGTCGCATATGTACCTCCCCATGCGATGATTCCATATTGTAGGCTTGATTGAAAGATTGCATAATACACCATTAAAAGATCTTGAATGGGCAATAATGGTTTAAGTAGCTTGAAACTAAAAATTAATTTATTTAATTTAGAGTTTATCATTTGTATGTGTTCGGTCCAACGTAAATGAGAATCGACGGTAACCCCTAAATATTTCACACTTGTTGAAGTTGTTAATGCTGTGCATGTGCAAATTGAACTTTCGTCACATGAAGCATTATGCATAATTATATTTAGTTCAGAATTGGGAAGGCCTGACGCTGTACAACTGAATGGTATAACTTTTGTCTTTTCGGCATTTAATTTTAAGCCATGTTTCTCGAACCAAATTCTTACGGCTTGCATGATTTGGTTTCCTTCCGTGAAAGCATTTGACCATGATTTGCTAGCGATTAATACTGCTGTGTCATCAGCGAAACCCAATATTCTTTTATTTGGTCTGTTGCCCGTCATAGAAAAGATAGAGTTTACGAAAATGATGAATAGCAAAGGTGACAGTATGGTACCCTGCGGTACTCCAAAAGGATTATTCTTCAGTTGATCACTGTGCCATTTGTCAACTCTTACTATTTGTGGTCTATCATCGAGGTAAGATTTGAACCAATTCAACGCGTTACTAGTTATCCCTAAGCTACCTAATTTTTGTATCAATATGGAGTGAGGTATTGAGTCGAATGCTTTAGCCACATCAAGAAAGATACCCAACACTTTATGGCCTCGGTCTAGACCTCCATATGTAAAACTTGTTAATTCAGAGAGAGCACAGTCAGTACCCTTTCCATTTCTAAAACCAAATTGAGACTCTGCTAAAAGCTTATTCTCTTCGACAAATTTGTTTAGTCTTATTTTAACACAGTGTTCGAACACTTTTGCAAGAGTGTTTATTAAAGAAATGGGTCTGTAGTTACTTAGCTGCTTACGATCTCCAGATTTAAATACCGGGGTGACTATTGATTCTTTTAAAATTTTTGGAAAAATTCCTTTCTTAAAACTTTTATTAATGAGTTTTGCTAAGGGATAGCATATGATGTGTTTTATATGTTTTAACGCATATGATTGGATACCATCTGGTCCAGGGGCAGCGCTATTTTTGAGGTTTCCAATAATATCTTCCACTTCAGCTGGCGAAGTACTATAAAGATGAAAAGAAGAAATTGGAAGCTGATCAGCAGATTGATCTCTAATATTTGTGTGAGCCACTCCAATCTGTTGAAATGTTTTAAGTCCTACATTATTAAAATACTCATTAAATTTATTTGCTATTTCTTTCCCATTTCGATGTAGATTTAATACTTCATTCCCAATGATTATTTCTTGAACTCGAGTTTTTTGAGTGTTTCTACCTGAATATTCATTAATTATACTCCAATATTTAGATAAATCGCCTGCGTTGTTTTCCAACTTCCGTTTATAGTACTGTGTTTTTGCGGCGCGAATAAGGGTTACAAGGTTGTTTCTGTATTTTTTGAAATATTCAATCAATCTGGTGTTGAAAGGCTGCTTAAGAATTCGTTGTTTGAGCTTGTCTCTTACTCTAATAGATTTTACTAAGCAAGGTGTCATCCAAGGTTTTTGTGGGGATATTTGACGAGAGTAAGTTTTTGTTGTTGTTGCCGAATTTATTTCTGTTTGGATAACCCTACTAAACATTTCCAGAGAACTGTTGATATCTTCATAGCTGCAGATGTCATTAAAGTTGAATTGTGAGAGTCGTTCTAACAATAAATCCTTATTCAGACGCTTAATAGAGTTCGTGTATGGGATTCTATTAGTTTGTTCTGAGCCCAAATCAATCGTGAGTATTTGAGTATAGTGGTCCGTAATATGTGATTTTAATATCGCTGATTTTATTTGATTATGATCAAATACTTTCTTGGTTTTAATATAGATATGATCGATACAGGACTCAAATTCACTTGTTACACGTGTAGGTTTATTTATGTAACTCTTATACCCTAAAGCCTGAAGGACTGAATTGTATGAAGTAGCGGTGGTGTCTAGGTTCATTAAATCAATATTTATATCCCCGAGCATAATATTGAATTGCCTGTCTAACTGGTGTTCCAGGAACTCGGAAAGACTGTTTATAAATATGTTAGTGTCACGTGCCGGGGACCTATATATGGCGAGTATATTTATATCGCAATTTTTTAAAGTTTTGATGTCAATAGACAAGCCAGTTGCTCCTTCTATTGAAGCCTCTGTGACGTAATGTTGTAAACCTGCGCGTATTAAGACACACACGCCATCGCATCTATTAAAGTGTTTTTGAGTACTATATGCTGTGAATCCTGGCATAGTAATCTGAGATAAAATAACTGAAATTTCAGCCTGATAGCTCTCCATATGAGTTTCACTTAGGGTAATGACATCGGCATCAACAGAACACGCATTTAATATGCTCGTAAATTGATCAATGTTTTTCAATACACTTCTAATATTCATATGAACTATATTGATTCCCCTAATATGTTTTTTACTAAAGTTAGAATTTGTTTCGAGTATATCAGGAGTTACATCAAAATCCTCTATGGATTCAATCAAAGAAATAACCATTTAATCGATATTTGTTATAGTTGTTTTTGGCAAACTGTTTTGCTTTGTTAAGAGTACTGAAATTAATTCTGTCTATTATTTCATAAATTATTAAGTTTTCAAATAGTGTTTGTAAAATTGAATTGATTATATACAATGTACGTGAAAATTTTTCGAAATTTGGTTTAATATTAATATTTACGGGTATGTTATAAATTGAATTTAATTTTAGAAGAATGATTTTAATTAAAATTGTAGTTAAAAAGTTCATTTTAAAATTTAGTTAATCAAAGGTATATTTAATGTATTTTATAGAGATGCTAATGTTTCGTCATTTGAAATACGAATTGCTTTACAGTTTTCCTCTTTTTTAACAAAGATTTTACCTTCTCGTATCCATGTATACTTGTAATTTTTCTCTTTCGCAATTAGTTTCGTTCTCTTGAGGAGAGCCGCCACAGTTGGTATTAGGTGGTCGCCGACATATACTCGCCCGTCTTTTAGTTGACTGTTGACACTTTTCGCGATTAGTCCGGGACCAATATTGCAGCTTTTGACTTTAGCCTTAAATGCTCGAATAAAGTTTTCTTTCGTGGAGAATTTGTTGAATTCTACGATGATCGGGGTTGCGTTAGTGTTGGAGTTTCGGTAAATGCAGTGTATTTCAGTGTCTTCGACTTTCGTTTCGATGCTTACAGCCACGGCCTTAACAATAGAAGTTAAATTTTCTTTCGGGGTTGGTTTGATTCCATTTATCTGAATGTTGTTCCGGCGTAGCTTTAGTTCGATACTGTCATTCCGCAATTGAAGCTCGTGAATTTGCTTTTTCAGTGAGGAGTTCTCTTCCCTTAATATCTTTATTTCGGTCAGAAATTCCCTGAACTGCTTGCTTTGTTTGCATGTGAAATTTCGTGAACATAACAATTTCAGACCATTACGCTTTGACCTTTGGTTTATTAAGATTTGGCTTTGTTTTACACTACATCAGAAACAAATTTATGTCTATTTTTAGCCACCTTTATTTATGTCAGCCTAGCAATTTTGGCTCCCATGTTTGTTTTGGACCACCTGGATGTTTCTAGACGACCGATCGGCGCCGGCGGTGTGTTCTAATCAGCTGTCCCAAATTTGGTGTAAATTTATTCACCAACAGTGGTTACTGATCGATCAACTGAACCTTCGCGTTTGAACTTCTTGTCTAAAGTTTCCAAATTTGTTTGAAGAACATTTTCAAAAGATGGCATTTCTAAGGGATATAATCCCGAGGTCAATAGTGACTCTGATGTACATAATATGTATATTATAATGATATTTAAAAAAAATCCTGTGATTAAATTTCGAAAAAAAATTGTCATGGCTTTTTAATCCTGCAGCCCTAAAGTCAGTAATATTTGGCCCAGGGCAGGTTTTGGGTTTGACACCCCTGTTCCAGGAGATACAGGATCCCGGAGATTGGGTGATTTAATATTAGAAATTTCAAAATAAAAAAGCATCGACAGGACATTTTTTTTTGTGAACATTTTTTGCAACAATTCAAATGTGAAAACACGGGGTGAATTACATTTTCGTTAAAATGTCTCTCCTCTGTTTTAGCCGCATAATATTAAGATATCGAAGAAAATTATCAAAACAGTCGGAATATTCTACACTCTAAAAAGTGAATTTAAATTTCCGCTGAAAATGCGGTAATTTTACACTTTTTCCCGCTTATAATCACATACAGAGTGCATTTTTCAACAATTTCTGTGTAAAATAAGAAAATTACACCAAAATCGGTGTGAAATGTATTTTTACGCTACACTTCTGTATAATTCAGATTTTCTGGTGCATTTTTACAACGTTTATTGTGTTTAATTCGGATTTGTGGTGAATTTTTACAACGTGCATTTGAAGTTTTACTCATTTTTTGTAGCGTGCTCTCCAGTTGTCATACTTCAATCGGCTGTACTTAGCACAGTGTAACACATTTTTCCGAAAATTCTCTGCATTTAGAACTCATGTGTACACGCTCTGTGGCTCACTTGTTTGAGTCGCACTCTACGATGCTATAGTAATCTAGAGGTCCCGAAATATAATCTCGGCGTGGTCCAAAATTTCCGTACATGTGCGGATAGGAAATATTTAGTGCTTGCAACATTACACTCCGAAATGATATGCAATGTAACGTTGACTGGAAATTGCCTATAAACGGCTCAGTTACGGTACTGAGAAGAAGAACAAGTGTACAGATCGCACAAAAAAGACCATATTGCAACCTCCCATGCAGAAAAACTGATCTCTCTCTCTCTGAACTGAAATCTTTACAACGAAAAAAGAGTGAAACCGCATTATATTCCTATTATTACGGAGTGTTTTTACACATAGCACGGTGTAAATTTGCTAATATATTGGAGTACTTTTTTAAACATTTTTTATGTAAAATTACACTTGATTTGCAAATTTAGATTGCAGAGTAATTTCACTATTATAATAGAAGGAAACAAAGTTTCCTTCTATTATAAGAGTAAACATTTAATAGAGTGTACTGGTAAAATCGTAGTTTTACATTTTATTTTTTTTAAATATTATGTAATTATATTTATTGTATCTACTAAAATTCCCACAGACTTGCAGTTTTTATTAAACTTCCTGCAAAGTTTTGCTTATGTGAACGATCTGTTAACATGCATAATATAATAAGTATTAACCTTAAAAAATATTTGTCTCTATTTATTCTGATCAGTGAAGAATTTATTATTGAATAAATATGCATATGCATAGTCCGTTCTTTTCGTTTCATTCTACAAACGTGCAGACCGGTGTGTGATCTCGGCTTCACTTTGGATTTCATCAGGATGCCTAGTTTAAATCAGATAAACTTTACCCCAAAATATGAAGAAGAATCTGTCTACTGTCAGTATACGTCGTTCCGTCTTTAGCTCATACTGCGTCAGAAATAATTAAATTTTAAATTGTATTATCCGAAACCGGTGCGTTCTTTTCGGTCCACGCCCGTCGATATATATATATTGCAGATGCAGTCGACTGAAGAGAACTTTACCAATGGAACCATACCATTCGCTTCTAAAATATTTCTGCCACACGATTTACGAAAAATGTGGCGACTGGAGCGTCGCGCTTCTCAAGTTTACGCCTGCAGTGGACGCGACCCCTAAACGAAATCTAACGGAAGGTTGAGCAATTCCTTAGGCCTTAAGTCTGCGCGCGGCCTTAATTGGTTATTCGTATGCTACGCAGATAGGCGTAGTATGTACCTGAGCTATGTCGTCAGCACAGGAATGAGGCAATAAATATTAAAAATTGAAAAAATTTTGTCTAATTTATATTCGCTTTTAGTTGTCTTGTAAAATCAAAAACATTGCTAAATGATACTATCATTCCATGAGCACACGGTTTAGATTATTGCCCAAGGACTCAACATGACCTTTCTACACGAAAACCTTACTATGAATCTTAAATGAAAAAAGTATTTTATTATTGACACATGATGCATATTTTTTCGTTTTTAAGAATGAAAAAATCAGTGAAACGAAACTAGAAGAGAAAAAAAGAGTCGAGCCATTATGGTGACCCATTTATAGAGACTATTATTGACTCAACGATGTTGAATTATTAATGGAACCTTTTCTCTTATTATGAATCATTTCATTCTGGAATTGATTGAGGATTTGGAAGATAAAGCTCTGATTACTAAGTTTTTAGAACACATGATTTGTTTGGCCTTTGCTCTTAAGCCGGCCCCAGACCGACCGCAGTGTGTGCACAAAAGATTGATACAAAAAATCGTGCAGCTGCAGTGCAGCAGTGTGGTTGGGCGACTCTAAGGTATCATTCTTGGAACCGGTCTTTTGTGCTGTGTGTGCCAAACTCCGGTCGGTGTGGGGCCGGCTTCACGTTGTCTCACGGCCTGATATTCTAAGGGAAAATATGTTCAATCTTTGGACACCTAACAAAGCTCTGGCTTAGTTCTGGCATCACCCCATAGAACGATTTATTCAATTATAAATGCAATACGAAAGAAACGCCATGGTGATATGTATCACTTAAACAAACGTATGTTCTTCTTTATTTATTTGATCTGTACTATTATTTGAAAGGTATGCCGCGTTCTTATAAAATAATAATACCTCAATTACGGTTTAATCTATCATTATCAATATGACCGTTAAATCAACAAAAGATATACACTGAGCTTCAATGAAACCGGGCCACACGGTAAGCGCGAACTCTAATCAAAACAGGCATTGTGTTTTTGCCTGAGTTAACGGTACTTTAGATAAAAATCATAGTCATTTGAATTGCCATTAAATGCACTTTCTGTAGATACAACTTTCATAATTGTAAGTTTCATACTTTTTGAGAAAATTGAATTTGAGTTCGAAAGTGGCGAGTGGCCCGGTTTTTGTGAACCCGAGTGTAGTTTTTGATTTGCCATTCGGCGGCTGTAAGTACATATTACATACCTAAAACTATGTTGAGGTAGGTAATCTTATCAGTAACATATTGTTGTCTGTATAAGTTTTTCAATTGACAGACGATATCAATAGATATGAATTGTTGGCGGGACAGACTGTATTAAATCGATAATAGATATTTTAGCAAGTTGCGAAAAAAAATCGTCGTCGTGTAGGACGTATACGTCTTTATGAAAAAAAAAGTCTGGGTGGTGGTCCGTCTGTCTGTCCGTTTCGCACAAATGTTTATTTCTGTTGCAGGCTGTTTTTATGTTTGAATCACTGAAATCGGATCGTGGTGTAATGGGGCTGCCATACTAACCCGACTCCCACCACCAAATAAATATCGAAATGTTGAACTTTCCAAAGGCACCATTTTTATCAAAAAATTGTTGGAGTCGTTTTCGGTAACATATTCTTTCACCTTTCGCAGGAATGCAACTTTAATTTGTCCAATATCTACGCGGATGGATTCCTTCAGCGTCTTCCAATTGCATTGATTTATCAAGTATTGTAAGGACAACTACGTGAAGCTAGAGAACCTACACACTGCCAGAGTCGCAATATCAATCATCCCTGATTTGTTTTCGTGCATACTTATATCGGTATTTGGCTTCTTTCCCCCGATTTAATTGGCTCTGGCTTTATTCTTTAAGAATTCTCGAGATGATGCATTCATAAAAATAAACCACGTTGAACCCGCTGAAAAAATCTGTGCGCGAAGACATCCAACTAATTGAAGTTTATCTGTTGCGCAGTATGTAAGGAGGTTTGGGATTGTCTGCAGCTCAGCCGTCCATACAAATTTGAACCTGATGTTGGATACGAGTTGTTTTAAATAGGATACATATGACACATTTTTTGATATGAACTACGCTTTTCTGTCCTGTTAGAACGGGGAGCCCGTTGCCGAAACACCTTCGTCATAAGGTATAACCGAATGAAAATGTGTACAGTTGGTAGTTCATCACCGCTTCTATCAAAAACTGCTAGTCAGCCCAAAATTTAGCAACTCGATCGAAAGCAGTTAACATGCTGTATGTATAATACCTAGTACACAAAAAACGATATCCATACCATAGATTCAATCTTGCTCAAGCATTTGTCTGAAACCTCAAAGGCCGCCAGACAATTGCAGCCCTTGAGCTTGAGCTTATTTTCTTGGTCGAAATGATGCTATATATTAGCAACATGCGTAGTGTGTTTTTTTTTTGTTTCCTACAACCTCACTTTCAACATCGTTTCAACTGATGTGCGTATTATAACATTCCGAATAGTTAGCGAAGCCCGTCAAGCTACAAAAAAAAGGTTTGTTGCATAAGTTTCAGATCTTTCATTAATACAGCTCTGTCTTTGTTAGTCATTCCAATCAACAACGCTTGGACTTCCCTGCAACTATAGGTGCTCGCTCAGTAGCTCAATGCTGACAATGAAATTGGAACCTGTGACTATAATAGTTTTTGGCCTTCTTTGATTATGTTACCACAAGATCATAGTTAGAGTAAATTAAGTAAAGTAAATTAATCGAATTTCAAAATAGGTTTATTGTGACTCCATGCTAGATGGCTCCTATATCCATTCGAAACATTTTGGTTTTATTATAACTTGTGAATCGACGAGATAGTACAATCAATCAGATAGAAGACAGTTGGAGAATGTAACGTATGTACATATACTGGTACTCGTACGCACTTACCTTCTTATACAATTTTGAATTATATGTTTTTTTTAAATAAATACCATCTACTTGTATAATACTCCAATCAATAGAGACGAAATAATAGGGGTTAGCGTGCAAAAATTGGGGACTCCTAAAATTTTTGATATGTTATAAAGACAGGTGGGGTAAGCTAAAATCCAAGTTTGCGTCACTTCCCCCCCCCCCTGTGCTCCCGCCACTATCTTCAAAAAACCATCTAAAATCGGCCCTTTCATCAGTTTTTGGCCTGTAACTTCTTTACAGTCCCTTTGAGCACAAAATCTGCCAAGACAATTTTGTAGAGGACGAAATTTCCTACAAATTTAATATAAGATGTTGTACTCTACAATCAAAATTAACAGAGTTATAGCGCCACGAAAATGGAAAAAATATCAAAAATCATGCCAATTTCAAATTCACAAAAACGCATTTTATACCAATAACTCATAGCCTCCTCTGTATTTTAGTATAGAGTTCTCGAAGTATGTTTTGAAATTTGTTAGTAATGATTTTTAGAATTTTTAGCATATTCTTTGCGCTATAACTCTGCCAATTTTGATTGTAGAGTAAGACTTGTCAGTAAAACTTATAGGAAATTCTGTGCTCTACAAGATTGTCTCGGCACATTTCGTGCTCAAATGGACTGGGAAGGATTTATAGACCGAAAACTGATAAAAGAGCCGATTTTAGATGGTTTTTTGAAGATAGCGGCGGGAGGACAGGGGGGAAAGTGACGCAAACTTGGATTTTAACTTACCCCACCTGTCTTTATAACATATCAAAAATTTGAGAAGTCGCCAATTTTTGCAAGGTAAAATCTCCCCGTTGATTGGAGTATAATAACTAATAACAAAACGCATTTTCAAAATACAAACCAAAACATAATTATTGCCATCAGCCACGGAGTATTGTATTGGTGAGTTCGAAGTCAAACGCGGATACCTTAAGCACAGTTCACAGTGTATTCGAATCAAGCGCACCTATATCCAATTGACCGTGACACATATTACGGTGTGTACATAAAAAATATTCGCAAATGTACAAAATTCACGCACTTGTACATTATTTCATGTATACTTGGTATGTATGATTTGATTACCTATATGCTTTACAATTTAGTTTTAATGAAAGTTTCAGTTACATGTATTATGTATGCGTTATGTATGATATTCACCATCATGCGGATGATGGAGCTCATGCTCAACAACATAAGAGGTTGCGTTGTACGACATCCATATACGAATTTTCAACCGTGTACGTATGTGAGGAATTTGTCGACTTTTGGATTTTTTCTTCAGGCGATATCAATAATGCAGTATGTACTCGTACATAAAGATTGCGTCAAGGTTTAGTAATAGTATTGTTCTGTTCACTTTTTTTTGCACGACACTGGCAGGTACATAATAATGTTTGGACGCACCGCTTACAAGTGCCGATTGTGAGATTTTTGGACCTTTTTTTATGTATTATGATTTATTATGTTGGCTTATGTGTAATTATGAAAGCCTATTAAGTAAGAAGGGCAATTATTGGTAAACGTTTAAGTTTTGCCACCTTGAGCTTGAAAACTTAGCACGTGTGTAATGATAAATGACAATTGGTAGGCATACTAACGCACATACAGCTTTGTGTGTACGTTTTAGACAGAAAAATGCATTAACTACACTATAAACATTCACTTTTCCGATTTTGGGTCCTAGGGTATTTCTTCATAAGTGTTTTCGATCGAGTGGCTGACAGGGAAGAATTTTTTAATTACTATTTGGCAGATATATGTACATATATTACTTCTATTTTAATATCTACATAATATTAATATAAAAAAATATTATACAAAGATTTTATATCAATAAGATCAGGGGCTTCTCAATCTTTTCCGTATTGCGAACCCGCTTCGGGTACCTATTTTTGTTCCGACGCCCCACAATGCGTCGTTCAATAGGCGAAAATCTAACAAATTCTTTTTTTTTCTCCGGATCAAAAAGTATTACGAATTTTAGGGAACATGTTGGAGTCTTAGAGAAAACATAGTAACGTATGCCATGCGTTAGTCCAGAGTGGCTATGTGATCACACAACCCATATGTGTTTGACTCCAAATTTATTACACTACACACCACGAAATAATTGAAATGTCAAAATATTGTCGATGCAATTATTAACCCTTCTGACGCCGCCTACGAGCTATTATGCCTAAGGTGTAGCTGAATATTCTGTGAAATCAATCTTATTTTTTGAAGAGGTCTAATTTTGGTTCTAGAAACAGTTTACATACTATGTCTTACGATGATGCGCCGTTTTTTCGATTCTTTAGACATAGTTTACATTTCGCCGAACGTTTGATCGCATCTGTGGCCGTCGGTTCCTCTGAAATTTATATGGAAAGGGGTGGAAAATATTATTGAAAGATTTTTTTCATCAAGA
Source organism: Microchrysa polita (assembly GCA_949715475.1). NCBI lineage: Eukaryota > Metazoa > Arthropoda > Insecta > Diptera > Stratiomyidae > Microchrysa > Microchrysa polita. Next base: position 38,378,084 of record OX454416.1, read on the forward strand.
TATAGTACCAATGGTCTGTTTAGGTCTATGTGCCTATGTGCCAAGAGAAGGGTTAATTATCAAGTCGGCATTTTAAGAGAATAATAAATACTACGCGGATTTTATATTCTCAATTGTAAACAAAAAAACTGACGTTTGAATAAAATGTTCACGCATACTATGAACTGCAATAGTGTGAGAATGGTGCCATTTTTATTTTCTGATGCCCACTCTGGACTAACGCATGGCATACGTTACTATGTTTTCTCTAAGGTTGGAGTATCTAAATATTATTATTAACATTTGTCTTATTTTTAATAAGTTTGCGAGGAAAAAGTTTAAAAATTGATATTTTCAAAAAAAAGGTAGCTTTTTAAAATATGTCTCCTAGCGATTACCTATATTCCTTGTAGAATCTCTTAAATTGAGAAATTTTTGCTTGAAATTAAAACTTAATAATTATGTACTGAATTTTTCGAAAACTTTTATATAATCTTATTACAAAAGTTGATTATAGAATACATATTATATTACTTTTAAATTACATATGGCAGTAAGTCACTAGCGGCGTGGGGATTATCCGTGGTAATCCCCCACTAAATATGATATTTATCACTAGCTGCTTATGGATTATTTCAAAAATGTGCTTCAAGAACATTAGAAAATGAAAGATGCAAAAACGCGAAAATTTGATTGACATTAATTTGCGCCAAATTTTTGACAGATTGATTCATGTTCGGTGACGCCAACCGATTTTTTGTTGTTATTAGCCGCCTTATAAAACAAAATAACCATCAGCCCAATTGTTTGGAGTATATAGGGGAAAATTCTTAAGATACATAGTTTGAGTTAGCATAAGCCATTGTTTAAGTATTTTTTTAAACTTGAGTTCTACGACTGAATTTTTGTCACCTTATACTAATTTCATGATTTTTGTGTTGATACACATTGGGCTGCTTCGACATGGCCGTAAGCCGCACAGAAATGCAATATGGGCCGCATGCGTCCCGCGAGCCGCGAATGCTAAAATGATAATGGTAACTAAAATGTTAGTCCTGTCAGTTACAGGTATGGAAGGTAGTTTGGGAACCCTTGCATCAAAAAACAGCTGGTTTTTGAAATACTACACCAAAGACACAGGTGTTTGTAGATAATATATTTTTCTTTGTGTGTAAACTAAAAGCATCAAATACTGTTTTACAAAGTGCGTTCTGAAATAAATGAATCTTTTTAGGAAATTTGGTGTTACTGCGCTAACGTTTGTCGAGCGTAAATGTCCGACTAAAGGTTCCACCTATTGTTATAGTGTATATTAATTATTGTATACCAAAGTAAAAGAAAATACTAAATCATTTATTTAGAATTGGTACATTTTAAACCTATGTTTCGATTTACCAAAATAATTTTTCAAAACCCAATATATTTTCGTATTTAGTTCACGATCCGAATGGTGAAAGCGAATAAAGAGTAATCGCGATCACATAATAAACTTAATTTCATTTAATAAGGTGCCAAAACTTGTTCAAATATATTTTGATGGCCAAATTAGTCAAACAAAGAGTTTAACTACGAAATATGTGTACATGCATGGTTTACATGCTAAAAATCTATAGAAATTCCGAATTTTTAATTGCGATATTAATTTATCATTGTCATTTTTTAGTTGCAATTTCGCTTTATTTTTTACTTATTTTACAATGATCATTTCAAAGTCACCTGTGCTAATAAAATAGTACCAGAGCGCCAAAATTTCGTATACATGTCGCAGGGGAGGAAAGAATGCGTCATCTGTTGCATACAATTTTGTGCCAAAAAAAAAGACTGATAAAACACGAATAGAGTGTACAGCATTTAAAAAAATGGTCATTTTACCATACATAAAAGTCTATTTTTACAAAGATATGGATATCTTAAACAAAAGTGAACGTCTTGCAGATTTTCGTCTACTATGTATGTCGTATACATAGTCCAGCTTATATTTACATAGTGCCGAATGACATAACCTTAAAAGTGGGTCACCTAATTTTAATTTGACTGTTTTTGTTTGTAGTCTGACTATGGGTATACAAAGTAGTTAGTATGAATATATTTGATTATTGAATGCATAAAAAATGTGTTTTTTTGTCGAAATTTCAAAATTTTTTAATTTGTATGGGGCCAACTAATATGTTTTAGTTATAGTAAAAGATATGCAAATAGCCGGTACGATCAAATGAATTCGTCATCTCGTATACAATAATATACATGGTTAAGAAAAACTTTTAAATCCAAAACACATGCAATACATCGTATCGTCTAGAAAACGCCTAATACTCCAATCAACGGGGAGATTTTACCTTGCAAAAATTGGGGACTTCTCAAATTTTTGATATGTTATAAAGACAGGTGGGGTAAGTTAAAATCCAAGTTTGCGTCACTTTCCCCCCTGTGCTCCCGCCGCCATCTTGAAAAAAACCATCTAAAATCGGCTCTTTTATCAGTTTGCGGTCTATAACTCCTTCCCAGTCCATTTGAGCACGAAATGTGCCGAGACAATCTTGAAGAGCAAGAGAATTTCCTATAAATTTCATCTGACAAGTTTTACTCTACAATCAAAATTGGCAGAGTTATATCGCAAAGAATATGCTAAAAATTCAAAAAATCATTCATTACTAACAAAGGAGGATGGTCAAAACGGTCGTTTGATAAACAGCAATGAAACGTATGTCAAATGAAAGCTTGGGACGAGTAGATTAACGTTTGTTCTAGCGATATTTAGCTAAGCAGTGGGAGATCGGAGATATGGGCTATTTAAGTTTTGACAAAAAATGAAAAATCTTACTGCACTAACATCACATTTACCGAAAAAATATGTAACTCAGAGACTTGAAGTTAATTTTCTAATATACTTAACAGTTTTCACTATCATTGATTGAAAAAATGATGAAAAAATATTAAGTCGTTTTGAAATTATACACGTTCAAACTCAAAATTTCGAATTTTTAATGTTGTTTTTGTTACTTTTATCTAATTCTTTCTATATTGCGAAATCATTACATAAAATATATTTTATAAAACGAAATCTTTGTTTTGTAGTGAACAAATACGCTTCACATATATTTAGTCTATTTTCAAAAGTTAAGAAGTTAATTGGGCTTAAACGACGGAAAGTCTCGCAAAAAAATACACAATTTTACCAAAATATATCATAACGTTGAACGTGTATGTCGTATAAATCGGACTATCAATGGAAACGGATGAGTTAAAGGATTACAACTTAGGTTGTAAATAAAATGACGTTATTATTCTCGTCGTGGATTTAGGGATAGTTTTGGTATTTTAGAAGCAAATGGTTATGAAGCTAATGTACCTCCTACAAAGGAAAGGGGAGAAAGCCAATTAACCACGGAACAGGCGAGTAGATCAAGACTTATAATCATATGCCGGTGGGTAGTAGAAGTTATGAACGGAAAGATAAAGCAATCTTATAAGTTGTTTCGTCAAACCAACTTTAATAGATCTCTTCCCCACATGTTTGACGACTTTAAAATAGAAGCTAGTCTGTTAAACGCCTTTTACAACGATCATCGTTTGGCTCCTGAAATAATTAATATAATTAATGAAAACATTAATAAGCCGAATCAATCCGTCTTCATAAATATGTAGAGATGAATAATTTAAATAGGCATCGAAGTAATTTCGTGGGTATGAAAGCAAACCTCTCATTTTTAGAATACTTTCTTCGATTAACAGAGGATTGTTTGATTTTGCACGCTTTAGGCACATATCATATAAAGTTAGCTAGGTCGTATGTTGCAGAGCATTTGCGGGAGGGGATTTACTATGTTGAAATGTGTAGGCATGATACACCTGAGGGTTTAAGCGAATGCAACATTACGTAGACTAATGTATGGTTTTACGGATTCGACTACATTCGCGGCATGTGAGAGAACGAATTTATTATGTCTATATTTTAATTGACAGAGAACAGCATGGTATACATTCCATTATAGAGCATTACTGCAACTGTCTTACTGGCAGGAGAACAGTGGGAAGCTGCGCCCATATTCTGCCAGTTTTATGGTATGTAGGATTAGGCAGATTTGAAGAATTCAATCCTCCAGAGCAGCATTTACTAGATGCAATAATCGATGACCAATATTAATTAGCCTTTTGTTACCTAATTTTAATGTTTGGTTTGTTAAAGTGCAATAAACAATGTATGTGTGACTAATTTGACGAGGGGATGAGAAAAAAATGCGTTTGGGTTTTTATATACTCACATAACAACCCATAACATTAATGAATGCATTTTAAGGAATGAACTTTTGTATGGAGGGGGGTCTTAATATTTGTGTTGGCGAGCTCCCACGAAAAGGGCATAGCGAGAATGCAATAAGAAGGCAATTTCCAAAAAATCAGCTCAATTGGAGCTTTTTTCGCAGATTTAGAAGCAAAAAATGAATATAGGGGAAAACGGTTTTTGTATCAAAAGTACCCTTTGTTTTAAAGGAATCGTCCTGATTTTTTTACAGTAGTATAGTACTATAGTAGGGAATAATTTGACCAATTAAGACAATTCAACTGCTATCCGGACGAAAGTTATACCAAAAAAATTAAAAAAATTGTAGGGGAGGTAGAGGAAATATTGGTCGCATTGTAATCATACTTTACAAAAAGTAAGATACTCTAGTAAAAACCACTTGTACAAAATTTCAAGTCTCTAGCTTCATTCTTTCAAAAGTTATAGAACGGCAAAGTTGCCCCAAAGGACGAACAAAAGTCGTCGTTTCTCAGGAACCCCAGTGTTTACGGGCCTAAAATTTATATATAAGTTACCCTCTAATATAGACCTTTCATTTGACACCAGTTTCATTGCTGTTCACTCAACGACCAACTTTCATATAAAAGTGCCCATCCTCCTTTCAAAGCATACTTCGAGAACTATACTAAAATGCAGTGGAGGCTATGAGTTATTGATATACAATGCGTTTTTGTGAATTTGAAATTGGCATGATTTTTGATATTTTCTTGGCGCTATAACTCTGTTAATTTTGATTGTAGAGTACAACATCTTGGATTAAATTTGTAGGAAATTTTGTCCTCTTTGTCTTGGCAGATTTTGTGCTCAAATGGACTGTAAAGAAGTTACAGGGCAAAAACTGATGAAAGGGCCGATTTTAGATGGTTTTTTGAAGATAGCGGCGGGAGCACAGTGGGGGGGGGGGGAAGTGACGCAAACTTGGATTCTTTTAACCAATTTTGTCCTACGGTTGCGTTTTCGCAACGCTTTACATTTTCATGTTTCACGCTTTTCTGGTAAAAATTATAAGCTTGATCCCCGAGGAAGAAAGGTTCATTTTAGAATTATCTAATCAACCTGTTTTTGCTCAAACATGTATTTTGAAATTTTCTGTAATTTTTTAGGGTTTGAAAATTGTGAAAATTCCATGTTTTTAGATACGGATGCTAATTTATGTATAAAAATACTTAGATCAAATATTTTCCTTAAATCTACGGAAATAACATAAGAAAGACTACAACAGATGCGAAAATATACATAGTTCATCATAAAGCTGTATTATGAGCGCAGAACATTCGCTCAAAATTAAAGGTTGCAAAAACGCAACGCTAGACTATAACGATATCCTCTTTTTCCTATCAAATGGACAGATGATTTCCATTATTTTTACTACTAATTCAGTTTTAATGCTATTTAATTTTTGCGTTTATTGTTTGACTCGGTTTAACTTCTTGAGATAAAGCGGGGCGAACATTGTTTGTACTTAAGTTTCCAATAAATTTAAGAAATATTAGTAAAAAGAGGCTTTGCAAATGAAAAAGTTTATTTAGAACATTTAATTTATTTGGTTTATGACGCGGCCACTACCTATTATCAGCCAAATGATTATTTTCAAGTTTCAACCGATTCAACGGCCCAATATTCGTCAAATAGCGTGTGAAGTTTAAAATTGGTGTAAGATAGATTCCAGATATGTCCTTGGGAAGTTAGGTTTATCATGGAACAACCTTCCTACAAATGAAAAGGGAAGGGGCACTACTTCTGGAGGGAGGATCGCCAGCCTTATATCCGGACATCATTCTAAGGAGGAGTTCCACCTATCTGATATGAGCGATCCGGTTTGGGCAGTGCATATAGTACCGGTTGGTGACTCCAACAAACCTGGTAAAAATCGAAGCTGAGCAGAGAATGACAGGGGTTACGCATCCGCATGCGGACTCCATCAGAATACTTGGCGATTATTATCGACGACGAAATTAGTGGGGCGATCCATAATAATGCTAATAGTAGCTTTTGTGTATGGAAGAGATTTTTCTTTGACCAAAAAAGTACACGGTAAGTCCTAGCGTTGCGTTTCCGCAACGTGCTCCACAGCCCAAAATACAAAAAATTAAAAATACATTTCTTCGAAATTTGCATATTCTTCCTATGTCAAACTACTGTGTGAATTTTCGTAGTACTAGCACAACTCCTTCTTACTCCCGGACAATATGGGTTAATATACAAAGATCTTATGTAGGAGTTTTCTGTCTAAAATGTCATGTTCTAAGCAAGATATGAATATTTGTTCATGTACCTATTTATGTATCATTTTGTATTGTGTATGCTCACTTATGTACTGATAATTACACATTTGTGTATACTAAAGCTTAAGCTATATCAACGCGGAAGATACATTTATTTGTCAACGTATAGTTTCTGAGTAAAACGTTTGTCAAGGTCTTTCAAATAAAATGCGTCTGGCATAGTGTATAATGAACTCGTTTTATTACATTTAATCAGAGTTTCTTAGTAATAATTATTATTAAATTTTGTTGTAAATATGGCCTTGCTAGACCGACAAATATCATACATGGCTATAAAAGACGAAAATGTAGAGAAATTAGGAAATAATATCATTATTGGTAGAAAATTAACGATATTTGGCTATAAACTATGTGCAATTTCGTATCTTGTTGATGGTTAGTAGAAATTATTGGGTGTCAATGCGCATTGCGTTGTCAATTTATTCTCATAGATTAAAATGAGCCTCAAAACACGTTGCACTTGTAATAATGTCGAAATGCAACAAAATAAAGTCAGAAGTAGTCAATGATGGTTATTACAATATTGCATTTTACTGAGGGTGTTAAGGTACGTTGTACTCGACGCGGCCGCACGACAGCGTGCAGTCAGGTCGAGGAAAATGTACCTTTATAAAATTTTTACTTTTTTTTCGATTATTAATTGAAAGCATTTGATACTGCATATACTGTGAACATATTGCTTCTAAGAAAATGGTTTAACACGACACAGTACATGACACATCCATTTTATTGAAAGGATGCCCACGATGCGTGAATTATTTGAGCTTCCTTGCCAACTCGTTCCTCTGATTTCACCCGTTTTTTTTTTTTGAGTAAATGAAAGATAAAGTCTTAAAACAGTTAAAACAGAATCACGTCAGGACTTTAAAGCCAAAAATTGATACTTTTGTGTCAATAAATAAGAAAAATAGGAGAAATCGTGGTCTCTAAATAACGGCATGCTGCACTTTGGAACAGTTATCCTGTAGAAAATTAATTGCTCTTGAAGCCTCATTATCCCTTCAAGGCTGGTAAAATTATTTTATTTTTATCTACATGCACTTTCTAAATGTGAACTATGTATTTCAGAATTTTCAGCTATTTTGTCTCCAATTCTCTCCTCCTCATGAAAGCGATAAATGATAATATTCGTATTGGAGCCTGATTATTGTCCTTTGATTCAGAAAATTAAAAAAAAAATTCTTCTGTTTTTTACAGCATTTAAATTTTTTAATAAAAAAACGGTGATTGGAAGCTAACGTGAATATAAAGATACTAATGGGACAAAACCGTTTTGTAAGTAAATACACACATTCTCTCTGCTTGTCGCATTTAATGCAAAAAATTAATCGGTTACACCCAGGGAGGTTATCAGTAGAGGTGGACCCGGAACCCTCCCCCCGGAAATGATTTTAATTGCCTTTGAAAGTTCAGTGACTTTCCGTTTTTAACGGTAAGAATGTAAATGGCTTTTTTGGACTAAACAACGGAATTCGCATACCTACAAAAACTTCATACAAGCAAGAATTAAGTAAAGCTCATATACTTACGAAAGTTTGTGCTTCTGATCCCATCTGGCTGAAAGTCTCAAGAGCAATTATTCGTTTGTTCCTGTGAGGGTATTTGATCATCAGCTGCTTCACCGTACCAACTTCGATACTTGCACAGGAAGGAGGCTTTGTACGTTGTAGAAATGGAACTGTCTCAGTGACAATCCTACGTAGGGGTTCGGGGACTCAAACCCTTTCTAAAATAATTAGTAATGTAGTGCTGAAGAATCTTATCTAGGAAGTTACTTACCGTTTAATTAAATACGAATCCTGCTGGCTTCAAGGTCGAGGGGGGTTTTGCGTAGGTGTCATGGATTTTGCAATTGTTTTGATAATTTGTTATCCACCATGTAGGGTTTGTGTCACCAGATTGATACCCACCTTACAAGCGGCTAGGAAAGCACCACATTGGATCATTGCTGAAGACAGCAATCGATTTTGTAGAAAGTAAAACCTTGTAATCTAATCCTAAGAAAATTGTAATGAAAAAGTAAAGTTTCGATTTACCCCCGTGTTACAAGTTTGAAAGAAAATTTATATTCGGACCTAGGGGATCCCACAGCTACGCAAGGTATTGATATTTTCAAACCCATTCCTTAATTTCCCAGGGCAACGCGAATCGCGTTTCTTCTCCTTCGCTCCTTCAATGTCTGTGTCTGATTGGGCATTTACGTTTAGTTGTCTGCATGCAATAGAATTTATTGGGATCGCAGCAGGAACAACATGTGCCGCAACGGGCCATGCCGATGTGCCACTATAACCGATATTAAGTGAATACATTTCTTCATAGATGCTTCAATAATGCTGACCACATTTGCGAGCGAGGTTGCGTGGACGACCGTGAGCTCGTTGGGAGAACTCAATAGGTGAGGACGACCAGCACATGTCGTGCGGCCAGAGCCCGGCGGCTATCGTGCCACATTGATGACGGATGCAGAGCGGATTTCTTACACTAGTTCTCCCGGTCCATTTGGCACTTGGTTTTGAGTTTTGATGTAAGTCTTTAGCTCACTTAAAGGAAACTTTCGGGCTTATGTGCCTTTGTAAGTAAAACAAAACAAAACTACTCAAATGTTGAATGAACCACGAGGCTCTGGCTTTTCTGTCTGTACTGTCGGATAGTTATAGCAAAAAAGCAATACTTGGCTTCACAATCAACAATCAATACAATATGTACAAATACAAAATTCTGGACCCCTCCCGAAAAAAAAATCCTAGCTACGTCCCTGGTGACAACGATTTTTTTAAATTTGTTACACTTAACCTAGAAATGTTACGATTTTATTGCGTTCAGCTAGGAAAAAAAGACCCTTGGCAGCGTGCCTCATAATTGAACAGGCTTTCTACGTTTATAAAAAAATAATTCACATTGTTCGTTAAGATATGCAAAGCTCGATAGCTCCGAGTTGGCCGTGAATATGGTGCGAATGCAGAAATAAATTTCGGAATAGATAGATTGATACGATTGTCGACATGGTAACTTCTAAAATTTTGGAGACCCAGATATCCCGCAATACCCAGCTGCCAAATAATGAAATCTCACTCAACTTTCAGGGACGTGTATACCGTGACTAGCTTCTTTCTGAATTTTATATTTTTTTAAAATAGTGGGGTGTTACTTTTGGAATCTGAACAATAAACTTGCGACGAGTCGTGCCGAGTTTGGAAACTCGATTCTCTATGAGTGTCTATTTCACAGAGTGGCGACCGAACGATCACGGCCACAGAGCACGACATTCATTACTATATTATCAGTTAATTTCGGAAGGGGTTTGATCTCCTTATCAACGATAACACAATGGGGAAATGGAAGTACTTGTCGGCCTCATATTCGTATCTTATAAATAATTATACCGGTGCCTCCTTTTTTTTAATTCTGAATCTTTCATATATGCTGCCAATTTTTTTATAAGCACCGAAATATGTGCGGTGTCAATACACTGCTGTTGTCAGCGAATGTCTGCATGGAATTTATGTATGTATAGTCAAATGAAATCCCTAATGGTACGTATAAATATGATTTGAGTAATTTCATTTTCTTTATGGGGCCCAGAACTACTCGTCTTCAGGCAATGTGGCTCCGAGAAGCCAAAAGGTTGGATACCTATGCCTATCGTAAAACAATCAGCATTTAAATGGGAGTATGCTTGTAATGCCGGCATCACACTGTCCGGGGTTTGCCAAACCAGGCGGTATAAAAGATCAAACTTGTGGACAACACACGTTTGGAACAGACAGAGACGATGGTGGAATTCGACAAACAAATAACGTTTGTTGAATTTCCCCATCGCCTCTATCTCTGCAAGGCGTATGTTGATCAACGTTGATATTTTCTATCGCGCGGTTTGGCAAACCCCGCGGACAGTGTGGTTGCGGCCTAACGTTTGCATTGAATTTCAATAAAAAAAACTACTACGAAACGAAACCTATGCTTTCAGGGAATATTCAAGTATGTAATAGAATTTAAAAGAGGAAAAATAATACAGTAGAATCTCGATAATCCGACATTCGTTTTGCATCCTGTTGTATAGGATTAGCAGGATTTCCGGATCGTAACAAAGTGAGCTCTGTAGAATTCACCAATGAAGCTACGATTCGACTGCAAATTAGATGAAATTGATGATACGCGGGACGCCGCCTATTAAGGGTTGTGTGTCTGTAACATTGATAATGCCTTCCTAGCGGGGTTTTTAGGTGGATGACTGACAACTAAACTATACAGAAACTGTATAGTTACATATGTACATATCTTGTTTTTTTTTTCAGAGGCTTGAGGTTTTTGGAGTAACCTGATTCATGTGCATCTGTCAGTGGCACTTTAGCCACTGAAAAATTCATTCGAATCTTGTAATAATCTGGCTTGTATATTTAGATGGCGTTGGGTAAACTCACAACCGGGCAGAATAATTAAGTGTGGAGTTGGCACTACAAATTCATCTTGCAGTTACATATTTGTTTCTTTTAAGCTAAATGCTAATATATTCAGACACTAAAAAATCCTGTAATTCTAATTAAAAGTGCAAAAATAGCATATGTTTAAGTTATCGAACCCAGATTTTGGAAAAATAATAATGCACAAATCCAGGAAGCGCAAATGTATGTAAATTCGAATTCAAATTACCTTGCAATCTATCATAGAGTAGGTAAATAGCTTGATTACAAACTCAAATATAACCTTACATACAAATAAAAACATATCTACAAATGCAATTTTCATGAATGTTTTTGGTTTACTGCATACGACGAATAGGTAAAATGCGCACATATATGCACCTCTATGACGTCCATAGAGTAGTCAGTCTCTATTCGAGGTGAGTGAAAACATTGCATGAAAAGCGCGCAAAAAAGCAAAAGTGAAGTTGAATGTCATGGAGGTATGCAACGTTTATGACAACAATCTGACATGACGGCTAGCCGACGAATTTCCGAAATGCAATTGAACTCATAGTGAATGCACAATGTAGGTAGGTATTCGTGGCGAGTACGTTTCAAATAGGCGCGTACATTATATCGTTGCTTGCATACCATACTCGCGAATCTGCGAATTTGAGATTATGTGATTTTGGCATTTTTACGATTCAGGATGAGATATAATTTATTGTCGACTTAATCATAAACTCTTCATTGCACCGCACACAGTGACGAATTTATGATTATTTCGACAATAAATTATATCTCATCCTGAATCGTAAAAATGAAAACCTCCATTTCAAATCAATGAATGCCATATATTTCACAAAACGGCGAAGTCACAAACCTGCAAACAACGCATATCCATCTATGTAACAAAAAGCATTCTAGAATCAAAAGTCTACTATTTACAAAAAAAATAACACTTTTCACGGAACTAATGGTGGAGTCTTCTTTGTTACTTTGGAATTATCAAATACTTGCTGATTTCATCAACCTGTTTTGTACTGTTTTAGAACTTTTCGCTAATTATTTCTGCTACAGATTTCCAAATTCTAAAAAGTTTTAATATTTGCAACATGCGGATTCGCGGTTCTGGGATGGCAGAACTTATACTGAATAATGCATTTTTCACAACAATTCAATACGTTCCAAACTATTTTTCAAAATTATAAAAATGCATATTCGCGGGTCAGGCATGCAGGAGATGTAATTATGTAGAAAATTATATGCAGTCGCCATTTACGTGTGTACAATGAAAGTAATCATGCAACTGTATGATTATGCGACCACCGCGTCGTCATACGTAGAATTTTATCGTTATTTTGCTTTATTTACCATCACGATTATCATTATTATGATCAACATCTTCAGTGGTAATGCTCGTTATATTCTACAGTAGTAGAGGTACAATGTTGATGGATTTTTATGCGGAAACACTATAGTTTAAACATTTTATACACACAATATACTCGAGTGCTTATACGTTTGTAAAGAATTCTCTCCTATCACTTTCATCCAAGTCATTTCAATTTTGTATTTGTAGCTACTAGATAGCATTTCTGGTTTCATCAGTGTCAGCGTCACTACAACTTTTTCTTTCATTTGAGATATTCTGGAATCTGCTGTTTTTGTTTTTTTCTACAGTTGCAGATTTTTTCTGCATCTAGATTAACTATAGTTTTACTTTTTATTGAAATAACTTTCTTCATTCTTGTTTTGGGGTTTAGTGCAGGTTTTGTATTTTCGTTTTGTGTAACTTCCAGAAATAAGGATAGTTACCTTTTCCAAGTGTATTTGTCAAGTTCTTATAAAACGATTGAGTTAATTCCATATTCATTTTAAATGTCTATGATAATTCGATGTTTTGAACAACTGGAGGATGATGAATCCTGCAGTATTCAGCGCATTTGCCTTCTTTATATTTTACTATTAAAAGAGGAATGTGAAACACCCCTGTGAGGTCATTTTACTGACACTCCGAGAATGGTATCTAACTCTGCAATGCGGAAGGAAGTATAAACACAATCAACTTCAAGTCAAATCCATTACTAAAGTTCATTGCTGAAAAATAATGTATAATGATGTTGCACACATGATCGCATCTCCACCCGGCTATAGTTTGTCTTGCCTCTACATTTTCTCAATAATATAATTTTCTTTTCATCTCTAATGGCTGCAATGGAAAAACCAAGAGCAATACACGCTAATAATAATTTCCAGCATATCAAACCATAGGTGAAAAAATAATCTTCCAACTCTAGCTACATTCATGTGTATCTTGGACTACAACTCACTGTATGAGTGTTTTAGTGTTGAATTATTATTGCAATGCAATATTGCAATTGGTTTTAATACAACTCAGAGGTTGATGTCTATCTCTATGCTGGTGTTGTTGTCCAGATGCAGGAAGTTCAATTTGAAAATTAATGTTTGTTTGGCGTCTTGCAGCAGCAGCGGCAGCAGCTGTTATTGTTTTACACGTATAGTCCCTCACACCATTTCTCCGGAAGAACGAATAGTGCAATTTCTCATTTTATCGTTTAAAAGTGCATTCGCCACTTTTCTTAGTGCATAAAATCATACAATTATGTTTTTCGATCGTGTACCATTATAGTGTTGGTGGGACTATTAGGAATAGGTTAATTATGCGATGCATTTATATGCTAGAGCTAGAGATTGAGAGGCTACTGCGTGCGAATTTTAACGAAAAACTAATAAGAGATTTCCATGAAAGCATGCAGTAGCCCGCGTGCGGAATTCCGATTGATGGTGATTTGTTGTAAAATGAAAGCGAAAATTGAAATTTATGAATATGCACATATACGGATTAGAAACATGTATATGTGTGCATATGTGGATGGTGAGGTGATTGCATATCAGAATACAGGTTCAATGACATGTTTGATTAAAATTAAGATGTGTAGGTACTTAGCCTGGTGAGCTTAAAATCTTTCGAATATGATAATTTGGTGATCCTTTTTTATTAATAATATGCCGCTAGTAGGTTTAGGCCATGGTGTTCGCCGCTAGGGGCTTAGCCACTTTTGTGAGCGGTCCCGAATTGTGGTGCGATTTTTGCTTGTATTCTCTCCCATAGCAAAGCGAAAATTTTTGTCATACGGCGCCTGAAAAAGGATTAAACTATAATAACACGTCCAAAATCTGAATAATATCTGAGCGCCAAAATTAAATTCTTTTAAATATTCCGCCCCTAAAATTAGTCCTAGGCATGAGCCTGCTCAGTTAGCTGGTAAATGCACTCTGTGCTGGAAGAAAAAAGTTGCTCAAGCCTTTTAATGCCCATTTTTCCTAATATTCTTAAAAGTTATTGGAATTACAACTTTTCAGTGGGCCAGATAAAAACAAAGGGCATATAAACGGTCTATTAATAGTTTAAATTTTATGAATGAGGTTGATTACTTGGTGAAATTAGGGGGTTTTCACAAAGAGGCTGAATTTAATTGAAAAATGAGACACGTTAGTGCAGAACTATAGAGTAATATTTTGGTTTTGCGTTTTGGCGAAAGAACGAATCACTCGTTTAATAGATACTCCTCAACGCATTGTGGCATGGCATTTAAAAAAATTGCGGGGAGGGGCACCGAAAACCGAAAAAAAGGTTCCGGACGACCTAAGAAAACTGCGCCTTTGGAAAATCGCTTCATCATTTTACTAAGCTGTCGAAATCGATTTAAGACATCTAGTTTGAGCAACTAGGAGTCGAATTTCGGCGAGGCTGGTAAATAATAGGCTCGTAAAAGCCAGATTACTTGCGCTTAAACCTGTGCATAAATCAGAATTTCAATTAAAAGTCAAGCGAAAACGTTTACGGTGGGCTGAGAAGCACATACAATGGACTCAGGAGATATGGGATGGAGCCAATTTTTCAGACGAGTCCAAATTTAAGCTTTATTTAGGCGGCGGGAGAATTCTAGTTCAGCGGGATCCTCGGGAAAGGCTTAGCGATGAATACATGGAGGCGCTAACTGTTAAGTTAGAAGGAGTTATAATGTGGGGCTGTTTTTCGGGAGACAAGAGGGACCGAATTTGCTTTATTCATTCAAAAGTAACAGCTTCGGTCTACGTAAACGTCCTATAAGGCGAGCTGGAGGCTTGCGTGGACGCCAGAAGTGGTCCAACAAAATATTAATGTTAAACTTTTATGTCTTAAGAACCAATAAAAATATAAAAACACAAAAAAAATTTACTTTGTTATTGCGAAAAAATCTTTTTATAGGTAAAAATAAATCCCTATTTCCACTTTATCTAATTTCTCTCTCGGAATCACAAATATAATTATTTTTTAGCAAAAATTTATCTTAATATTGTTTCAACTGACACAATAAATCAAATAACAAAAAATACCTACCAACTTTTATTATTAACTGTCTTTTATGGCTAAAAAAGGGCTTGAGCAACTTTCTTTTTCCAACACTGTATATGTATATAGATAGCAAAGCATTAAAACTAAACGGAATGACAATATACCTGTCAAACAATATAAACTTCTTGGTTTGGGTTGAAATCCTGACTGCAGGATCATTAGGAACTTTATCTACACAGTTTATTTATACAATAGTAATATTAGTGCAAAGTAGAAAAACAAAAGGAGTTTACTATGATCGTAATCCACAGCTTACATTATAAATTGTGCCAGGAGTCGCTTCGGTGCGCCTCTCATTTAGTTCTTTACTCAATAACCAACTCGAAAATTTGTAGTGCAAAAATGCGTGAAACTCGGGTTGGCTACATTTTGGTGTAGTTTTCTAATTTTTTTATGTTATCAAAAACCGGACTGGTTTTGTCCTGCTATCCTGGAATCATCGAATTTCTCTTTTAATGACTTAAATGTACTTAATCAAAGGTAATTTTATGTTGTTTATTTCGTTCTTACAACATTTTGCTGTAGCTTTTACCTTTCTTGAAACAATCGCAAATAATTTTTGCCGATCAAATGACTAATAAGAATTGAATTAAGTAAAGTTTCCGCTCAAACCCTACTACTTAAAATCGCATAAAAAGAATTAATAAAAATATTTAGAAGAATAGCAGAGAATAGCATTTTTCGCATAAATCCATTAACATTTTCCAGATACACCCTGTTAAGCCATTCATGTGAATGCGACTGGTCTACTACCAGGCATAACCAGTGACGGACGTCGCCAATTCGACTACTGCCCAGGAGCGCCATAGAGGATACATCCCGCTCTGGTTGTTCAAGCATAAGTCTATTCATGATGATTAGCCAGCGTATGCTGAAACAAATTAAAAAAAAAATATTTGTTAAAAATTAAATTTTTTGTTTTATTTTTTATAACTTCAACGTCTAAAAACCACCATAGGTATACTACCCACATTCTTCATTTATGTGTTCTTGCTCCTCAAACGTTTTTTTAATTAAAAAAAATGCTGACACGACACAGGTCTAAGTTGAATAGGCTGCAGATGTGTCAGTAACATAACATTACCTTGACGGGTCTTTTGTAGAAGTGCTGTGATCAACAGCACGCTCTGCCGATGTCATATACCGTCACATGGTTACCAATTCGAAAACTATCATTAACAGAATTCGCCTATAGAGTGGAACTCAAATTCACGACTTTGTTCTTCGAAACGAACGCACTAACTACACCAAACAGAATACTGGTTAATATAGGGTTGTCAAAATTAAACTAAAATCATTTACAAAATGTTAGTTTTCTGGTTGGTTTTTCTGTTTTTATTACAAGTGGTTGCAGTTTATAAAGGGTTTCGATTATTTATCTGGCTATGAGTGTTGTTACTGAAAGTCCTTATTGACCGCAAAAATTGAATATAACAAGACAATTCCACCCACGCAATTTAATAAAATTAAAAACACACTAGGTTTCACTTCTTGTTATAATTTTTATTTGAATGCATTTCGGTCTCAACTGTGGGAAACCATCATCAGCAAATGCTTGATGAGCACTAGATGGTAATAATACATTTTAGTCTAGTCAATATGTCAAAATTTTTAAGTGTTACCGTGCCAAAAAAGGGAAAAATAAATAAAAAAAAAATTTTAATAAATTAAAATCATACAAAATAAATTAATATAAATAACATACTAAGTGAATAAATTATGGAACAAACAAACGTAGAAAAAAAAAAAAAAAAAAAATCTAAAACAAAAGGAAACAAACAAGTTAAAAAATTAAATAAAAATTATTGTATAAATTAAAAATTAGTTTGGATGTCGTGGTTTCTTTGGCTTGATTATATTAAAAAGAGGGGACTCAATTGCACCGTTGCATAAATTCATTAAGTTATCCGATGTACTAATGAAAAGCGATTCATATGCGTCGAGTTTTCGTGGATTCGATATGTTCTTGATTAATTTAACATTTTCGTCAAAAGAGTTAATTTTGTGAAGAGTAGCGTGATCGGGATCATAAACATGAGATGCTATGGCTGAGCGCATATCTTTGTTCTTTATAGATCGCATGTGTTCGGCGAAACGAAAATGAACCGCGCGTTTCGTTTGTCCAATATAGATTTCCTCACAAGAAGAGCACTTAATTTTGTATATTCCGCTCCGCTCTTGGATTGGGAATTTGTCCTTTGTCGAACCCAAGAGACAACTCAATTTATTGGGGTTAGTATTAACTAATTTCAAATTGGCTTTGTCAAATTTGTCTCTTAACTTATTTGTAATGTTTGGTGCATAAGTAGTGGTCACGTAACGTTCGTTTGATACTTGTCTCTTATTTTGTAAAAACAGGGTAGATCGTTCTTGTTTCTTAAGTTTGTCACTCGTTTTCTTGATTAATTTGTCTACCATAGATTTTCTAAACCCATTGATGTCTGCTATTTTGATAATATAGTTGTATTCCGACATATATTCTGATGCGGAGAGAGGTATTCGTAACAATCTATGGATCAGAGACTGGAACGCTGCAATTTTATGTTCGTAGGTACAGTACGAATCAAATGTTATGTACCTTTCCGTTGTTGTTGGCTTTCTGTAGATACCAAATTCAATATTGCAACCAATTCTTTTAAGTTTAACATCGAGGAAATTGATGGTATGATTAATATCGTTCTCTAATTCGTACGTAAATTTGATCGAAGAGTACCGATTGTTCAGAGTGTGGAGAAAATCGTTGATTTCATGCCTCTTCACAATAGCAAAAGTATCGTCAACGTATCTCCACCAGATACGTGGTAAACGATTCTCGTTTTTTAAATCAGTTTCAAAACGACACATAAAAGCCTCTGCAACTAATGGTGACAAACTGTTCCCCATGCTGCACCCAAAAGTACTCGAATAAAATTTATCGCGGAACTGAAAACAATTGTACTTCATACATACTTCGATTGCTGTAATGTACGCGTTGACGGTATCATCTGGTAGATTGAAACTGTGTAGATGTTCACGTATAGCATTAATGGAGACATCGACTGGAACGTTGGGGAACAATGATGTAACATCGAACGATATCATGATTTCGTCCTTCTCAAGTTGTACATTTTTGATTTTGTTGATGAAATCATAGGCGTCACTAACAGCAAAACCCTTGAAAGTGTTGAATTTTTTAATTTCTTTAACAAGAAATTTTGATACTTTTGAGAAAGGAGAGTTGATACACGAGACAATTTTCCGCATTTTTTCCCCAGGTTTGTGTGTTTTAGGTAAACCATACATTAAGGGTACTTGAGGATTGGAAACTAGCAGTGTGTATTTATTAACGCCTAAGATTTTATGTAATTGATCAATCACACATTTGGCATCTCTTTTCATAGCATTCAGCGGAGACTTTCGGCACACTGTGAAATTCTCCTCGGCTATCGATTGTAGCATACGTCTATCGTAGTCGTGTTTATCCATAGCTATCACCTGGTTGCCTTTGTCCGCTTTCATGTAAAATACCTCTCGTTGTTTGAGACTTCGAAGCGTGTTGGTCCATTTGTGTGTGCTATGCTTGTACGTCATATTATTCTGTTCGGCTTTGATGAGGGGTGTTGCTGTAGTTCTAATGTCTTGTTTGACATTGTTGGGTTTATATTGAATAGCCGACTCTATATCGGCAATGACATCAATTAAAGGGCTCATTGTGGGTTTAATAGAAAAATTCAGTCCGCGATTCAATAGATCAATTTCATCTTGGTTAAATGTCTCTGATGATAAATTAACAAAAATGTTATCGACAGGTTTCACTTCGGGTTTTATTTCGCGCTCGTTCAATCTATTGTTTAAAAGGTGTTGTAGTTTTGTAGTAAACCAAAAACTACAACACCTTTTAAACAATAGATTGAACGAGCGCGAAATAAAACCCGAAGTGAAACCTGTCGATAACATTTTTGTTAATTTATCATCAGAGACATTTAACCAAGATGAAATTGATCTATTGAATCGCGGACTGAATTTTTCTATTAAACCCACAATGAGCCCTTTAATTGATGTCATTGCCGATATAGAGTCGGCTATTCAATATAAACCCAACAATGTCAAACAAGACATTAGAACTACAGCAACACCCCTCATCAAAGCCGAACAGAATAATATGACGTACAAGCATAGCACACACAAATGGACCAACACGCTTCGAAGTCTCAAACAACGAGAGGTATTTTACATGAAAGCGGACAAAGGCAACCAGGTGATAGCTATGGATAAACACGACTACGATAGACGTATGCTACAATCGATAGCCGAGGAGAATTTCACAGTGTGCCGAAAGTCTCCGCTGAA
This sequence comes from Microchrysa polita, assembly GCA_949715475.1. Taxonomy (NCBI): domain Eukaryota; kingdom Metazoa; phylum Arthropoda; class Insecta; order Diptera; family Stratiomyidae; genus Microchrysa; species Microchrysa polita. The sequence continues at coordinate 38,397,806 of OX454416.1, forward strand.
TGCTATGAAAAGAGATGCCAAATGTGTGATTGATCAATTACATAAAATCTTAGGCGTTAATAAATACACACTGCTAGTTTCCAATCCTCAAGTACCCTTAATGTATGGTTTACCTAAAACACACAAACCTGGGGAAAAAATGCGGAAAATTGTCTCGTGTATCAACTCTCCTTTCTCAAAAGTATCAAAATTTCTTGTTAAAGAAATTAAAAAATTCAACACTTTCAAGGGTTTTGCTGTTAGTGACGCCTATGATTTCATCAACAAAATCAAAAATGTACAACTTGAGAAGGACGAAATCATGATATCGTTCGATGTTACATCATTGTTCCCCAACGTTCCAGTCGATGTCTCCATTAATGCTATACGTGAACATCTACACAGTTTCAATCTACCAGATGATACCGTCAACGCGTACATTACAGCAATCGAAGTATGTATGAAGTACAATTGTTTTCAGTTCCGCGATAAATTTTATTCGAGTACTTTTGGGTGCAGCATGGGGAACAGTTTGTCACCATTAGTTGCAGAGGCTTTTATGTGTCGTTTTGAAACTGATTTAAAAAACGAGAATCGTTTACCACGTATCTGGTGGAGATACGTTGACGATACTTTTGCTATTGTGAAGAGGCATGAAATCAACGATTTTCTCCACACTCTGAACAATCGGTACTCTTCGATCAAATTTACGTACGAATTAGAGAACGATATTAATCATACCATCAATTTCCTCGATGTTAAACTTAAAAGAATTGGTTGCAATATTGAATTTGGTATCTACAGAAAGCCAACAACAACGGAAAGGTACATAACATTTGATTCGTACTGTACCTACGAACATAAAATTGCAGCGTTCCAGTCTCTGATCCATAGATTGTTACGAATACCTCTCTCCGCATCAGAATATATGTCGGAATACAACTATATTATCAAAATAGCAGACATCAATGGGTTTAGAAAATCTATGGTAGACAAATTAATCAAGAAAACGAGTGACAAACTTAAGAAACAAGAACGATCTACCCTGTTTTTACAAAATAAGAGACAAGTATCAAACGAACGTTACGTGACCACTACTTATGCACCAAACATTACAAATAAGTTAAGAGACAAATTTGACAAAGCCAATTTGAAATTAGTTAATACTAACCCCAATAAATTGAGTTGTCTCTTGGGTTCGACAAAGGACAAATTCCCAATCCAAGAGCGGAGCGGAATATACAAAATTAAGTGCTCTTCTTGTGAGGAAATCTATATTGGACAAACGAAACGCGCGGTTCATTTTCGTTTCGCCGAACACATGCGATCTATAAAGAACAAAGATATGCGCTCAGCCATAGCATCTCATGTTTATGATCCCGATCACGCTACTCTTCACAAAATTAACTCTTTTGACGAAAATGTTAAATTAATCAAGAACATATCGAATCCACGAAAACTCGACGCATATGAATCGCTTTTCATTAGTACATCGGATAACTTAATGAATTTATGCAACGGTGCAATTGAGTCCCCTCTTTTTAATATAATCAAGCCAAAGAAACCACGACATCCAAACTAATTTTTAATTTATACAATAATTTTTATTTAATTTTTTAACTTGTTTGTTTCCTTTTGTTTTAGATTTTTTTTTTTTTTTTTTTTTTCTACGTTTGTTTGTTCCATAATTTATTCACTTAGTATGTTATTTATATTAATTTATTTTGTATGATTTTAATTTATTAAAATTTTTTTTTTTATTTATTTTTCCCTTTTTTGGCACGGTAACACTTAAAAATTTTGACATATTGACTAGACTAAAATGTATTATTACCATCTAGTGCTCATCAAGCATTTGCTGATGATGGTTTCCCACAGTTGAGACCGAAATGCATTCAAATAAAAATTATAACAAGAAGTGAAACCTAGTGTGTTTTTAATTTTATTAAATTGCGTGGGTGGAATTGTCTTGTTATATTCAATTTTTGCGGTCAATAAGGACTTTCAGTAACAACACTTATATACATGACCCCAAACAAATTTCGTTTAAAAAACTTTTAGTGATTAAATACTAGAAACTTTACTTATCTGGCTATGGTTTGGGATAACGTTTAGTTTAGGCCTCTTTCTCAAAATTATCTTTTTCAATATGGATAGTAGACAGAAGACTGACTTCATAACAGTGATTCCAATTAAAAAAAAAAAAACGCTATAAACGGTTCCGTTCAGTTGAAAGTAGACCTAATCGCTGCATTCAGAAGTGGCCGACCCAGCAAGAAGTGGCCAAATTTCTGGAACACAACTTATCGATTATGCAGTTTGTGATCACGCGATCCGATTTAAAATCCGCCCGTAGTTCTCCAACCGACTACTTCTTTTTTTCTTAAATGTCAATTGGCATTGAAATATTCGCAACGAAATTTAGGAGGGAAGCTATGGAATCGAGCTGAGTAAACGCCTCCCCCCTCCCCCCAACCAAAAAAAAATTTCACCAAAGAATGGGGGGGGGGGGTTAAATACAATTCGTAGGTATGCCCGAAAAAAAACTTTTAGCCCGCGGAGAGTTAAGGGTATCCAAATTTCGGCCGCGCCCCAAATTATCCTCGGTCTCGTTCATACATAAATTTTTGCCCACAACATTTCAATCAAAATTATTTTTTCCTTTAATTCGACCCGGGTACTCTTACAGCCGGGTTAGACCGTACTTCGAATATACGGAAATGTTCCTTTCTGTTATGTTTGGCCCGGATATGTTATATGTAATTATAACCGGGTTGTACTGTACTTTATACTTTCGTAAATATTACCTCGTTCATCCGATGATTGATCTCTGCAACTTGATTTATATCAATGTTTGTTAAATACTCAAAATACATTTTAACCTGATTCTTATGTAACTTCTGCTTATCGTAACAATGATATAGATGTTGCCCTTTTAGTAAAATTCAAAGAATTTAAACATGGACTCATAAAAAGTGCTTAAATCAATTGTTTTCCATCTGCCAGCAAAATTCAAACATCTAAATAGACAAGTCTCTCGTAAATTTTAATCACCAAAATTTAAAAAAAAAATTAACTTGAAAATGCCAAATTTATACATTAAACGTCTCCTGTCAATTATTCTGCTTCTTTTCATTTGAGAAAACCTTTACACGAAAGCTTCGCCTGCACTTGCTGTACGGTTTAAAAAAAAAGTGCAATCCATTCTTTAACTCGCACAGCATACAAAAACAATAACGGAGAAGGTCGTCAATTCTCAAGTTCAATTTCAAATATCTATTGTATCATTAACCTTCACAAATACTCGAGAAATAAAAAAACTCAATTTCATACCTATCAAGATTCACGTACAAAAATGTATACTCGTACGTAAAAATTTACTTGTGTATAGGTATAACGTATATTTTATACATTTTATTAACAATTCACCATGTTCTTCGGCAAGGTTGATGATAATCTTAACATTGACCACCACAAAATACGCTCAAGCTGTCTAGTCCTATTTGTATTGCATTTAAATTGAATACATACCGGGGATAGTTGAAATTGAATCAGCCAAAATAAGGCTAGTTCGAAAGATCACCAAAGATATTTCCGAGTTTCGTTGACTAAAAAATTGAAATTTTTAATTGATGCATCCACTAATAGGTAATCAATCATAATAGGTATTCAAAATAATTGAAAGGGGTTCACAACTGAATTTGAATTTTTCAAACGTCTTTTTCATCTTCAACATATAACTGATCGTTTTTAAATGATTCATATTCATTCTATGGTCATACATACACTCGGCGTCAAAAGTATCGGGCCACCCGCAACTTTGGAATTCTAACTCAATTTTCTCAAAAAGTATAAAACTTACAACTATGAAAGTTTTATCTACAGAAAGTGCGTTTAATGGCAATTTAAATGACTATCAATTTTATTTAAAGTACAGTTAACTCACATAGCAATCAAACTACAAACACAATGCTAACGATTTACTATGTTTTGACTAGAGTTCGCCCTTACCTTTTTTTTAATTTATAATGTCTTTAGTTGTTGTTCATTGCTTTTTTAGACGCGTGTATTTTTGCTCTCTACTGCTCTCTGCAGCTCTACTGTAGCTCAATTTGTAGCACTACTTCAAGCAGGCTTTGCACAACGTGAGGTCGCGCAGAGACTTCGAATCAGCAGATCATCGGTGCAAAGATTTTACAGTACTTGGAGGCTGTAGCATTCGATCGGCGTCCAGCTGCGGGTAGACCTACGGCTACATCAGCAGCAGATGATGGTTATATTCAACTCAATGTTCTGTGAAATCGACGCTTCAACTCAGTTCAAGTCCAACAAAAGCTGCGTGACGAACCCCAAGTTGTTATAAGTTCTTCTACCGTTAGAAGTAGACTTGCTGAGCGGAATCTGACTCCAAAGAGAGCTGCAGCAGGTCCAAAATTAACGGCAGCCCACCGTCGAGCACGACTTGAATTCGCTCGAGAGCATAGGGATTGGACGTTAGAAGAGTGGGGTAATGTACTCATCACTGATGAGACCAGGGTGACTATATCAAAGTGAACGACGTCAAAGAGTATATTGTCGCCCTGGAGAAAGTTATTCTCAGTGTGGAGTCGCGGAATCTGTTGCTTTTGGAGGAGGATTTGTAATAATCTGGGCGGCATCTCTCTAACCGGACATACAGCTTTAGTTTTCATCGAACCGACACGGGCCGAAAACGTGGATTGACTTCATAATGCTACATCAATGAAGTCCTTGGAGTCCATGTGATCTGTTTCGCAGATTATATCGGGCATAATATCCAGTTGATGCAGGATAATGCATGACCTCATGTTGCTGATGTGGTAACCCAGTATCTTCAGGACGTCGGCAATCGTTCGATGGACTGGCCAGCTCAAATCTCGGACTCGATTCCAACATGGGATAAGCTGAAACGTCAGATTAGAGCCCGCAATTTCCCAAGACTTCATCATCAGCCTCGTGAGGTCTATGAATACAAGGATGCTGCTAGCAGTTATTCGAGCAAGGGGAGGGAACACTGAGTACTGACCAAACACTTTATTTTAAATTTTTACTTTGTTTTCAGCATAAATATGGGAACGTTACGCTATCAGCTCTCGCAAGAAGAATTTTTGTTCTTGTTACCGACACTAGCGACACATATCTTACCGTCCGCCATATAGCGGACACATAGCGCGGAAAATATCGGAAACACAAAAGTTCCCCCTATGAGAACGGATAGCAGAACAAGCCAATAGATCACAATGTGTTTCCATTCATTTTAATTGTCATAAAATGCACTTCCTGTAGATATAACTTTCATAGTTGTAACTTTTATACTTTTTGGGAAAATTGGGTTAGAGTTCGGAAGTTGCGGGTGGCCCGATAATTTTGACGTCGAGTTTGTATGAACGGATAGTTCCGGCATTTGTCTATAGCCTCCCTGAGGCGATCCACATTTAAGCAAACTAAATACATATTTGTACATATGTATACTAAAATGGTGCAAAAAAAAAAAACAAAGAAGTGTTGTAACCTTGTCAAATTTTTTTGTAGCTTTTTATTTTTTTGCAAAGATACTTTCATAGTCTGGC